>CM065129.1:29032966-29762966 GCA_033026305.1 Cirrhinus molitorella | reverse complement strand
CTGTAACACAGAAATAATGATCATTATGTGATTGAAAGGCATGAATAAGATTGAGTTGGCGTTCAAACAGAGATTATTAGGATTAATCGTGCAGCTTTAATGTAAACACTGCAGGTACTATTACAGTCTCGCCAGACCAGAAACACACATCAGGACTAGATCTCATCACATCCCTAGAAATTGCTCATAACACCTAAACCACTGTTTTGAAAAAAAAAGTTGAACTTCAACCAAAATGTTCAAAAGGGGCAGGTCCGCCTTTACTAAAATGGCTATAACTTTTGAACTGAATAGGATATCTTCGCCAAACTCGCGTATGTAAAAGCTCAATATGAGGTCACCTGAAAAAAGAGCTTGGCCACTTGGCGGTGCTATAAGAGGGGAAAAAAACATAGGAACGGCAATATGCAGTAACAGTTTGTCTAATTGACGTGAAAATCTTTAAGCACACTTTTGGTCCAAATTGCCACAAAAGGATAAGGACATTTGCATATCTTAATATCAATATCTCAATAGCAGTATCACATTTTTCATGGGCGTAAACGATTGGCCTGTGGAAATCTACCCAAAAGGCTATAAAGCCTAAATGAAAACTCAAAAGTTCACCAAGCCTGGTGAGCACATGCGACGGGTAATTCTAAACAAGCATGCAAAGTTTTAGGGAGATCAGACCACAACTGGCGCAATAATGGTCATAAACTTTATATGTGTTTATATTTATGTCTTTTTTATATGTGCTTTAATGCCTTAAAGTACTTGAACCCTGGTAATTGCTGCTTGCAACTATATTTATTTCAAATACTAATGATGAACTGCTCTCAATCCATATCTTTCTGTAAGCTGTTACTTTCTCTCCCGCCATTTTTAACCCTCCCCCATGTGTGAATGAAGGAGCAAGCTGTGAGAGAGCAAACCCACCCTCTCCTGCTCTGCTGCTTACTCCTCCCAGCACCCTCCCTTCCCTCTCTCCTTCCTTCCGTTCACCCAGCATCTTGCACCTCCTTAACACCTCACGGAGAGCCAGAGATGCTAACCGTCAGTGGATGAGAGCTCAAACGAGTGGATTAATGCCTTCTGCTCTGCCTCATTTGTCTCTGGGGCTCCTGCCCCTCTTTAATCCAGGCTACATTTGTTTTTGCTAAAGTGTGATGGGGAGACACGGGTGTTTTCTACGCCCTCCCTTCAACACAACCTTTGCCGTTTGTTTGGCAGATGTATTTTTTGCTTTAGCCTCATTGAGGCTGTTGTTCTTACAGTTTTGCTTATGAAGAGTTGTTTTCTTTCTGCATTCTTGGCAAGATGTTTTTCTCTCCCAAATTCTCACTGTCTAACATCCATGTGAGGCTGACAGCAAAGGGATTGCTCAGAAACCTCCAGCTGCTGTCTGGATGCAAGAGCACTGTGGTGTTTCAGGCAGGTCTGTTCATTGGAAAACGTTGTTGTTGTTGTGGCTTTTCCTTCATTCTGGACAGACGTTTCGGAGTGTTTCTGTACAGCTCTCAAGGTGCTGTCTTCGCTCGTGTGGTGTTGATTCTATCTTTAGACTGTTTTTCTGTCTCTGCCAAAGAGTATTTGATATTTGTCCATGGTCAGTAGGCATCTTCTTGCCTTGCCACAAATAGAGCCTGTGATCTTTTTGCAAATAACATGTATATTTGTGCCGCAATTTGGGTTATGGTAATCACCTACCAAGTCAGTAGATACAGTAAGTTTACCTTATTCCTCTTTTTGAGCGAGTTGGTTCACAGATCTAAAAAAACAAATTTTTCATGTTTTCAGATCTTCAGTTTGTGACCTGAATACTCTAGATTTGAATTTAATGTCATGTCTTGTAAATATTTTGACAAGGTAAATTCCTGTGGAAGAGATGAAGTAGAGATGTTTGTGGCAGTAACTCTTCTTTTTATAGTGACTGGCCGAATACGGACTCTAATAAATAAGGAAACAACTATTTATTCCATGTTCGCAACATCACAGAGGACTATATTTGATCTCAGTAAGTATTTGGGTAAGGTTTCACCTGCTGAAATATCCCTCTAAAAATAAATGCATGTAAGCTGCATTTATAGCTTTATTGATAACCTGATTGATAGCTAAATCTGTTTTTTTTTTTTTTTTTTTTTTTTTTTTGTATTTTATTTATAATGCTTAATTTCGGTGTTAAATCCATATAACACAATTTGTTTGCTGAGTACTAAAAGGAAGCAGTCAGTCAATTATAATTTCTGAAACCCCTGTTGTAGCAAATATTAACATTTTAGTATTTAAATAATGGGCAGGGATTTCACACAAATTCACAAACCATACATCATCTTTAACCAAGGCTTTAAAGAAGTCCACCTGAGACGACTTCTAGAGAGTGCATATGTTTTACAGCGGTGTTTAAATAATTCAGGTATGAGATTAAGTATACATTTCAATATGCTGTATATTGTTGTTCAACCGTTTTTGTGGGAAGCAGTAAATGGCTAAGCTGTGTGCTATGAAAATCTGGCAACAGTAAATCACTTGTTATTCACAAATTAGTGTTTTTGTTTTTTGCCAAATGCATTACATTTTAGGTCTGAAACCTTGAGCTATATCCCTATGCATGGGATCCAAGTGCACTCCCTGGATAACCCAAAGCACCCTACTAATTAAGATAAGACTAATTAACTCTCCTGTAATTACAAGTTGGATAATTAAGTTTGGGATAACCATGTTCTCTTTCAGTTTTGATTGCTTAATCTCATATGGGATTTTTATCCAAAAATCTAATACCTTCACTGTTTGGAGATGAGTAACTCAGACATTCTCAACAAAAGAGCTTCCCAATGTTGCTCATGTTGTTGTGTCAGTTTGGTCTTGATGCACAAAAAGCAAAGCAATAATTTTGATAACACCACAGTGCTTAGATTTTTTTTAATTATATTTGATGCTACATATTTAGCTGGAAAATATTTTAACTTATAAAAAATAACATGACACACAATCTGTGTGTGCTAACCACAGAGGCCTCTGGCGACCACTGTTGGAATTACAACAGTAAAAGTCTCATGCTAAATTGAGAGCTGTCGGTTCTTAATACCTTTGACCTTTACAATGATTTGCAGTCTTTTTGTCTATAGTTACATTCTCTGTCAGTGTACATTGGCTTGTTTGAAATTGGTGTAACTGTTAAGGTACAAGTTGGGTGTTGCAATGGACGTTTGATTCATGTATGTATTTTTGTTTTTGTTTGTTTGTTTGTTTGTTTGTTTATCTTTCCCATCCTTTTTTTAAATTATTATCTGCCTAACGGATATTATTTAGATTTACCATTCAGTGCTTGCATATACCTTCAGCTTGTTCTTATAATATGAGTTGTCCAGCAGAGGGAGCCACACAAATGTTTACCTAGCAATGACACCTTATGGTTTGAATTATACTGCATTTTTAATGTGTTGGCTAACATGATTTCTTATGTGCCACACCAAGAGGACGACCTACATTTTTGCCTTTAAAAATGCACTGCAAGATTTTAAGAGAATGTGTAAAAATAAAAATAAATAATAATAATAATAATAATAATAATATCATATTAGTGAGGCCAAAACACATCTATATTCAGTTTTGTATCATTTATTTTATTTTGTTTTATTTTATTTTATTCCTTTTTTTTTAATGTTTTAGTTTAATGTGTGCCACTTTAATGTTTCTTAAAAGGCAATCTGGATTACATTTAATTCGCTCATTAAATATCATGCCAGGAGAGACTGGTCTGTGCAAACAGGTCGAGGACAAAGAGTGTCTATAATATCTCTGCCTCTTTCATTAGTTATTATAGGCAGGTTTTTAATAAGGACTGTAATATTTCCAGTTCCTTCAATCTTTGTGATAAGCTAAAACAGCCAGCTATGTTTATTTTATGGGTGAGTACAGTAAACTAACAGACCTAGAGCAGTTTGCAACTTTGTCTTGTAGGCGTAACAGGATGCTGGAAAGGAAGAGCATTCATATATAGTGTATGCATTCTGAATGTATTGTCTACTTTTTTCCATAAGTACTTTTAAGCATTCTAGACAGGTTGAAAATATTTTATTGACATTTGAATCAAGTTCCAAAATGGTCAATGTTTCCACTCCTATTGCTTAGTTGTTTCTCAAAAGACCCATATGGTCTGTTTCATAACAGTGTTAAACAATGCACATTTTGTGACTTAGAAAGCTGTCTCTAGAAGAACTATTGTGAATCCCAGCTTGCATTAATTTAGAAGCTGGATAGCTGTATGGTTAAAAATATATGTTCATATTTGTTTTCATAGCACTAAAAGTTGTGCAGAACAATTTTAAGGCAGTGTGGACAAACTTGCGTTGATAAAACGGTGTATATATGGTATTCAAACTTCAAGGTGTTTTTTTTTTTTTTTTTTTTTTTTTTTTTTCCTGCATTCTTAAGGCATGATCTAAAATCATAAATCAGTGTTAATATTTTTTTCCCCACTGAAAGTATTTCTCCCTTCTTTTTTGCCTTCTGGAAACCAGAACAGTTCAGTCTGCAGGTTTGACACATTTGGTGTTTTCTTTATTTAATTGATATAAATATGTGCACATGCAAAGAATATAAATGTAAATATAAATATAAATATATTGCACCTTACTGCCTTTGCAGATATAAAATTGGAGCTGTAAAACAGTTGCTGTTGGATTGACATTAGAGGAGAAAGACTTCATGGGGTTCGTTGTCCCACCCCTTCCTTTAATAAAGCTGGTATTTCAGAAATGTCCACACCGAGCTGTTATGTAATAACTCTGCTAGGACAAACTGGATTAACAACATAAAGACTTTAGGTGTTGGCATTGGAAAAAATGTCTATAAAAGCTGTATGTACCTCACGGGGGGGTTTACGGCTTTATATAGTGCCATTTATACATTGGTGGTTTACTTCAGGTACCCTTCCTCTCGTTGTGAGGCTGCTTTGTCAGAGGGATTTGTGCCCTGATTATGTCCTGGTGTTATATTTATAAGATGATGTAAATGAAAACCACAGTGGCATAGCCCTGCTAAAATAAGAGGCCTCTGATGGCCGGATCTACACAGGGGAAGATATTATATCCTGATGGGGTGAGCTGTTATCTCATCATTCAGGGTTGCATTTGGCAGAGGTTTGAATTTGTTGTCGGCTCATCTCTGGGATTTTAACGAACCTCTGACATGGTTGGGTTTGAACTGGAGGAGCACTTCAAAGAAAAATAATGCTGAATGTTGTCACAGCATTAAATGCATGTTCTCTTACAGTTGACAAGAACAAGTCAAGGACGAGTTCCCGAAACCAGCAGCCCCCGACAAATGGACAACCGGATCTGGTACCTCCAGAGAGCAAGTCCAGAAATGTGGAGTACTACAAGGCTCTATGTGCGAAGAAGAATCAGACCATCCAGCAGCTGGAGAACACGCTTCGATCCAACAACCGCAGGTTCGAGGCTGTTGCTGTGGTCATAAAGCATCTATGTGCTGGGGTGAGTATTATGAGATTACATTGCTGCTATACAGCAGACATGAATAATACAATATAATTTCTTTGGTTGGGGTTAGATATCTAGATATAAAGTTAGGTTCTGACCGCCCAGCACTGATTGTGTTGGTATGCAGTCTTTTTGTGTGTGTTTGCAGTCAGGTAATGTTGTTCTGCTCCCTTCTGCTCTTTGTTTGCTCTGCTGATGTTCCCAGTGAACTGGCTTGTACAACATTTTTCAAATTCGTTCCATATGTGATGCTTTTTAAATAACCTTCCAAAGCTTTGCATGTCTAGCAATTACTTTTATCAACAATATTAATAATATTTAATAGTTATTAAATTATTTATTACTGGTGCTAAAGTCAAAAGTTTACGTACACCTTGCAGAATCTGCAAAATGAAAAGAGGGGTCATACGAAATGCATGTTTTTTGTTGTTGTTGTTGTTGTTTTTAGTACTGAACTGAATAAGATATGTATCATAAAATACATTTACATATAGTCCACAAAAGAAAATAATAGTTGAATTTATAAAAATGACCTGTTCAAAAGTTTACATGCATTTGATTTTTAATGCTGTGTTGTTACCTGAATGATCTACAGCTGTTGTTGTTGTTGTTGTTGTTGTGTTTTTTTTTGTTTTGTTTTGTTATTTTTTTTTTTTGTTTTTTGTTTTTTAATTGTTGTTGTTCACGAGTCCCTTGTTTGTCGTAAAGAGTTAAACGGCCCGCTGTTCTACAGAAAAGTGCTTTCGGTCCCACATATTCTTTGGTTTTTCAAAGTTTTTGTGTATTTGAACCCTTTTCAACATTGACTGTATGATTTTTGAGATACATCTTTTCATACTGAGGACAACTCTGGGACTATTACAGAAGCTCACTGAAGCTTCAGATGGAAAAGGGATGCATTAAGAGCCAGGGGGTGTAAACCTTTGAACAGAATGAAGATGTGTACATTTTTCTTATTTTGCCTAAATAAAATATTAGTTTCATTTAGTACTACTCTTCTAAGCTACAGAAGATGCTTGCATGTTCCTCAGAAGACAAAATAAGAAAAAATTTACCCTGATTTTCAAATTCAAAATGTTTTTCCTTCTGAAGCATCGGTAAGCATTTGAACCTTCTGTAATGGTTGCATATGAGTGATATCTCAGGTAACAACACAGTAGTAAAAAATCAAGGGCATGTAAACTTTTGAACTGGCTAATTTTTATAAATTCAACTATTATTTTATCTTCTGAACTGTATGTAAAATGTGAAATATCTTATTCAGGTAAGTACTAAATAAAAAATTATGAGAGAGAAATTCTCTCATCAAAGATTTACATCTCTTATAAAAAATAAAAAAAAATTACTTGCTGTCCACCTAGATGTGTCTGTTGAAACTCAGGTTACATGTAATCTCTTCAGCTATTCCTGACTCTGGAATAGAGCTTGCTAATTTTAGAATTGGCAATATGAAGGCTGCTTGGCTGTACATGTTTAAAGGTAATGGTGAGAAAAGGACAACCGCCACTGTTTATAAGAAGGGAAGAAGTGAAGTTTGTTTGAGCTGAAGCTGACAGGTTATACTCTGGAGTGCATGTTGGCTGCTCCAGCAGAATCTGGACCAAGACCAGCTTTAAACTAAAAGGCACTACCATAATTAAGCTGTGGCACTTAATGAATCAGTCTATATATAATGTAATGTAATATAATATAATATAATATAATATAATAATATAATATAATATAATATAATAATATAATAATAATAATAATAATAATAATAATAATTATTATTTTATATATATATATAATATATATATATAAGTGGTGTCAATCGATTAAAAAAAATTAACTAATTAATCGCACATTTTACCTGAAATTAATCGCGATTAATTCTACCTGACATTAAAGTTTTTAATTATACTTTTATATTGCAATAATTTCACTTTAATGCTTCAAATTAATGTAGAAACAACATAAAGAACATATATTTGTAATATTTGTTTAACACCATCTTGTTTTAGGACTGAAGGCAAATGTCACTGATTGATTTTCCCCCCCCTAATTCTTAACCATTGAATAAATATATATATATATATAATATATATATATATATATATATATATATATATATATATATATATATATATATATATATATATATATATCATTCAACGTTACAGTATCATTAAGAGCTATCACTTTAACATTTATTAGACTTTAAAAAAATAACTAATAATAATAATTTAAGTGAACTTGAAACAATCTTCACACAAACCCATTATAATAAATGTCATATATATATATATATATATATATATATATATATATATATATATATATATATATATATAGTAGCTACCTGTGCCCTTCAGCAAGACAATATAGCCTAAATTATACAAAATTCTAAATTATATAAAGATAAAACTTAGTTATTAATTTCCTCTTTTTAATTTTGTTCCTTAATAAACAGACATCACAGCAACTGGTTATAAGGATATTTTGGCTGCTGTTACTTTAAAGGTTGTCACTGCTGAACTTGATCTGACACTGCTTTGACCTATAAATAATAAATTCTTACACGCACAGTTAAGGCAGCTTTAATCGTTTTTTTTTTTTTTTTTTTTTTTTTTGTGAATTCATGTTTTACCTGACGATACAACTACGACTTTGCATGCTCGCAGTTTCATTTGGGTTTAATATAGCCTAATACAGCGCGCGTCGGCACATTTGCGCGTGAACTTCAAGAGCGCACGCTACAAACAGAGTATATAGGCTGACAGGACAATTAAATTCGTTTTTACCGACATATGGCCTGACAGCATCTCATCTGACCGCAGTTCACTAACGTTTTACTTAAGCTCCCCGTCACCGGTACTGCTTCCGCGGTCGTTTGACTCGCGTCTGGTGCTGAAGTAAAGTTGGAGCGCGCATCTGAAAAGTCTCCTGTTTGATGTGTTCGTAAAGACGCTCTGCGCATTTAAATAAAAGCATTTCATAAGCAGTTGTGAGTGGGGTGGCCCCGCCCATGCGTTAATTGCGTAAAATATTTTTAACGCGTTAAAATGAAAAAATTAATCTCCTGCGTTAACGCGCTAATTTTGACACCACATATATATATATATATATATATATATATATATATATATTTATTTATTTATTTATTTATTTATTTATTTATTTATTTATTTATTTTATATTTTTTTTACAATAAAAATCAAAAGTTTATTTTCATACTATAGATTGTAGACTAGACATTTACATTTTAATGTCCTAGGTTCACATTTTATCTACCATACAGACCACCATGGAATTGTTTATACAAGGAGGGTACTACAATAGCTCTTCTCTTAAACCAAGATTCTTTCCTGTAGGTGGTTCTCATTCAGTGTTTGAAAATTAATTTCATGACATAAATCAGAAATATGAAAGCGAGTGTAGTGTTTTGGCAGTGTCCCATATAAGAATCTGTTAAGCATTCATTAGGAGGTTGGGCTTCAGTATGGCTGTGTGAGAATGTACCAGCTGCTGCCTTGATATGGTCAGAAGCACGCTGAGACACCTAGAGAGCTGCTGGGGGCTGCTACATATCCTTTGTTTGCAATGAGCTGTCAGCACACTGTGTACATTGCCATAATTTTACTACGAAAGGCCATGCATGCTTTCCCTAAAGCAGTAACATTAATTACTGTAGTTGATAATGGTAAATAATTGTGTTTTCAATATTTGTCCACTCACAGTCTTGGTGTGATCACGTCATTCTAAATATTTGGCTTTTATTTTTATTTGATTTATTTGATTTATTTGTGATGTTTGGTTTTGATACAGCAGTAGTTAAGATTGTAAATGGCATTGATTTGCCCAAACTGTCCAACATTTTTAATTTGACCTTTTAACTGAAAGAGATTTTGTTTATTTGTTTATTTTGTTAATACACAAGTAATCTTCTGTTGTTGTCTACTGCAGAGTCATTTTTTTTATTATTATTATTATCATCATCATCATCATCATCATCATCATCATTATAAAACGTTTATTTTTGTATGCAGTATAAAATAACATTCTTTTATACTACTACTACTACTACTACTACTACTACTACTACTACTAATAACAACAATAGTTGTAAAAAAAAGTTACTAATAATGTTCAAATTATTTTCAACTTCATACAGAAAGTTTTAATAACAATAACAACAAAATAGTTATTATTAATTTTGTTAATTTCTACTGAGAAATTATTTTTAATATAATAATAAGAATAATAATAAGAATAATAATAAACAAAATATAAGTGATTTTATTATTAGTTTTATTATTAGTGTTAAAAACATTCATTTTTATAATGATAATAATAAAAAAAGTAATCTCTTTTTATACAGAAAACAGAAGTGATAATATGGTTGAAATTTATGTGTGCCGAAAAAAAGTAGTAGTAGTAGTAGTAGTAGTAGTAGTAGTAGTAGTAGTAGTAGTAGTAGTAGTAGTACACAAAAAAATACAGTGTACACAAAAAATAGTATTTTTATTAATAATAATAAATAATAATAGAAATAATAGTTACTAATGTTATAATACAGAAAAATTGTATTTTTAATCATAATGATTAAAAAACAAATAGTTACTATTAATAATGTATAATACATTATTTTCTACTGAAAAAAAATAACAAACAATATCTTTTATTATTATTATTATTATTATTATTATTAATGGTGTTATAACAATCAATATTTTTTTCTACTGCATACAGAATAAATAATTTTATTTTTAATAATATAATACAATATTAATTTTAATACAATTTATTTTTTATTTTATTTATTTGATTATTATTATTTTTATTATTATTATTATTATTGTTTTGTGCAGCATGTATTTGACGTACAGTAACTAGAAACCTCCATGTTTATTTTTGACACCAAATTTTAATATGACAGCCTTGTTTGAACTTTGCCATCCCTTACTAGGGTGTAATGTCCAGTAGTTAACACCTAATAGCAATAAATATGGATGTTAAATTCTATCCTGCACTGCTTTCAGTTAGCAAATTCTGCGGAGGTGCTAAAATAAAGCAAGCAAAAGACAGCGATCCTCCTCTGTCCTGTGGGAAGGTCACTGCACACTTCTCCTGTAACATGCACCATTTTATTAAGTGCCACTCAATCATCCACCAGTCAGACATTTCTCTTTTTTTTCTGCTCTTGCTGTGGGCGCTTTGAAGTACAGCATTTATGAAGCAGCCTTCCAAGCACAATATAGCCGCCTCCCTCCACTGCCCTTCTTTTAGAAACATTACGGTATCCTTTCACCACTGAGAAGGCGAGTGGTTGGAGGAGGTGAGAGCCAATGAGCTTATTCCACTAGTCCCTCCGATGTAGAGCGAGACGGCAGAGAGAGGAGGTAGAGGTGGCAGAGGTTCATGCATCTGGGCTGCTGTCGTCCTGCGTTCTGGACTGAAGTCACAGAGACGGGATCATGGGCTGCTCAGGCAGCAAAGTGTGCCTTAACGCTCCCTGCGCTGGACACAGGGTAAAGACATTATCCTCTCCACAGGGTGCAGGGATAGATTGAGACATGAAATGGGATAGCCTATACGTATGGATGCCTATACAAAGCTTGTCAGTTGTGTATGATTAGTTTGTGGCCATACTGTTTGATTTATTCTAATGCATATGCAGTGATGAGTGCATAACTGTAGTGTGAGTGCCGCTCTGCAAGTGTTTGCATTGATATCTGGGGGGAAGGGGCAGGTCAGGACGGCAGCACGCGGTTTTTGAAGCGTCTTTGTGTTGGGGAGGCTGACAGCACTGCAGCTGTGCTGCTGGCTGTGCTCCACTTTAAAAAAGAAACAGTGCCTGAGAGAGAGAAAGAGGGACATTGCTGATTTCATTGCTCTGTTGATGTCATTTATATGCTTGCTTTTTAATCAAACCCTTAGAGAGCTGTCATAGTGGTGCGTAAACCACAAAGCTGGGCTATGGGATGCTTGCATGCCCGTGCAGATATGTCACGACTCTTGCACAACAGTTGTTTTCTTTTAATACCTTGTGGCAGTAATAACTTACAGGAAAGCCTGTTTTCTTTGAATGCTTTTCAAATGCTTTGGTAATAGTTATTTGTCATGTCAATCAAGCACACTTGAAACTCTCATATCCGACCCATCCTGTTCTGCAATTTGATTGACAGATACCCTTTCTTAGGGAAACCTAATGCATAATTCATGTCTGCCGAAGGAATTTGAGTTGTTCATCATGACATTAGATTTCACTTGGCACTGCCCTGCTCTATGGCAACATTTTTGGCATATTGTGCTTCTTGAGTAATATGATGCATGTGTTGGATTGAGAAACGATGAACTGATTTTCCTTCTGTTTTCCTGCAGCATGAGGAGATGATGAAGCAGCGCAGGGAGCTGTCTCAGGAGCTGGTCACCTTGCGTGAGGAGCTGGGTAAGTGTGTGTGAGTCATTGGAGAATGCTTGGCTTTCACTGTCTGC
The DNA here is from genome assembly GCA_033026305.1 of Cirrhinus molitorella. Taxonomy (NCBI): domain Eukaryota; kingdom Metazoa; phylum Chordata; class Actinopteri; order Cypriniformes; family Cyprinidae; genus Cirrhinus; species Cirrhinus molitorella. The sequence goes on along the minus strand of CM065129.1, from coordinate 29,751,006 downwards.
AGGAAAAACGGGAAAGAGCTGCCAAAATGAAGCTGTTTGTAATTAATGTAATATTTGAAATACTGGTCAAAAGGTAATCACTGGGATGAGCAGTAGGTGTGCTGTTTCTTGCTGTAGCATGCAGACTATTATGACCTTTCAGACCTGGATCTGTCGGAATCTGTCAAAAGTTTAGACACATGTACTTTCCTTTGCATTTTATAATAAAAGTAGTAATAATAAACTTGAAAAATACAAATATGGGACCCAAAAGAGTACTGCACAATCTCTGCTGCTTCTCAATTCATTTAGTGCATCTTGCGACGTTTTTTTTTTTTTTTTTCACCCAAAAATTATACACCCTCAAGGCATCCTAGGTGTATATGACGTCTTTTTTTTTTTTTTTGTTGTTGTTGTTTTTTTTTGTCTAATCCAATCGCAGTTGTGTTAAAAATTGTCCTGGCTCTTTCAAGCATTATAATGGCAGTAGGCTGGCGTTTCTGTTCAACAGTCTGAAAGAAGTCCAATAAAGTGCATCCATCCATATTAAAAAGTGTTCCACATGACCCCTCTTTGGATAATTAAAGGCCTTCTGTATTGAATCAATGCATTTGTGTGAGAATAATATCTATATTTAAAGTGTAATAATCACTTTTCTCTACCTTGCGCTAACCTGATGTACCAGGAAAGCTGATCCGGGCATATACGTTGAAAGTGATTATTACATTTTAAATATGGATATTTTTCTTACAAAAACGCACTATTTTGCTACAGGAGGAGCTGTGTGGAGCACTTTTTATTATGGATGGGTGCACTTTATTGGACTTTAAAGTCTCAACACCCATTCACTTCCATTATGAAGCTTGGAAGAGTCAGGACAATTTTTAAAATAACTTGGATTCAACTGAAAGAAGGTCATATACACCTAGGATGCGTTTTTTGGGTGAACTTCCCCTTTAAATCTTATTAGACTTCCCGTGTGCACTACCATGCAAAATGTGGGGTCTATATGTGTTGCATTTCTCAGAAAGTGACAGTAAAGACATTTATAATGCTACAAAAGATTTCTGTTTTTAATAAATGCTACTCTTTTGAACGTTCTATTCAACAAAGAATGCTAAAAAAATATTAAGCAGCACTATATATATTGTGCCGCTGCACAATTAAATGGGTATTACTGCTGTTGCGATTTAAAATAAAATGTGAAAATGAATGAAAAGTGTCATTTAAATATTTAAAATTGCTTGCACTGCATCAGATTGCTTTTACACGCTGTTTTGTGCAGCGTTGAGCCTTATAACCAATCTAATGCGTTTCTACTTGGGAATGCATTGGCCAGTCAGAAACCAAAATATTGTTTTCTATATTGTTGTTATTAGTATTTATTAAGGGCAATAATGTACTACAATGATTTTTGTCATAATACTCCAGCCTTATGAGCTCCTGTTTTTACATGTATAATGTAAATGTGTGTATCATGTGTGTATATATATATATATATATATATATATATATATATATATATATATATATATATATATATATATATATATATATATATATATATATGTATGTGTATCATAGCCACTTGTTAACTTCAGTATTCTGTCCTGTTTACCTGTCATGTAAATAACTGCATAGGCACAATTTATGTTTGTATAAAAACAAAAAAGTACATTTAAGCTTGGCCACTTAGTACAAATGAAATGCATAATGTGTCCACAGTTTTGACTGGCACTGTTTGAATTTACCTGCCACTGAGTGCTAACTAGTACATGAATTACCATGTGGTTGTAGATAAAGAGGATGGTCCGTTTGTTTTATTGGTCCTGTTGGAAGCGCTCTCCCCTCCCATAGGGCTCATTTAGGAGACACACCTCCAGAAAGCACATACTCCAGGCAGAAAGGGTGAGCCGTCCTGGAATGTGAAGGTTATACTCGTGTCTGTCGACAAGGTCAGACAAGTCTGATGTCCCTCACAGTCTAATAGGCAAAGTAACATGAAGAAATGACTTTAGTACCAGCCAGTGTTTCCCATGAGACGTCTGATGCATTGATTTTCACATCTTATATTTCCACCTGAAAACTGAGCATATACAAGGGAGTGTTCTTTCTTGACTGATACACAGTATCATCTGAGCAGGATTAAACACACAAGTCCTGCACATGATCACTCTTTACTATTATAATCACCACTTTAAGCATATTAGCACATTCCAGCGCTCCTGACCTTTATAAGAATTCTTCAGACCACCTTTTGAAGTTATATAGCTGCAAGATCATCAGCAATTTTTCACTGTTAAATAAACAGCCGCAAGTATTCATTTCAGCTTTCGTCCTAGTATGAAGTAAGTGATGTTAGTGTGAATACTGCAGCGTGCCATGTTTTTTGGCACGCACCCAGAATTCCCTTATAAAACAAAAGTGTCTTTTAACACAGGACAACTGCTCTCTTCTAATGAAGCGAGTGCTGTCTTCACACAAAACCTGCTAGAACTGTGTCTAATTAATTTAGCGTGCTATTCAGCATGTGACTTATTAACTTCTCTGTGCAGAATGGTAACTTCATTGCAGCTACTTGCCTTTTGGGTCACTTTGTGAATAGTATTAATGTAAAAACATCTGTTGTTTTCAAAATAAACAGTCTAGATGAGATCACATGATTTATATGAGGCAAATTCAAACAGGCCTGCTAAATTTAGTTTCACTTTTGGATACAAACATATTCAGTTCATATTCAGTTGAAGTCATAAATTTACATACATCTTGCAGCATCTGCAAAATGTTCATTATTTTACCAAAATAAAAGGGATCCTACAATATGCATGTTATTTTTTTATTTAGTGCTGGCCTGAATAAGATATTTCACATAAAAGATGTTTACATATAATCCAAGAGAAAATAATAGTTGAATTTATGAAAATGAACCTGTTCAAAAGTTTGCATACACTTGATTACTACTACTACTGTGTTGTAACTTCAATGAACCACAGCTGTTTTTGTCTTTTGTTTTTTTCGTTTAGTGATTTAGTGTTCATGAGGTCCCTTGTTTGTCCTGCCCACTGATCTTCAGAACACTGATCTTCCTACAAATTCTTTGTTTTTTCAGCATTTTTGTGTATTAGAACACTTTCCAAACATCATACATGACTGTATGATGTTGAGATCCGTCTTTTCACACTGAAGACAACTGAGGGACTTATATGCAACTGTTACAGAAGGTTCAAACGCTGATGCTTTAGTAGGAAACAATGCACAAGAGCCGAGGGTTGAATAATGGTTACATTTGAAGATCAGGGTAAATTTTACTTTTGTTTCTGGTAAACATGTAAGTATCTTCTGTACCTTCTGAAGTGCAATAAATATTATATTTAGGCAAAATAAGAAAAATGTACACATCTTCATTATGTTCAAAAGTTTACACCTCTGGCTCTTAATGCATTGTTTTTCCTTTTGGATCATCAGTAAATATTTGGTCCTTCTGTAAGGGTTTCATACGAGCCCATCAGTTGTCCTCAGTGTCAAAAGGTGGATCTCAAAATCATACAGTCATTGTTGGAAAGGGTTCAAATACACAAAAATGCTGAAAACCCAAAGTATTTGTGGGCCCTGAAGGATTTTTCTGAAGAACAGCAGGCAGTTTAACTGTTCTGGACAAACAAGGTAGTCACAAATATCACCAAAAAAACACCACTGTAGATCATTTAGGTAACAACACAGTATCAAGAAATCAAGTGAAAGAGGTCATTTTTATAAATTCAACTATTATTTTCTCTTGTGGACTATATGTAAATGTCTAATGTGAAATGTGTGAAATTATTCAGATAAGTACTAAATAAAAAATAACGCGCAATTTGTATGATCCCTTTTATTTTGGTAAAATAATTAACATTTTGCAGATTCTGCAAGGTGTATGTAACTCTTGACTTCAACTGTACATAAACAGCATGTTTATTCAGCTTTCTGCTATCAGGAGCTTTCTGAAGCCAAAATATACTGTTTGGATGCATGTGCACAGTCATTTTTGCTGACTGTCGAGTCATGACTTGTTTGTCCCTTTCTGGGGAGAAGAGAAAGGATCCTCCTCCTTCCTAACTGTCTGTTTTCCCTCTTGTTTGCATTATTTGTATTATTTATAGGCCTTCTGCTGTGGTCTGCATCATAAATATAGCCTATAATAGAATTATGCTGGAGATTTGTGAAATACATCAAGCCATTAGCGAGCTCTGGGTCTGGCTCATCTTCTCAGAGTGGGTCTGATCATTGTTTAGCTCTGTTAACTGTCTCTTGTACAGCAGGGTTAATAGATACTGTTCTCATGTGCCCCTAGTAGCAACTTTATAATTGTAACTCGTTTTAAGAATTTCTTTTAAAGGGGAAAATCTGTGGTTTTCATCTCAGAATACAGATGATTAGATTGCAGTGCCAGTAAGGGATACAACCCAAGTTTCCCCCTGGAGAACAACAGTCGTTCTTGTGTTGTGACTCATTCAAGTAATTCATTTTGCTGACATGCTTTTGACCTTTGATAATAAATGAGGTTTAGAAACGCCTACTGATGCGCCAGTAAACAGATGAGATGAGCCGAACAATCTGGTGTAATTAAGCTGTTATTCTACAGAAGTTAGTTCCCAGTGTACTTACTGAGAGTTTTCACACAAATATCACAATAGCCTTATGAAGGCAGTTGACCGGTAAGTTCTGTTTGAAAAGGCTGCCTGGATTTCTGATGTTATTTCATTATAGTGGCCTGGGCTAGGGACAAATAAGTCTATAAAGAGACTTACTGACCTTTGCATGCTTATTGCATCACATGACTTTGTTGATTATGCCACATGCCTTGGTTGGTTATTTATGCGTGCAATTTATTTATAGAATGTATAAAACTGAAATTAAATACAGATGTTTCAATAAGTGCATATATGTATTAAATAAATAACTCAATATTGGTATTTTTAAGAAGTTTATGCTCATCAAGGCTGCATTTATTTGATCAATTATTATTATTATTATTTTTTAAGAAATTTGTACTTTTATTCACCTAGGACGTGTTAAATTGATTAAAAAGTGATAGTAAAGACTTTTTATTTAAAAACATTTTTTTAAACACAGATTTTAAATAAATGTAAAAAAAAAAAATGTTTCCAACATTGATAATAACAGTAAAAAACAGCATATTAGAATGATTTCTGAAGGATCATATGACGCTGAAGACTGGAGTAATGGCTGATGAAAATTCAGCTTTGCATCACAGGAATAAATTATATTCTAAATTATACTAAATTAGAAAACCCTTAACTGTAGTAATATTTCACAATATTACTGTTTGTTTCTGTATTTTTGATCAAGTAAATGCAGCCTTGATGAGCATAAATCTTACTGATCCCAAACTTTTGAATGGCAGTGTAAATTCAGACAAAAAAAATCTAGTTGCCTATGCTGCATGGGTCCTTTTACACGTGTACCGTATTTATGGCAAACCAAAGGCCATCTATCCAGCCAGAAATCCCCAATTTAAGTGGTCCCACCAGGATAGCCTATTGCGTAATCTATCACACTTGTACACTACAAAGACAGGAGCAGCTGCAGGATTCTTTGCAACTTTGTGTGAAGAGCACAGCAGTTCTGTGCAATGCGGTGAAGTGTCATCTGTTTCTTTCAATAAGAGTTGGGCAATGATAGCTAATGCTCACAGGGAACATAACTGTGACACAGTTGTGTTTGAGAGAGGATAGTGACAGGTTAGGAAACTCCTGTTCATTATGCCTCTGTGGATTAGTGTTCCTTTTGCCAAACTTTCCCCTTAACTGTAATCTAAAGTGTTTCTTAACAGTTGACACTTTATTTACAGAACTGCTGGAGATACCATAACTGTAGAGACAACTGGGACTCAATGCAGAATAGTTGAGTAATGAATCATAGCTTTGAGTGTTGGCAGGGCCTGATGTCATAGCAGCAAATGGACGTGTTGGCCTTTCAACATTTGCTGTGATTATCCCACTGCTGTCTACATATAGCATATCTATATTTTCATATCACAAACCCGTGCGTTAGATATCAGATGTCCTTTTTTTTTTTTTTTTTTTTTTTTTAGGAGGGTTGCTGTCATCATGCCAGAAAAAGGCAATCATCTTAAATGGTGCATTATGGGCTTAATGTTTGTTAACTGAATGAATCACTCAATCGATCTTCTAACTGCTTCAATTTGACGTTTTCCCCAGTGAACTCGGCTCACTCCTGTGAGCGTCTGGAGCAGGAGAAGGATGAGCTGCGTGCAGCTTTTGATGGAGTTCTGCAAAAGGTCCAAGAGCAGCACCGCTTGGACCTTGCTGACCTTGAGGAGAGACTGAAGACTTTCTACTCCACTGAGTGGGAAAAGGTCCATCAGACCTACCAGGAGGAGGCTGACAAGTGCAAAGCTCAGATGGAGCAGCAGGTTTGGAGAACAATGGACCTTTTTTTTTCTTTTGTTCTCCGGTGTCCTGACACACTTTTTGTTCGATATACTTGATTTCAAACTCTTAAACTCATATAAATACTTAAACATGATCACTTTCTCAGTCAAAGTTTACATACACCTTGCAGAATCTGCAAAATGGGAATTATTTTATTAAAATAAGAGGGATCATACAAAATGAATGTTATTATTTTATTTAATACTGACCTGTATAAGATGTTTACATACTCCACAAGAGAAAATAATAGTTGAATATATAAAAATGACACCGTTCAAAAGTTTACATACACTTGATTTTTAATACTGTAGTTACCTGAATGATCAACAGCTGTTTTGTTTGTTTGTTTAGTGATAGTTGTTCATGGGTCCCTTGTTTGTCTTGAACAGAACAACTGCCTGCTGTTCTTCAGAAAAATCCTTTAGGTCCCACAAATTCTTTGTTTTTTTAGCGTTTTTGTGTATTTAAACCCCTTCCAACAATGACTATGATTTTGAGATCCATCTTTTCACACTGAGGACAACCGAATGACTCAAACACAACTGTTACAGAAAGTTCAAACGCTCACTTACGCTTTACAAGGAAAAACGATGCATAAAGTAAACCTAAAGAGTCTTTTGAACAGAATGAAGATGTATACCTTTTTCTTATTTTGCCTAAATATTGTTTTATTTAGTACTGCTCTTCAGAAGCTACAGAAGATAATTACATGTTTCCTAAGAGACACAAATTAATTTACCCTGATCTTCAAATTCAAAAAGTTTAATGCTCTTAATGCATTGTGTTTCCTTTTGAAGCATCAGTGAGCATTTGAACCTTCTGTAATACTTGCATATGAGTCCCTCAGTTGTCCTATGTCTGAAAAGATGGATCTCAAAATCATACAGTCATTGTTAGAAAGGGTTAAAATACACATAAATGCTAAAAAAATCAAAGAATTTGTGGGATCTAAAGGACTTTTCTGAAGTTTAATTGTTCAGGACAAACAAGGGATTCATATACAACTATCACTAAAAAACAGTTGTGGATCATTCAGGTAACAAGAGTTTATGATTCAAGTGTATGTTAACTTTTGAATGGGGTCGTTTTTATAAATTCAAGTATTATTTTCTCTTGTGGACTATATGTAAACTTTCTTTTATGTGAAAAGGTCAGGCCAGTACTGAATAAAAAATAACATGCTATCATTTGTATGATTCCTCTTTTGTAGATTCGGCAAATGTATGTAAATTTTTGACTTCAACTGTTTTTGTGGGATAGTTTTATTGCTTCTGTTTTTCTTGTATCTTGGCATATGATCCTTGACCTTGACATCTGATTTCTTAATCATTTAAACACAAAATAAACCAATAAGACTTTTACGAAATGACTTTTATTTGTTCTTTACCCTTTCTAGCTGAAAGAGTTGCGAGAAAAACATGAGGCTTTGAAGAAGGAACTGGAAGTCAGCCATATGGAGGAGGTGGATGGCATTAAACAACAGTTTGAAGAGACTTTCAAAGGTAAATAATATCAGGCTTTGTGTTTTTTTTTTTGTTTGGTTGTTTGTTTGTTTGTTTGTTTGTTTTTTGTGTGTGTGTATGTTCAAGTATATATGGCTTTTGAGGACATGTGTAAAATTACATGGGTACTACAATATAAACATAATTTATGAGGGCACTTCCTGTATCCAAAAGGCTTTAAAAACATACTACACAGTGTTTACCTGAAATTCTGGACATTGTAAGGACAAAATGTTACTCCCCATGAGGAAAATTGGTTATTAATCAAACTAAATGATGTCTGTTACGTTTAGGAGTAGGGTAGTATTTACAGTAGAAAATCATTGTCTATGAAGAGTCCTCGTAAAACACAAACCCAGCAAAAGCCTGTGTGTAATGTTTCACCTGTTACTTTATCGTTTAAAGGCAGTAATATTACCTTTCACGCCCTGATGTATTCTGCTCTGACCTAACTTTCTCAGAACTCAAATTGTCCCATGAAAAGGAAATGCAGACTCTCAAAGCAACACTGAAGGAATCAGAGGACACTTTATCTGTAAGGCAACAGCACAAATTATCCACCCAACATTAGCGTTTCCTGTTCACTGTATTTTGCCCTATTAAAATGTAATAAAAACACTTTCATATCTGTGTATTTTTCCTCAAAACAGAATCAAATTCAGGACCTCATGACAGAGAATAGCAACCTCAAAGAAAAGCTGGATGCTGAGGTGAAGAGAAGAATGGAACTGGCTGAGACAACACAGGTACGTCAACACTCCTGTATAGCTCCCAAACACTTGTGTTATCAAACAGACTTATCCAGTGCTATTGATAGTAATGCGTCTCTGCTTTGAGTAGACTGGGCATTTTCTATGAATGACAGGTTAATATTAGACTAGTCTTTCCAATCAGGGTTAAGGAGATTTCCAGAACTCTCAACATTGTGAAAATGCATGTGAGGGTATTTAGATAACAACCCTCCATAAGTCTGCCAGACCCCGTCCTATAAATAGTGACAATGCAGCACAGGGAAAGTTCATATATGGGGGTTTCTTCAACTATGGACACACATGACCTTTTGACTGTTAAAAAACTGCTAGTGTCTAGCATTTATGCATTCAGCAGATGCTTTTATCTAAACACTCTTAAAACACACTTTTCACATTTTCAGTTGTTCACTAACAACGCCCAACAGTGTTTATATTCACACGCCACAAGAGAATTCTTTATTAGAGACAGTAACATTATTTTGGGTAAAATTGTACAGTGGGAATGACACCAAAAGTGTAACTCTGAATTAAAGACAGTATACTTTTTATCTTGTTCTCACATTTATGTTGTGTTATGTTATCCAAGTTTACTCTTATAAAGGATCACATTTAACATTTAATAATTATGGTTAATTATAATTAAGGTTTTTTTTTAAGAAATTATTACTTTAAAGGGTTAGTTCACCCAAAAATGAAATTCTGTCATTAATGACTCACCCTCATGTTGTTCTAAACTTTTGTTCATCGTTCATTAAAGAATTTCACTTCCAGAACAAAACTAGACACATAATTTACTCATGCTCCTTGTTATCCAAGATGCCATGTGTTTCTTCAGTTGTAAAGAATTTGTTTTTGAGGAAAACATTTTAGGATTTCTCTCCATATAATGGATATCTATGGTGCCCCCGAGTTTGGACCTCCAAAAGGCAGTTTAAATGCAGCTTCAAAGGGCTCTAAATGATCACAGTCGAGGAAGAAGGGTCTTATCTAGTGAAACGATCGGTTATTTTCTAAAAAAAAACTTTAAAATTGCCCAACATTGCTGCGGAAGTACCGACCCAGTGTTTACAAAGTGAAAATTAAAGATCAAACGCCCTTTACAAAAAAAGAAAATGAGATGGGAGCTTTTCGACATACCCTAACTGTCATGAACCAGAATACAGAGTTCAAGCAGAGCTAGACAAGATGAGCGTTTGAGGTTAAGTATATTATTGTTGTTTGTTTGTTTTTGTTTTTTTTAAAATAACCTATCATTTTTACTAGATAAGACCCTTCTTCCTCAGCTGGGATCATATTTTAACTGCATTTTGAAAGTTCAAACTTGCAGGCACCATAGAAGTCCATTATATGGATAGAAATCCTGAAATGTTTTCCTCAAAAAACATAATTTCTTAACGGAGAGAAAGATATGAATATCTTGGATGACAAGGAGGTAAGTAAATTATTGTTACATTATTGTCCTGGAAGTGAACTTCTCCTTTAGGATACATTTGATTAAAATCCAAGAGTTTTCTGAAAAGCTTTTGGATTTCAACAAAAATATCTTAATTTGTGCTCTGAAAATGAACAAAGGTCCTAGGGGTTTGGATCGACATGAAGGCGAGTACTTAATTACAGAATTTTCATTTTTGAGTGAACTAGCACTTTAATTTAGCAAACATAAATTTAATTCCATAAATGCAACTGTACAGATAGCCTTGTGGGCAAATGTGTATATATTCCTGATCCCTCTTTTCTTATGTCCAAGAAGGACTCGCATACTCTTTATTTGGAGCAGGAGCTTGAAAGCCTTAAAGTAGTGCTGGACATCAAAAACAAACAGCTCCATGAACAGGACAAGAAACTCATGCAGATAGACAAACTGGTGAGCTCAATTATCTGTTGTTCAAGCATTTTAGCAGCAGAAATTCCTCTACATTTAAATCACAGTAATGCTCCTACAGTATCTGTGCTGGAGAAACATTAAGATTTGATTTATTCCTAGATGGAGAGGAATGTGAAGCTGGATGAATATCTTAAGAAACTGCAACAGGAAAACGAGGACCTCAAAGCCAGAATGGACAAACATGCTGCTTTGTCAAGGTAGTGTAGCACAATCCTGCGTTCATAAATGTGATACCTTACAACATTTGGGTGTTTCCCCAGTGGGCTTTATTCAGTTAGACCTGTAGCAAAGCAAAGTCTTTGAACTTTGACAGTATTTGCATGTGGTGTGGGTAGCAGAGAAATTCTACAAAATTGCTTCTAGCTATGCTTTGACACTTTAATTGCTTTGATTACTGTTTGTGCTTTTGTGGTGGCAAGAAAGGTACATTTTCATTTCAGCAAAGCTTTGTGCTTTTTCATCTTGTGTAGTAATAAGGGGCTTTCGCACTGGAGGAACCTTTTCATAGTTCCTAGAACTAGTTGCGGAACTTCACTCTTTTTGTCGTGTTCGCACCACAGGAACTAGAAACATATTCAGTTCTAGAAACTTGGCGGATCTAAATTAGCTCCTACTTCAAACTGTCTAAAACAGTTCTATAGGAACTACCAGTGATGTTAGTGTACACTCATTGGCTAAACACATAATGTACAAAACACCGGCTACCAGGCATTTTTAAAAAGCCGTGTGAAAATATTTACTCAACGGATGTAGAAAACAGTGATGATAACGGCATTTAGCTTCTTATTGTGTGAAGCCTTGTGTTCTTTTCTTAGCCTCGATGGTGTATGTAGTTGAAGTCAAAAGTTTACATGCACCTTGCAGAATCTGTTAATTATTTTACCAAAATAAGAGGGATCATACAAAATGCATGTTATGAGCCGGGGGTGAAAACGTTTTGAATTTGAAGATCGGTAAATTGTACTTATTTGGTCTTCTGGGAAACATGCAAGTAGCTTCTGAAGGGTAGTACTTAATGAAAAAATATATTTGGGCGAAAAATGTACACATCTCCATTCTTTTCAAAAGTTTACACCCTGGCTCTTAATGCATCGTGTTTCCATCTGAAGCGTCAGTAAGCGTTTTAACCTACTTTAATAGTTGCATATGAGTCCCTTAACCCTCAGTGTCCTGCAAGTTAGAAGATGGATCTCAAAATCATACAGTTATGGTTGGAAAAGATTCAAATACACGCAAATGGTGAAAAACCAAAGAATTTGAGGGACCTGAGGGACCAGAAGGATTTTTTCTGAAGAACGGCGGGCAGTAAATGTCTTTTATGTGAAATCCTATTCAGGCCATTACTAATTAAAAATGCATTTTGCATGATAATAAATAATTAACATTTTGCAGATTGTGCAAGGTGTATGAAAAACTTTTGACTTAAACTGTAAAACTGCAGTTGTCAAAGTAAATTCGGTCAGATATTCATGCTATCACGAAACCCACAACACACAACAGAAACGGTTCCAATCATGGCGTCCTCCATTCACTGGTTGTTGTTTGTAAAAAAGACGTTGTTGTTGGCCACTTCAGAGTTCTTGCTGCCGATGCAACCGCAACCAGGAAAATGGCTCAAGGGGAAAATTGGTTCTCTTGGAACCACAATTCTCGCTAGTTCCTAGAAATGGGTTCTTAGTTTTTAGTGTCTACTCTAATCAAATTTACTAGCGCTGCCTTGTTCCATTGCAGACAACTGTCCACAGAGCAGGCAGTTTTGCAGGAATCCCTCCAGAAGGAGTCCAAAGTGAACAAACGCCTATCTATGGAGAATGAAGAGCTGCTCTGGAAGCTGCACAACGGTGATCTGAGCAGTCCTCGCAAGGTCTCCCCTTCCCCGTCTCTGAATCTCCAGTCGCCACGAAACTCTGCGATGTTCTCCAGCCCTCCCTTATCACCTAGATAACAATGGCCTTCAGCTTCCAGGAAGCACTCTCATGTAGGATGAAGCGCTTCCTGCATGATGAAGCTGGTCTGGACCATGTCAATGGCTCTCAATATGAAATGAACTCTTGACTCTTGTACAGATGAAGACTATATTGCACAGAAGCACTTACCAATGAGGCCACCCTCGTACTTTGCCTTTCACATTTGACTATGGAGGAAAAAATAAATCTCTCAGGGGTTGTAGAAAGTTTCTCTCAAATTAGTTTTTTTTTTTTTTTTTTTTCCCCCTCCTGGATTGCTTTAACCAGCTCTCTGTAGAGGACTGTAGTCTGAATCCACAACTGGGGCCTTTATCAACTTACGAAGCTTTTCCACCAGACGCCTTGAAAGTGTATCTGTGTATACCCAGATTTATCTTTAGTCTGGGATAAATGCCCAAATGCCCAAAGCTGGCCAGTGGACATTTCCCAGATGCTGCTGCTTGTGTAGCGTTTGGTTTCCCTTTATTTTATGCAGGACCTCAGACCCCAGATGAACCTTTCTAAAGAGGAACTTCATAGATCAACTCATGTCATATACTGTTACTGTTACTGTTTACTCAAATGGAAATATTCAAGATCTCAACCAGGTATTCTCAAAACCTTTTTTTCTTGTTTATATCATGCCTATATATTTTTTTTTAAACATCACACAACAGAGTGAGCTTTGCCCAGATCATGATGCATGTTTCATCACAGATTTGCTCTCCGTATCACTCATATATGCAATACAGTTATTGATGCAAAATGAATTAAGAAGTCTTGAATGTTAATTTAATGCCTGTTAAAGGGGTTAAATTATCCCTTTTTCTCACTTTCTTGGCAATCAGAGATGTAATGGCAATGGTATGCTGTAAACGGACAAGTGTTTGATGTCAAAATGGCACGTCATTGGGCAGCCCCGTGACTGAAGGCATGTGCTATTGGGAATCTGCGATTTTTTTCGTAACGACTTTCTTGAATACGGGTTTTGTATATTATTCAGTATGATTTGAGTGTTTGTTTGTCTTTATTTCTATATTTATGTCTGTTCATGAGACCAATGTAATGACCGAGCATGTTCCAGTGGCCTCAGGAGCTTCCCCTTCTGTCTGAAACCCTCCACTGCAGCTTTACATTCAGGCTTTTACAAAGAGGTTAAAAAGCAAAAGAAGTATAATTATAAAGAAGTACTTATATTATTTATATATATATATATATATATATATATATATATATATATATATATATATAATATAATATAATATAATATAATATAATATAATATAATATAATTTTTTTTTTTTTTTTTTTTTTTTACTTTGTGTTTGTATGTATTGCTAAGCTGTTTGTGTGGATGTTGGTGTGAAACTGAAACTCATGAAAATATGCAATTAATAAAGAATTAAATTAATCTGTTTGTAATTGTTGCCCTGTGTGTGTAATTAAAGGGATAGTTCTAGTTTTGTTTTTTGGTCCATATAATGGCATATAAATAAACTGATACTGTTTGGTTACCAATATTCTTCGAAAAACACTACATTTTTATTTATTTTTTTTTTTTTTTTTTTTTAAGAAGTCTCTTCTGCTCACCAAGCCTGCATTTATTTGATCCATAATACAGTAATATTGTGAAATATTTTTACTATTAAAATAACTGCTGTCCATTTGAATATATTATAAAATGTAATTTATTAATCTGATCAAAGCTAAGTTTTTATTACTCCTGTCTTCAGTGTCACATGATCCTTCAGGAGTCATTCTAATATGCTGAGCTGCTGTTTAAGTAACAGTTTTATTATCAATATTTAAAATGGATTATACACTCCCGTACAAAAGCTTGGAGTCAGTAAGAAATTTATTTTGCAAGGTTGCTTTAAATTGATCAAAAGTGAGGATAAAGACATTTATAATTATTACAAAGTATTTCTATTTCTGACAAATGCTGTTCTTCTATACTTTCTATTCATTTAAAAAAAAAATCTGCTTGACTGTTTTCAACATAATAATAAATGCTTTTGAGAAGCAAATCAGAATATTAGAATGATTTCTGAAGGATCATGTGAATGGAGTAATGATGCTAAAAATTCACTTTTGAAATCACAGAAATATATTTCATTTTAAAATATATTATATTAGAGATATAGAGACTTATTAAAAAAAACATTAAAAATCTTACTGTTCAAATACTTTTGACTGCTAGTGTATCTTCTTTTAGGTCCCACAAAACACAAAGTCATACCAGTTTGAAACAACATGAGGGTAAATAATAAAGGCAGAATTCTTTGTCTGTCCCTTTAAGTCGCCAAGTAGTGAAAGTGTGCAGAAACCTGTTGTATCTGTTGGTTTTCTTATTTCTTTTCATCATCTTCAGGTTGGAAGCCTGTTTCAGCATTTCGAACTGCATCAACTGGCTTGCAGTTTGACTGTGATCTTTTTTGTGTAGTGAAACCTACTGTAACTTATTCTTAAATTGCTAATAATCCAATAACAGAAATCTCTGTGAGAGGAGGAGAAACATACTTTGAACGTGTTGCACTGAACCAAAATAAGCACTGGGCTCCCACTGCACATTCCACATACGGAGTCCATTAGAGTGGAGCACAGTGCCTTCACGCTTCTCCCACATATTTCATGCGTATTAAAACTCAACACCTTTTCCATTTTGTATCACAGGCTAGCATGATTGAAAAACACCATTTCACAGGCAATGGTGCATCTTAAACTCTATTAAAGGGATAGTTTACCCAAAAATGAAAACACTGTCATTAATTACTCACCCTTATGTCGTTCCAAACCCGCAAGACCTTTGTTCATCTTCAGAACACAAATTAAGATATTTTTGATGAAATCCGAGAGCTTTCTGACCCTGCATAGACATCAATGTAACCAAAATGAAACGTAGTAAAGACATTGGTAAAACAGTCCATGTGATAATGGTTCAACCTTAATTTTTCAAACCTACGGAAATGTTTTTGTGTGCAAAGAAAACGTAAATAATGACTTTATTTAACAGTTCTTATCCTCCAAGTCAACATTCTCCGCCATTATCGAGTACCACGATGCATGAGTTTTACCGATGTTTTACTACCTTTCTGGGCCTGGGAACATTTCAGTTACATTGCTGTCTATGTATGGTAGAAAAGCTCTTGGATTTAATTAAAAATATCTCATTTTGATCTCAGGATGAGTAATCAATGACAGGATTTTCATTTTTGGGTGAGCTATCCATTTAAGTATGCTGTTGATTTACCTTTGAATGTTAAGCTTTCATTAACTGGCTTCATCATTAAAAGAATTTTTAGTTTAAAAGAAGCACTTTATTTCCAAGTCATATATAGAATGCATGTTTTCATAATGGTTTCTTTTAAGCAGCAAGAAGCCTGGTGTGTGAATGGAGTCCAGCTCAGCTCAATATATATATAACATTTGTTGTTCTTCCTATTCATGTGACTTTACCGTTGTGGCCACCAATGTCTCTCCATACTTATTTTTGGTGGTGCAGATGTACTTTCCATAGTCAATCGTTTCAACATCATCCACAATCATGACGCTCTGGGAGATGCGTGTTGTGTGTCCCATGCCACGGTTTATCAGTCGCCAGGAGTCGTGAATGATTACCGGCCTCTGACCCTACGAGACACAATATTGAGGCATAATATTGTGATTAATGTTATCAAATTTGTGACCCTTGACCACAAAACCAGTCATAAGAGTCATTTTTTTAAGTTGAGATTTATACATTATCTGAAAGCTGAATAAATAAGCTTTCCATTGATGTATGGTTAGGATAGTACAATATTTGGCTGAGATACAGCTATTTGAAAATCTGGAATCTGAGGGTGCAAAAAAATCTAAATATTGAGAAAATCGCCTTTAAAGTGGTCCAAATTAAGTTTATAGCAATGCATATTACTAATCAAAGTTTTTATATATTTCTGCTAGGAAATTTACAAAATATCTTCATGGAACATGATCTTTACTTAATATCCTAATGATTTTGGGCATATTTTTGACCCACACAATGTACAGTATCTCACAGAAGTGAGTACCCCCCTCATTTTTTTGTAAATATTTTATTATATCTTCTCATGTGACAACACTGAAGAAATTACATTTTGCTAAAATGTAAAGTAGTGAGTGTACAGCTTGTATAACTGTAAATTTGCTGTCCCCTCAAAATAACTCAACACACAGCCATTAATGTCTCAACCGCTGGCCACAAAAGTGAGTACACCCCTAAGTGAAAATCTCCAAATTGGGCCCAAAGTGTCAATATTTTTTGTGGTCCCCATTATTTTCCAGCACTGCCTTAACCCTCTTGGGCATGGAGTTCACCAGAGCTTCATGGTTGCCACTGGAGTCCTTTTCTGCTCCTCCATGACGACATCACAGAGCTGGTAGATGTTATAGACATTGTGCTCCTCCACCTTCCAGTTGAGGATGCCCCACAGATGCTCAATAGGGTTCTGGTCTGGAGACATGATTGGCCAGTCCATCACCTTTACCCTTAGCTTCTTTAGCAAGGCAGTGGTCGTCTTGGAGGTGTGTTTGGGATAGTTATCATTTTGGAATACTACCCTGCAGCCCAATCTCTGAAGGAAGGGGATCGTCCTCTGCTTCAGTATGTCACTGTACATGTTGGCATTTATGGTTCTCTCAATGAACTGTAGCTCCCCAGTGCCGGCAGCTCTCATGCAGCCCCAGACCATGACACTTCCACCACCATGCTTGACTGTGGGCAAGACACACTTGTCTTTGTACTCCTCACCTGGTTGCCACCACACACGTTTGACACCATCTGAACCAAATAAGTTTATCTTGGTTTCATCAGACCACAGGATATGGTTCCAGTAATCCATCTCTTTAGTCTGCTTGTCTTCAGCAAACTGTTTGTGGGCTTTCTTGTGTATCATCTTTAGAAGAGGCTTCCTGCTGGGACGACAGCTGACAGGCTGACCCCCCACCCCTTCAATCTCTGCAGCAATGCTGACAGCACTCATACGTCTATTTCCCAAACACAACCTCTGGATATGACACTGAGCATGTGCACTCAACTTCTTTGGTCGACCATGGAGAGGCCTGTTCTGAGTGGAACCTGTCCTGTTAAATCGCTGTATGGTCTTGGCCACTGTGCTGCAACTCAGTTTCAGGTTCTTCTTATAGCCTATGCCATCTTTATGTAGAGCAACGATTCTTTTTTCCAGATCCTCAGAAAGTTCTTTGCCATGAGGTGCCATGTTGAACTTCCAGTGACCAGTATGATGGAGTGAGAGCGATAACAACAAATTTAACACACTTGCTCCCCATTCACACCCGAGACCTTGTAACACTACGAGTCACATTACACCGGGGAGAGAAAATGGCTAATTGCGCCCAATTTGAATATTTTCACTTAGGGGTGTACTCACTTTTGTGGCCAGCGGTTTAGACATTAATGGCACGTGTTCAGTTATTTTGAGGGGACAGCAAATTTACACTGTTATACAAGCTGTACACTCACTACTTAACACTGAAGAAATGACACTTTGCTACAATGTAGTCACATAAAAACATATGATAAAATATTTACCAAAATATGAGGGGTGTACTCTCTTCTGTGAGATACTGTATTTTTGGCTATTGCTACAAATATAACCAAGCTACTTAAGACTGGTTTTGTGGTCTCAATCAATCTGTATTAGAAGCTCAGATGAGCAAATCTTGTCACCAAATCACCATTTCTCAAAGAAAAAATAAATAATGTACCACTTACCAGGCCAGGATACCTCCAGCTGAAACTAACATTCATCTCTGGTTCACCCAGGACTGTGCAAGTAACGTTAAAGATGTCTCCACCACTCACCACGTCCGAAGAAGCCTTGATAGTTGCAAAAGGGGGTCCACTAGGCACTATGAGGGAAAAAAATGCCAAAAAAAAGCTAAATGTAAAATGTGTGTGCTTTTATTAGCAATGCTATTACATTCTCCTCTTACCTTCCACATACAGCAGCTGGTATTTAGTGGATATTTGTGGAGTGGTTTTCGTGGTGCTGTTGGCCTTGCAGTAATAAGCACCCTTGTGTTCTGGGCTGGGGTTTTGGATGATAAAGCCCTTAGTGGGACTGTACGAGATCTGGGTCCCATTCACATCGATTTCTTCTGCAGGGACTTCCCTGTGCAGTGAGACTTTGATTTTGGGATTTGTCACCCGGCACGGGATGGTGGCGGGCTTGTCAGGGCGCAGGAAGATGATCTCAAAATGGATGGCAGAAAGCACGAACAGCTCATCTTTGTCTAGATACAGATTAAGAATGACTTTGAAGGTTCAAGAGGACATAGATGTGTTTGTGTGATATTTGAGCAGATGCTGTACCTGTAAAGTATATGTAGGTAGAAGAGGTGCTGTCTCCATCTTTTGAACATTCTTCTCCATCACAAAGCACCACCCAGCAGCTGTACTCCCCCGTATCAGCAGCAGAGGGCGTTGTCAGAATCAGCTGACTGTACCGCTCATGCTGCTTGATGCTGGAAAAACACAGTCAGTCAAGTCTAGACCTAGATTATGTAGTATTTCTGCAATATACAGTAAATATACTATGGACTGTATCAGTCATTCTATACATTTAGGGTATGTTTCATGTCCACTGATCATAAATATATTTTTTCTAACAATTTTCCTCAGAAAAATCATACACTACCAGTCAAAAGTTTTTGAACGGTAAGATTTATAATGTTTTTTTAACTGTCAGTGTCCCCTCAGGGGGACGCCTAAGTTTACTTCACCACATTATAAATAAATCCTAATCTAATCATGACAAACTATATATTGTAGAAAGGTCTAAGACTCCTAAATAGATATTTTACCACTGTTTTGTGTTACAAATTGTGTAGAAAAAGTAACAGATTAATTTATGACAAGAGTGCACCTCAAAAAATCTCATAACAGGAGTTCTGACCTTTCACACAAAAAGACTTTCTTCGCTGCATTTTTCCCTGTCACGCTTTAGAAATCTTAAGAAATTATAAATGATATCAGTTGAAAACTTAAAATATGAAAATTCATCCCCGTAAAAACATTTTAAAATCAGACATTGCATTACCATGGAAATTGTATAAATGTTTTTGTTGATGAATGATAAGTGCATTTTTACCACTATTTTCAAAAACGGGAGAGACAGTTATAGGGTTAAAGAAGTCTCTTCTGCTCACCCAGCCTATTTAAAATAGTTTTCTATTAGCCTATTTAAAATAGTTTTCTATTTGAATATATTTTAAAAATGTAATTTATTCCTGTGATCAAAGCTAGATTTCAGCATCATTACTCCAGTCTTCAGTGCCACATAATCCTTTAGAAATCATTTTGATATGCAGAGTTTCTGTTGAAGAAACATTTTTTATTATTATCAATATTTAAAACAGTTGAATACATTTTTTCAGTATTCTATGATGAATAGAAGGATCCAAAGATCAGCATTTATCTGAAAGAAAAGGCTTCTGTAACAATAAAAATAATGTATACTTGTATTTAGCAAGGATGCTTTTAATTGATCAAAAGTGATGATAAAGACATTTATAATGGTACAAAAGATTTCTATTTCAGATAAATGCTGTTCTTCTCAACTTTCTATTCATCAAAGAAACCTTAAAAAAATCTACTCAGCTGTTTTTAACATCACAAGAATAATAAATGTTTTTTGAGCAGCAAATCAGAATATTAGAATGATTTCTGAAGGATCATGTGACTAGAGTAATGACGCTAAAATTCAGCATTGAAAACACAAGTAATAAATTGCCTTTTATAAAATATTCAAATTGAAAAGTTTTTTTAAATAGTAAAAATATTTCAAAATTTCGTTTACTTTGGATCAAATAAGACTTCTTTAAATATCATTAAAAAAACTTTTGACTGGTAGTATATTTTATCAATAAAAGAAAACAATGTATAATCTCATAAAGATATTTTGTGCACACTGTTTCAGTTTGCTTAAAATAGCATTGATGCCTCTTAAAATTACATTTTTTGCAGTGTTTGCTGTCGAAGTGAGTGGGTCTGTAGTTCAGCAGGGTTATTATAGTTAACTAAAACTATTATCATTAAAAAAAAGGTCCATTACTTGAAATAAAATAAACTTAAATATTTATTTCTGGTACTTGTGAAGGTATACTTTTCCTTTAGTTTAACTTGATGTACTAAAATAACATAACTAAAAATAAAAATGAATAAAAACTATAAATACATATATATATATATATATAAAAAAAAAAACAACAACAAATCTGCTAAAACATTAACATTTAAATGAAAACCAATTTCTCTAAAAAATATAAATTTGAATATATTTCAACAAAAGTTAATATTATCTATTTATCTAATTTATTTCTTACAGTGAAAAGTTATATTTTTTATATTTACATTTTGTTTTTTAGTTGAAATTCTTAATTTTTTATATGTATATTTTATATTTCAATTTGTTTATGCCCCCTGCAAATTTAAAAAAAAATGGTGTGACCAGCATCCTATGATATTATAATATTCTGTGGTGACCATTTTGAAGACATTATTATAAGTGAGCTCTTATTATTTTCATCTACAATAACCTATTGTGAATTTTCTGAATGGAATGGAATATGCTGATTTGCTGTTCAAGAAACATTATTATTATTATTATTATTATTATTATTATTACTATTATTATTATCATAAATACTTAGAACAGTTAAGTTAACAGTTAACAGTTTTTAAGTTATTAATATTTATTCAAATAGATGTATTTATTTACATGCAGTGTACTCATGTTACTAAGTAATCATGTATCTTTGACACACTATATTCTGAAAAGAAAATACTCTAGGAGCTATTCATTTGCCAGCTTGCCAGTCAAACTAGTCACATGTTAAATGAATAGGTAAAGTGAGAAATAAGAATACCTGAGGCGGTTATCATTGAAGGTGTCCAGATAAGAGGGATATGCCCAGCCAATATTAGTCCCTTTGCATCTCAGTTCCAATGTTTTCCCTGGACTCAAAGAAAGGCTCTCGCCCGGTCTGAGAAAGTGGCCTTTATCAAGAACCTGGGTGAGAATAGACTGGCCCTTGCTTCCTACCTCCTTTTCTTTTACTTTGGGGTAGCGAACCCTCTTTCTTCCTGGTCTAATGCGGTTCTCACCAGCCTCTTTCTTACGCTTGACCTGCTGACACATACCTGGGTAAACCAAAACACAGTTTTCCTGTTATTTCAGCATTTGGATGTTACTGGCAAACTTTAAAGAGCAATAACATTCATTTATTCTCTGCTAGTAGGCCACAAACATAATACAGCATATGCGTTTCATTTCTTTCTTTGTGACACTTGATAACTCCTATGACCAAGCCAAAAAAAAAGGAGAGAGAGAGAGCAAGCGAAAGATGTTTCTGCCATCTGGAAATCTGCTCATTTCAGCTCACAGCTGTACAAACAGCAGTGCTGGAAGTATGCCTTTCTTGTTCTCTGTGTAAAATTGTACAAAACTGAAGTTCATTGAATCATATGGTCCTTTTAAATTAATTTTAACACATGCAAGTAAGAGGTTCTGATTCCTTTTTATGTCTGAATGAAAAACAAAATCATTGAAAAACAAAAAAGTTGCCTTGTTAGGATGCAAACTTACTTGATTTTCTATCTTTTGTCTCTTCTGTATAATTTAAGCATATGTTTAAGTAAAACAATGCCCTGATTTGATCTCTCCTCCCCTTTTACTCTGGAATTTGGTTTTCATTGGCACCACTGGCACACCATACGCATTCATCCATAAAACATCTTTCAGTTTAATTCCTTTTTAAGCAACAGAAAGACAGTCTTTGACTTTATGTTTTGAAGTAATAGTAACAAAAAAAAAAGAGAGATCTGCTCACCATTTTGGACCTCCAGCCAGAGCAGTGCCAGTGTGAAGAAGAGCCACAGCTTCATGATGGCTGAAGTAGAGAGTTCCAGCAGGGCACACGGGGCTGTTCTTGCTGCTCAGGAGCTTTCGTCCACTCTCTGTCCCGTTTACACACACACACAGCTCCATCCTCTGTGAAAAAGAGGAATTTTCCCAACCCATCTGCACACTCCCCCTTCAGTGTCAGTCTGTGAGCCCCATTCTGTGATCCTCTAATGCCCTCTGCTGGACTGCAGATAATGTCGTTTAAACTAAGAGTAGTTTACCCACAAATCCGGGACGCAGGCCTACAGTTTTACATCACAGACTTGTTGACATTCTTTAGAGCAGTAAAGAATATTTTTAGCTGAACCTATGGTCCTTGGTGATTCATAAGTCAACTGTCACTTTAAAAGCAGACCCAAAAACATGAATGAATCCACGAGGCTCCTGATATACAGAAACGAAACGTTATTTAAAATCAATCAGGGCTACAGAAATGCTTCGTTATTTTTACAAGTAAAGCTTCATATTATGAGAAGGCTAATTTCTACGACCTAAAAATCCTGCAGTCATGGCGAAATTTTGTTCCTCCAATCTAAAAAAAAAACAAGAATAGAAAAAGAATAAAAAACAACAGTAAGGAATCGAATCCTATCGATTTTCACAATCCTATCGATTCCGGAAACAGGAATCTGATTCGGACGATGCCGTAAACTGATTACGCCAGTTCAAAACAAAAAAATATCCGGCAATTTTACGGACATCTAAATTAAGACTAAAACACAATTAATCGCAAATTTCAAAATACAGGTACCTGTAACAACTGTAAAAATATAAACACGGACAATTCCTTCATAAATTGTGCCCTATGTTTACAGATTTTTTTCATCAAGGTTAAAAAAAGGAAGTATTAGTGATGAACAATACAATACAATATATTGAAAATAAAAATGTATTGCTAAACTAAGAGTCTTTGCGCTACGGCTAGAGTTAATGGCCTTACCAGTGTTGCCAGATTGAGCGGGTTGCCGACCAATTGGGCTACTTTCGATAGTCTTGGACCGGAGAATAACGCATTGGGCGGGTAGACAAAATTTGGGCTGCTTTTAAAAAATTAAAAGCCGCCCAATCAGCTGCATTTTTCTTCTGTCTGATAACACAAAAGATAAAGGTAAGCGCATGTCTGTCCGATTATCATACAATACGTATCAGTGAACACATTTCTGGCTGTCATGACGTGTGCATGAACGAGAGTAAATTCTTTGAACAAAAATTTCCTTATTTTTACTGCGGACATTTTCCTGTTGGTTAAAGTCATCGGTTAAATTCTTGATTGCCACTTTGAAAAGATTTCTGGTCATTTTCGGATATTTTCAGACCCTTTAACTGCCATTAACAGCCTTCTTGAATAGCTAATGGCAGTTAAAGGGTTAATGCGTTTGCCCTGCTTTGATCCATATTCCTGTTGAATTGATTATTTTATTTTGTCATCATTATTTTTTTTAAAGAGATAAAAAGACCTTTTCAACCCTGATTGACATGGCAATAAAATTCTATCACATTTTTTGGCAGTTAAAATTTTGGGCGGGTTTTTAAATCGTCAACCCGATCTGGCAACACTGGGCCGTACATTTTGTCGTAAGCCAGAGCGCGAAAACACTGAGGCTGTGAATTACAGGTAATAATGTCGAAAATAATGTTTAGTTTCATACACAGAGTGACTATTCAGCTTCATAGGACTTAAATATATCGTCAGGAGCCGCATGGATAAATTTTTGTTTTTGTATCTGCTTTTTTTTTTTTTACTTTCAAAGTGACGGTGCATTTTACTTTTATATTTAGTGGGTTCAGCTAAAAACCCTGTCACCCTGTACATCTTGGATGACCTAAGGGTGAGTAAATTAACAGATTTTCATTATTTGTGGGTACTATTCTGTACAGGTACATATTTTGTGTGATATTTTTGTCCATCATTCATTCGTTCGGTTCAGTGGCATTGTTTATGTTCAGTGCCGCTAATAGT
The DNA here is from genome assembly GCA_033026305.1 of Cirrhinus molitorella. Classification (NCBI taxonomy): domain Eukaryota; kingdom Metazoa; phylum Chordata; class Actinopteri; order Cypriniformes; family Cyprinidae; genus Cirrhinus; species Cirrhinus molitorella. Next base: position 29,726,583 of record CM065129.1, on the reverse strand, counting down.
CAAGTCAAGTCACCTTTATTTATATAGCGCTTTTTACAATACAGATTGTGTCAAAGCAACTTCACAGTATCAAATAGGAAGGTAATGTGTCAATAATGCAAAAAGAAACCGCAAACTAATTTTCAGTTAAAGGGAATTAATCATTGAATTTAGTGATGTTATCAGCCAGCTCAGTTAAATTTTCGCTGGAAATTAAGTGTCCCCAACTGAGCAAGCCACAGGCGACAGCGGCAAGGAACCGCTGGGCAATTGTGGGCGATAATATGGGCAATTGACAATGTGTTGTGAAAACACTCTATAGAAGTAATGAAATAGCCTATCAGCTTCTTCTGCTAGACATTTAACATTACTTGAACTCCCATGAAATAGTACATTCTATTAGATAAGACGAGAAACTAGTGACTGGCTCCACAGACCTATCAACCAAGAAAAAAAAAACCTTTTAAATAAAATTATTTAATGCATTTTTTTTTTACAATAACCTAGAGAAACTTTGTTAAAAAGGGAGAAATATTTTATTTTGTTTGAAACTACTTTGCAATGTTTTAACAGTGGCATAATCCAGAAATGACTTCCATTATTAAAAAACAATTACAATGATAAAATACAATGATACACATTGTTATTAATCTTTGTGCTACAGTCCCTCTCAATGACTCATTTACCTGCAATCTACAACTCAATATGTAGTTTTTAAGGAGAAGAACTTCAGCGCTGGTTAGCAGAAGAAACACTATCTGATGCTCAGGTTGTCCATTTTTAGACAACTGCTTGCATCACTTAGTTAGCTGGATTAAACAAATTGCCGTGTATTGAATGACCGCATTTGATAATTATTCATCATATCGTTTCTGAAAAAGTCAGATTAGTTCATTAAAGAGTAAAAAAAAAAGCAAGTAAATAAAGTGGGAAAAAAGTACAAAACATATGTATGTACTTGCTTCTCTTCAACATCATCAGACATTCTGGTTGCTAAACAACAGATTGACCTATGAATACTGTACATTGTAGAATATCCCTGTCCAACATTCAGCGACAATTACACAACACATGTAACATGGATTAGGATAAAAAGTAGTGTTTATCAGAATACATAAAAAACATGAAATAGTGTTATCCAAGCAGCTGAACATCTCATCTACGTACATTAGGTTAAAAGAATTCATTCTAAGTCTTAGAATTAAAAACTTTAACGAGACATGTAGGCATGCTGTGAAGCTGAACGTTCACCAATATCATGACTTTCCCAATATTTTTTCTGATGTTCCACATTATTTAACCACATGTGTCCCATACTTTTAGAACGAAGTATATATGCTATAAATTGTTTTGTTTTTTTTTTTCTTTGTTTTTGTTTTTTATTAAACATTAAACTAACAGTGGAAGTAATCTTAAGATACTGACTGTGGAAATCGTAATACTTTTATGCAAAAAAAAACAAAAAACATGTATTCCCTTTCTCTTTTGAACACGTTTAAAAGCAAATTGCTTATACACAGAGGTATTTTACAGGGGTGGAAATATTTGCTCTGACAACAATTCAATGCTGTTTTAATTATATATTTATCAAAATTTGGCCACTACGATTTGGTCACTATTCAGTTTGCTACTAATCATTATTATTTATAACATAATATATGAGATATTTTATATAACTACATTCTGAAGGACAATTTATATTGGGTATAAATAGAATCCATAATCAACGCATTGAATTTTCATTGTCAGATCACACACCCCTAACGTCCTTCTATCACATCACAGGTGAGAGCGTCAGCACTGAGAGGTGTTACAGTGATTGTTCATGATGGCAGTGACTGTAAAGGCAGAGCTGAATACATAGAGTTCAAGTCTGTCAGCTGGTTGGTGAATGCCGTGGATAACAGTTAGTTACTATCATAGTTTATCCGCAGTTCTTTAACACGGGCTGGTCTTCTCTATGTGCGTCACATACTCCGCAGCGCCTTCATTTCCTGTCAGTGTCTTTTTCTCTGTCGCAACACCGCAGTTCTGTATATGCCTCTTACGTTCATCACTGTGCCACATTCCATATCCAAAATAGATGAGGAAACCTGTGGATTGACATAAAAGTTAAGATTTCTATTAAATTTGTTACATTTGGATCCATTAGGACGCTTAAAGGCAGTACAGTAAAAAAAAAATTCTAAATTATTCAAGGGACAGTTCACCCAAAACATACAGTTGAAATCAAAAGTTTACATACACCTTACAGGATCTACAAAATGTTATTTTTTTTTACCAAAATAAGAGGGTCATACAAAATGCATGTTATTTTTTTAGTATTGACCTGAATAAGATATTTCACATGAAAGACGTTTACATATAGTCCACAAGAGAAAATAATAGTTGACCCTGTTCAAAAGTTTACACATACTTTATTCTTAATACTGTGTTGTTACCTGAATGATCCACAGCTGTTTTTGTTTGTTTGTTTGTTTAATGATAGTTGTTTATGAGTCCTTTGTTTGTTCTGAACAGTTAAACTGACTGCTGTTCTTTAGACAAAATGCTTCAGGTCCTACAAATTCTTTGGTTTTTCAGATTTTTTTGTGTATTTGAACCATTTCCAACAATAGCTGTTTCCAATACCCTTTAAATTGCGCAAATATGGAAATGCATCAAAACTGCACCAAAATCTGTTGCCATGACTTATCGTGAGTGGGAAAAAATACGTTTTAGTCGCTTAACATTAGAACAATGCAAACGGCGTCATTTCGCAATACTTTTTTATTGACATTTATGTAATAACACCAAAGTTTTGAGCAAATCTGTAATGGAAATGCTTAGTTTGAGATCCATCTTTTCACACAAGGACAAATGAGGGACTCATATGCAACTATTACAGAAGGGTTTTTTGTGGATTATATGTAAACATCTTTAATGTGAAATATCTTATTCAGGTAAGTACTAAATAAAAAATAACATGCATTTTGTATGATCCCTCTTATTCTGGTAAAATAATTAATATTTTGCAGATTCTGCAAGGTGTATGTAAACTTTTGACTTCAACTGTACCTCATTGGTTAACTACTTGTAAAAAAAAAACACAAGCTTTTGGGTTTAGATCAAAATGAGGGTAAGCAAACAATGTCATCACTGAAGTTTCATCACTGAATAAACTTTACAATTTTCCACGTGCATAAACCTAAAAAGTGAATACCTGGACCACCATGGAAGTTCATGCTTATCTAAGCTGGTCTTTTCTGTAGGGTTTTCTTACATTTATTTCCAATTAATGCTGTTTTTCAAGCAAACAGACTTGGAATGGCAATGGGGCCTTTAGAGTTGTTTGAATGTGGTTTAGGATTGCAGACTGTGTGTGTGTTTACTCAAAGTTAGCACGTACCTATGGCCATCCAGATGGAGAAACGGATCCACGTGTCTCCGCTGAGTTGAACCATGAGATACACGTTGACAAATATGCTCAAGATGGGTAGAAAGGGCAACAGAGGAACCTGGAGCAAAAAATACACACCGGGTTCAAACATGTGCTTGACTGCACTCTGCTCAGCACTTGCTAATGAAATGACCCAGACTAAAACAGAAAAAACACGACGAATGGAGGCTCTCTCGGGTCATATCACATTGTTTTTCATGTTAGATAAGGATAGCACAAAATACGGTCCTCCAAAGAACACAGAGTGCTTGGCAAACACAGATATTTTATACAGGCTATTACCCTAAAACCAAGTGCTGTTCTGGGCAGAATACACATCAAGATAAACAGAGCTGTAACGGTTCAACATGGTGCATGTTTATTAAAGGGAAAGTTCACTCCACATTGAAAATTCTGTCATTGTTTACTCACATTCACATTGTTCAGATTGTTGCTGCTGTTTTCCATACAATGAAAGTGAAAGGACCATAGCAGTCCTCAAAACCTGTGCACTATATACACTGCCATTCAAAAGTTTGGGAACAGTAAGACTTGTAATGCTTTTTTTAAAGAAGTCTCTTATGCTCATCATGGCTGCGTATTTGATAAAAAATACATTATTTTAAAATAATGTAAAATAATGGTATACCAAATATTGTTTTGGAACCTGTGATACTTTTTTCAGGATTCTTTGATAAACTAAATTTGAAAAGAACAGCATTTAATCAAAGTATAAACCATTTCTAACAATATAACACTTTGCTTTTTTATCATTTCTTTCAAAAATAGAATGCATAAAAATTCACTGACCCCAAACATTTGAACAGTAGTGTATATTGTTAGAAAAGATTCCAATTTTAAATAAATGCTGTTCTTTTTAGCTTCATTCATCAAAGAATCATGAAAAAAGTATCACAGATTCCAAAAATAAACATAAAAAATACTAAGCAGCACATCTGTTTCCAGCACTGATGTTAAATTAGAATGATTTCTGAAAGAATCATGTGACCCTGAATATTGGAGTAATGATGCTGAATCTTCAACTTTGATTACAGGAATAAATTAGATTTTAATATATATTAAAATAGAAAAAATATTGTTGTTGTTTTTCATTGTTTAAAAATTTTCCATTGTAATAATAGTTTACATTTTTTCTGTATTTTTTCATCAAATAAACAGCCTTGATAAGCATAAGAAACTTCTTTGGAAAGAATTAAAAATCTTACTGATCCCAAACCTGATGAAGTGATGTCATACTGGACACCATTCACTTTTATTGTATGGAAAAGAGCAGCATCCTGTGTAACATCTTTTTTGTGATCCATAAAAGAAAAAAAAAAACATATGTTTGGACAATTTTTAGGTGAACTGTCCCTTTAAGAGTACAAACAGCCAGTGTATTCATACAGAAAAATATATTTAATTTAATTAAAAACTATGTAATTGATATGTTTTTTTTTTTTCATTCAAAAAATACATTGAATTAAATTGATCAAAAGTGACAATACATACATTTGTAATGTTGCCTTTTGGATCAATTATGTTCTTTTGAACTTTCTTCTCATTCAGTTACTCAAATGTATCACAGTTTACAAAAAAATTAAGCAGAACAACTGTTTTCAACACTGATAATAATAAATATTTCTTGAGAGCAAATCAGCATTTTAGAATGATTTCTGAAAGATCTTGTGATACTTGTGATGCTGAAAATCCAGCTTTGATCACAGGAATAAATTACATTTAAAATATATTGCAATAGAAAGCAGTTATTTTAAATTGTAATAATATTTCACAATTTTACTGTTTTTACTGTATTTTTGATCAAATAAATGCAGCCTTGGTGAGCCTTGGTGATTTCTTACAAAAACATCATAAATCTTATCAACTAAACTTTTGAATTGTAGTATACATGTATGATAAGTACATTAGACTTAAAAACTACATACCATAAAGGAAACTTTCTTCCTCGTCTGAGGTTGTCTGCAAATCAGAATGATGCACATGATGAAGATGACAGAAGATGCTGCTAAGAGCGCCAGGGCCCAAGGCTCCATAGCAATAATGGCCTGTCCGTAGTATGTGTTAAGTGCGCTAACAACACACACAACAAACACTGCAAGAAAAACAAACATAGATCAGAACATCTACCTAATTGTCTTCAACTAACATCAAATCAAACCAATCTCTAACTGCTGCTGTACTAACCCAGGGCCATAACCAACACATTGACGACAGTTGAGGTCTGTTCAGTGGGCAGCAGTGGAGGGTTGAGCAGAGAGTGCAGAGTTACCCGTCCATCCTTCAGCATGTTCAAGTGAGACTCGGACTCTGTCAATTCAGACTCACCAACCTCTTCCTTGCCTTCATTAATCCTAGACCTCTCAAACGCAGCATCCGGTTGATACCTGACATGAATTTTACGTATATTAGAATAGCTACTTCATGCAAATAGAAACAGAAGCATTATTAAAACACTAACAAATCTTTACTTTTCCTATAATCGTGCTATAAGTGCTATAATCGGATTCCCAGTGCATCTACCAACACAGAAAACGTGACAAAAAAAAATGAGTGCGTCAGATTTCGGAGTTAGAGCAAAGCATGCTAACTGTTCTGTCGTTGGCTGCACAGAAGAGCACAGAACACTATTCAGATTCCCAGCCTCAGAAGAAACAAGAGAACAGTGGATTTACTGATTTACTTACTGTATATTTCGCTGCTGCCACACGGATCTAATATAAACGTGATTTCTTTCCCAGTTGTTTACCTTCACAGACATAACTGACTGTTTTTGTAACTCCTGTGTGTTTTTAACATAAACTCTTGTGTATTTCACAGTTTAAGTGCAATAAGACATGAAAGAGAACTTATTTTACTACTCACATGCCGTGTGACAGCTGCTTTCTGTGTGCTTGTGCTCAGAAAACTGTATATCAGAAGTTTAAACTAATATGGTTTAAAAGGCATGATTTCTGTGCGATAGACATGATAATTAAAACCAGACAGGCGTTTTTTAGCAGAGTATCTGAGGTATGAGCTGTCTGAGGCACAGCTTTATGCTGGAACGGGGGCGAGGAGCAGCAGCTCATTTTCATTTAAAGAGACATGTACGAAAACAGTGTGTTTCTGTTTCCACTCAAAATGGGCAATTTCTAAATAATATAATAAAAGATCTGTGGGGTATTTTGAGCTAAAACTTCACGGACACATTCTTGGGACACCTGAGACTTACATTGCATATTGTACAAAGGGGCATAATAGGTCTCCGTTAAGATCTACAGAGACTAGCACAAAAAATGGTCTATATAAATACATTTATATGTCACAGTTGAGAAAATGACATTACCACTAGATGGCAGACCACTGCATAATTCTTGCATTAAGGGTTGTACCAACTAGTCGATTGGTTTGCATCATTAAGAAGCATACTTGTACTGAATGTACACTAACCTGAGGATTAGAACACAAGCAGCCACCAAAGAGTATGCCAACAAGGTTCCAATAGACATCATGTCCACCAGCGCTTTCAAGTCAAACAGAAAAGCCATGATAGCTGTTGGCATCAAACAAAAGCTGATCAGATGAAGTTTAAAAATAACACATTATCAAACACAAATTATTATATCACAAACAATAGGAACCTATATAATTTAAACAGTTTACATACAGTGTCCCCAAATATTTAGACACTTAAGTCTGCATAAAATGCATTAATTTCATGACATACCTTAATCTAAATAATAGCAAAACTTATGTTTTGCTTGAAAAATGTTATATTCCAAATTTTGTGACATTATCTTGATACTTAATGCAATGGCATTCATACATTAAAAGTGTGGCTTGGTTATCAAAAATATTTTAAGGCCATTATCCACCTTTTTCTTCCCGTAAGAGTTAGCACGGCCATTTGTCAATTTCTGGCAACTTCCGGTCTCATTGGCCTCCAGCTATTTTTAGCTGTACAAAACAGCTCATTTTGCTGCTAGATATTGCAGATTGGTGTGTTTTACTGTTTACTGCATGTTGTTATTCTTCTCGTTTTTTCTCTATAGCGGATAATGAAAAGGAGGTCTCACCCATAAGCTTACTTCCATGTTGAAGAAAAAGGTGGATACACCAACAGAGCATGCACAGTCTATTATTTCATTTGTGTTCATTTAATGATTTAAATCATACATAAAGGGATTGGTGAACTATGACATTTAAATGCAAACTACATTATATATATATATATATATATATATATATACTGTGGGACTTATAAATAAATCAGTCTTTATCAATAATCAATACAGATTTCTTCATTAGTGGATGTCTGACTTTAAACTCAGAATGTAATAGCACTGGTATCTTCCCAAATCCACACCAGATGTGCCCTATGACTTCATATACAGCTGTTTAGACTTCCCTCACAGTAAGAAGGCCATGTACACTAACAAACATACAGTGCTACAGTATAGGCTTAACATGTGGAGTGTGCAGGGGGTTCCAAAAACCATTATCTGCCCTGCGTCCTCATCCTTCACTAAGCTTCCCCTCTGCTTTCTCATTTCTTAGAACTCCGCAGAATCCATAAGCATCCACAGAGTTACCCCTACTAGCATCAAAGTGCAGTATTACTACACTGTAGGGAAGTACTGAGAATCTCTCTCTGCAGCTGTCAGCAGTACATTACACATCTGCACCTGACACATGACTTCAGATGTACACAACTGGTCACCAAGGGTACATTTATTTGATCAAAAATATAGTAAAACAAATTTTAAGCATCATTACTCCAGTCTTCAGTGTCATGTGATCCTTGAGAAATCATTCTAATATGATAATATTATTGGTTCTTAATCATTAATAATGGTTCTTTTTTTTAATATGTTTTAATGGTTCTTTTTTAATTTTTTTATATTTTTGTGGAAACCACATTACATTTCTTTTCAGAATTCTTTGATGAATACACATAAAAGCGTTTGTTTGAAACAGAATGTTTTTTGTAGCATTATAGATGTCTTTAAGGTCACTTTTGATCAATTTAATATGTCTTTTGTAAATAAAAGTAAAAATGTGTGTGTATATATATTATTATTATTATTATTATTATTATTATTATTATTTTATTATTATTATTTATTTATTTTTAATCTTACCCCAAACTTTTGAATGGCAGTTACAATTACAAATGTCATTCATTTTCTATAAAATATTATGCAGCAAAAATTGTTTAAACAAAAATGCCTGCAGAAAATTCTGCTTTTTCACAACAGGAATAAATTGCATTTTAAAATACACCACCATTCAAGAGAAAAAGTCTCTTTTGCTCACCAAGGCTGCATTTTTTTGGTCCAAAGTACAGCAAAAACAGTAAAATAAAATAAAAACAGTTTTCTATTTGAATATATTTAAAAATGTAATTTATTTCTGTGATCAAAGCTAAATTGTTGGTATTACCCCAGTCACATTGTCCTTCAGAAATCATTCTAATATTCTGATTTGCTGTTCAAGAAACATTATTATTATCACTATTTAAAACAGTTGAGTATTTTTTTTTTCAGGATTCCTTGATGAATAGAAAGATATATACACTATATACACTATGCCATTTAAAAGTTTGAAGTCAGTATAATTTTTTTAAAGAAATGATAAAAAAGTAAAAAAAAAAAAAAAAAAAAGTTATATAAAAAGGACTTTTATTTAGCAAGTATGCTTTAAATTGATCGAAAGTGATAATAAAGACATTTATAATGTTACAAAAGTTTTTATTTCAGATAAATGCTGTTCTTCTAAACTTTCTTATACTCAGTTGTTTTCAACATAATAATAATAATAAATGTTTTTTTTATATATAAAATCTGAATATTAGAATGATTTCTGAAGGATTGTGACTGGAGTAATGATGCTAAAAATTCAGCTTTGAAATAGCAGAAATATATATATATATATATATATATATATATATATATATATAGAAAACAGTTATTTTAAATATTTCACATTTATGTTTTTGTTGTAATTTGAATCAAATAAATGCAGGCTTGGTCAGCAAAAGAAACTTTTTAAAAAATTTTATACAATATTTTGGATCAAATAAATGCAGCCTAAAGCACAAGACATTTCTGTAAATAACATGAATTATTCCAAACGTGTAGCAGGTGACTGATTTCCTTTCTTTTCCCAGCCAACTTCACCACCAAGCACTCTACATATCACCTTTGCATGCAATAAAATAACTTCAACAGAAATTTTTATGACATATTGTATAATCCCAGTGATTTTTAGCACCACCATCACCACCACCACCACAGTAACAGCATGCATCCATTAACAGGGTACTTTAATTAAGCAGGCAGGCTGCACCTCCACCAGGCCGACACAAACAGGACAGCAGGCCATGCAAGGCCTACCTCGGTCTTAGCTTACCCGCGGTAGTGCCTGCTGCCATAGTGGCAGCCACTGGCGACTGACGCTTATTCACTTTGGAAAGAAATCTGAATAGCACGCCATCTCGTGCCATGGCAAACAGAATGCGGGGAAGAGGGAACATAGAACCCAACAGGCTAAAAACAAAAAAGGAGTCATGGTTCAGACACCTGCAACTCTGGAAGGAAAAGAACATATTAACCAATACAAGCAAGTGTGAAGGAGCAAATAATTGGCATCCAATTGTATTTTTTTTTTTTTGTTATTTATAATTATTGGAATTGGACTTTTTAGGACTTTATTAATGTCCTTGATTCATCTAGGCTTGGAAGTTCTGATATTTTAAGGTTTATTTGATGTATTTTTTCATAGAATAGTTCCTTAAATTGTACATTTCCACTCTTTTTCACATTTGCCTGGTGGATCACATTGGCATTTGCATAGCAATCGTGCCGCCGTCTCTCACCTGCAACTACACCTGAAGACATTGTAGCAATAAGAGGGGTCTTCGTCTTAGGATTGATTTGGGCTAAGACTTTGAAAAGCACCCCATCCTGTGCCATAGCATAGATTACACGCGGCATTGGGAAAATGGAGCCCAGCAGACTGCATGTAAGGCAAAGACATCAGCAGAAGCAAGGCGTCAATTAATTACATGCTGCAGACCTGATCCCAAACACTTCAGCTGCTGGGTATACTGTTACAGGCCTCCGCAAAAAATTGTTTGGATTTTAAAGTCAACATGAAATCAAAAGTAACCCCATTTGCTTTTTTAAACACATTTCTGGTGTTCTTGTGCATGGTTGAGGAGTACATGATATATGTTTTCAACACCACTTCAATCACAGTATTTTCTTTTTTACATTTTTCACAAAATCAATTCCCGATGGATAGAATAGAATGGATAGAAGTTTGCTTGAGATCTTTCTGAATGTTCCTTTACAGAAGTAGGGTTGCCAAATGGCTGTTTCATGTTAACTTTAGGAAATATAAAATTTGACGGCACAACTTATACAGCACTTAGCAAATGAGGCAAATGGGACCAGACGTACAGTTAAATCATCTTCATTTTTTCCTGGGAGTATTGCAAAAGGCCTAGGCTATGATAGCCTATAAAATGTTTTAGTAAATTCATAAAATCACTCTAAAAGTAGCTACAATTAAAATTATTGGTCTTTTACAAACTTTTACAGCTTGTATACTTTGCCAATCACACCCAGATGTTTTTGAACATAATTAATTCTAATAGTCAAGCAAAACCAATAAACATACTGTTAAAATGAGTGGGTTTTAATTCATGCCACTTTAGGGATAATTGCCAAACAAGTCCTTACTGATTTATGTCACCAGGAAAAAACAAAAACACATTCCACATTAAGACTTTGTTCTGAAAGAGAGCAAGTACAAACCTCAATCATATTAAATCTTATAATAATAATCTAATAACTGATTAATTAAATGCTATGTATAATTATTTATAGGGCTCTCTTTCAAACAAATCACCATTAAAAAGTCATTAAAGATGCAAAGCATAGGAATCAATCCACCACAGACCCTTCATACAAATTAATTAGGAAATGAAATGTTTAACTCAATGTCAAACAAATGACAAAATGAATAAATGCATTTTTATGTAACTGTTCACAGTGTTTGATATCAGCATGCTTCCTCAATATACAATCTTGTATAAAGGCTAGCATTGTGGGAGCAAAGAAAGATGTTTACCTGGTTGATAGAGCACAGAGTGATCCTGCCGCTACAACATATTTTGCTGGCCCCCAGCCTACATATTCAAAAGCCAAAGGCAGAGGACTCTTCTCGTCCAGCAGGTAGTAAGGCATCATGAGGGTGAGGGCTGCTGAAACGCCAAAGTAGGCAAGGAAGCAGACTAGTAGGGAAACAACTATGCCAATGGGAATGGCCCTCTGGGGATTCTTCACCTCCTCACCTGGTCACAATCATAAATGTCTTAGAACATACGATCAGATTGGAGAACTGAAGTTAAAGGGATAGTTCACCTAAAAAAGAAAATTCTGTCATTAATTACTCACCCTTATGTTGTTCCAAACCTGTAAGACCTGTCATCTTCAGAACACAATTACGATATTTTTAATGAAAATGTAGAGCTTTCTGACCCTGCATTGACAGCAACACAACTGACACATTCAAGGCCCAGAAAGGTAGTAAGGACATCTTTAAAATGTCACTGAAGAGAAGAAATTGTTAAATGATTTGGTTATTTTTGTTTCCTTTGTGCACAAAAAGTATTCTTGTAGCTTCATAAAATTACGATTTAAACGCTAATATCACATGGACTTTTTTAACGGGCCTTGAGCATGGTAGTTGCATTGCAGTCTATGAAGGGTCAGAAAGCACTTGGATTTCGGAAAAATATATTTTTTTGTGTTCTGCAGATGAACGAAGGTCATACGGGTTTGGAACGACATGAGGGAGAGTAATTAATGACAGAATTTTCCTTTTTGTGTGAACTGTTTCTTTAACTGTTGTATAAAACAGAATAAATAACTGAATACCTGTGGTTGCAATGCAGTCAAATCCCACAAAGGCATAAAAGCATGTAGCGGCACCAGCCAGCGTCCCACTAAAGCCATAAGGCAAAAATCCCCCTGCCCCATAATCACTGGTGACATTAGCAGTTTGTGAGATATTCCTGAAAGCAAATTTGAACATTTTAATGATTATGATCATCAACAATTCACACAATAGGCTGGATTCATTAACGTCTTTAAAAAGAAATAAGAAAGTGTTCTTCACCTGTTGACAATGGTAACATTTATGAGAGATTCCTCTGATATATTCCAGTTGAGCGAGTCTCCTTTGACGAATCCAGAAATGATAACAAACATCAGCACAAGCACGTTTACAGCTGTGAAGATTTTGTTGACCCAAGCTGATTCTTTCACCCCAAAGGAGAGAAGCCCTGGGGGGGAAATTACACCCACAGACATTTAAATTCAGTTTAGGAAAAAAAAAGATAGATAGATAAAACAACCTCAAAAATCCCCCAAATAATAGTTGAATTTATAACAATGAATCTGTTCAAAAGTTTACATCCCCTTGATTGTTACCTAAATTATCCACAGCTGTTTTGTTTGTTTGTTTGTTTAGTGATAGTTGTTCATGAGCCCCTTCTTTGTCCTGAACAGTTAAAATGCCCACTGTTCTTCAGAAAAATCCTTCAGGTCCCACAAATTCTTTAGGTTTCCAGCATTTTTGTGTATTTGAACCCTTTCCAACAATGACTGAATTTTGAGATTCATTTTTTCACACTGAGGACAACTGAGGGACTGGTAAATTTAACTTATTTTTTCTTCTGGGAAACATGTAACTATCTTCTGTAGCCTCCAAAGGGCAGTATTAAATTAAAATATATGCTATTTAGGCTAAATAAGAAAAAATGTACAAATCTCCATCCTGTTCAAAAGTTTTCACCCCCGGTTCTTAATGCATCGTTTTTCAAAAACACAGCTGTGGATCATTCAGAACAGTATTAAAAATCAAGGGAATGCAAACTTTTGAACGGGGTCATTTTTATAAACTCCACTATTATTTTCTCTTGTGGACTATATGTAAACGTCTTTTATGTGAAATATCTTATTCAAGTCAGTACTAAATAAAAAAAAAAAAAAAAACATTTTGTATGATCCCTCTTATTTTGGTAAAATAATTAACATTTTGCAGATTCTGCAAGGTGTATGTAAACTTTTCACCTCAACTGTATGTACAATTAAGGTACAAATATGTACATTTAAGGTACTAAAATGCAGCCTTTTAAAGAAAAATAAGGTTTAAAAAACCTTTTGAAAGGGTACCACCCCAGTGACAGTTTTTGTACCTTTTTTCTAAGAGTGTGGCCAACATTGTTCAGAATAGTATATGCAAGGAGGGATTTAAAGTTGTTTGAAGTTATGAATTTAATGATTTTTTACCTGATAGTAGTAAGATCAGGCAGACAGCAAAGAAGTCAGGGTATTCTGCCAGGCCAGGCAAACTCATTTTGAAGTACATTTTGCAGAACTTTTCAATGTGGCCCCCTATAAGCTCATCAAACGTCCCACTCCAGGCACGCGCCACACTAGACGTCCCTGTTCCAACAGAAGATCAGTTTAGGTTGTAAAATTATCTTTTTATTTGCTATTTAACATAATGGCCAAATCATTAATTACCTATGACGTATGACAGAATAAGGTTCCATCCTGTGATGAAGGCCCAGAGCTCCCCCACAGTCACATAGCTGTACAGATAGGCTGAGCCCGTCTTGGGTACCCGTGCACCAAATTCAGCATAACACAGGCCGGCCATCACAGATGCAAGAGCAGCGATGAGGAAAGACACCACAATGCTGGGGCCAGAATTGCCCTTGGCCACCTCCCCAGCGAGCACATAGACACCAGCCCCAAGTGTACTTCCCACCCCAAGGGCAATCAGATCAACAGTGGAGAGGCAGCGGCACAGCTTGGACTCCTCCAGACAGTCCTGGTCCACAATCTTCCTCCTCACAAGGGAGCGGCTAAATGTGAGGCAGTGTTCCAGCATTCTTCCTGTTAGCACAAACTGTCAAGATGTTTTTTTGTTACATAAATAAATCAAGTATACAAACTTTTTTTTTTTCTCAAGCGAAAGCATATGATTTATTTTCCTTTTTAGATTTTATATATTCATGACCTAATATGTGTAGTGAACATTTTTGGCTAATGTGCACAAAGATTTGATTCTGCAAAATCAGTAGTATTGGGAACCAAGAGGAGCTGAGGCATGGAAAAGAACACTGTATTCAATAACACTTTTGGCCTTTGTTCTCACTTGCACATGTCTGCAGTTTAAGCAGGTTTTAGCATTGCCCAATGTACAATAATGTAAAAGCCTTAGGCATTATTGCATAATAGTGGGATAAAGCCTTTTCATTTTGAAAGGCGTAGGTATTTGGCACATCACTTATTGGCCAGTGCACTTCTGTGCAATTAAAGAGCTGTGTTAGTGGTAAGCCAAATGTAAATCAAACCAAGTTAAAAATGTAAATCATTTTATGAATTCATATAAAGTTTATATAACGCAGACTGGAGCATTTATATACTGAGGGCAATAGTCCTGACTCCTGAGACTTGTTACATACCCTACAGAGGTAATTAAAACCATTAAATATCTAAATAATACAATCATATATATCTTTATACACTACTATTCTAAGGTTTTGGATTAATATGATTTTAACTTAACTTTTAACTTCTTTTCAGCAAGGACACATTAAACTGATCCAAAGTAACAGTAAAAATATTTATAATGTTACAAAAGATTTCTATTCCATTCATAATCCTATTTTTTTTTTTTTTTTACAAAATTAAATATTATGACAAAAATATTCATATTTAAATACAAATATAAAGCAGAAGAAACTCTTTTCAACATTTATAATACGAAGAACAATTATTAATAAAGTACCAATAATCATTTAGCAGTAATTCATCATATTAAAATTATTTCTGAAGGATCATGCGACACTGAAGACAAGTAATGATGCTAAAAAAAATTGTTTTTCCATCACAGGAATAAATTAAATTTTTAAATATTTATAGTAATGTGTAGTTATTTTAAATTGCAATATTTTATAATATTACTGTTTCACTGTATTTTTGATTAAATAAATGCAGCCCAGGTGAGCATAGTGAAGGTGAAACTTCTTTCAAAACATTAAAAAATCTTAAACCCAAATTTTTGAATGTTTTTTATACACACACACATACAGAACATATATTGAACCATTTCAGGGATTTGTTTTTTCAGTCTCATTTTGCATGTAAATGAGGTTGCAAAGCAAAGTTGTGCTTAAGTTACTTCCTAAGAACTTCTTTTACACATAAAACAGTTTTTATAAAAGATTTGGCACATTGCAGTCTGTGACACCAAATTGCCAATCCATTTGCATTACACTGTGTTTGCCTACAACCTGTGAAAGGTGTTAAGGAATCACACAGGCAGAGCAGATTGACATGCATGAGGCTGTGGCTGTAGCCCTAAGGGCTCAGCATGCTTAACTTGACAAGCAACTCTAAAGCTAAATTACAGCACAGCATATTTGATTGCAGAGCCACACTTCATTCAAACTGAATGGATATCACTAATACAGTAACAGATACAGACAGACTTTGCAAATGTAATGGTCATAGATTAACTTTTATACATTAGTCTGCTTTTTAAAATGATATGTTGCTGCTAGAAGTATTTGAGTATGTGTAAATGCATGTGAATCATTAGAAATGATCTTAATTGTATATTTGCATGAACACAAAAACTAAAACTTACCACCCGATGAGAGACTGGCAGCTGTAGAATCGCCTTATGCACGTAATACCTTGCGGTTTCACGCAAACAAACACATACACGCCCCCACACACACACGCCTCTCAGGGATCTCCACTGATTTCTTAAAAAAGCTCACGGGCTCCAAGTTTGCCCCTTCCTTCCCCAAGCTCAAATGACATGTCAGCCCACAGCCCCACTAGTTTTACTGCCTAGTATCTACTTTACTCTGTTCTGGTTTGTCTTAACTTGCCCTGCCCCCCCTGTGAGGGCTGGCCCAAAGAGGAGGAGAGACACTTCACACAGAGGGAGGCAATGCTAATTTCACTATTCAACCAGGCCAGCATGGGTTTATGAAAAAACTGGGTGTTTTAATAATGCTGCCTGATTCTTTTTGAACGCTTTAAAAAAAAAAAAAAAAAAGCTTACTCATGGCTGAGTAAGTCCCAGCTGCCAGTGCACTTATTGACCACTGATAAATGGTTAAGCAATTGACGTTGACAAACATTGAGACGGACACTGTTTGCCCAGTGCAGTGCAGAAGAGTCGCTAAAAGCATGGACCCTGATTGGACAAAGAGGTCTGTCACAGGTAAAGGGCTTTAATGGATGATTGTTTCCCTTATTTATAAGCCCATGAGCACAGAGATTCTGGGTCAATTGGCCTCTCCAGTACTATGGTATATAGACCGGGGTGATTGTCATTCAGGGCTGAATTTTAGTGACAGTCAAAAGTCCAGTTACTAAAATGGTGACCACATATTGTTAAACAAGCATTTTTGTCAGATTTGTAAGCCTAGTAACTACAGTTGAGGTTAAATGTTTACATACAGTGAGGGAAAAATGATTTGTTTGCCCACTCAAAGAAATTATCACTCTATAATTTTAATGGTAGGTTTATTTGAACAGTAAGAGACAGAATAACAACAAAAAATCCAGAAAAACGCATTTTAAAAAATGTATCTGATTTGCATTTTAATGAGTGAAATAAGTATTTGAGCCCTTTGCAAAACATGACTTAATACTTGGTGGCAAAACCCTTGTTGGCAATTACAAAGGACAGACGTTTCTTGTAGTTGGCCACCAGGTTTGCACACATCACAGGAGGGATTTTGCCCCACTCCTCTTTGCAGATCCTCTCCAAATCATTAAGGTTTCGAGGCTGATGTTTGGCAACTCGAACCTTCAGCTCCCTCCACAGATTTTCTATGGGATTAAGGTCTGGAGACTGATTAAGCCATTCCAGGACCTTAATGTGCTTCTTCTTGCGCCACTCCTTTGTTGCCTTGGCCGTGTGTTTTGGGTCAGTGTCATGCTGGAATACCCCTCCATGACCCATTTACAATGCCCTGGCTGAGGGAAGGAAGTGCTCACACAAAATTTGATGGTACGTGGCCCCTTCCATCGTCTCTTTGATGCGGTGCGGTTGACCTGTCCCCTTAGCAGAAAAACACCCCCAAAGCATAATGTTTCCACCTCCGTGTTTGACAGTGGGGATGGTCTTGGGGTCGCAGGCAGCATTCCTCCTCCTCCAAACACGGTGAGTTGAGTTGATGCCAAAGAGCTTGATTTTAGTCTCATCTGACCACTTCACTTTCACACAGTTCTCCTCTGAATCATTTGAATGTTTATTGGCAAACTTTAGACGGGCCTGTACATGTGCTTTCTTGAGCAGGGGGACCTTGCGGGCGCTGCAGGATTTCAGTCCTTCACGGCATAGTGTGTTACCAATTGTTTTCTTGGTGACTATGGTCCTAGCTGCCTTGAGATAATTGACAATATCCTCTAGTGTAGTTCTGGGTTGATTCCTCACTGTTCTCATGATCATTAGAACTCCACGAGGTGAGATGTTGCTTGGAGCCCCAGACCAAAGGAGATTGACAGTTATTTTGTGTTTCTTCCGTTTGCGAATAATCGCACCAACTGTTGTCACCTTCTCACCGAGCTGCTTGGCGATGGTCTTGTTGCCCATTCCAGCCTTGTGTAGGTCTACAATATGTTCCTGACATCCTTGGACAGCTCTTTGGTCTTGGCCATGAGAGTTTGGAATCTGATTGATTGATTGCTTCTGTGGACAGGTGTCTTTTATAAAGGTAACAAGCTGAGATTAGGATCATTCCCTTTAAGAGAGTGCTCTTAATCTCAGCTCAATACCTGTATAAAAGACACCTGGGATCCAGAAATCTTGCTGATTGATAGGGGATCAATTTATAATTTTTTTTAAATGCGTTTTTCTGGATGTATTTGTTATTCCGTCATCCACTATTAAAATAAACCTACCATTAAAATTATAGACTGATCATTTCTTTTTCAGTGCGCAAACATACAAAATCAGCAGGGGATCAAATAATTATTTTCCCCATTGTACACCTTGCAAAAATGTTAATTATTTTACCAAAATGCGTGTTTTTTTTTTTTTATTTAGTACTGACCTGAATAAGATATTTCACATAAAAAACTTTTACATATAGTCCACAAAAGAATACAATAGTTGAATTTATGTTTTTTAAAATTTAAAATGACCTTCAAAAGTTTACATACACTTGATTCTTAATACTGTGTTCTTACCTGAATGACCCACAGCTGTGTTTTTTTTTTTTTAGTGATAGCTGTTCATTAGTCCCTTGTTTGTCCTAAACAGTAAAATTACCCACTGTTTTTTAGAAATTCCATCTTTTCACACTGAGGACAACTGAATGACTCAAATGCAACTATTAAAAAAGGTTCAAATGCTCACTGATTCTTCAGAGGAAAATATGATGCATTAAGAGGTGAAGAGGTATACACTTTTGAAAAGAAAGAAGATGTGTAAATTTTTTCTTATTTTGCCTAAATATTTTTTTTTTTTCATTTAGTACTGCTCTTCAGAATTTATAGAAGATAAATTCATTAATTCATTGTGTTTCCTTTAGAAGCATCAGTGAGCATTTAAACCTTCTGTAATAGTTGCATATGAGACCCTCAGTTGTCCTCATTCTGAAAAGATGGATCTCAAAATCATGCGGCCATTGTTGGAAGGAGTTTAAATACACTAAAATGCTGAAATCCAAAGCATTTGTGGAACCTGGATTTTTGTGGATTTTAATTTGTAGATTTTTCTGAAGAACTGTGCGTTTGTAAACATCTTTTATGTGAAATATCTTTTTCAGGTCAGTACTAAATAAAAATAACATGCATTTTGTATGATCCTTATTTTGGTAAAATCATTACCATTTCGCAGATTCTGCACTTGTAAACTTTTGACCTCAACTCTAAATGTAAAGTCAGAGCAGAGCACTAAGGACTAAAGATCAAGTCCCCATAGGCCTTAGCTGGTCCTGAAATGCATTTTTTGCATTAGTTCACCCAAAAATTTAAATTTGCTGAAAATTGACTCACCTTCAACCCATCCAAGATATAGATGAGTTTGTTTCTTCATTGGAAAAGTTTTGGAGAAATTTAGCATCACATCACTTGCTCACCAGTGGATTCTCAGACTAGAGTAATTGATGGACTGGAGTTGTGGATTACTGTGACGTTTTTATCAACAGTTTAGACTCTCATAATGGCACTCATTCACTACAGAGGATCCACTGGTGAGCATCACCAATGCTACATTTCTCCAAATCTACATTTCTCCAATGAAGAAACAAACTCATCTACATCTTAGATGACCTGAGGGTAATTTAAATTTTTGTGTGAACTTCACAAGGCATCTTAAGCAGTGCTCATGTGTGAGATTAAAAGCAACACAATAGTCAAAGACGTTCACCTAGTTTGTGTTTACAGAGAAAAACTATTAAAAGCTCTGCAAGATACAAGCTTAACAGTCAAATACATTTAGTGCATTTATACGCTTAAAGAGGGGTGTGCTTGCTATTATTGATACCAAAGTCAAGTGGAGAATACTTAACCTAACATGAAAATATGGCTATATTTACAATATTTAATTCCATCTTTTATGCAATCTTATTCTCTAATTTCTATTTAGAAATTGAAAGTGTCTGAAACTGTGTGGCTGAGTTTTTCTCCAGTTGCTATGCTCTAGCATGTGTGGGGCTGTTTTGTTTTTCTTCATCAGTTCATCATTAGTTGTAAGTCTGTGTCCCTTCTGTGCCTTTTATCTATCTGAACACTACAGTGAAAGCAAATGCCACTCTGAATGGATGGGTACGTAAGAGCCACCACTGCAAACATTCATACACTATCCAGGGAAACAGCAAAACAGACTGCTTTACAGAAATTCAGGGAATGTTGGTTACCACATTTGCCAGTGCTGGCACAGTCATCAGGTAAAGACAGGCCTGATGTGAATCAAATGAAATTTCATTAAAAGCCTGATGCAACTATTTGCTAAAAGAACTTATGAAACATCAGATGATGTGTATAATTAGAACAGAAAACATAGACACATTTCACATTAACAGTCTTTATACTGCATAAAAACCACTGAATGGGCACTAGCGAACATCTCTCACTGTTGGTCTGAAACCCAGAGGCCTTTTCAGGCATAAAATCAAGTCCAAAGAGCAGCTGCATTCATCTGCCAACAGCAGAGAAAACAAAAGAAGACAAGATTGCTTGAGAAATGAGAAGAAACCGGTTGAACTACTACTTTTTTCAACTGCACATCTATTTCAGGTCATTCAACCAATTTTTAGTAAAACGAGTGAGGGGTTTTCTAAAAGTTGTTTTCCTTTGTCTTTCCGGTCAGGCTGACGCAACTGATTTACTAGATTGCCAATGTCACACACTTAATTCATTAATTCACCATAGTTAATTCATTGAATGCGAAAATATATCGGTTCTAATGTCAACACCATTATACAGCACTGCTGAAACTGTTTGTCATAGGGACACTCCACACCACTTAACAGAGCTGTCACCAGGAAATGTTCAAGTCAATTATTAGTGGGAAGACCCGAGGACAGACCAAGCTAATGGCCTCAGATAAGAATATAAGGATGCAAATCGGAAAACTGCTGTGCAGTCAACTTTATTTTCACGCAGTGTCATTGTTGCAAAACGCATGCAGCTGTAACTGCCCTCTCCCCCTCTTTATCTATGAGAACAAATAACTTTTATGCAATGAGCATCACTTTGTGCTTGCTTTTGTTTTGATGACGTCCTTACAGAGTTCAGTTACCTGCTAACCGTCCTGCATTAAAGGACACAAAGAACCTGAAGAAAATGTTCAGCCTGATTGAAGGAATAAGACCAATAGTTATTCTTTACTCCACTGAAACTCACTGCGGTTACCAAAAGATTATAAGTTTCGACTTGAATGATACTGTGCTGACTCTGCTAAAGTTGAATATCTAGACAAGTCTGATCTGAGCATCCTCATGGGAAAATTATCATCTGTGACATCACTGCATTTCCTAAGGACAATCTGTTGAAGGTAAGGTGACAAAAACTTCATTTTTATGCTATAAAAAGCATTATCTGGTATCATAGCTTCCAGTAAGGGCAATGGGAGGGGATATTAATTTACACAGTGAATAGTGACATACCGACCCAGGAACCTTTCTTAATGCTCATAATCTTATTTATATTGAATACCTGAAATGATCACCTGTGTGTATTGCAAGATCTACTTAATGCTTTCTTTATTACAAAAGTGCTCAATTTGCCTAATCCTCTTAAGCAGAGTGGTCCTGTGAGAAACTGCCCCAAGGTTTCTCTAGCTTTGTCAAATATCTGTGCCAACCACACAGCAAGAAATTCATTTTTTTTGTTACTAGGTCAAAAGTCAGAATACATTTGTTGATTTTTGCATGTCAGCTAATGATATAATGATTCAGGCTGATGGACTAATCCTTAGTTACAGAAACCGGGCCATTACTAAGGTCGCAATCCTGCTTTATTAACCATTATGGCCCTGAGCGGAGCACTTAACCTCAGGTTGCTTCTGTGGATCTGTCCTTGCCATTAGATATACAATACAATTTAGTGTACAATAGACTGATATGGGAGTAAATTGTAAGCACTGCTAAAATCTGGGACATGGGTGGTTATCAGAGGCATGTTTAGAGAAGGGAATGACTCATGTAGGTGAATACATCCTATATATGTTTTCAGGCTAAATACATTATAATGCATAGTAGGCCTATTCAAATTCTGCAAGCTTGAACAAGCTTTAAGAAAGATAGGCCATAACATTTCTGGTAGGCCAAAATTTGCAATTTGTTACATTTTAAGCTTATGATAAAGGTAAAGAGATCTTCTAAATGCAATGAAACACTGATTTGCCTATAATCTATCTAAAAAGGCTCACTGATTAACTCGTTTGACGTCACACGATTGTCAATACGAATTTTGTGTTGAGAGATAGGGGAAAGAGGTTTTAAGAATGAGAGATAGTTATCTGTGAACTTAATCTGTGCTATTATTACTGTTAAAATTCACTAAAAATCATTAGGGATGCAACAGGTCAAGAAGACAGGTCAAGTACATATGTCATATTTGTCAGTTGGATATTTTATGCAATTAACCTTAATTTCACTGACATTAAATAATATTTAAGTAATCGTCTGAACTGTTCAAGGCTATAATTGATGTTTGATCCTGGTTAAGCGTCATGATTCAGTCATGTAATATTTACTTAGCGGTTTCAGGCCAAACAATACGTAATCCACATAATCCATGGTGTGCGTGCTGACAGCCCAATACTGGGACTTTTGTATCATTATGCTTTTGGGTTTTTTAGTGACTCCAGTGATTTTTTCGTCTGTGGACTGTAAAAAAAAAAAAAAAAAGATCCCACTGCAGAAAAGTAATGACAAAATGTCTCTACTTCATTATTACATGCACTAATTTTCATACATTTGAATAAATCCAATCCAGTATTTTTGAATCTGATTAAAAAAATTAATAATAGTCAGATTCAAGCATTTACATGCATATTTTTTATTGATCATTTTAGGTCTACACCACCACTAATCGAAATTTAGATCAAGCACAATTGATGTGTTTCTAGAAAGCCTTTTCAGTTTGATTGAGCCATTTGTCCAATTAACAGATTGTTTGGTTGCATATAAATTTAGTTACTCAGTCATTCAACCAATTTGTTCAAAAACCTTCATTTAGTAATTAATCAGTAAGTCATTTGAATCATTCACTCATATGGAGGAAAAAAACTATTGTTGGTTGTTGTAGTGATTCAGTTATGGCTTTACAACTACATTGGCAAAAACAGACAAAGTGACTGACAAATTGTAAATAAAATGTAATTTACTCAAAATTAACCTGCTGTTTATTGAACAGTTGTATAACCTCATTGTTACTCCCATTTGCCAGTTTTAATGTTATGTTTTTTAAACATTTTTATGCATCTAGATTGCTTTATGACAACTTAACCTACCCTATTTAGTGTGTGAAATCCCCACACAGAAGTCAAATGTAACAACAATGGAAATGTTTTTTGTACCTGGGATTTCAAACATCACTTAAATATTCACTGGAATAAAACATCATTTAATTAGAGTAAGAAAACAGCATACATCTATCACACAGAAAACAGCATCACACGATAACTTTATCCACCTTATTTTTGCTGTATCTCATAATCTCATAATCTCTGTATAGCATAATCTCAATCCATATCTAAATGCTATGGCCATTTGTAAATTGTATGGGTTTGGCTTCAGGTCTCATCCGCATGCAGCTATTTTTAGCTGTACAAAACAGCTCTCTTTGCTGCTTAATATAGCAAATTGTTTTGGCTTATGGTATTATTTTAATGTATTAGCTTAATTATAAACACATTGGTTTGTAGTGCAAACACTTTTACCTTTTACTGTATGTTATTTTTCTTCTCTTATTTCCCTATAGCGGCTAATGAACCGGAAATCTCGCCCATAGGCTTACCTCTGCGTTGCATAATAAGGTGGACACCATACCTCGAAAATCTTCGGATTTAGGACCCAGCGTCGGTCAACGCAGCGCGGAGACCTTACGGTGAATCACTACAGATGACGGGAGGAGCCATATGCAACCGTATCAACCAGGATTCAAAGAAGCTCAGCGTTTCCAACAATACTTCAGATATTATTGTGTTTAAATTAACACAATATCACTCGTTCAGCATGACACTAAGAAGTATTTCTGTACCCTGATAAGCTGCAGGCGAAAGAGGTGTGGTGGTTAGAGATGGAGCACATCAGAATGCCAAAGGTAAATGTTCAGCATCCATGCAATGATACAATAATTCCCTTTTTCATGACACGTATCTCACATCTACACTGTATTGCCTCCACATGCTCAGCATTAGTAACTTGAGGACTTATTGCTTGTTAATGCATTCATTTATTAGATTCAACACAGTTAATAAGACCAATGTGCTAGGATTAAAAATACAAGGGCCTGCATCTGTTATAGTTTCTATTTATATAGTTGTAATGTAAAGAAAATGACTGAAAAGCCATGTTCAGTTTTAAGTTTTGCTATTTGACTAAAGGTCATTTAAACATGCAGTAGGCTACCATTTCAGGCAGAGGGATGATCACTAATGTATGTTTGTGAGACAGTACTGTATAGTGCACCACTAATACCAATGTTGTCTATTTTACAGGTTGAAAATGTCCGGTTAGTGGACAGAAGTTCTTCTCGAAGAATTCAAGTGGGCACACTCTACCTGACAGCCACACACATTATCTTTGTAGGTAAAGGATCTGAGGACAGAAATGAACTGTGGGTAAGTACTTGGTATGTCTGATGTATAAAACAAGCTTTGATATTTTGTGTGCCTGAAATATGTACCATAATATATAGCACAATAGAGGGTTTGCACCTGCATAACGATTTGGTCAGTTACCCGGATGCGCCGCCATATTGGCGATACTCTGATGTAAACAACAGCATGGATTGCGTGGCTAATGTACTACTGAATATGTTTTTCTGCTAATTTATGCTGTCTAAATCGTGAAAAAACATGTGGAAGCTGCTAAATCATATAGAGAAGGACTTATCATATAGGAAAGGGTGCAATATTTTGACAAAGTAAAGTTAATATGTGGTAAAGATATGTACGAGCAGTATTAATTAAGATATTAGCCTAATATTTCACCTACCTGACTGGAAATGATAAGAACAAACATAAATGTTGTCAAGGCAAAATATTCTAGTTTGGCCACCCACAAACTTTTATTCCTCAGACAGTTTTTTGCGCTCTTCTCCTTGATTTGTTATAACTTTTTTCAGTCTATAGTACTCCAAATGTTTTGCCTGGTCCAAAACATGACAATAATTGAACATTTTTAGCAGCAATAATCAGCTAAATATGCCAGTTTTGTTCGGTTCAGTGGCATTGTTTATGCCGGCAATATGGCAGATTCTAAAAAAAAACTCTGTTCAAACTTTGTTTGCTTTTCACAGGTTCTACACAGTTTAGTGTGTAATGTTGTAAAGCATAAATCATCTCAAAGTGGATACCCTTTATTAATCCACTGCAAGAACTTTCAAGTCATACAGTTTATCATTCCTCAAGAGAGTGACTGCCACAATGTTTACATTTCACTCTCACGTCTCTCCAGGCCAGGTGGGTCACCTAGCATGCATTTGGACATCACACATAATTTTAGGAATATACTGTAATTACAACATGTTTGCAGACAAATCTGCACATTTATTTGAGTGTACCAGGACATTGCTGTCATGTTTTTGTTTCTTGTCTTGCAGAAAAATATGAGGAGTTGTATTGCTTTTCCTTTAATCCCAATGTTGACAAAGCTGAACGGGAGCACTCATGGGACTTTTTAAATTTGAAGGCTGAGTACAGTCGAATGGGACTTCCAAATAAGCTATGGCATGTCACCCCAATCAACCGAGAGTACAGAGTAAGTATATCACCCACCAACACTATGTGTAAACAATCAATATATTATGTAAGTGTTTGTTTTTATGCACAACTTTTCTTCTTGTAACAGGTGTGTGATACTTACCCAGCCGACTTGTTTGTGCCTAAATCCGTCACCCTCCCTGTCATCGTAGGGAGCTCGAAGTTTCGTAGCAGAGGTCGATTTCCCACGTTGTCCTACTACTGCAAGGAAAACCATGTGAGTCTGGCTGCACATCTGGCACATTTTCTATGCAGTCTTAGCATTCATTTAATGAGGCTGTGGAGAATTTTGTCCTGTCCTTCATATGTCCTTTCCTGCCAAATATTTAGTCATCGGATTGAGGATGCAAGTTCAAGGTTCAAGCACACAGTGTTCTTGAGACTGGAGTGTTCTTATATATAAAAATCCATAAATATGGTGCAGCTTGATTTTGCATTAAACTCTATCTTGATTTGGAAGAACTTTTCACAGACTGACTTGCGGTCAGTTAAACATTAAATTGTAGTACATTTTCCATGACAAGATACTAAATGTGTCATGCAGCATATGCGTGCGTTGTGATTTACAGCAATAATGGATATTTTAAAAGCAAGGTCAAGCTCCTTCTGCACCCTCTTGGGTTCGGCACTCTGTTAAAAGACATTTCATTTCATTGAGGTCAAATATTCCCCTTGGAGTCTCTGTGTTTTCTTTTGGACACATGAATTCAAACCACATGGAGAAACTTGTGTGTGACTTCCACATAAGGATCATGCTGGTGAGGCCCAAAGGGGTCAGTTATAGTTTAATATCTCCCCCATTCATGGTTCGTTAACCCCGGAATATGATTAGAACAGTGTCTAAAAAAGTAATATTGCAAGCTCAGCCTTTAGAGTTTTATGAGGCCATGGCCAAATTCTCATGAAATGCCCATTCCACAGAGAGGACAGTGTGATCTTCTGCTCTGTAAATTGAATTTATTAATCGAGCGTGACAGGATCAGTCTGGGAATTACTCTGAGGCTGTGTGATTGTATTTTTACTAGATTGAGCATAAATAAATTTAAATATAATTTTCTTTTACAATTATTTAAATACAAATTGTGCATTTTAATACATTTTAATGATTAAATTAAAATGTTCTTGTTTATTTTATTTTTACTTTTTTAAATCCTAGGAACCCTTTTCCATTTTTTTTTTTTTTTTTATAAAAATGAATTTATTTATTGAGTATGAAAGAACCAAGCTGGGAATTACTTTGAAGCTGTACGATGCACAATTTTTTATAGATAAATGGAAAAGTTCTTTTTTTATTACTTATATTTAAATGTATTTGTGTGTGTGTGTGTGTGTGTGTGTGTGTGTGTGTGTGTGTATATATATATATATATATATATGTATGTATGTATGTGTGTGTGTATGTATTTAATTATTGTTTTTTTAAAGCATCACATTTACACTAAAGAAACACTGTACCGTTAAACTATGTTGTCCGACACTTATTTGACATGCCTTTTCTTGTCTAGGGTACCTAATGAACAAGCACCATTACTGGTGCCCATTCAAAAAAAATGACACCACAGGATACCAACATATGCTAACACCTACTCATATGATGATATCTTTTTTTAGGCAACAATATGTCGCAGCAGTCAGCCTCTTTCTGGCTTCAGTGCTCGCTGCCTGGAGGACGAGCAAATGCTGCAGGCCATCATGAAGTCTAATCCTGGCAGCAGATTCATGTATGTTGTGGACACCAGACCCAAGGTCAGTCTACTTAATATTGGTATATGATGGACCAAATAATAGAATTACACTTGAAAGATACTTTAAGACTCATGTATTTCCAGCTAAATGCAATGGCGAACCGAGCTGCTGGCAAAGGCTACGAAAATGAGGACAACTACTGCAACATTAAATTCCAGTTCATCGGCATTGAAAACATCCATGTGATGAGGAACAGTCAGCAGAAACTCATAGAGGGTATTGTCTCTGTTTTATTAAGTGAGGAAAATGAATTTCACCATATTAACCACTGCTTTGAAGATCCTTCTGAAAGAAAAGATTTCTTAAAAGAAACTTTTTTTCCCCCTTAATGTGAAGAACATTTTTCCACTATAAAGAACTTTTTGAGCAATGAAAGGATTAAAGGATCTTCATGCAACCATAGATGCTTAGGAGTGTAGACCAGCTTGAACCAACAGCAGCTCCCCTTCAGCTTTTAGGAGATCTTCCCATAGTGCATTTGAAAAAGCAAGCCTCAAAAGGACAGTTTACCCAACAATTATTTACTCGCCCCCAAACTATCCTAGGTATATAGTTTACCCAAAGATAATTTACTCACCCTCAAGCTATAGGTATAACTGACTTTTTTTCTTTTAAACAAATATAATTGGAGTTATATTAAAATGTTCTGGCTCTTCCAAGCTTTATAATGGCAGAGATTTTGATGACCAATAAAAAGCATAAATCCATCATAAAAAGTGCTCCACATGGCTCCAGGGGGTTAATAAAGGCCTTCTAAAATGAATCAGTGCATTTGTGTAAAAAAATATCCATATTTCAGTCATCTGCTAGTACGCCACATAGCAGAAGTTAAAGATTATCGTTCAGATATTTTTAAGGGAACACTCCACTTTTTTTGAAAATAGACTAATTTTTAACTCCCCCTGTTAAACAGATGAGTTTTACCGTTTTCGAATCCATTCAGCCGATCTCCGGGTCTGGCGGTAGCACTTTTAGCATAGCTTAGCATAAATCATTGAATCTGGTTAGACCGTTGACATCTTGCTCAAAAATGAGTTTTGATATTTTTCCTATTTAAAACTTGACTCTTCTGTAGTTACATTGTGTACTAAGACCGACAGAAAATGAAAAGTTGTGATTTTTCAAGCTGATATGGATAGGAACTATACTCTCATTCCGGAGTAATAATCAAGAAACTTTGCTGCCGTACCATGAGTGCAGCAGGCGTAATGATATAATGCACTGCCTGAATAAAGTCCCCAGCTATTTTACTATTAATGTTTTAGTGCCGGTCACGTTGGAAGTTACCTAGTTGGGGACTATTTTCAGGCGCTGCGTAATATCATTGTGCCTGCTGCACCCTTGGTACAGGAGCAAAGTTCCTGGATTATTACGCCAGAATGAGAGTATAGTTCATATCCATATCAGCCTAGAAAATCACAACTTTTCATTTTCAGTCGGTCTTAGTACACAGTATAACTACAGAAGAGTCAAGTTTTAAATAGGAAAAATAACGAAACTCATTTTTGAGTGAGATGCTAACGGTCCAAACTGATTCAATTATTTATGCTAAGCTATGCTAAAAGGGTTACCACCAGACCCAAAAAATGCATCGATTTGCTTTAGAAGGCCTTTATTAACCCCCTGGAATCATCTGGAGTACTTTTTTTTATGATAGATGGATGCACTTTATTGGACTTCAAAATCTCAACAGCCATTCATTGGCATTATAAAGCTTGGAAGAGCCAGGACATTTTTTTTATATAAAAGTTGTATTCTAGGATGGCTTGAGAGCAGGGGCGTTGCTAGACCTAAAGCTCTACTGGGGCACAGGCCCCCCATTATTCATATCACTTTTCTTTCTTGAAAACCAGTTGCATGTACAACACACTTAACTATACAAACTTGTGTAACGCACTATTCCTACACACTGCAACAAACATGATGGAAAGTAAATGTATACATTAATGCTTCATAAACATATTTATTTCAAGGCATTTTAAGACAGTGTATATAAAATTAGCTTTACTATATCTAACTTTATAAATGCAGAAGTGCTGCTTCTATAAATTAACTGTCTAGCTAAGATAATTTATGTAAATTTAACTGTATGTTTGAAACTCACTCAAAACAAGCCAAACTAGTTAACTATAATTACCACACAGCATCTATAGTTACTGCCAGCTGTTTATGTCGTGTCATAAATTAGAGATATTGATACAGCACATGTCATAAATAATGCCATTTAAGTGTTTTATTAAAGGAAAAAAAAATAAAATCAAAATAATTACTATAAAAACTACTCAAAATGTATTAAAACTGTTTAGATAAAAAATAAGAATCTAAGAATGCTTACTGTAACTGGAAGCCAATGTCAAGACCTGAGAGCTGCTGTGTTATGCTAAGAATTATAAGTACATATATATATACATAAGTAAATGTTGCAGAACATTTAATAAATAAATGTTACATTTTGTGTTACAGACCACAAAAATGTGTTTATTTTTGCTGCATAGATTTAAAAGAGGTTTTCCAGGGATTTAATGCTTTTCATCTGATGTCTGAGTCCTTACTCTAATGGCTGAGGAGTTTATCAAGTCTTACCTTTCTCAGACATCATCTGACAATCATCTCTCCTTTCACTTCTCTGTGACCACTTTGTACAACAACAACAGCAAAAAAGAAAAAAAAAGAAAAAAAAAGTCCATCTGAAGGAACCAGTGATGTTTTAGTCAAAATAAGATCATCATATTATTTAGAAACACTACTTTAGTTTCATCTGGTGCTTGAAGTGGAAATGAAGAGCTCTTTTCCAAAACGCTATAAATCCATTTTTATTAATTTGAGTAAAAAAGGTGTTTTCTTTACCAATATTTTCTCTTTCAAACTTTCACATAGCATCTTTAGGTTATAATTACATAAAAAATTCTAATCCAGATTTTGATTTTTATCAAGATTTATTATAAAAACAGAATATTTTTCCCGCAGGATTCTATGCTTACTTTTCATAAAAAAAAAATAATAATAATAAAAATAGGGGCACAGTCAAAATTCTTGTAATTCATGTTGAGTATAATATTTTAAATAATAAATTTGAATATAGAAATTATAAATGTTTTAAATCACTGAAAATATACTTTAAAATGAAACTACAAGCCAGTAGATGGCGTCAAGTCACTTATTTAATTACTGAATCATATTCATTTGATTCGTTCGAACGGCTGATCCAATGAGGAATAAAGCAATTGACTGTCTTTATGAATGGGAAATTGACTCACTAGATCAGTGTAAAAACGCACGTTCATTCACAAAAAAAAAAAAAAAAAAATTAAAAACTAAAAAAAAAACACCGCTGTGTTTGAATGGAGATGCGCAGCGGCTCAGTTGTGACTTTGTTTCTATATTTTCTACTATTCTACTATTTTTCACAAAGAAATGGAGCAAAATCAGGCAATAGTGTTAAGTGTAAGTAACTTAATATTACCTTCTTGTTTATTTAACTGTATTAAATCAATATATCATTTACAAACTCCCTTTAGGCTACTGTTTAAAGTGCGTGTAATGGTGCGCTGTGATTGGTTGAGCGGATCTATCTTATTTCGCAGAGAAAGGAGACTGGCGTTTGTCGCGGTTTGGAAAAAAAAGGGAGAAAACATGACAGAATAACTCTGTGGATATTGCATTTTGTGTAAAATTAATAATGGACTTTTCAATACCGACCAGATACAATACTAGTGTTGGCAATATTTTTTTTTTTTTAAATGGCGTTTATCGCGTTTTGGAAAAGAGCTCTTCAAATACAAAACTGCGGTACTCCCGATGAGAGAGGAAAATCTCGTTCAGGGGCACATGGTACGCTAAGGGTTAAAGTATAGAAGTGCTGCTGCTGCTGCGGCATACAGGTGCATAACAGCCCGCGTTCGAGCACCGGTTTCGTCATTTTTTTTCATAGCCCACCTCAACTGCATGCTGACACTTTTGTGTGAGAGGTTGAGCGACGTGCGAGTTGCAGTCGGTTGCAGTTAAATAAACAGACGAGCGCGGGCATGGATTTCTGCGCGCATGGTGAAATTTGTCTAAGGTTAAACTGCGTTGCTTTTAAAAGCGTTGATTCGGTTGTTGCATATAGATGAATTTCTTTATTATCATCACTAAAATTTATTCACTGACAAATAAAGTAAATTATAACTCAAACTTGACATTTTACTGGGGCACAGCAGATTTTTACTGGGGCACGTGCCCCAGTAAAAAGGGTCTAGTGACGCCCCTGCTTGAGAGTGAGTAAATCATGAGTTAATTTTTGTTTATGGGTAAACTATGCCTTTCAGACCACTTGGTGTTTTATTGTTTATAATAAAGATGTTCTGCAATGAACCATTGATTGTACCACAGGAGAGTTTCTTGGCAAAGCAGATTGTGTAATAGGGGTGCTTTGAATCCATCTGGCTTTTATTCCTCGCCTATTTTTGTTTTGTTGACTTAACGATTGGAGACCCTTTTGCCATGATTGAGAAAAGGAGGGCGTGAGAATGAAATCTTCCAGTGTTGAAGAAATAATAGTGGTACTGGGTGTGATAGCATTTTGACCCAGAAAACACTAGGGAGTCATCTGGTCGAATAATTCCAGCAGAGACTCTGGCTGTTTCAGATCTCATTACAACACGCTGGATTCTTTCTAGAATGGCAGTTTGCCTGAAATACTGTGACCAGGTTTGTCAGTATATTAGCTTGAGCTCTCATCTGGAGTGTTCTCATGAGATGTCACCAGCCTTTAAATACTCTTATCACATTTGAACTGTTGGCATATCAAAGCTTTCAGTGCTCTCAAGGAATGTTTATGTTGGTTAGGAGAAAAAGAATCAATGCCACTTATAGAAACAAATTCACTTGGTTGTCATAATAACTAATGAGCAATAAGAACTCAATTCATAACTGTCATCAAGCCAATTTATCAGTTGTGCATATTTTAGGAAACATAAATACTCACAGAGGATGCTACATATGAGTCACTAACTTTCTTTGCAAAGCCAAAGTAAATATTGAGCACTTTAAAGAACGACGGATATCCAAAAATATTCCTCATATCAGTTCCCTGCTCTAAATTCTCAATAAAGCTCCTGGTTTTCATCAGATGGTATATAAACTTGACTTTAGCAGCGAATTTGTCTGGATCTTCTCAAAATGTCTGGCGTCTTTTTTAGTTTCGGCACTGCGTTCTCCCTCCATGGGAGAATTTCTTCTGGGGCTTGAAAATTCAGACTGGCTGAGGCACATCAAATCGACCATGGAGGCTGGAATCTTCATATCTAAAGTAATAGATCTCTTTAAGAGTTCTTAAGCCCATGCATTAGCACTTTGTCACTGATTTTTTGTTCTCATATACACAGGCTGTGGCAGAGGAAGGGGTCAGTGTCTTGGTTCATTGTTCTGATGGCTGGGATAGAACTGCTCAGGTGTGCTCTGTGGCCAGTGTGCTTCTGGACCCCTACTACAGGACCATCAAGGGACTGATGGTAAACATTATAGTGTTTAAACTTCACTCCAGAACATCCAAGTCACAGAGTTCACAGTGTAAGAAGATGCATAACTGACTGGACTTACTCATTTAATCGTAAGGATTGACTCTGGCTGGTTCTCAGCTGGAGGGAGACTAGATATCTGCTGGAGGGGTTACATTCAATAGCCGGCCTCAGTCGGAAAATCTTCTTAGAAGTGTACCCTCGTTTGGGGTCAACATAAAAGGAAGAACCTACTTTCTTGCACAGATTAGTTCTGTCTGGGAATACAGTCTCATTTCCTGATACACTGGTGGAAGAAGATATAGTACGTGCAGATAAATAAAATGATTTTGTGACCCATTTACAAATAGAAGTGTGTCATTTAATGTGCACGAATCACTAAATGTGACCCTGGACCACAAAACCAGTCTTAAGTAGCATGGATATATTTGTAACAATAGCCAAAAATACATTGTATGGGTCAAAATTATTATCATCATTAGGATGTTAAGTAAAGATCATGTTCCATTAAGATATTTTGTACATTTCCTACCATAAATATATCAAAATTTAATTTTTGATTAATAATATGCATCGCTAGGAACTTCATTTGAACAGCGATCTTCTTTAAAGGTGATTTTCTCAATATTTGTATTTTCTGATTTTCAAATAGTTGTATCTTGGCCAAATATTGTCCTATTCTGACAAACCATACATCAATGGAAAGCTTATTTATTAAAAAAAAAAAAAAAATATATATATATATATATATATATATATATATTTAAGATTATAAGAATCGACCCATATGACTGGTTTTGTGGTCCAGTGTCATAAATAGATCTGATAAATTATTATTTGTTTTCAAACCAGTTTTACCAGCACTTCCTGCCTTTTATTGATCAACTAAACTAAACAACGATGCTCAGTGTTATGATAGTGTCAGTGTTTGTTTACTTATAGTTACTTATAGTTGTCTCTGCTTATGAAACTTGGATATGAAAAAGTATCTTAACATTGACATTTTACCTTTAAAGAACAGGTCATATGGTATTTTAAAGTGTCCTAATATTGTGTTGGAGTCCCCTGAAACAGGTTTAAATGCATTTAAGGTCAGAAAACATTGTAATTTTCTCAGAATATACATTTAATATTATTATAATATTATACGATTTGTTCAAAGCAGTTCTGACCTTAAGGTCTGTAAAGCCCTCCCTTACATAAGTCTGCTCTGCTCTGATTGGTCAGCTGGCTAACTCTGTTGTGATTGTTCTTCCTATATATAATCAGACACAGCTAAAAACAAGCTTACATTTAAGTAAAATCCAGTTTTTTCATTTGTAGGTGCTGATTGAGAAAGACTGGGTTTCATTCGGACACAAGTTTTCACACAGGTTTGCCTCCATCGTATAATTTACAATGGTTTTCTGATGTGTTATCTCAAAAGTGCTTATTCTAAATGTAATTTATGGCGTTTCAGATGCGGTCATCTTGATGGAGAACCAAAGGAAGTGTCACCTGTCATAGACCAGTTCCTGGAATGTGTATGGCAGCTTATGGAACAGTTTCCCTGTGCTTTTGAGTACAATGAGAAGTTTCTAATCAGCATCCACAACCACGTCTACTCCTGTCATTATGGCAACTTCATTTGCAACAGCCAGAAGGAGCGGAAAGATCTGTGGTAAATGTCCTGTATGAATGTCAAAACTTAATTTGTTGTTCAAATTTATGGTACTGCAGATGTCAGAATTCTCTGTGTGTACCAAACATGTTTTATTGCATGTGTTTTCTTTTTTTTTTCTGTAGCATCAAAGAGAAAAGTCATTCCATATGGCCACATTTATGGGAGAGCAAGCTGGATTTTATGAACCCTCTGTTCAAACCTGATCAGAGCCAGAATCAGGGACTTCTAAGGCCCAGTACTGCCCCCTACTGTTTTAAGTATGTTAGAACATGTAAATGTGACCCTGGGCCGCAAAACCAGTCTTAAGTGGCAGGGCTATATTGTGGCAATAGCCAACAATACATTGTTTGGGTCAAAATGATCAATTTTTCTTTTATGCCAAAAATTATTAGGATATTAAGTAAAGATCATGTTCCGTGAAGATATTTTGTAAATTTCCTACCGTAAATATATCAAAACGTATTTTTTGATTAGTAATATGCATTGCTAAGAACTTCATTTGGACAACTTTAAAGGTGATTTTCTCAATATTTAGATTTTTTTTTTTTTGCACCATTAGATTCCAGATTTTTGAATAGTTGTATCTCAGCCAAATATTGTCCTATCCTAACAAACATCAATGGAAAGCTTATTTATTCAGCTTTATGTATGATGTATAAATCTCAATTAAAAAAAATGACCCTTATGACTAGTTTTGTGGTCCAGGTTCAAAAATAGTTATTTTCTTCTCTATAATGCAAAAACTTATAGTTTGATTCTCTTTCTCATGCACAATTTGTCTCTTTAGTCCTAAGCATTCATCTGTCTGTAAGTCAATACAGCTGTTACAGAGTAACCGATATGTGGTATTTGTTTAACTGCAAAAAAATTGTTTGTCTTTTCTGTGTTTAGATACTGGAGAAGGTTGTATAATCGTTTTGATCGTGAGTTGCACCCACGCCAGTCTGAGCTAGATTGTCTGATGACTATAAAAGAGGAGACACAACAACTTGAGGAAGAACTGGCTCTGTATGAGCAGGTAGAACACCAGATATTTGCCTTAAATGTTCATATTTTTTAATTAGTTTCTTTTAAATAAGATCATCTTGTTTTCCTTAAAGGAATAGTTCACCCAAAATGAATTTTCTAACCTTCAGGCCATTCCAAGATGTAGCTGAGTTTTTTCATCATAACAGATTTGGAGAAATGTAGCATTACATCACTTGCTCACCAATGGATCCTCTGCAGTTAATGGGTGCCGTCAGAATAAGAGTCCTAACAGCTGATATAAATCACAATAATCCACAAGTAATCCTCTCTTTCTGATGCCACTTATTCGCTAAATTGTGACCCTGGATCTTACGTGGCACGGGTGTATTTGTAGCAATGGCCAGAAATGCATTGTATGGATCAAACTTATTGATTTTTCTTTTATGCCAGAAATCATTAGGATATTAAGTAAAGATTATGTTCCATGAAGATATTTTGTAAATATCCTACTGTAAATATATAAAACCTTAATTCTTGATTAGTAATATGTATTGCTAAGAACTTCATTTAGACAACTTTAAAGTCAATTTTCTCAATATGTAGATTTTTTTGCACCCTTAGATTCCAGATTTTCAAATGGTTGCATTGTATCCTAGCAAGACATGTATCAATGGGAAGTTTATTTATTCAGCTTTCAGATAAAGTACAGTATCTCACAAAAGTGAGTACACCCCTCACATTTCAGCAACCATTTTAGTATATCTTCTCAAGGGACAATACTATAGAAATAAAACTTGGATTTTTTAGATTAGTCAGTGGGCAACTTGTATAGCAGTAAATATTTACTGTCCTCTGAAAATAACTCCACATACAGCCATTATTGTCAAAATACCTGCCAACAACACTCCTCTATAATGACATCACGGAGCTGCTGGATGTTATACACATGGTGCTTCTCCACTTTCCGCTTGAGGATACCCCACAGATGTTTAATAGGGTTCAGGCCTGGAGACGTACCTGGCCACCACATCACATTCAGCTTCCTCAGCAAGGCAGTTGTCATCTTGGTGGTGTGTTTGGGGTCGTTATCATGTTGGAAAACTGCTGTTTGGCCTTGTTTCTGGAGGGAAGGCATCATGTTCTGCTTTAGAATGTACAATACATAATGGAATCCATGTTTCCCTCAATGAACTGCAGCTCCACAGTACCAGCAGCACTCATGCAGCCCCAGACCACCATGCTTGACTGTAGGAGACACAATTTTCTTGGTACTCCTCACCAGGGCATCGCCACACATGCTGGACCCCATCTGAGCCAAACAAGTTTATCTTAGTCTCGTCAGACCACATGACATGGTTCCAGTAATTCATGCTCTTGGACAGGATGTCTTCAGCAAACTGTTTGCAGGCTTTCTTGTGAGCCAGCTTCAGATGGGGCTTCCTTCTGGGATAGTGCCCATCCAAATCGACTTGTTGCAGTGTGTGGTGTATGGTCTGAGCACTGACAAGTTGACCTTCTACTTCTGCAACCTTTAAAGCAATGCTGGCAGAACTCATGCAGCTGTTTTTTGAAGTCTGGTTCTGCACCTGACACACAGAACGAGTACTTAACTTCATTGATCGACCCTTGCAAGGCCTGTTCTGAATGGAACCCATCTTGGAAAACCTCTGTATGACCCTGACCACTGTAGTGTAACTCAATTTCAGGGTGTTACTGAACCTCTAATAGCCTTGGCCACCTTTGTGGAGAGTAACTGTGGATTCTCAAATCATCAGTTATTTGCCATGAGGTGCCATGTTGTTCATCCAGTGGTCAGTATGAGAGAATTGTAGTTAAAGCACCAAATTTTAACTGCTCTAATACAAGATACACAACTTTGTATTGTCATGTCAAACAGACATAAACATGATGAATAGGACATGTGGCTTTGCATGGTTAAACAACATGCTAATGTTATCACTTAGGGTGTACTCACTTTTGTTACTAGCTATTTTGACAGTAATGACTGTATGTTGAGTTATTTTCAGAGGACAGTAAATCTATATACTGCTATACAAGCTGCACATTGACTATTCTAAAATATATCCAAGTTTTATTTCTATAGTATTTGTCCCTTGAGAAGATGTACTAAAATGGTTGCTGAAATGTGAAGGGTGTACTCACTTTTGTGAGATACTGTATAAATCTCAGTTTCAAAAAATGTACCCTTATGACTGGTTTTGTGGTCCAAGGTCACAACCAAGCTAAATTTCTCCAAATCTGTTTTTGCTGAACTGTTATATGCATGTTCTACAAATGCAGAATTTTCATCCACACAAAGTCTGCCTTTTTAACTTCAGTATTTTTCCCCTTGCAGAAACTGGCTGTTCTGGATAAGGAGCGTGCAAAAACCCTTTACATGCAAAAGGGTGTGTTGGACAGCAAGCAGGCCCTTTGGTCGTTACCTTTAGATACAAGTCTGGCCAATACTCCTCAGGATTACATCGGTGGCTTTATAGGTGGTGCTCCCAATGTTTTCACCTTACAACAAGGAGAGAGAGAAAGCGCAGAGCTCAGCCTGTTTGGAGACAAACCAAAAAGCTCTGATGCTGACAGTAGTGACCAGGAGTCAGGAGTGGCAGATTTTAGCTCCCATTCTTCTGGTGAAGAGTCCTTGCCAAGTGAGGACAGCGTGAAATATCCTGACTCAGACGAGACTGGCCCCAACAGAGCGTGAACAAATGCAACAGTTTGCAAGAGGAAAAAGCTTTATTGTCTATTGTAAGATCAAGAGTGTGGGTATTTCAAATTATGCAAAGATATTGGACATGTGTCTCGTGTTTGGCATTGCAGAAGCATGTCTTTCTGTCTGAATGTGTATTACAGGTGTACTATATGAAGAGTGATGTTTTATTCTAGTATATATTTATTTTCTCATTAGCATGAATTCTTTCAGACATTAAACACTTGTGTGCAATATCTGATCTGATCTTAATTTTTTTGCACTTTATGCACATGAACATTTAGTTAGTTGTGAAATGAATATATTAACAGTTCTTCAGGCGTGCTTTAGAAGTAAAAATCAGTTATTTAAAGCTATTTATTATGTGTAAAACTTCTAAAACTACAGTTTTTGTGCAAATTGTATAAGTGCACTTTAAACTGAGCCTGACACATGCATGGAACCAAAAGGAACCGGACCAAATAAGATATGTTGCATTTAATGCACCAAAAAAATAGATATAAATACTAATATAATACTGATGTATGCATTTAGGAAATTAATGTTTGAAGGATTAATGGAGACAATTCTCAGATTTAGGTCAGTTTAGATCTACATTGAAGGTTTGCTCACCTGTCATCATGTCTTAACCTCTCCCTTTGTCACAAGGTGTGTTATGTTGATATTATTCAAAATAAAGGCAACATTTCAAGAAACAAACATTTCTTGAATGCACTAGTTTTATCAAATCACCGGGTGGTTGTGATTTATTTATTTTTATTTTGACTGAATTTATTTGGATTTTTATTCTCTCTCTCTCTATATATATATATATATATATATATATATATTAGTAACAAAGGACAGAAAATTTGAATTGTTTTAAACTGTATTAGAACTGTCTTACAAGCGATTAAATGTTTAGTATTCTTTAAATAATTCAAATATATATGTGACCCTGGACCACAAAACCAGTCTTAAGTAGCACGGGTATATTTTATTTTATATATTGCATGGGTCAAAATTATCGATTTTTCTTTTATGCCAAACATCATTAGGATATTAAGGAAAGATCATGTTCCATGAAGATATTTTGTACATTTCCTACCATAAATATATCAAAACTTAATTTTTGATTAGTAATGCTAAGAACTTCATTTAGGCAACTAAAAGCGATTTTTTTAAATCGCATCTCGGCCAAATATTGTCCTCTCCTAACAAACATACATCAGTGGAAAGCTTATTTATTCAGATTTCAGATTATGTATAAATCTTAATTTCGAAAAATGTACACTTATGACTGGTTTTGTGGTCCAGGGTCACATAAACGCCACAAAAAAGGCATTCATGTGAAAATATACGGAATAAAAGCCCAAAAGCGTCGAAGAGCAATCTTAAACTGTAGAACAATGGTAATTTGGTAACAAACAAATAAGTACATACAATAAAATACATAGAAACAATTAAACAATAGTTCAACATTTCTTCCTTTTTCCTTAAGTCACATTCAAGATTACAGCGAGGGAGCTATACCAGAAAAAAAAATATGCCTTTCTTTTTGTTATTAATTTGCATTAGAGACTTTTTCAAAGCTTCCATTTCTAGTAAAAATAGATTACACGTTGGTATGCGTTTCGCAAATGTTTTTTATAAATATAATATTTACCTTGCAAAATGTAAAAAATGAAATTTTTGTGCAAGTACAGATAACATCTTTTAAATATAGCATATAATTAACATTTCTTTGCAGAAATAAAAACACAAAACATCAGACCAAAATCTAAGAGACAAATCACAATTATAAAACAACAAATGACACAAGTCTTTCTCGTGCTACTTT
The DNA here is from genome assembly GCA_033026305.1 of Cirrhinus molitorella. Lineage (NCBI taxonomy): Eukaryota > Metazoa > Chordata > Actinopteri > Cypriniformes > Cyprinidae > Cirrhinus > Cirrhinus molitorella. The sequence continues at coordinate 29,686,224 of CM065129.1, read as the reverse complement.
AAATTTTGTAAAGTATTTTGAAATGCACCTCTTTAACTTTGTTCAAAATACAAAACTGGTAAGGATTTGACCAGGTCGTTTTCTAATATATATATATTTTTTTCCAAAATAATTTTCCTCTAGGGGAGATTTTGTGTTTTGATTGCAAAATGTGTCTAATATTTTTATTATTACAAGATGAAGAAAATATTTCAAGACCATCAACTTTTAATTTTGGAAGTATCCTTTCATTGCTTCAAAAAAAGTGACAGCGAGGTGATTAATGTACATTTATGAATGTAAAACTCCCAAAAGTAGTTCAAAGGTCACGCGTTGTCGTGTCGTGACGTCACGGTGGAGCGCTGTGATGTAGTTCAGAGGTGGCAGCTGGTTGTTGATATCGGTGTTAGCCCAATAAAACTATATAAAAGTAAAGAGCAAGGTCCCAGTCCTTTCTAAACAAGGTGATTTTGTATTACTGAAGCAGTATACGCTTTAAGTGTAACTGCCTTGTTTGAGGAAAGGTAAGTCCTGACAGAAAAAGTGAACTTTGATCATAATAACAGGACAAACTTTTGTGGCTAGGCTAACAGCTAACACGCTAGCCACATTCACAAATAAACACTCACGTCGACACCAAACAACCACATTCACATCTTAAAGAAGAACTGTTGACCAGAACCTCAAAAAACGGTCTGTAGGGGAGATTTCAAGACGTTTGTGGGGTTTATTAACGTTAGTTGTTTAGCATATGTTGTGCTAGCTAGTGCTGCTAACCTGTCAACTTATAATAAATAATTTGAACATCTAAAAGCTTGAAGATATATAAAACAGCATATTTTAGGTTATAAAGGCACTTTTATAGGCATGTATGTTCAAAAGCATTTTTTGGCACACGACCAGTCTTTCTAATGTTTTGTTTGGCATATTGAACTGAATGCTGCTTCTGTTAGCCTGCGACCATTTGGCGTATTTGGCACTTGTTGTGATGTTTAGTCACAGTACAACAGGGTTTTTTATGCGTGGTATGAGTATGTCTGAATCAGTGTACTTTCAGTGCTGTCAGGAAGCAAGAATAGTGGATGAGTAGTCATGTTTACTAAGACTGAAGTGGAAGCATATGAAGTATGGCAGTGTTTATAGTCCTCATGATGATGTCTGAATGATAAGAATGAACTAATCTATCATCTAGTTTGAAGTCGGTAAACACACAACTAATGATTTACCAAAGTCAGACAGGCCATGATAGAAGAATTACCAGAAACCGTAGATGCATGAAGTGGATATATATTGTTATTGACTACTGCAGAAAGCACAATTTCGTGCATATCTATCTATCTATCTATCTGTCTATCCATCTATCTATATATATGGAGGCATTTAATGTATTTGCCTCAATTTGTGGTTTATGAAAATAAAGTGATTTGATTTTAACCAGAAACTTCCTCATTGTCTTATGTGGTTTTTTTCCAGGTAAAAAGAGGGAACAGGCAAGATTATTTCATGAGAATATCCCCTGGGGAGTGTTTTTTTGGTTTTGATGCCTTGAACCTGGAGCTATGCCCGCAGCCACTGTGGATCATAGTCAAAGAATATGTGAGGTTTGGGCCAGCAACCTGGATGAGGAGATGAAGAGGATCCGACAGGTGACCCGAAAATTCAACTACGTTGCAATGGTGAGTTTGAAACTCTTAATGCTTTATACAAATGAACCCAGTTTCATTGTTGAAATGTGATCTAGAACTGACTGGCATTTCGTAAGTTATGAAATCCATACGTTCAGACAGTGCAGCCGGTAATATCCGGTAGGTCTATGTCAGTTGCCATAGTAATGACATAAGTGTCAGCCTGATGACAAGAGACATAAAAGAGCTGCTTTTCATTGTGGAAAGAGAGGACAGGGAAAAATGGGAAAATTTCATTTATGAGGCACATCAGACAACAAAAAAAGGTCAAAGGCATTGCAGCAAATCATATTGAGCCAAAAAATGCTTGTTCATTGTGAATATTTAATATACAATGAATAATGAGCAAAATTGGTGAATTTTGACATGCTTTGTGACTAACGTTAGTCACATCAAATCCTGAATGATAAAAAATTTACTAATTTGAAATCCAGTTTGACTTTTCCAGTGTTGTTACTGTTTAATTCAAATTAAAAACTATTAAGAATAATTTTATTATTAGAATTATTTATTTATAATATAATATAAATTATATATACATGGACAATTCTACAGAACTGGTGCAAACACATTTAAAAAGCATTTAAGTATTCAAATCATAGATCTAAGATCCTTCTGTTATCTGAACCCACAGTAATATTTAAAATATCAGTAAGCTTAATATAGATAAAATCATCATTTATTTGCTACTTTCAATTTGGAGAAGGCTGTTCTAAACCCTAACCCCTAAATATAAACATAAGAAAACTATTTTTGAATGTTATGCCATTGTTGTTGTTTTTTTTAAATCTCTCTCTCTCTCTCTCTCTCTTGCATCTGAACTCTTTATATACAGTTGCCATCAAAAGTATTCAACCCCCTTGACCTGCAAGACATTTTGCTGCAAAGAACAAAATTTTGTGAAACCAATTCAACTAATGGCATCAGTACACTATTAGAGAGAATTTATTAATACACGTTTGAGTAATTCTGAGAACATAAGTTGATGCATAATGAAAATAAAATCGAATTGCCTCTAAATGTTCATGTTCAAAATAGGGCTGTGCCGATATTCGAACGCGATTCTCGTGCGTATCTCGTCAGTAATGCCGGTTCTGTTATTAGACGTAAATCTCATTCACCTGTTCATTCATGCCGCCGCGTTTACTACACAGAGCCGTAGTTCACTGACAAGCCACGCAATATCGCGTGCATTATCGATATGTATCGCTTGCGATAATGAAGGCAATATTGCGTGGCTTGTCAGTGAACTACGGCTCTGTGTAGTAAACGCGGCGGCATGAATGAACAGGTGAATGAGATTTACGTCTAATCACAGAACCGCCATTACTGAGGAGATACGCATGAGAATCGCGTTCAAATATCGGCACAGCCCTAGTTCAAAATGATTCAACCCCCAAAAGTAAAATATGGTACAGAATCTTTTATTTTTTATAACCAACAATAAACGCTGCTTGAAAGTGCCGTCTGTCACTTCTCTACTGCAATCTTGGCCCATTCCCTGCCTGAAAAAGCTTTCAGATCACTGATAACCTTCTGCTTTCTTCAAATTCAACCAAATATTTTGGGAATTCAATCTGGAGTCTAAACAGGCCACTCAAGAATGATGACAGATCCCTGATCCAAGCATAAGTAGATTTGGATGTATACTTTGGGATAATTGTCTTGCAGGAAAGTCCATTGAACAATAGCGTCAGTCTTTGCACCAAAGGCATAATTGCACAATTACTAGAAATGTGTACCTTGGATATTATACAATTTGCATACATACAAAATTTGTGGGAAAAGACATGTTTTTTCAAGATGTTGCCAACTCTGACTTTGCACCAATTGTGTACAATGGCCCATATATAGAACGCAAATGTAAAAATGTTGCCTTGGCAGCTTACTGAAATAAGGTTACTAAATACTAATATTACAATAAGTATAAAATGAATTAAAGCTAAGTATAAACAATGACAGAAGTACAAAATTGCCGAAACTTAAAATGAAAACGGAAAAATATTTTTAGTGTTTTTTTTCAATACCGATATGCCAGAAATTGGATATTTTCTGCCTGTCAGAACAGGACCCTTTTTTGATACTGTAAATATACAAATATCCATAAAAACCATAATGTATTTTGTTGCATTTGTAGGACACAGAGTTTCCAGGTGTAGTTGCAAGACCAATCGGTGAATTTAGAAGCAATGCTGATTACCAGTACCAGCTGCTGCGGTGTAATGTAGACTTGTTAAAGATCATCCAGCTTGGCCTTACATTTATGAACGAACAGGGTGAATACCCTCCAGGGACATCAACGTGGCAGTTCAACTTCAAATTTAACCTCACGTAAGCATTGCACTTTGTAATTTAAGAGGTATGGCACATATTTTCAACAACAAAGCATCAATCCATGATCACATTTTTATTTGCACCCATGTTGAAAACTTATGACAAGATGACTTTTCTTGTCTTCAGGTGTATCCATAGCCATCAGTGTGATTCTTTATGAAAGCTGGACATTACACCAACGGTACTGTCTTTTGCAGGGAAGACATGTATGCACAGGATTCCATTGAGTTGCTCACTTCGTCAGGTATCCAGTTTAAGAAGCATGAGGAGGAGGGTATTGAGACACTGTACTTTGCTGAGCTGCTTATGACCTCAGGTGTGGTGCTTTGTGAGGGGGTCAAGTGGCTCTCATTCCATAGGTAATCTTCACATGGTAATATTCACATGAAATGAATGCGGTGTTTCAGTGCTGATTCAAACCACAACTCCATTAAAAGTGGAAGATTCGTCACAGCTTTAGAAAATCTAGTAGAAGTAGTGTCTAAAAATGTGTTTCTCTTCTGTGCTTGCTTATATTACGCGTCTAAAACCGTGGTTATCTATTTTCAAGCTAATTTTTGTCTCTTTTCCAAACAGTGGCTATGACTTTGGGTACCTGATTAAAATTTTGTCCAACTCGAAATTGCCAGAGGAAGAGGTTGACTTCTTCGAGATTCTTCGTTTATTTTTTCCCATCATTTATGATGTGAAATACCTCATGAAGAGCTGTAAGAACTTAAAGGTATTTTAGCGTTTGGAAATGTGCATTAGAAATACAGGCTTTACAAAGTATTCACACACTCATGGACTTCCTCAGTGTTTTATAGCATTGAGTAATTTTTTTGGGGTCCATTGATCAGTAGAAATAAAACTATTATATTTATATACCTTTATTTTACATTTTTTGTAGCACATACTGTTACAGTATGTATTAATATTTAGCTTTTAATTTTTTCCGCCACTGAAAAAAAAAGATAATTGCGAGTTTACATCTCACAATTCTGGCTTTTTTTTCTCAGAATTGCATGATATAAACTCGTAATTCTGAGAAATGATGTCAGAATTGTATAATATAAACTCGCAATTCAGAATTGCAGTTTATATCATGCAGTACTGACTTTTTAACTGACTTTGAGAAAAAATTCAGAATTGTGAGGTTGTATGACAATTCTGAGAGAAAAATCTGAATTGTGAGATGTAAACAATTGCAAGATAAAAAGTCAAAATTGTGAGATGAAAAGTCCCAATTAATAATTGTATTATTAATAATTCAGCTGTGGAAATGAAATTCCATACTTTTGTAATGTTTTATTAGTTTAAAATATTTATATTTAGCTTTTTTTTTTTTAGTTTTAGTACTTTTGTACTTTTGTAAATTGTATTCATTTTTAAATTTATATGTAGCTTTAGTTTAGACCAAATAGACCAAATCTTTAAAAAGACTAGTCTGAAGAGCAAAAAAACAAGCAACCAAAAACCTCATGAAAAATGATTTTGAATAAATTATATATTTTTTTTTTTTTCATTTTAATTTTATTACATTTTTATTGGCCTGTTTCCACCACTTAAATCAAAAATAAAAAACAGGTAATTGTGAGTTTACATCTTGCAATTCTGACTTTTTTCTCAGAATTGCATGATATAAACTTGTAATTCTGAGAAATGAAGTCAGAATTGTGAGATACAACCTCACAATTCTGACGAGATATAAATTTGCATTCAGAATTGAATACCTATTATTACTATTATTATTATTATTTTATTATTCAGTGGCGGAAATGGGCTTCCATACTGTTGTCATTGTTTTCTTAAATTTTCATTTTAGCAATTTTGTAAATTTTTATATTTCTATTTATCTTTAGTTTAAATAGACAAAATCTGTAAATAGACTAGTCTGAAGAGCAAAAAACAAACAACTAAAAACTTCATGAAAATGATTTTGAATTAGCTTTTATTTTTATAATTTCATTTAAATTTTATTACATTTTTATTCACTTTTGTATACTGAATTAAAAATAAAAAGGACTTTTTTTCTCAGAATTGTATGATATAAACTTGTAATTCTGAGCAGTGAAATCAGAATTACGTGATATAAACTCACGATTCTGACTTTTTTCTCAGAATTGTCAAGTCAGTGGTATTTATATAGCACTTTTACAATACTGTATGTGTCATAGCAGCATTAAAGTATTGAACAGAAAAGCAGTGTGTTGACGAAACCAAAACTCTGTAGTATGATATAAACTCACAATTGTGAATTATAAATTCACAATTGTTTATAGCATGTAATACTGACTTTATTACTCACAGCAAAGTGTTTATATCATGCAATTGTGAGAAAAAGTCAGAAATGCAAGTTTATCTTGCGAGATAAAAAGCCAGAATTTTGAGGTAAAAAGTCGCAATTACTTTGGGCTTCCATATTTTTGTCATTTTTATTTATCTAAAATATTTATATATAGCTTTATTTATACCTCAGTTTTAGTTTTAGTTTCAGTAGTTCTTTAACAAACTTATTTGAGTTACTTGCCAAGGCAACATTTCTTGTTTTCAGTTTTTATTTTTTATTTTTTTGACTTTAGCTTTAGTTTAGTTACTGAAAACAATTTTTAATAGTTTTAGTTAAACGTATCCATACAAACCCAAGACTAAACCTAAGTCTAGTATTAATCACTGTCAAGTTAGTGACTTGAATACTTGCAGTTGTGTAATAAAGGATTACAAGTTGTTTTTTCACCGTGACATGTTTTGACATGAGCACATTAAAAGCTAAATCAGATTTTCTGTGGTTCAGTGTTATTGTAAATACCTGAGAACTGGGGTCGAATGCTTTTTATAGGCTTTGTAGATCTCTGTCGTCACTGCAGCATTTGCTGTGAGGTATATCAGGGGTTATTTTAATTTGTAGCAGTCTGTGTGAATAGAAGGAATCTGTGCCTGATTTGTGTCATGTGATGTGCAGGGCGGTCTGCAGGAGGTAGCAGAGCAGCTTGAGCTGGAGAGAATTGGACCTCAGCATCAGGCAGGGTCTGACTCACTTCTCACAGGAATGGCTTTCTTCAAGATGAGAGAGGTGTGCCTTCAGCTAAAAAAAAGATCAAAGTGCTATGCATATTTCAAATGAGAAAATGTTGGCACTGAATGCAGCATTTGTACTGACTGTTACATCACTGTTGTTGCAGATGTTCTTTGAAGATCACATTGACGACGCAAAGTATTGTGGTCACTTGTATGGACTGGGTTCAGGCTCATCCTATGTCCAGAACGGCACCGGAAACGCTTACGAGGAGGAGGCAAACAAGCAGCAGTCATGACACAACAAGAATCCCTCACCATAAACAACCTCATATACAGGGCTCAAAACATGGGTTTTTAGTTGTTGTTGTTTTGTTTTTCATGAAAGATTTGATAAGATTATGCACTTTAAAGCTCCCATCCAACAGAAAGAAAAAAAAACTTCTTCCCTTTGTTGCCTTCTCTGGGTTCATTCTTTTCACACAATGTTCATCTTTTATGGTTAAAAAAGAGGAACCATTTGGTGTTTTAGTTTTGCCCCCCACAGCTCAGCCTTAATATTAAGCTACTTTTTATGTTCTTTTTTATCGTTAATTTATTGCATTCATTTCTTCTCGTGTGCGGTTGCGTGGTTCATCGACTAATTTGGCGAAACCGACTACACCAGTCACCTACGTGAACTGTCGTTCCCTGATCACAGGAGTACTGATTTCTCACTCTTCGCAATAGCTTTAGGCAGATGGAGGATCTCACAGACACACAGGTAAATACAGGCACTTAATTGTAAAGCAAAGCCTTGCACTGATTTTACCCTTTATGTTGGGTTAGCACAGATTTTACCACACAAGTAAATTAAGAATGATGATGTAACTGCCACTATTTAAGTGAACTGAGGTCACCTCATACTTCTGGATCAAGATTGTCTTTCCATTTTCATTTTTAAAAGAGATTTAAAGGTTTTGTAGTATTTTAGTATTAAAGACGTTCAAAGCCTTTTATTCATTTAAGAAATAATGCCTCTTAAAAGAAATCTTAGCCAACTCAAGTACTCAGTATCAGTGGAATTAGTTTTACTTGTAGTGCTGGTTTTTGAATGGTGCACATTTTGTGCTGTTTGGGTTTTTCCTTCCTTTTCCTCTTTTTTTGTAATGTGTTGCTTTACAATTGTGTGTTGCCTAGATCTGCTGCATGTACTGAAACATTTGAATAAATGCTGTGTTAACTAATCTGAGCTTTTATAGATATGTGAACCGCATGAACACAGCTTGTCCTTTTTTTTTCCCCTTTTTTTTTTTGAATGTCTGATTTGGTGAATGATGACTTTGGTAGCTCTTAACCTCCCTCCTCCCGTTTGTCTATCATCGTGATGTGTACAATATCCACATTGGTATTATGCAATATAAAGAATGACTGTTTTTAGAGCATTTGGAAATAAAAGCCTGATTTTTCTAACATATGCAAAATCTGTTCAGATTTATGTTGTTAAAGTATAATAGCACCATTCTTAAAGAAATAGTGCACCCAAAAATAAAAAAATGTTCAAACTTTACTTACCTTTAGTCCATCCAATAAGTTAGCTAATTGTTGGAATGGCTAAGGATCAGCAATCTCCACATAAAACTGATTGTGCAGACCAAACCATAAGTTGTAGAGACTTGAAACTTGGAAGGATGGTAGTACTCAAAACTAACAAATGTACAAAGTTGCACACTCCTAAACTGTCAGTCGCAGGCTCATGTTCTAAGTCGTTTGAATCCTTGGCTCACGCTGGATAAAATGCATGCCTCAGATTCAATTGTGAGCCTGGTTAAATTTTCGGGTGTTTTTTGAAATACCTACTTTTGCGAACTAGTCCTAGGTTTTTTGACCGATCGGAACCAAACCAGTGCAGAAAATTTGTCTGGAGAGTGAATATTAATAATTATCCAAAAAAAAGTAAAACTTTTGACTCACCGTTGCAAAGGGGAAACAAAACGTTCAAAAGGGGCAGGGCCACCTTTTAGTAAAATTGCAGAGCTTGACCACTTGTTGGTGCTATAAGAGGGAAAAAAATATAAAAATCGCTATACCTACACAAACATTTGTCCTATCAACATGAAAATTGATGAACACGGTCTTGGTCCAAAATGTCTATAAGGATATTTGCGTATCTCAAAAAAAAAAAATGGCTGCCATTGGCAGATGAACTTTAAGCACCCATTAGACAAGGTTAACGAGGCCAATTGGAATAAAATAAGGTGGGCCTGTTTAACTCACAGCCCCAAAGGTCTGTGGGAAACTTGAAAGATATCAGCCAGTGGGGATGGTTTTTCACACATACACGATATTTATATCATATGATAAAACTCCTCATTCTAGACAACTTTGCCTCTAGAACCACTGCTGTCAAATTGTTAAATGATCGAGATGCAAAAAAAAAAAAAACTTTTGTGAAGTAGACTTTGGAAAAAGACACTGCAGTACAAAAGGAATTGAAATTTAGCCTTTGGGAAGCTATAATGGGGTTGTTTAGAAAGGGGGCATGTCCAAATTTACCCAAAGTCTAGGACACTATGAAATCCAATTTTTTTTCCCCCCATTTACATTTTTCTGGACTCCTTAATGGTTAAAAAAAAATGTCTAATTAATTAAAATCATGAAACACAATTTAACATCAATTTATTAAAGGTTTATCAAAAATGACATGTTCAGGGCCCTATAACATATTGTATTTTATTGTTACCAAATTCTGGTTTTATCTAATTATTTGAATGCATAAAAACTTTTATTTTATTTTTATGGTTATCAACCAAAGGCATACAAAATTAATTGATCTTTTAATTAATGAAAATTAAACAAATTCAATTTTTTTGGTGAGTTAATGGGGGATACTATTAAAATTAAAACATGAAAGAAATATTGTGTAATTATTTATTTTAAAAAGAAAGTTGTATTAATTTTTTAACAGTAGTAGTATTACGTACATTCTAAAATTGAAAAATATATTTCTGTAATCTTCAAGTTAAACAAACTTTTATTTTGACGGGTTGCTGTGAATACCTGTAACTGATGCTGGTTGAGGCTGGACTGAATACAGCTGCTGCTGAAAGCTAACAATAAATTTTACTAAAATGTAACGGTCAAATGCGAATGAAGTCTCAGACTCTCAGCAGTTCTGGAGATGTTGTTCGTGTATTTATGTACTAATTTATTAAGACGGCAGATGCTGAAATCACATGCTTCAATATGTGTAGTAAACAAAACCGTGCATCTGCGCCATTCATAAACACAGAGACATGGAACATCCAGAATTCATATTTAAATAGTCTTATGCGGCTTAATATTTACACATACTAGTCCATATCCGATTAGATTTGATGACATACTTTTGATTAATTCTTCCAAACTTTGATGAATTCCGTGACATTCCGCATTAAATAATACATTTAGTTTTTATGACTGGATTCCGTGATTCCGTCCACTTTATTCGCATCGCGGAAACCATAGGGCCCTAAAAGTCCTATAAAACCTGAAGGAAAACTCAAAACTTCACGAAACTTGCTGAACACATGCGACAGGTGATTTTAAACAAGCATGCAAAGACCACAGCTGCTGCTATAACAGTCATAAATGTAAAAAAAAAAAAAAAAAGTAATTGGTTTAGGTGGTTACAGGCTTGCTAAAGAATGTATTTTTTTAATATGTGATTAAATACCTTAAAGCATTTGAACCCCGGTAATTGCTGCTTGCAGCTATACATTTTTTTTCCAACTCAGGGGTTTGAAGAAATTTAGCATTACATCACTTGCTCACCAATAGATCCTATGTAGTGAATGGGTGCCGTCAGAATGAGAGTCCAAACAACTGATAAAAACAACAATCCACAATGCAGCTCCAGTTCAGTGAAAAACTGTTTGGAATAAACAAATCTAAGGTGTACCTTTAAAATGTCACTTCTGGCCAAAATATTTATCTATAATCCAATTTTGCTTATAAATAGTGCTCAGTCTGGCCATATTTCTCTCCTGGTTCAGACATGACAGCTTTTTCACTTCATGTTTTAGCCAGAGGAAATGGTGGATTTGTTTCTTACAAACAAGCTTTTCACAAGACATTAATTGATGGACTGGAGTGGTGTGGATTACTTGTGGATTATTTTTATCAGCTGTTTAGACTCTCATTCTGACAGCACCCATTCACTGCAGAGGATCAGTTGGTGAGTAAGTGATGTAATGCTATATTTGCACATATTATCAGTAGCTGTAACAGTGTTAGATTGAAACAATACCAAAACAACACTATACCACTTGATAAAATATCACTTTATTTCTCTTACAGTAACTCATCAAGGCATATCATTCAATGGCATTATCATACAGAGTCTGACTTTATATGAAAACACATTAAGCTACCAGAATTTCACATACTCTCAAGGAAAACAAAAGCAGCAACAACAATCGGCTGGTCTACAAACACAAAAGCAAGAACCAGTAGAAATCTAGTATCACAGTTTATTTTTAATGTGGTGTGTGAACCTAATCACAAAATAAACAACAGACGTTTCCATAAAAACTACAAAACGGACAACACACCACAAGTCTTGGCATTTCTGAGGTCTTGTTCACGCCTCAGTCAAAATCAAATACAAGTACATTTACATGCAATAACTCTTTAATTAAACTGAGATAAGAAATATGGTCGTAAGTACATTATTAGAGCCCTTAGATAAATCAGATGCGATAGAAAACCACATCTTTATTGAGTTTTGCATTAATTGTGCAAACAGGGTTATGAAAAGTATGTTGTAAAATAATCATTTTTGACTTTTAATATTGAAATATTTTCTGCAGCTGCAGTATAATAAACACATGAAGTTAACAATATCCTTGCATACTCAATTTGACAGAACCATCAGGACAAAGACGATTTAAAAACTGAAATAATGTGCAGCTTTTCAAAGTGCATATAGAGTATTTTTGTCTTCCCTGTGCTTGTCAGGTAGAAACTTGAATAGACAGTGTTTTGTCTGAATATCCAGAGCTAAAAATGGCCTAAAATATTTGCTACATCAGTCATTTTGCCTGCGTATGACCTTCGCAAAATTCATGACAGCTGGGATCCAGACTTAAGTGTGATGGACAAGATCCTCACTGACACTTTGTCAAATAAAACCAATTATAGTTATGATGTGCAAATGTATCTGTATAGTAATGAATAAAATAACATATGCTGCTGCATTTCAACAATGCAGGCTTAAAAACAGGGTACAATTTGTAGTGCAAAAGCACTTGGGCTTTTCAATGTTCACATTTCAAACATGACAAACGACTATGTACCATCATCACACAGCATGCATAAATACTTCACGTTTCGCAGACTAACAAAAACGCCACCTTCTTCAGCACTGCCTACATCACGCAAGCTATATTCAAGGCATTTACCATACAAACGTCTATGTTTTTAAAAATGTGGGTCTTGTAGGAACCACAGTTATGTTACCAAATAGTCAGCCGCATCTGTGGGCTTCTTTAGGCACGTTAAGATAGCCATACAGTTGCAAGGAGGACGAGAGACTCTGGCCCTTCATGTATGTACAGTACACACCATGATCCTGCGCTGTCAGCTTTTGTGAAGGATCACAATTCATCAGGTAGAGAGTAGACAGGCAGTGCAGGTCTGTGCAAGAGCAGCGGAGATGTCCTCACCGTTCCACAGACAACAGACATCACTAGCACAAAACTCCTAGAGAAAGAAAGTCAGTTCATTTAGAATAAGCCATGAGACATACAGAGATGCTAAAAATTATTGATTCTTCTTTAATGTCAAAAATCGTTAGGATATTACAAAGATCATGTCCCATGAAGATATTTTGTACATTTCTTACCGTAAATATCAAAACTTAATTTTTGATTAGTAAAATATGCATTGCTAAGAACTTCATTTGAACAATTTAGGCGATTTTCTCAATATTTAGATTTTTTGCACCCTCAGATTCCAGATTATCAAATAGTTGTATCTTAACAAACAATACAATCAATTTATTCAGATTTAAGATGATGTATAAATCATAATTTTATAAAAAATGATCCTTTTGACTGGTTTCGAGGTCCAGGGTCACATATAATATAATATAATATAATTTAATTTAATATTATAGTATATGTGGTAGGTACAGTGTTTTTCTTATTACTCAGCAGGGATACATAAAATTAATTAAAACTGATAATAAAGACATTTAAAAAAAAAATACAAAAATATTTCTATTTCAGATAAATGTTCTTTTGACCTTTCTATTCTTCAAAAAAATCTGAAAAAAGTTTCATGGATTTTATAAAAAAAATATTAAGCAACATTTATAATAAGAGATTTTTTAGCACAAATTAGCATATTAGAATGATTTCTGATGGATCATGTGACACTGAAGACTAATGAAGATGATGCTAAAAATAAGCTTTGCATCACTGAAATAAAAAATACATTTGAAAATATATTAAAATAGAATACAGCTATTTTAAACTGTAATAATATTTCACAAAATTACAGTTTTTTTCTGTGTTTTTGATCAAATCATTAAAGAGCTCTAGAGACTTCTTTAAAAAAAACATTAAAACATCTTACTGACCTCAAATAGTAGTTTATGTTACAATACTGTAATTTTGAAACACTTCAAAGTACTGAAAATAAGTCATATGTTATTGCAATATATACACACAAAAGAAACAAACCTGTTTCATTAACACACTCTTAAGTTTCCTTCTCAATAGTCAAGGCTGGGTTGCTTGTACCTATTAGAAAAATACAGATTGAGCACCATGTTGTTTGACCATATCACATATTTATAGCTGCACATTTACCTCATATCTATTAGTCACATCTTTGGTCACACAGAACACCCAAAGGTTTTTTTTTTTGTAATTGTTTTCTCAGATGTGTCATAACTATCATCTCACCTCGCTTGTCTCTGTCTTCACTTCCCTCTGACTGACCGCTGTTCAGCAGTCGGCTCTGAGACTCTCTCAGAGGTTTAGGTGGAAACTGATGGGATTCTCCAGCACTAGAAAAGAATAAAAAAAAGCATGAATGGAAAGCTCTGCATATGATCAATACAGCATCCCACAACGCAATGTGGATTTCTAGTGTGACATTGGAAGCAGAAGTAAGATCTACTGCAAATTTCTTTCTTGACGCATTGTTTGACTGCAGTGTAAAATGTTTTCTTTTTTTATTATTATTATATTTTTGTATTTTTACATATTGTTATATAGACTGTAAAACGGTTTGGAACTAAATGAGGGTGATTAATTAATGATAGATTTTTCATTTTTGGGTGAACTAACCTTTTAAGTCAACTAAAAGTGTTAGGTTTTACAGTTTAATATTTGTAACGTTTTTGTGATACAACTCAGATAATTCATTCATTCATGAATAATTCATTCTGAGCCATGAACCTTTTGATTGAAGGGTTGCGTCCAGAGGGTGAGGAGGGTTGTTCGGGGTCTGCGTTCACTAGACTTGTGGGGAATGAACAGCCGTCGCCCAGACTGCAGAAAACAATGTGATACAGAGGGAATGAGATCGCCGAACACTCACACCAATATTTTCAGTGCCACAGAACAATAACTGATACCTTGAAAAAATAGGCAACAGCCAGTATTTGCTTTCATCTCCAAAGACTTGGCGAAAGTTCTTGCTTGTTCCTAAACTGAAGCCGTTCTTGTCTGGTCCATGCTGGAACGCAGGAGCTCTGAAAGCCTCTGATTAATAAACCACATAAATACATAAAGATAAGAGGCAATCCTAATAACATGATTTTAGTTTTTCTCTTAACTTTTTATTCTGTAAAGCCTGACATATGACACGCTTTTTTCTCAGAATTATGTGATACAAACTCACAATTGCAAGTTATAAAGTCAGAACTGCAAGATATAAACTTGCAATTCTAAGAAATGAAGTCAGATAAGTTATGAACACTTTTTTTTTTCCTCAGAATTGTAAGTTTATATCTTGAAATTCTAACTTTCTAACACTCACAATTTTGAGAAAAAAAAAGCCACAATTGCGAGATATAAACAATTCTGAGGAAAAAGCCATGATTGCAAGATATAAACTTGCAATTCTGAGATAAAAAGTCACGTTTGCGAGATATAAACTCACAATTCTGAGAAAAAAAGTCACGATTGCAAAATATAAACTCGCAATTCTGAGATAAAAAGTCACGTTTGCGAGATATAAACTCACAATTCTGAGAAAAAAAGTCACGATTGCAAAATATAAACTCGCAATTCTGAGATAAAAAGTCACGTTTGCGAGATATAAACTCGCAATTCTGAAAAAAAGCCACGAATGCAAGATATAAACTCACAATTCTGAGAAAAAAAGAGTCACAATTGCAAGATATAAACTCGCAATTCTGAGATAAAAAGTCACGTTTGCGAGATATAAACTCACAATTCTGAGAAAAAAAGTCACGATTGCAAGATATAAACTCGCAATTCTGAGATAAAGAGTCACAATTGCAAGATATAAACTCGCAATTCTGAGATAAAAAGTCACGTTTGCGAGATATAAACTCACAATTCTGAGAAAAAAAAGCCACAATTGCGAAATATAAACTCTCAATTCTGAAAAAAAGCCACGATTGCAAGATATAAACTCACAATTCTGAGAAAAAAAGAGTCACAATTGCAAGATATAAACTCGCAGTTCTGAGAAAAAAGCCCCGATTGCGAGATATAAACTCACAATTCTAAAAAAAAAAGCCACAATTGCGAGATATAAACATGCAATTCTAAAAAAAAAGCCACGATTGCAAGATATAAACTTGCAATTCTGAGAAAAAAAGTCACAATTGTGAGATATAAACTCACAATTCTGAGAAAAAGCCACGACTGCAAGATATATACTCACATTTAAAAAAAAGCCACAATTGCAAGATATAAACTCACAATTCTAAAAAAAAAGAGTCACAATTGCAAGATATAAACTTGTAATTCTGAGATAAAAAGTCACGTTTGCGAGATATAAACTCACAATTCTGAGAAAAAAAGTAACGATTGCGAAATATAAACTCGCAATTCTGAAAAAAAGTCACGATTGCAAGATATAAACTCACAATTCTGAGAAAAAAAAGAGTCACAATTGCAAGATATAAACTCACAATTCTGAGAAAAAAGCCACGACTGCAAGATATAAACTCACAATTCTAATAAAAAAAGCCACAATTGCGAGATATAAACATGCAATTCTAAAAAAAAGCCACGATTGCAAGATATAAACTCACAATTTTGAGAAAAAAAAAACACGATTGCGAGATAGAAATGTGCAATTCTGAGAAAAAAAGTCATGATTGCAAGATATAAACTTGCAATTCTGAGAAAAAAAGTCACAATTGTGAGATATAAACTCACAATTCTGAGAAAAAGCCACGATTGCAAGATATATACTCACATTTAAAAAAAAGCCACAATTGCAAGATATAAACTAACAATTTTGAGAAAAAAAGCCACAATTGCGAGATATAAACGTGCAATTCTGAGAAAAGTCACGATTACGAAATATAAACGTGCAATTCTGAGAAAAAAAGTCACGATTGCAAGATATAAACTTGCAATTCTGAGATAAAAAGTCACGTTTGCGAGATATAAACTCACAATTCTGAGAAAAAAAGTCACGATTGCAAAATATAAACTCGCAATTCTGAGATAAAAAGTCACGTTTGCGAGATATAAACTCACAATTCTGAGAAAAAAAGTCACGATTGCAAAATATAAACTCGCAATTCTGAGATAAAAAGTCACGTTTGCGAGATATAAACTCGCAATTCTGAAAAAAAGCCACGAATGCAAGATATAAACTCACAATTCTGAGAAAAAAAGAGTCACAATTGCAAGATATAAACTCGCAATTCTGAGATAAAAAGTCACGTTTGCGAGATATAAACTCACAATTCTGAGAAAAAAAGTCACGATTGCAAGATATAAACTCGCAATTCTGAGATAAAGAGTCACAATTGCAAGATATAAACTCGCAATTCTGAGATAAAAAGTCACGTTTGCGAGATATAAACTCACAATTCTGAGAAAAAAAAGCCACAATTGCGAAATATAAACTCTCAATTCTGAAAAAAAGCCACGATTGCAAGATATAAACTCACAATTCTGAGAAAAAAAGAGTCACAATTGCAAGATATAAACTCGCAGTTCTGAGAAAAAAGCCCCGATTGCGAGATATAAACTCACAATTCTAAAAAAAAAAGCCACAATTGCGAGATATAAACATGCAATTCTAAAAAAAAAGCCACGATTGCAAGATATAAACTTGCAATTCTGAGAAAAAAAGTCACAATTGTGAGATATAAACTCACAATTCTGAGAAAAAGCCACGACTGCAAGATATATACTCACATTTAAAAAAAAGCCACAATTGCAAGATATAAACTCACAATTCTAAAAAAAAAGAGTCACAATTGCAAGATATAAACTTGTAATTCTGAGATAAAAAGTCACGTTTGCGAGATATAAACTCACAATTCTGAGAAAAAAAGTAACGATTGCGAAATATAAACTCGCAATTCTGAAAAAAAGTCACGATTGCAAGATATAAACTCACAATTCTGAGAAAAAAAAGAGTCACAATTGCAAGATATAAACTCACAATTCTGAGAAAAAAGCCCCGATTGCAAGATATAAACTCACAATTCTGAGAAAAAAAAGAGTCACAATTGCAAGATATAAACTCACAATTCTGAGAAAAAAGCCACGACTGCAAGATATAAACTCACAATTCTAATAAAAAAAGCCACAATTGCGAGATATAAACATGCAATTCTAAAAAAAAGCCACGATTGCAAGATATAAACTCACAATTTTGAGAAAAAAAAAACACGATTGCGAGATAGAAATGTGCAATTCTGAGAAAAAAAGTCATGATTGCAAGATATAAACTTGCAATTCTGAGAAAAAAAGTCACAATTGTGAGATATAAACTCACAATTCTGAGAAAAAGCCACGATTGCAAGATATATACTCACATTTAAAAAAAAGCCACAATTGCAAGATATAAACTAACAATTTTGAGAAAAAAAGCCACAATTGCGAGATATAAACGTGCAATTCTGAGAAAAGTCACGATTACGAAATATAAACGTGCAATTCTGAGAAAAAAAGTCACGATTGCAAGATATAAACTTGCAATTCTGAGAAAAAAAGTCATAATTGTGAAATGTAAATTTGTAATTGCAAGAAAAGAAGTCAGAATTGTGAGATAAAAAGTTTCTATTTTTTTTTTTTTTTTCAAAAAAATTGTGTGGATAATCAAGTTGCTTCAGCCAAGTAAGTATTCATCTTATTACTAACAATATACAAGTTATTTTTACATTTATTATTTAAAAAAAATCCGATTTTCACAGCAAAAAGACACATGAATCACAAATCGGATCATGTTAATCATTTAGAGGCCTTAGAATCTACTACTCACCTATCAAACACGACAGAGTAGGCTTTACAGCTTTAAGATTAGAATATGTCTGTTGCTGAGATGAATTCTCAACATTTTCAACTGTAATGCATCTTGACACACTTGCTTTTGCCAGAAGACTGGGCATGTTGTCACAGATACATGTTCCCTTGAGGATTTGCCACAAAGGGCAGACTGCAAAAAGACCTAAACACCACCTGCCCCAGATCTGACTCACTGGATGTATGAGACATATTTGATCAGGCAGTGCGGACAGACGATCGCAGGATGCAAAATACACACTATTGACAAGCCTGTGTTTACTACTGAAATCCAAGGGTAATTAAAGCACAGCCCACTCACCCAAGGTGGATCTGTTCTTGCAGACAAGCCAGCAGTGATAAGCAAACAAAAACGCAAGGCTCACTGAGAACGTGGAGGCAGCGAAAAACAGGAACATGATGTGAAACTTGGCTTGGGTATCAGGCAGACCATTCTGTGGAAAACATGGGAAAGATTCTTAATACAACACAAACTATTACATGCTTTAATATCTAGTTTTATATGGGCCATTCTACAGAATTTGCGCAAACTGCTTTCCCACAACCACAAAACACATTTTAAAGTATTTAAATCTTAGATGTTTACAATGTGAAGTAGTGAGTGTTCAGCTTGTATAACAGTGTAAATTTGCTGTCCCCTCAAAATAACTGAACACACAGTTATTAATGTCTAAACCGCTGGCCACAAAAGTGAGTACTGAAAAATAATGGTGGCCACACAAAATATTGACACTTTGGGCCCAATTTGGAGATTTTCACTTAGGGGTGTACTCACTTTTGTGGCCAGCGTTTTAGACATTAATGGCTGTGTGTTCAGTTATTTTGAGGGGACAGCAAATTTACACTGTTATACAAGCTGAACACTCACTACTTCACATTGTAGCAAAGTGTCATTTCTTCAGTGTTGTCACATGAAAATATATAGTAAAATATTTACAAAAATGTGTGGGGTGTACTCACTTCTATGAGATACTGTATGTGGGTTAAAATTCTGTAATGTGATGTGGTCGCTACCAAAGCATTACTGTCACTACCGAAAATGTGCAGTCACTACCGAAGCATGGGATGTTTTGTCAAAAATAAAGTATACTTAATTATCAACTAAGATGTTATGATAGTTTGTGGTTCAATGTAAGGTGTTACTGATTTACCTTTTAATAAAACAGCAAAAGAATATATTTACAATGTAGATGTAAGCAAAATCTTGATAGGTCAATATAACCCTTCTAATTAAATTATAGATTAGCTGTGTTTCAGTAGTGACAAATTTGAGGAGAGGACATGCCAAAACTTTCTGAAAATACAATATGAGATACCTATGCCAGACTATAAAAATATTTTGCCTATGTCTACTGGATCTAACATAAATTGTAAAAACTAAGGTGTTATGCTAAGGGAAACCATCAAACCTACTGAAACTAGAGGAATAAGTCTGTCAATCAAAGCACATCAGTAATGTCAGTGGATTGACTCAGTCCTACCAAATATTGGATTAGACGATCATGTGTTTTACCATCAACCTTTCAAAACAAAAACACACTTTTTAATGAACAGCAATGATCAAAACATGATCTTGCTCCTCCTGGTGTTCTAACAAATTACAGACAGCATATCTGCACATTCAAATTATTACTGTTTCCTAATATAAGCCAAAGAAATTAATAATTCATACTTACAGTCCAGAACTGAATGAAATACTGCAAGTCCGTGGCAGTGACGAAGAGGCAATACAACAAAGAATATGCTAGGAAGAGCATGAAAAACTTGTAGTTGGCGAAGCCCACACAATTGTTTACCCTGTCAAAGAAGATAAAATGCACCTATTAACCTCGATAAAATTGGATATTAATATCTATTTTGATTGAAAAATATATACTGGAACCAGGGAAAATGTGCAGTTGTTACCTAACAAGATATTCTACCCTTCTTGACTCAACTTTTGTCTGTGAAATGAAATTTAATCACCCATTTAAATTATAATTTGGATTTGAATAAAACATTTTTTTTTTTATAGTATTGCCTACTTACTAGCTATACTATGCAACTTTTGGCCCTCTCGCAGCTGAAGCATACATTTTTATAAATTGTAAAATTCAATTTAGTATTTTTTACAAATTTGTCTACAGCAGTAAAGTGTTAGTGGGGCCTAAGGAGATCATACTAAAACACTAATAAAATTGTAGAATTTTATACAAATTAGCCACCAATTCACTGAATGACTCCTATTAAAGTGCTATTTGAGTGTGTTGAATTAAACTGTTTCCTAAAATCATATTTGAAAATGGTGGATGGATTTAAGACATATTCACCATAAAAATGCAACTTACTGTATAACGTGGAATGTCATGGAACTTGTACAATTGTAAATGAATAAATCAAAAGTAGGTCAGTACACATACAATAGTCTTGTTTGCTAACCGAAGTACAGCACAAGCAGTAAAATTTTGAAATATTTTTGCTATTTAAAATACCTCTTTCTATTTGAATATATTTAAAAATGTAATTTATTCATGTGATTTCAAAGCTGAATTTTTAGCATCATAACTTCAGTCACATGATCCTTCAGAAATGATTCTAATATTCTAATTTTTTGCTGCTCAAAAAAACATTTATTATTATTATTATTATTATCATCATGTTGAAAATAGCTGAGAATATTTTTTTTCAAGTTAGAAAGTTCAGAAGAACAGCATTTATCTGAAATAGATCAATTGAATCAATTTGAAAGCATCTTTGCTAAATAGAAATATTAATTTTTATAATTTCTTTCCTAAAAAAAATAATTTAAAAAAAATCAGATAAATGCTGATCTTTGGATCTTTCTATTCATCAAAGAATTCTGAAAAAAAAAAATCTACTGTTTTAAATATTGCTAATAATAATAATAATAATAAATGTTTTTTTACAGCAAATCATAGGAATAAATTACATTTTAAAATATATTCAAATAGAAAGCAGTTATTTCAAATAGTAAAACTTGATTTCATAGAGCCTTAAAAATGTGCTGTTTGTTAAAATTTTAATAAATTGTTGTTGAACTGCATAAGCCTAAATTAGACATGCTTTTTGATTACTAAATTTTGATTTCGCCATTAAAACAGAGTTTAGAAATGTTAACACAGAAAAAATGGAATCCATGAAAAATTAAACCGGAAAAAAATACATTTGGGAAAAAATAAAACGGATTTCACTTATTACTTACTTTTTATTTTTATTGTATTTCAATAAAAAATGTTACATAGTGTAGCTTTAAAAGAACAAATTAAATAATGTTCACTGAAAAAAAGGAATGTTTTCTTGGTCTAACGGAAACAGAAATGTTTGGTGCATGTGTTCCTTCCGAGACAAAAATCGTTTTACTCTTACTTTGCATTTAATCTACTGAGCCAGTACATACCACGGACAATGGTGATCCATCTTTAAAATGCACCTGTAAAACAACAGAGGGAGGAGCTGTTAAAATGCAACACAGCAAAATCTAATATGTGTTGTGTTTTTTAAAAAAGAGAAAAGACATACATATCACAGGCAGAGCAATGATGACATCGATCAGGCTTCAACAGCAGACAGCGATCACAGTAGCGGATAGCTGTATCAAGACAGCTTGTTAAAACACAGATCGATAGGATTCACTGAAGACTGAAGACAGATTGAGACAAATGTAATTGTCTGTGGCCATTATTTGTTACTGAACCTAAATCTGGGCTGAATGGACTGTTACAGACTTGGCCTGCTAACAGCGGCACAATTAGATTGTGCTGAACTTAAAGAAAAGCGCCCACCTCCAGACATTGTGCGTGTGTAAATGGGCAAATCCTTAGCAATTCTCCTCAAGATCTCCTGTTGCGATTCTCTCCGATCTTCACGCTCTAATAGCTCTTTGTCAGAATGTGACAGGTGGAACTGAAAGGAACAGACCAAAACCAAAACATTTTGATATTTCTGTGTGACAAGCAGCACGTTCTGCACTCAGAGATGTGAGAGGAGTACGGCTGATTGCCAGTTTGAGCCATATGTGGTTTCTCTATTACAGTTTGTTTCTCATTCTCTCGGCTTGAAATAATAACCGCTTGCTGTGAGGTGCTGCAGCTACACCGACAATCCCATGCAATTTACAACCTAACGTGCTGTTTTTTCAATATGTGTAACCAATAACTCATCCTAATGGGTGTTATACCATATATTTACAAATATTGAATAGCAATCTCTGCCTGCAGGAAATAATATTCATTATAAGCCAACGTCTCTTGAGTCATGCTGAGTGTATGATGTGCAATAACATTTCAATTGACTTCTTACTTAGAGATAAAGCTGTTTATACCACATTCTGGTTGTCTTCTATTTATTGTTCATAATGTTTACCATGAAATTAATATCTATTAATAAATGTGACCCTGGACCACAAAACCAGTCTCAAGCAGCACGGGTATATTTGTTGCAATAGCCAAAAACACACTGTATGGGTCAAAAATCATTAGGATATTAAGTAAAGATCATGCTCCATGAAGACATTTAGTAAATTTCCTACCGTAAATATATCAAAATGTAATTTTGATTAGAACTTCATTTAGACAACTTTATAGGCAATTTTCTCAATATTTAGATTTTTTTTGTACCCTCACATTCCAGCAAATATTGTTCTATCCTAACAAACCATATTTATTCAGCTTTCAGATGATGTATAAATCTCAATTTCAAAAAATTGACCCTTATGACTGGTTTTGTTGTCCATAGTCACAAATAACTTATTTCCGAAATCAAATACACTCACCTCTTTGAGCGGGTTCATAGGTTTTGTGAAGATGGTTTGCCAGTATGACCACACGAACATGATGAAAAGCACATGATATACCAGGAGGTACACTACTGTGATAAAAAAAACAAATATTCAAAAGTGATTAGAAATAGAGAGATATCATAATTAAATTACAACATATATCTTTTTTCAAAATAATCATTTTCAGAATTTAAATAACTTTTAGGAGATGTTTTTTAATAATAATTAAAAAATAATTGAAAATAATGAATATATATATATATATATATATATATATTAGTGCTGTCAAACGATTAATCGCGATTAATCGCATCCAAAATAAAAGTTTATGTTCACATACTGTATATTTGTGTACTGTGTATATTTATTATGTATATATAAATACACACACATGCATGTATATGTTAAGGAAAATATTTTAGATTTATATCTATTTTAGATTTTATATCTTTAATTTATATTTATTTATAATCTAAATTGTATACAGGTATAAATATATATACGTATAAATATTTTGCTTTAATATATACATGTATGTGTATGTATTTATATGTACATAATAAATATACAAAGTAAACACACATATAGTATGTAAACTTTTATTTTGGATGCGATTAATCGTTTGACAGCCCTAATATATATATATATATATATATATATATATATATATACACACACACACATACACACATAACCCATAAATATAGTTTGTTTGTTTTTTCATGATTTTTAAAGAAGTTTTCCCTTTAAACTTTGGTTTGTAACAATGTTTTGTGTGGGTTTTTCTTTTTTTTTTTTTTTTTTTTACAAATTTCAGAAGGCAGATAATAATTAAAACAATATTAAAAATTAAATTAAAATGTGAATATTTTCATGATTTTACAAAAATGGTAAAACATCAATACCATGAAATATTGTTACAATTTGCTATGTTAATATAATGAATATGATTTAAAATGTAATTTATTCCTTTGATGCAAAGCTGAATTTCCAGCATCATTACTCCAGTCTCCAGTGTCACATGATCCTTCAGAAATCATTTTAATAAATATTTAATAATGCTTTTTTTAGGACTTTTTTGATAAATAAAAATGTAAAACATTTATTTGAAACAAATCATTTGTAACATTATAAATGTATTTAATGTCACTTTTGAGCAATTTAATGCATCAAAAGCATAAAAGTGTTCTTTTTTAAACAAAAATATTATAAGACCCAGGAAATGCAAAAATTATTTCCCACCAGTAAAAACATTGTAGGAAGAAGCAAACTTACTTTTCTCTCCCATGTTTTCGATAGTTTCTGCAGAGGAAAGAGAAAGAGAGAGGTAACTTTGTCTGTACAACTTTGTTAATGCTGTATGCTTTGAATTCTGCACTGGCTATTATTGTCTAAACAGTAGGTCAGAAACTCCTTGTGCATTTCATGGAAGGTCAGCAAGCAGCAGATGGTTCTCAGCACAGTTCTCTGATCGCTGTTGCTGGAACTCACGCTGTACGGAGACTCTTGATCACATGCCCAAATTCACCAGCTCATAATTGCATCTCTTCAACTGGTGCTCTGTCAGAACGACAAGCTATATTGTGGTGACGAGGTTAGAGATACTAATCACGACCACACAGGAAAAAAAGCTCAGTTTCAAAAACAAAATACAACCACCCACACAGATGACACAGAAGGAGGTGTGTTGTTTTGCACAGTGTGTTTGTTTTAAAGAAATATTCTTTTGAGATTATTTTGACACATTCTGCACTCTCAGAAAATAGGTACAAAACTATCACTGGGGCGGTTCCCTTTCCAAAGACACTAAGATGTGACCCTGAACCACAAAATCAGTCATAAGGGTCAATTTTTTTAAATTGAGATTTATATATCATCTGAAAGCTGAATAAATAGCTTTCCATTGATTTATGATTTGTTAGAGATACAACTATTTGAAAATCTACAATGTGAGGGTGCAATAAAATCCAAATATTGAGAAAATTGCCTTTAAAATTGTCCAAATTAAGGACATCAAGGAATCAAACATTTTTGAAAAATTTATGGTAGGAAATTTACAAAATATCTTCATGGAACATGATCTTTATTCAATATCCTAATTATTAAAGTACTAAAATGTACCTTTAAAGGGTTAGTTTACCCAAAAATTTAATTATTAATTATTCTTCGGAACTTAAATTAAGATATTTCTGATGAAATCCAAGAGCTTTCTGACCCTAGACAGACAGCAACACAACTGAAACGTTCAAGGCCCAGAAGGACATTGTTAAAATAGTCCATGTGACATCAGTGGTTCAACCATACTTTTATGAAGCTACGAAAGCTACGAAAACTGAATTATGAAGCTACTTTTTGTGCGCAAAGAAAACAAAGCGTTCTTGTGTTCAAAGGGACTTGAATATGGTAGTTGCGTTGTGGACTATACAGGGTCACAAATCACAAATATCTTCATTTGTGTTCTGAAGATAAACAAAGGTCTTACAGATTTGGAATGACATGAGGGTGAAATAATTTTTGGGTGAATTATCCCTCTAAGGTACCATTATTTTTAGCTTTTGTATCTTAGAGTACCACCCCAGTGATGGCTTTGTAATTTTTTTTTCCTGAGAGTAAGCATATAGTCTCTTCAAAACATATCAAGTTCTTTAAGTTTACTGAAGTTACAGTGTTCTAAAAGCCTCATTAGATTATCCTCTCATTTAATGTGGTTGGGCTGCACTACTCTCTATCCAAAATATGCTCTTTGAAAGATGATAGTGCCTGGCACTAAAGCAAAAAAAAAACTGTAGTTCCTCTGAAGCACAGAGCAGAAATGAAATCCCAGAATGCAGTGCATCTCCAAACAGGAGATATTTTAATTGAGTATGTGTACCCTAGAGAGCACTCAAGAGAGCACTCAAGCCGGTTCAGGGGGTGCTTAAAGATTGTGATGCATTTGTGGCATTACAAAACTTTTATGATTTTGTAATAGCACACAAAAGGCACGTAAAGAATTACTGCAAGTGTAAGTACACTTCATATAGGCTACTGCAAACCATTATCATAACACCCCATCATAGACCTTAGTCAGATGAGACGCCATATTTAATTTCAAACAGATGAAAATGAGGCTGAGGGATAGATTTACAGTCTTAACAATGATATACACTGTTATAAAACTCCTAGATCACATTTCACCATGTTTTATGAAGATTTGTGACCCTGGACCACAAAAGCAGTGATAAGGGTCAATGTGAGTTATACATATATAAAAAAATATATGTATATAAAAAAAACTGTCAACAGATGACAAGATTCATTATTAGCAATTTCTGCAATTAAACCATTTTTTTCCCCCTGAAAGTGTCAGTGTCGCTGTCTAAGAAATGTCAAATGTGTTTGTTGCTAAACTCAGTGTGCAGCACAAGTGATTTGACAGCAGAAATAGGTCAAGTAGAGATTGGTGAGGTTGAGTTTGACAGCTTGGCAGTGAGATTAGCTTTGAGACATAAGGATCAGTAGACACGTTCACAACAACATTTGTCACCTCAGGTTCGGTAAAGTAAAGACTCATTGACCCCTCATTATCACGGCTTGCTAAGATAGATGCAAAGACAGTATTAACAAGTGAACGGATCTTTTAAACTGACACTGTTTTGGCTATGGCTTTTCACAATGAGAAACTAGATAACCCTAATAAACCCATGCAAACTTAAAGGAACAGTTCACTCAAAAATGAATATTTTGTCATTAATTACCCCCCCTCATGTTGTTCCAAACCCATAAGACCTTAATTCATCTTACTGGGCCTTGAACGTGGTTGAACCTTGCTGTCTATGCAGCATCAGAAAGCTTTTGGATTTCATTAAAAATATCTTCATTTGTGTTCTGAAGGCCTTACAGGTTTGGAACGACATGAGGGTGAGTAATTATTGACAGAATTTTCATGTTTGGGTGAACTATCCCTTTAACAGCCTTCAGTTTAGACATTAAAGACTTTATGGTTTTCATTCCGTCATCCTGCAGTCAAGTGCTCAGTTTGAGTACAAAGCAAGCCTATGGAGACCCACTGTTTGCAGTTCAGCATAAACTGTCATAAACCCCCAGTGGGAACAGCAGTCAGAAGTGAGGCTTGGTCACTGACACTTCCTCAGTGAAGTCTCTGAGGAAGATCACAAAGCTGCTGTTTTATGCACAAACATTTGAACATCATTTGACTCTATTAAAGGGGTTTAAACACACACACCATTAGTCTTCAGTGAAAAACAGGGCATCCTCATGATCATCCACCACTCAAGAGAACAATAAAGTCTCTTCATGCTGCTTTTATGGGAAGATTATAGCAGATGTTATCAAAGAAGTGAATAATGCTCTGGAGTTAAAACTTTTCTTGTTGCGCACACATAAATAAGCCACGGTCTAAAGAAATGACACAATACATAAAGTCACATTTTTTTTGTCTGGATCTATTATGTTACACTCTATAATATATAACAAATTACATATGTGACCCTGGACCACAAATCCAGTCATAAGGGTATTTTTTTTTTTATTGAGGTTTATACATATCATCTGAAAGCTAAATAAATAAAGCTTCCATTGACGTATGGTTTGTTAGGATAGGACAATATTTGGCCGAGATTTGAACTAGTCGAATATCTAGAATCTGAGGGTTCAAATAAATAAATAAATAAATATTGAGAAAATTGCCTTTAAAGTTTTTTATTAAAGTATTATTTTATTTTTTTTTTTTTTTTTTTTGCCTATTGCTACAAATACACCTGTGCTACAGGTCCAGGGTCACATTTATGAAAATACTTGAATACAGCTTTTCTAGGAATACACTGCAGATACTGAATTATTAGTAGCATTATTAATATTTGTGTTGCTTAAAGTAAAATTGTCTATGTTGTGTTAACTGACCTGATATTCAAGGTCAATGTGGTGTAACCAGTATGCAGAAAGCTATTGTTGTCATGTGACAAGGAAACCATAAAACAAAGGCTTTTTTAAAACATATATAAAACATAATTGACCTTATTATAGGTAACGTTTTATTATAACCAAAGCTAAGAAAAACATCTCATGTAATTAACTGTAACATAAGAGAAACTAGATTAGATATATAGATAGATAGATAGATAGATAGATAGATACTTTTTCATTGATGTTACACCACTTGACATTTAAGAGTCATTAAAGCTACATTTTTGTAAAAAAAATTGTGTTTTTCCCAAATTTATTAAACTAATACAATACAAATTTCTATAACTTGGCATATGCATTTTTATAAAGATTCGTTTTTTTATAATCTCACACATCCTTACTAGTCACTGACCCATATATGCTTTTCAGTTTTGAAATTAAGATGCAGAAACATGCATAATATTATAATATTAAGGGTTATCTTTTATCTATTATACAGATACATTCAGAAACACATGCACGTAAGAGAGAGGTTAAAAAAATTAATCTCACACCACTTGACACTAACCATAACCCACTCTCAGTCAGTGTATTTAAAAGCAAATGGACCCCATCAATAGCAGAGATATTGCTTTAGTAACAGAAGCAGACATATGCATAACACATGGTCAAGGCCAGGTGTTATTTATCCATTCTCTCACTCCATTTCACTCCAACTTCATTCAGAGAGCTGCTTCCAGTCTTACCTATGCAGAGCTGCACTACATAAGCGTAGTAGGACCATGCCACGATCACACTGATGAACAGCACGGGGATCCAGTATAAAACTCTCCAGCAGGCAACGCTGCGCGAACCCGACGGCGCCATCTTTCTATTTGGTGACCAAAAGTGGCCAAAACGACAAGTTCAGCCTCACCGAGCCCGCACTGCTGCTAAAACATCATATCTTCTTCCGCGTGCAGCTGCGGTTCGTCTGCTCCTCCATCCTCCGGTTGCTCTTGTTTGCAGTGTAGCACATCGGTACCGCCCCTTTCTACAAACTTACATGACGCTCACACGATGCGGTGGAGGTGATACTACAGCCTGATTCTACCGTTTTGTTTCACCACTGTAGGTTTGTCTGCTTTAATTTAGCAAATATTTTCTATTTCTTGTGTATTTAACTGTTACTGATACCGTGTGTGTCCTCACACTACAAAATTTGATTAAGAATGTCTCAACGGAGCAGCGTTCACTTTACATTGATAAAAACGTGTGAATACACAGTAGCCTAGTTCACTTCTAGAATAAACGTTTTCTGATAATTTACTTACCATCCAATATGTTCTTTCTTTCTTAATTCGAAAAGAAATTAGGTTTTTGAGAAAAACATTCCAGGATTTTTCTTCATATAGTGGACTTCAGTTGGGAGCAATGAGTTCAAACTGCAGCTTCAAAGGGCTCTACACAAGGCCAGTCGAGGAATACGGGTTTTATCTAGAAAAAAATGATCGGTCATTATCTAAAAACACATTATCTAAATGTTTTTAATGTATATAGGCTACTTTTTTAACTAGAAATGCTCATCTTGCACTAGTTTGATCTCACACATTGCATAATCACGCGTGACATAGGCAGAAGTACCGACCCAGTGTTTACAAAGCAAAGGTGCAAAAAAAGTCAAACGCCCTTTACCTAAAAAGCTAAAACAACATTATTGGACGATTTTAAAGCTGGAGAAGAAACTGTGATGGAGTGTTTCACCTTACTCTACCTTTTTGAACTTAAGTACACAGATGAGTAACTAACTGACTGTGACTTTTCCTAGGTGATTATGTAATGCGTGAAGTCGTGGATGCAATGACAGAGCATGGTTGCCAGATTTTCACAACAAAACCAGCAATTGTTACTCCAAACTAACCCAGAAGTAGCCCAATAACGTTTCGAGGGGGGTCCCCGGTAAAAATTCCAGGGGGCAAAATATATGTTTTGTGGTGGGGTTCCTCTGGTAAAATTAGCATTCCAGGTGCTAAATATTACGTTATTGGGGTCGCTTCAACCCCTGGACATGAAAAACAACCCAAGGTAACAGTATGACTTGGCAACACTGTCACAGAGCTACTGCAAGACAAGCATTTGTAGTTAAAGTATGTACATTTTATTTATTTTTTTAGAAAATGACCGATCAATTCGCTAGATAAGACCTTTATTCCTCGGCTGGGATCATGTAGAGCCCTTTGAAGCTGCATTGAAACTATAATTTGGACCTTCAACCTGTTGGTCGCCGTTGAAGTACACAACATGGAGAAAAATCCTGGAAGGATTTCCTCAAAAAAAAAAATCATTCTTTTCAACTGAAGAAAGAAAAGACATGAACATCTTGGATGACATGGGGGTGAGTAAGCAGTGTTTTCATGACACATCATAAATCGGCCATATTGGCGGCACTGAATGTAAACAGTGCCACTAAACTGAATAAAACTCGCATATTTTGCTGACTATTGCTGCTAAAAAAGGTCAATTATTGTCATGTGTTGGGCTGTACTAATCGGTCAGACCAGGAAAAACATTTGGAGTACTATAGACTGCCAAAAGTTATAACAAATTAAGGAGAAGAGTGCAAAACGAGGAAAAGAGGAACAAAATGCCTTTGTGGTTGGCCAAACTGAACCAGGATTCCCATGACAAGAATCTTGACAACATTCATGTTTGTTCTTATCATTTCCAGTCAGGTAGGTGAAATATTAAACTAATATCTTAATTAATACTGCTTGTTTGTATCTTTGCCACCTATTACTTTTAGTTTGTACAAATATTGTACAATATGCCCTTTCCTGCTTACAAAGTCCTTCCCTATATGATTTAACAGCTTCCACACATTTTTTTTCATGGTTTAGACAGCAATAATTATTAGAACAATGTACTCAGTAGTACATTAATGGTGCAATCCATGCTGTTGTTTGCCCCCAAGTATCGCCAACATGTGCCATAAGTTCAAACTCTCTATTATCAGGAATTTTTAAATAAAGTGTTTGCTAAACTCATATTAGAGTTTTTCTTTTATAAACCAGTTATAGGCATGTCTTCTGACACAAGCAAGCACAGACCAGAAATGACACAAATTCTGACTGTTTTAAATTTATTCAAACCTTTTAAGCAATCTGAACACTAATGCATAAAAAGCATACTTCACATGATGCTAATAACAGATGCACACTGTAACACAGAAGTGAAAAAAGACTGTCAAAAAGTCTTCATTTCTTAAAATAATAAGCTATTTTATGATGTAAAGATTTAAAACATGACCTATTTTCTGTAGAAAAGCATGGTAGGTGAGAGTGAAGCTAATTGTCACAAAAGAATGAAGGCAGCTGTCACAAAAGTTAACAATAAAAAGTTGTGAGCAAAAGGTCCAGATTAAAAAAATATCTGTTTAAAACAGTTTCAAATTAGAATAAATTTGACAATTCGAAGAAAAAAAGAAAAAAAAACACTTCCATTTTACCACCTACCAAATATGTGACTACATACCCTTCTAGTTCAATGTGTTTTTCAGTGAACTGTATCTTATTTCCTAGGCAATAATGATGGTAATGTTCAAAAGCTTTTTGTTGCCAAGGATTTAAAATATCTGAGCAGACTTAAAAAAGTAAACGCCCTGAGAAATATTCACTAGAGTAAAGTGTGACAACTAGTCCTGGCCTCCCCTATATATTTTACTTAAGACAATGATAATAAAAACTGCACACTGTAATATGCAAAAAGACTATAATATGCTTAATCACCTAAAAGAACAATGAAAAATAACTAAAGTCTAAAGCACTGTCAATATTCTAAAGAAACGTCAGTTCTAAAATCATTCACAGAGACTGATGTCATATCTCTAAGCCTACATGAAATCCAGCCTGGTAGAGTTCAGTGGGAGATTCAGTTTCTTCTCGTTTGTTGTTTTGGCTTCACAAGATGTTTCTTAAAGGAGCGGCAGTGCAAGAAACTCATGAAAGAGGTGGAGAGAGGGATCAGTATGTGTAGCACATTGTGAGATTACTGAGGACTCATTATTGCTGTGTGCACTCAGCACTGTCAGACCCTGTGTAAGCTGATCTGGTCGGTGGGCAGTGGACAAGCTCCGAGAAACTATGTTAGCAATGTGCTCATTGTAAGGAAAGATTATCTGGCTTATAACTCCTAGAGAAGCAATAGAACAACGCATTGCCAATACGGCATTAAAACCCGAGAAGATTTTCTTTACACAAAATAGATCAATAAATAGAATAAATAACTGTACATTCCATCAGGAATCAGCACTTATCACATTCGCATTTCCACTTCCAACATAGTTCCCTTTAGGTAATACATCATCATAAATAAAGACACTACTTTCTAAATCATTCAACAATATAATTCATCCCAAAATGTGGGCACTGGACCTATTTAAATGTATAAGACCTTTAATAAATAACTCTGATTAATAAAAGTATCATGGCTATTTCAGTAAAGTGTTCTCCCTTTTAGTTAATGGCTTTTAGAGTTCAGAAAATGCCTGCCGAGTGACAAAGCAGTCTAAATATCTACAGTCTAAGGAGGTAGCATGTGTTAATCTAATTATGGCAGTATTTGTATCTTACAGAGTTTGACACAGGTCAGGTAGATAATTGCATTGAGTCACTGAGAACTATAATCCAACTTGAGATTTCTTCAATGCGATGTGAGGGTGAAGAGAAACACTCAGCGGGACTTTCATCTGAACAAATCAAAGACATAGAGACGAACAGCACATCAAATGAATCAACATCATAACCGAATCCAACAGGTGATGCTTTGAATACAAATGTGCTTTATAAAAATAGTAACACTTGTTTATTTCATTCAAACTGCCAAGTCTAATTGTTCCCTGTTTTTAGGTGTTTTATAGCGTAAGGCCTTTTCTTGAGGGTTGGGCACTGTATTCTATTACTGTGTTAAGTCCTAATACACTGTGTTAGGCTGGTATCTTGTATCTGGATAGCAGACATTAATTTTACAGAGTAATCTGATGCTAGAGAAAGAGCTTTGGCTGAATGCTGAGCAGTGCTAGCACTGAACTTTAGTATCATTAATTTGGAATTCTCCAGGGCAGTATCATGAAGCCAAACTAAAAACACTGCATAACATCCACTTCATTTTTTTCTTTTCAACCATGAACTTACCTATTTAGCAGTGAGCTCCTTCTTCATACAGGCTTTAAAGGAAGTGAATCTCTCTTCACCTTTATATCCCTGGGTTCACGGTGACAATATAAAGGATAAAATGGATTTACGTTATCAATAGAAACATTATCTTTAAAACACTGAAATTTAAATTAAGACCACTAGCATACTGAGTGAACAATAAATGGCCACTAGATGTCAGCAAAGTTGCACCCTGTCATAATATGACAGGCTACAATACAGAGAGCTGTAAGATTTTTTTTTTTTTTTATGTTTTTGAAGTCTGTTATGCTCACCAAAGATCATCATTTAAAGTCTTTACTGTCACTTCTGTTTAGTTTATTGCATTCTTGCTAAAAAAAACATATTATTGTTTTTAAAAACTAAACATTTGAATGGATTTATACATCATCTGAAAGCTGAATAAATAAGCTTTTCATTGATGTACGGTTAGGACAATATTTGGCCTATTGGAAAATCTTGAATCTGAGAGTGCAAAAAAATCTAAATATTGAGAAAAATCACCTTTAAAGTTGTCCAAATGAAGTTATTAGCAATGCATATTACTAATCAAAAATTAAGTTTTGACATATTTACGGTAGGAAATTTACAAAATATCTTTAGGGAACATGATCTTTACTTAATATCCTAATGATTTTTGGCATAAAAGAAAAAAATCAATGTATTTTAGGCTATTGCTACAAATATACCTGTGCTACTTAAGACTGGTTTTAAGATCCAGGGTCACATATTAATATAATAACAACAGTAAAATAATAATGACTAACTTCAATTTGAATTTTCAAGCTTAAATTGTGTTTAAAAAACACAATTGGTCTTGTCAAACCAAAATGTGTTATGGTGACTGACAGCTGATTTGCATATTAAAAACACAAACAAATCTGGGAAACACTCTCCCAAATACTAATGCCATGTGTCCATTTAAAACCTCAGAAAAGATTTCTGGACCACGTGATTTTCTCCACTTCAATCTCAGAAACCTGTTTTAAAGGGTTAGTTCACCCCAAAATGAAAATTCTGTCATTCATTACTCCCCTTAATGCTCTTCCAAACTCGTAAGAGCTTCATTCGTCTTCTAAACACAAATTAAGATATTTTTAAGACCAAGATATTTCTGACCCTGTATAGACAGCAATGTAATTACCACATTCAAGGTCTCATGGGTTTGGAATGACATGAGAGTGAGTAATTAATCACAGAATTTTCATTTTTGGGTGAACTATGCCTTTAAGGCTCACCAGTGGTTCATAACTGCTGTTATTGCAATGAAAGGTGGAGAAATGGCATTTAAACAACTGCAGAAAACCATCAACCTTCCCCCGATATTTACCCAGGAGCCACGATGCAAGCGGTCCTTCATTATCCCGATGAACTCCTTGTAGCTCAGCTGGTCATCATGGTCCACATCAAAGATCTTGAAAACAGTGTTCACGAGGTGTCGTGTCAGCTTCAGGCCAGTGGCCACATAGACTGCGCGTGCAAACTCATCTGTGAAAGCCGAACATCATTACCCTCGAGCGCTTTAGGAGTAAATGGATGATATGAATGGATTATATGTTTACCTTGTCCAATTGGGCGATTTGCATAGTTGTACATTTGCATGGCAATGGCAAAATCCTCTAAGTTGTTGAGGAACTGAAAAAAGGTCCTAAACTCTTCAAAAGTGATGCCCTAAAAGAGAAGATCAGTGTTAAATCAGATGAAATCATCAATGTTCCTTTTAAGAGAATGCTTTAATTAAAGGGATAGTTCACCCAAATATTAAAATTCTTTCATTGATTACTCATCCTGATGTCGTTCCAAACCTTTGTTCATCTTTGGAACACAAATTAAGATATTTTTTTATGAAATCTGAGAGCTTTGCATAGACACCAACACGACTGACACTTTCAAGGCTCAGAAAGGTAGTACGCACATCATTAAAATAGTGACATCAGTGTTACTAAAGTGGTTGAAAAAAGTTGTTATTTTTCTTTTCTTTGTGCACAAAAAGTATTCTCATAGCTTCGAAAAATTATGGTTGAACCGCTGATGTCATGTGGACTATTTTAACATGTCCTTACTACCTTTCTGGGCCTTGAATGTGTCAGTTGCATTGCTGTCTATGCAGGGTCAGAAAACTTTCGGATTTCACCAAAAATATCTCAACTTGTGTTCCAAAGATGAACAAAGGTCTCACAGATTTTGGAACTACATGAGGGTGAGTAATTAATGACAGAATTTTAATTGTTGCTTAACTATTCCCTTAGGTCAGAGTCTTCATAATATGACAGCACTCAGAGAGCTGATACATAAAATTATGAATTTTTAATAATTCCCTGGGTAATAAATGCAGTACAAACAAGACAAAACTGCATCATGCCACACTATTCCAGCCAGGAGAACACCTTAAGTGTCTGTGGGACCTTGAAGAGCGATAACAGATCCCAAGACAGAAAACAGCAAAGTCAAACAATCCCAGCACACATCTCTCTTGCTCCCGCGCCCGATCCTTACAATTTGAGCTGTCGACACCTTTAGGTTGTTTTGTTTAAGGA
This sequence comes from Cirrhinus molitorella, assembly GCA_033026305.1. Taxonomy (NCBI): domain Eukaryota; kingdom Metazoa; phylum Chordata; class Actinopteri; order Cypriniformes; family Cyprinidae; genus Cirrhinus; species Cirrhinus molitorella. The sequence continues at coordinate 29,650,329 of CM065129.1, read as the reverse complement.
GAGGTCGGGTAGCTTGTCGACTCTTCTGAAGAAGATTAACCTGATACTTGCATACATAAAAACAAAAGGGGATGTGTCCAAAATATCTCAGCGCTAGCAGATTACCCAAACAAGCAGTCCTTTTGATTTCCACTCATCCATTTCCAGGCACTAGACCCACGTCTTCTTCTGAAGCCTCACTTGTAACCAACAACAACCGTTTTACAAATGATCTAATGAGTAATATGTGACGCTTTGGTGGTTTTACAAGTTAAGCTGTATTGCAATATCTCTTAACTTAAGAATAAAAACCACTTATACAGCAATGGCCATCTACCAACAGCCTCTTTGAGCAGCTGAAAAGAATCTAACCTCATAATGTGAGGGTCAGTGTGCAAAAAGGTAAACAGCCTAAAGGAGAAAAAGACACCAACATCACTCAGATTATAAATATCCACATCTCTCTATTATGTGGTGGTTATATGAATTGTCTAATTCATGAAAAATACATGAACTTAATAAAGGAGTAGAAACATTAGAATATTGATGAACTGACATGGCTGATATGTATTAAGTACTTCACAGCCAACAATGAATGTTCTAGAAGGTTCTCCTAAACCTATGAACAAATGTTCTTCTAGTAGTGTTTAATGTATTCTGGTCTGTAATGTTCATGTAACACTTTTCTCAAATGCTTTAGTTGGATGTTCATCTAACAGTTCAATATTACTACTTATTTTAAATAAAAAGTAACATTTCCATAATTTTTGCAAAACTCTACAATAAAAAAAACGTAATGTTTTGAATGTTCTGAGAACATTTTGGAATGTTTGCAAAATGTTCTTAGAACATACACTACCAGTCAAAGGTTTTTTATTTTAGTTAAGATTTGTAATGTTTTTTTAAAGAAGTCTATTCTGCTCACCAAGCCTGTGTTTATTTGATCCATTAGTACAGCAAAATAAGTTAAACTTCTAAAAATATTTGTACCGTTTAAAATAACTATTTTCTAATTGACTATATTTTAAAATGCAATTTATTCTTGTGATCAAAGTTAAAATTTTCAGCATTATTACTCCAGTCTTTAGTGTCACATGATCTTTCAGAAATCATTCTAATATTTGTTGTTCAAGAAACATTTTTTATTATGATTATCATTAATATTTTAAACAGTTTAGTAATTGTTTTCAGGATTCAAGAAAGATTAAAAAATCAGCATTTAAAAAGCTATTGTAACATTATACACAATACCATTTAAAAACTTGGAGTATAACTTTCTTTTTTTAGGGAAAGTAATTATAGAAATTAATACTTTTATTAGTAAGGATGCTTTAAATTGATCAAAAGTGAAATAAGTGAATAAAGACATTTATAATGTTACAAAATATTTCTATTTCAGATAAATGCTGTTCTTGTGAACTTTCTATCCATCAAAGAATGTTTTTTTTGAGCAGCAAATCAGAATATTAGAATGATTTCTAAAGGATCATGTGACTGGAGTAATGATGCTAAAATTAAGCTTTAAAATCACAGGAATAAATTACATTTTAAAATATATTTAAATACAAAAACATATTTTAAATCACAAACATATTTCAAAATGTTAATGTTTTTGCTGTACTTTGGATCAAATAAATGGAGGCTTGGTGAGCAGAAGAGACTTCTTTTGTCTGGTAGTGTATTTTCTTACATGAGCTGCTGTAACAATGTGTTTAATTACAATATCTTACCATTTTGTTGGCAAATGCAAATTGCCATAGAATTTGAATGTGAAAATGTGAAAAGCCTCTTGATTTTCCTGAGTGATGATGGTGGTGAATGTGTGTGTCCAGAGCAAAAGTTTTACCTTCTCATCAGGTATGCTTTGACGCACATTCTCAAGGTAGCCTGTGATGTTCTCCACTGTGGTGTAGCGCAGCAGGATACGAGCGAAGTCTTCCTCGCTGATGGTGGTCATTCCCTTAGAATAGCTGAGGAACTCAATCTCAAGGACTTCTGTCTGCAGGTTGTCCATGAATCTGCCGAAAGACCATGACACAGACACAGTGTTAAGAGAAGATGCCGTCACTCGCTCAGTAGGACACTAGACTAAGTGACTGGACCATCCCAGCATGCTTTAATACCAATACAACATCCTCACTGATGGCCCCAAGGCATTCAGACTTATTTTTAAGGGTCATGCATTAATAGCATCCGCTGGAACGACGCTCTCTCATAAATGCGAGTACAATAGTTAGCAAAAGCTAGAGATTACGGTTATAAAGTTTTAAATATGGATAATCTTCAACAAATGCATCGATTCACTTCAGAAGGCCTTTATTAACCACCTGGAGCTGCATGGAACACTTTTTATGATGGACGGATGCACTTTTGGGGTTTCAAACACCTGATCACTGCCATTATAAAGTTTGGAAGAGCCAGAACATTTTTAATATAACTCAGATTTTATACGTCTGAAAGAAGCAAGTCATATACAGCTAGAATGGCTTGAGGGTGAGTAAATCATGAGGTAATTTTCTTTTTGAGTGAACTACCCCTTAAACACTTAAGACAGGGAATCTAGCAGCCTATATTTGGGAAAACACTCATCAAATGAGGGGGCAGCCATGGCCTAATGGTTAGGGAGTTGGACTTGTAATCCCAGGTCTGGCAGGGATTGTCGGTGGGGGGAGTGAATAATCAGCGCTCTCTCCATCGTCAATACCACGACTGAGGTGAGACCCTTGAGCAAGGCACCGAACCCCCAACTGCTCCCCGGGCACTGCAGCAATGCAATGGCTGCCCACTGCTCCGGGTGTGTGTTCATGGTGTGTGTGTGTTCACTACTGTGTGTGTGTGCACTTGGATGGGTTAAATGCAGAGCACAAATTCCTAGTATGGGTCACCATACTTGGCCTCATGTCTCGTCACTTTCACTTTTTTTTTCACTCAAATATGTCACTGACCTGTAGAAGTCGTCAAAGTTAAGTTCACTTTTGCCCTTTCTTCCAAAGAAATGCACCAGCAGAGTTGTGTCGGTGGCATTTTCTGGTTCATGCTGTGAAAGCAAAATATGAAAAGCATTATTCAGCTGTAAAAACTGAATAAGGGAGCAAAATTTGTCACAGAGTAAGTACACAAAAATAGCTTGATGAGGATATTACGGTGCAGCCATAAACATATCACAACATGAACGACACGGATACAGACAAACACAAGTAGATGTAAAATGAACATAAATTGGAAAAAAAAAAGATTAATTAAAAGCAAATGATCAATTGAGATCAAATTTGAAAAAAGCTAAATCTCTATCATACATCTTAAAATCACACATCAACAATTGTCCTTTGATCTGATGACCTTCAGCTAGCTTTGAATATTGATTAAAGGGATAATGAAATTGCTGTCATAATTTTTCACACTCATGATGTTACTCTACCTCTTTTTAGCAGATTCATGATATATTTTGAAAGCTCCTGGTCCTACATTCACTATAAACTACAACTCCATAAAGACAATAACAGATTTGGAACAACATGAGGGTAAGTAATTGATGACAGAATTCATTTTGAATAAAATGTCCCTATATTTAAAGTCTTGAAAAGTTAATATGGACATGTACTAGTATGTTAATATGTTTGATAGAGCAAAGACACATCATGGAGCAGCCGACATCATCTCATGCCACGCAAACAACAGGTTGCTCGTGCAGAAATCTGCATACAAGATATACCTCAATGCTCCTTTGCAGCCACGTATCATTACAAAAACAAGAGGCATACTGTATCTCATAGTCTTTTCACAAAGATGCCTTAAAATGTCAACTGTTTTGGAAACTTGTATTTAATCATAATCGTAATATTCTAGATATCATAGCATCAATATCATATAATAACAATAATTTCATTTCAAGCAATAATAATTTGTACTGACATGAATAAATAAAACCAAACATGATCTTTTGTTTTATGGTTCAGTTACCTTGATAAATACAATTCAAGGTCTTGAACTATCTATTAATATCAAACTGTAACAACATGACCTGTAGTGACATTAGTGAATGAAAACTGATGAAACAAAAATATGAAGCAATGGGCAGAACCTCAAGGGATGGGGTGATAGGAAATGGCCAAGGAAATTATGAAAATTGAATGAAAAATGTATGAGCTTGAGGATACTTGTACCTCCATTAGATCTGAAAAGAGAACTATTCTCGCACCATGCCTTAGAACATCCCAGAAACTTCTGGGTTCAGACTGAGGCTGCTCTTTTTTAAGTACCTGCATATCAGAGGTGAAAATATTAAAGGCTTCACAGAATTCACCAAAACAAGATTTAGACAATACAACCAAAGGCTAATTCACATACAAAAACCACTTGAAGTAATGCAACACAATGTCACAGAAAAGTAAACTTTGTTTACCACACCCTTCTAATGAATTTTTCCCGATGTGATCAGATATCATTTTGTTTTCTAGGGCCAGTTTTACGAAACAGGCTAAATTAGCGTTAGAACGCAATTCCATAAAAGCGCAGATGGGAGGGGAAAATTCTGCGTGTACTTTTGACAATGCGCTCATTGAAGAACTGACGCAGCCAGATCATTTCCATAATGACCAGCGCAATCTATCAAGAGGCTGCTTGAAGCAAATTACCGGCTGCTTGAAGCAAATACTAGTAATTCGATGTGATTTATTTTAATACTCACCTCCCATAAATTTGCGTCTGAAAGGGGAAAGCCTACAAATGCATATTCAATAGGGTCAGGCGCAAAAATTACTGTCCACATCTTTTAAGTGCATCTTTTACTGTGCATTTTTTAATAAATCCTGACAGCACTATTTTAACACCAAAAGACAGTTTGTGCTGGTGCAAGCTCTTAGTAAAACTGGCTCCTAGTTTTTTTAAGTGTTCACTATGTAAAGTGCTTTCAAACCTATTAATATAAAACACAGCTCACATTTAGTCCTTTATATTTCCATTCATATTACACAAGTTTACCCACAAGGCCTGTCACAATAACAATTTAATTAATTTTTGTTGTGCGATATATATGGCCCCAGAAATAAATGTTATAAGCGATATTATTGTAATTTTAAGACCATTTTATGCCACTGAATATATAATCATAATACAGCAGCGTAATAATGCAAGAAGGTCTACACAAACTTTTAATTAAGAATATTTAGATCATGGAAATTAAATTGTATAAATGAATAAATAGTAAATAAACATTTTTTCAAACAAAAAGTGCAAAGTAACAAGTAGAAAAAGAACTTGTATGGAGATTTTACTCTGACCTTCTATGGAGATCCTGACCTTCTTTTCTCTGTAAATTAAGGGTGCACACTATTGCTGAAAAACACAATCCCTACTCAGCAATCAGATGTCCATATGCACAAAGGCACAGTTTGCTAAACAAGGCCATATCTGCAGATGAAACTTTTTTTTGTAGAAGCATTTTTTTAATTTGAACCAGCACCTCCTGACTGCACCACGTTATGTACGAGAAGCTACAAAAGATGCAGATGAATGAGAATGCAAAAAAACATGGTGACATTATTTTTATGTAAATATAATGGCATCACCAAAAATTGTTGAGGTCATGTACGTACAGTGCTGCTTGAAAGTTTGTGAACCCTTTAAAATGTTCTATATTTCTACATAAATATAACCCAAAACATCATCACATTTTCAAGTCCTGAAAGTAGACAAAGAGAACCCAATCAAACAAGTCAGAGAAAAATATTATTTTTGTCATTTATTTATTGAGAAAAATGATCCAGTGTTACATATCTGTGCGTTGCAAAAGTTTGTGAATCTCTTGGATTAGCAGTTAATTTAAAGGTAAAATTAGTCCATCTGTGCAGATGTGTTTTCAGTCAGTGCAATGACTCAAATGTCAGTACATGACCTGTTTTATTCAAAGGACCGGGATCTATCAAAGTCTGATCATGTTTGTGGAAGTGAATCATGCCAACAAACAACAGAGATTACTGAGGACCTCGGAAAAAGAGTTGATGTTGCTCATCAGGCTAGAAAAGGTTACAAAACCATCTCTAACGAGTTTGGACTCCACAAATGTGTGTACAAATGGAGGAAATTCAAGACCACTGTTACCTTCCTGAGAAGTGGTCGACCAACAAAGATCACTCCAAAGCAGAACGTGTAATAGTCTGTTTTGCTGCATCTTGGCCAGAACAGCCTGCCATCATCGATGGAACAATGAATTCTGAATTATACCAGCAAATTCTAAGGGAAAACGTCAGGACACCTGTTTAAGAACAGAGTCTCAAGATAACGTGGGTCATGCAGCAAGACAACAACCACAAGCACACATGTCATTCTACCAAAGAATATTTAAAGAAGAACAAAGTTAATGTTTTGGAATGGTTGAGTCAAAGTCCAGACCTTAATCCAATTAAAATGCTGTGGAAGAACCTAAGCAAGCAGTTCATAGGAGGAAACCCACCAACATCACAGAGTGATTCTGCACTAAGGAATGGGCTTAAACTCCTACATGTTATTTTGCAGGACTGATCAGCATTTACAAGAAACTTTACCTTCAGTTACTGCAGCAAAAGGGGGTCACACCAGACAGTGAAAGCAATGCACAGATATGTAACACTAGATCATTTTTCTCAATAAATAAACGGCAAAGAAAATATTTTTATCTCACTTATTTGATTGGGTTCTCTACTTTCAGGACTGAGGATATGAAAATCCGATGATGTTTTGGGTCATATTTATGCAGAATTATAGAAAATTCTTAAGGGTTCACAAACTTTAGAGCACAACTGTATATTGTGCAATAAGTCAATATATTGATTATTGTGACAGGCCTACTGAAAATGCAGTTGTGAATTCTTAAAAGGTATGGCTATGAGTTATGTTAAAGGGATAGTATACCAAAAATTAAAATTCATGTTGTTCCAAACCCATAAGACCTTCGTTCATCTTCAGAACACAAATTAAGATATTTTTGATGAAATAGAGCTTTGAACCACTGATGTCACATGGACTATATTATCGATGTCCTTTACTACCTAAATTAAGTTTAACAGTTAACATTTTCAAACAAAAAGTACAAAGTAACAAGTAGAAAAACGAAAAATAAACAAAGAACTTGACTACAGATTTTTCCCTGACCTTTTCTCTGTAAATTAAGGGTGCACACTATTGCTGAAAAACACAATCCTTACTCAGCAGTCACATGTCCATATGCACAAAGGCACAGCTCCCTAAACAAGGCCATATCTGCAGATGTTTTGTAGAAGCATTTTTTAAATTTGAACTAGCACCTCATGACTACACCACGTTATGTTATTTAACAAAGTCCTTTACCTTTCTGGGCCTTGAACATGGTAGCTACGTTGCTGTCTATGCAGGGTCAGAAATTTCTCAGATTCCATATAAAATATCTTAAATTGTGTACCATGTCTTATGACTTTGGAACAACATAAGGGTGAGTAATTAATGACTATCCCTTTAACTTGTGACTCTCATAAACAAGGTAAGAGCATAACCGTATTAAACACTAAAATACAAGGCAGACAATCATATTCTGCTGCTGTGTGAATGTGATCGTAGTGCTTTAGTCAGTAAACAAGCACTCTGAATGAATCCACTGCCAAGATAAACAGTGGATTGTGTTCAGTATTATTACATTTTTAAAGTCAGCACAAGTATACTGTGGTTTACCCAGAAAAACACTGACTGAACAGAGCTGAAAGAGCTTCTCATTTCTCTTGTTTGGTGCTGAGACTGGCTCATTCCTCAGCGGCAACTCTAAGTGACAAAACTCTTCATGGTCAAGCTGTCGCAAGAAGTAACCTAAACCCAAATACCACTCTTCAAGCAACTGTAAAAATAAAACATGGGGGTCCAGGGAGAGTTGCCATTCTTCAGGTGAGGGCCTTTTAACGGGATTCTGTGAGACCATTCCTTGGCAGAAAGCTCCTGACAGTAGACAAGCAACATAAATCATCTGTTTGAGTCTCTGGATGATTTTTCTGCTCTCTTAGACAATGGAGCTGCATTTCAGACTGAGCCCCATTAGAGCTGCATTGTCCCTCTTCTCTGGAGGTGAGCCATGCGTGAGGGTCACTCTGTTACACCCTATCCAAACACTTCACTATGTAAAATAATATTGTTCACTGACTGTCTGAACGAAGCCACCGAATGTGGATGTAACATTTCTGGTTTATTGAGGACTAATTATAGTGAAGCTGCATAAACAATAGCGGTTACGACGGACATGCATGATTGCTGTTGATCATGACTGTACAAGTTCAATCGAGCACGACCACATTAACCGGCATGCTAAAAACACATGTCAAAGTCATTCTCGTAAGGATTCTTTAGTACACAGATACATACAGTGCTGCTGACAGATCCCTGATGTCCGTACAGTTCCACGCTCTCAGATTATGATGGCGTGCAAAACAGGAAACAAATCAAATCAAATCACCATTCAGCATCTGTCACATCTCACTAAGGAATGGTGAAAGACAATGTGTTTTTCTAAACACAATCTATAATAATCAGCATTTCCCCAGCATGAGAGATAAGAGACTCATTGTAGTCCTGTATGCAGATATTAGAATTTATATTTTAACCATGCAGATTTGTTCAAATGAACATCATGCATGAATCGTGCACTACATAATCTCTCATGTTTAAATGTGATTGAGAACACACAACAATAAAATCACTGATCATGGATTTTGGTCCCACTTTATATTAGGTGGCCTTAAATGAATTTAAATGAATCATTTGACACCATGCACCTATTGTGTACATACTAGGGCTGTCAGTCGATTCATTTTTTTTAATCTAATTAATTCTATGATGTTTCGATTAATTACTCTAATCGCAAATTAAATCGCACATCAAATTTGGCTGAGAAATTACTCCCAAATAATAATTAAAAGTATAATTTAAAGTCATTGTTGTGTGAAGTATCAAACAGACATTACAAAAAACAGCTTCAGCAAGAAATCTTTTACTTAATAAAATGTATTTTACTTTATTCAAAATAGAATTTATTACACAAACATTTACTAAAACATAAATTATAGAAAAGAAGATAATTTGAGAAACTTATTTTTACCAAAAGTCTTTGGTAACCAAAACAGCTTTGTTACCAACAGTCTTCAAAATACCTTTTTTATGTTCCACAAAAGAAAGATTTGAAATGACATAAGGGTGAGTAAATTATTATTATTATTATTATTATTATTATTTTTTCAGTATCCATTTAATGTTTTCATTTTTATTCTTCTTCTTATTATTTTTTTTTATATTTTTATTATTATTATTTATGAAATTATACTCTAAATAAGGAACTAAATCTGCCAGCAGGTGGCGGTAAATGTTTTAATGAGTCATTCACGATTCCTTCAAAATGCGGATTCATTCATTCAGAGACTAAACACGGTTGTGTTGTTCAAAGACGCACAACAATTCTACTATAGCTTCAAAGGTAAAATGTTATTTGCAAAATTGAGCATAGTTTTGTGTTTAAAATATAACACAATATCAACTTCTTATTTACTGAACTGTTGTATAAAATCACATGTAAGCTTGTGATAGATCGGGACAAAATCAGCACTTGTGTCATACTGCTCTTGCTGCCTGTTTGATATCCTGTGAATATAGTTGAATTTAACTCTAGATGAATATAGCTGAATGATTTTGAGATCCATCTTTTCACACGGAGGACAACTGAGGGACTCATATGCAACTATTACAAAAGGTTCAAACACTCACTGATGCTCCAGAAGGGAAAACATGCATTAAGAGCCTGAAAATTTTTGAACAGAATGGAAATGTGTACATTTAACTCATTTTGCCTAAATATCATTTTTTCATTTAGCACTGTCCTTCAGAAGCTGCAGAAGATGCTTGCATGTTTCCAAGAATACAAAATTAGTTACATTTACCATTTCAAATTTCAAAGTAATGCATGTTTTTTTCCTTCTGGAGCATCAGTGAGTGTTTGAACCTTCTGTAATAGCTGCAGTCCCTCAGTTGTCCTCAGTGTGAAAAGATGGATCTCAAAATCATACAGTCATTGTTGGAAAAGGTTCAATTTGTGATTGAATTTGTGGGAGCTGAAGGATTTTTCTAATGAACAGAAGACAGTTTAACTGTTCAGGACAAACAAGGGGCTCATGAACAACTATTACTAAACAAAAAAACACAGCTGTGGGTCATTCAGGTAACAACACAGCATTAAGAATCAAGGGTATGTAAACTTTTGAACAGGGTCATTTTTATAAATTCAAGTATTGTTTTCTATTGTCTATTATATGTAAATTTCCTTTATGTAAAATATGAAGTGAAGTGACGTGACGTGTGGCCAAGTATGGTGACCCATACTCGGAATTTGTGCTCTGCATTTAACCCATCCAAGTGCACACACACAGTAGTGAATACACACACACCGTGAACATACACCCGGAGCAGTGGGCAGCCATATTGCTATCGCTGCGGCGCCCGGGGAGCAGTTTGGGGGTTCGGTGCCTTGCTCAAGGGTCTCACCTCAGGGTCTCACCTCTTGCTGAGGGTCTCACCTCAGTCGTGGTATTGAGGGTGGAGAGAGCGCTGATTAATCACTCACCCCACCGACAATCCCTGCCGGACCTGGGACTCGAACCTGCAACCTTTCAGTCACAAGTCCGACTCCCTAACCATTAGGCCACGGCTGCCCGTGGCCTAATGTACTATCTTATTCAGTACTTACTTACTAAGTACTTACTTACTTACTTACTAATGTACTATCTTATCTTATTCAGGTCAGTACTAAATAAAAAATAACATGCATTTTGTATGATCCCTCTTATTTTTCTAAAAGAATTAACATTTTGCAGATTCTGTAATGGGTATGTAAACTTTTGAGCACAACTGTATATATTAAATATGAGACAAAAGACATATGAGGCATTTTTTGCACTAATATCTTAAATTTTAGGGCATAACTGCATTTGTGGAGTTGTTGCCCCGCTTCATATTTTTCAGCAGTCAACTTCGAAATATAAGCTGATGTACAGGTCTGGGGGCGGGGAGCGTTAACTGCGTTAAAATATTCTAAGCGCCTTATTTTTACTAATTAATTAAGTTTACGCGTTAAACTGACAGCCCTAGTACATACATGTTTTTACATTGCACTTATATTTTAAAAAATACCTGTATATAATTACATCTGTAATTAATTTCTGTAATTACACTTATAATTACACCCAAACTTACCTTAATAACAGCAAGTGTTTTGCAATACAACATGAACACATTAAGTACACTGTACTTATTTTCTGATGTAAGTACATAGTAGTTAAAGCCACCTATTATAAAATAGGACCTGGACTTCTATTTCAGCTAATCCAAATTAAGGAATATTTCATCCAAAAGTTATTGTTCACTCACATTCTTTCTAACCGTTATGGCTCTATTTCTCATTTATAGATAAATATAGCCGATAATGTATAGCATTATATATAGTTAAATATATCATAATAGTCAGTGTTTGGGGTAAAGCATTACAATTTATGCAAGTTACGTAATTAGATTTCAAGTTACTAGTGAAGTAACGCATTAATATCTGAGTTACTTTTTCAAAAAACTTACTTTAGATGAACTAACATTTGTGTTTCATTTTTCTCGTTGCAAGAGTGTTGAACTTCCTTCTCCTACAGTTCTACTGTACAGACGTGAATTTACTTTTCCTTCAGGCTTAGGCTTATTTATTTCACTTTTTTGTGTGAAAGGGCTTTTACATTTGCTAAAAATCTAACTTTTTATATAAAAAAAACAAGCAAGCCCTGCCCAGATTTAAAAAGTAACGCAAAAGTAATGTAACACATTACTTTTCATAAAAAGTAACTAAGTAACGTAATTAGTTACTTTTTTATGCAGTGAAAGTTAATGGTGACCATAGATGGCAAGAAATTTCAAAGTAAAGTTTCCTTTATTTTTATAGTGCTTTATATATTTTTAAAGCAGCTTTACAGTATTAAACAACAAAGAATCCGTGACACAAGCTTCATCAGATTAAAAAAAAAAACTGACATACACTACCAGTCAAACGTTTTTGAACAGTAAGACTTTTAATGTTTTTTAAAGAATTCTCTTCTGTTTACCAAGCTTACATTTATATGATCTAAAATACAGCAAAAGCAGCAATACTGTGAAATATTTTTACTATTTAAAATAACTGTTTTCTATTATAATATATTTTAAAATGTAATTTATTCCTGTGATCAAAGTACATTTTTTAGCATCATTACTCTAGTCTTCAGTGTCTTCAGTCTCCATCCTTCAGAAATCATTCTAATATGTTGATTTGCTGTTCAAGACTCCAGTCACATGATCCTTCAGAAATCATTCTAATATTTTTTTTAGGATTCTTTGATGAATAGAAAGACCCAAAGATCAGCATTTATCTGATTTTAAATGCTGTTTTTCTAAACTTTCTATGCATCAAAGAAACCTTTTCTATACTCAGCTGTTTTTAACATAATAATAATAAATGTTTTTTGAGGAGCAAATCAGAATATTAGAAAGATTTCTGAAGGATCATGTGACTGAAGTAATGATGCTAAAAATTCAGCTTTCACAGGAATAAATTACATAAAAAATATTCAAATAGAAAACAGTTGTTTTAAGTAATATAAAATACAAAATCTTACTGTTTTGCTGTACTTTGGATCAAATAAATGCAGGCCTGGTGAGCAGAAGAGACAACTTACTGTTTAAAAAACTTTTGACTGGTAGTGTACATGAGCTATATTATTATATTAGCTATAAAGCAGCTCTATAATACACAATATTATCTTTATTTAGCTCAAGTTTTTTCTCATCTGATCTGTCAGTACTGTCAAATCTATGATTACTTAATAGTAAGTGTCTTTTAAACCCCAGCTAAGCAAACCGAAGTGTTGCCTCATGTTAAGTAATCAAATGGATTTAGTAATTTTATAATTTAATGCATGAGACTTATGGGTTTTTATGTTGCACCATTCATTTTACTGAGAGGAAGAGAGCAGTGTGAACATTCTTCAAAATATCTCCTTTGGTATTACTCAGAAAATAAATTTCCTTAAATAACTTTCAAATACAATGCACATTGATTCAGGATATGGCAAAAGAATATGCTTATGCGACTGAAGACTGTAAAATCTGAAATGTATTTCTTACCAGTTGAGATGAACTCTCAGTATCTCCACCCCGCTCTTTTTTCTTTTCATTTTTCTTACGGAATATCTCCTCCAGCTGAACGAAACGAGAAGAAGTTTATCTTTAAGCCTGCTGACGCTCAGATTAATAATAAACAACAACAAAACCAACCGTACCACCATGAATTCCATTTTATCCACCATTTCATTGCCATCTGCATCAAACATGTTGAAAGCTATTTTAAAACCTGCATGTGGCTCTAGAAGACAAAAGAAAGACATGTAAGACATAGAATCCTTTTGTGACCATTGTTTGTGCTAAACGAGCGTAGAGAATTAAACCTGAAGACAAACTTACTTGTTAAAATGCAAAGCAGAAACAGATACTCTGTGTAGGCGATGACACCTGAAAAACAGCACATAAACATTTCTTTAAGAGAGTTCAAACAAAGCTTGTTTTCCAACATCCCAGAACCTGCCATCAAAATCAATTTTACTATCAAATGTCATTTTTAAACGAGAGCTCCTTTCTTCTTTTACATTGATAAGATCTAGGAGGATCCCGTTTGGTGTTCTTGTTTGGTGTTCTCTTTGCACAAACAGAGACGTTAAAACGTAAAGTAACCAGGCGGGACACAAACCCAAACAAAATTAGAGCAGGCCAGTGGCTCCCGAGTTCCCCTCTGTTTATTTTCCTAGGTGTAAAACATTCTCAAGTGATCTGTAACTGATTGCAGATGCCTGATGTGGGTTTGTTTTCCTTTTCGAGGTCTGTTAGGCCTTTGTTGTGTGAGAGGAGAAGAAAGGAAGAGCAACTGTCAGGTCTCTGTCTAGGAGAGACTTAAGGAGAATTGTTCCTGCCACTGAAAGCATTCCCAAGCTTTTGTTTGAAGGAGATGATAGTGACTTGGACACAGATAGATCAGGAGGGCTTCTTTGAGTGCTGTGGGAAAAAGGACTTTGGAATGTTTAAGGAAACGGATAAAGATAGGTAGAATAGAATAGAGAAGATAGATTTTCACATTTCAGGCCACCCTGATCCTTGATGTTCATGTTGGTTGTTTCACCATTATTTTATGTTAGTATATAACTAAGGCTGTGAATTTAAAGGATTAGTTCACTTTCAGAAACAAAAATGTACAGATAATGTACTCATCCAAGATGTTCTTGTTTTTCTTTCTTCAGTCGTTAAGAAATTATGTTTTTTGAGTAAAACATTACAGGATTTCTCTCCATATAATGGACTTCTCTGGTGCCCCCAATTTTGAATGTCCAAAATGCAGTTTAAATCCAGCTTCAAAATGCTCTAAACGATCCCAGTCGATAAAGATGGGGGTTATCTAGTGAAACGATTAGTTATTTTCAAATAAATTGACAATGTATATGCTTTTTATATGCTTTTATATGTGCATGCGTAGTCTGTGTGATCCAGGTCAATACAGTTAGGGTATGTCGAAAAACTCCTATCTCGTTTTCAACTGCAAAATCGTCCTACAACGCGATTTTACGTGTTTTTTGTAAAGGACGTTTGATCTTCTTTGTATGTTCACTTTGTAAACACTGGGTTGGGTTGATTCCTGCAGCGATGTAGGAAGATTTTGAAGTTGGGTAAGAAAACGAGAAGGGAGTTTTTCGACATACCCTAACTGTTTTGACCTGGATCACACAGACTACGCATGTGCATCGCAGAGATGAGACAAAATGAGCATTTGAGGGTAAAAAGTGTATAAATTAATATAATAAATAATATATAAAGTAATATAAATTTGTTTAGAAAATAACCAATGGTTTCACTAGATCCTTTTTCCTCGGCTGGGATCGTTTAGAGCCCTTTCAAAGCTGCATTTAAACTGCATTTTGGAAGTTCAAACTTGGGGCACCAAACATATCCATTACATGGAGAGAAATCCTGAAATATTTTCCTCAAAAAACAATTTCTTTACGATTGAAGAAAGAAAGACATGAACATCTTGGATGACAAGGTTTCAATGCTGAAAATTTAGCTTTGCTAGCACAGGAGTAAATTACATTTGAAAATATATTAAAACAGAAAATAGTTTTATTTTGCAATAACATTTGTCTTAATGTGATCAAAAATAGATTTATAGTTAATTATATATTTAAATATATTTTAAGTGTTAAGTGTGTTTAAGTGTGTTTGAATGTATTTAAATTTATTCCTGTGATTTCAAAGCTAATTTTTTTTTTTTGCATCACCACTCCAGTCACATGATCTTTCAGAAAAAAACATTTTTTATTATTATTATGTTAAAAACAGCGGAGTAGAATTTTTCAGGTTTCTTTGAAAGTTCAGAAGAACAGCATTTCTCTGAAACAGAAATGTTTTGTAACATTATAAATGCCTTTATCATCACTTTAAAGCATCCTTGCTAAACAAAAGTATTAATTTCTATAATTTCTTTCAAAACAAAAACCCAAAAAAACAATTACACTGACTCCAAGCTTTTGAATGGTATAAAAATGTACTTAACTCTTAAATATTTATAATAATAATAATAATAATAATAATAATAATAAAAGTTACTTGAACAGCAAATCAGCATATTAGAATCATTTCTGAAGGATCATGTGACACTGAAGACTGGAGTAATGATGCTGAAAATTTAGCTTTGATCACAGGAATAAATTACAATTTAAAATGTATTCAAATAGAAAAGAGTTTTACATTTTAAATAGTAACACATTTCAAAATTGTACTGTTTTGCTGTACTTTGGATCAAATAAATCCAGGCTTTGTGAGCAGAAGCAACTTCTGTAAAAAACATTAAAATCTTACTGTTCAAAAACTTTTGACTGGTAGTGTATATGAGGTTATTTGTGATTAATACATTGATTTCCCTATGTATCCCTACACTATTCAAAACTTGCTTAAGAGATCACCAGCTCCCTGTGCATTTAGTTATTTAGGATCCCAGACAGGTTTCATTAGAGCCACACACCTTCAGTCTTGCAGAAAGAAACCCAGCCCAAGAGCTCAAACAGTTGTCAGAACACAAAGAATTCCACAGAAACAATTCATATAGAGTGTCAGTGATGGAGATGTAATCCAACTCCATTCTTAGAATTCATACTGTCCAGAGTGATACGGGGCTGCCACTAGGACAAGTCTCAACATTGCAAAGTTCAAACAGCTCTTTTCATTTTCTGAAGTACGGCTTTGTTCACAGATCAAGCCTATCTTCTTTTTTTTTTAACCTAAGTGCAGCTTTAACATTTAACAGCCGGATTAAAAGCCCAAATCCAGGCACTGGCACTCAAGGAAAGCAACGGTGAACAGAGATATCATGCACTATGTGGAGTGTTTTAGTGTTTTAAGTGTAAGAAAGAACACTACAAGGAATGTACTGTTAGCATCTCGGAAAGCCCCACATTAAATGCTGAATTTTTCTTGTAATTTTGCAACTATTCTGTGTTAAATGAAGAATTATATGAGTATTCTTCTTTTTGGCTGGGACAAAAAAATCTAAAATAAAAAAAACATACACATTCACAGTTGAAGTCAAAAGTTTACACACACCTTGCAGAATCTGCAAAATGTTAATTATTTTAGCATAATAAGAGGGATAATACAAAATCCATTGTTGTTTTTTATTTAGTACTGACCTGAATAAGATATTTCACAAAAAAAGACAATTACATATAGTCCACAAGAGAAAATAATAGCTGAATTTATAAAAATGACCCCATTCAAAAAGATTCTTAATACTGTGTTGTCACCTGAATGATCCACAGTTGTGTTTTTTGTTTAGTGACAGTTGTTCATGAGTCCCTTGTTTGTACTGAACAGTTGAACTGCCCGCTGTTCTTCAGAAAAAACCTTCAGGTCCCACGAATTCTTTGGTTTTTCAGCATTTTTGTGTATTTGAAGCCTTTCCAACAATGACTGTATGATTTTGAGATCCATCTTTTTACACTGAGGACAACTGATGGACACAAAAGCAATTATTACAGAAGGTTCAAATGCTCACTGATGCTCCAGAAGGAAAAACAATGCATTAAGAACCAGGGGTGTAAACTTCTGAACAGAATCAAAAAGTGTACATTTTTCTTATTTTGCCTAAATATCACATTTTTTCATTTAGTATTGCCCTTCAGAAGCTACAGAAGATACTTACATGTTCCTCAGAAGAAAAAATAAGTTAAATTTACCCTGATCTTCAAATTCAAAAAGTTTTCACCCCCCAGCCCTTAAAGCATTAAGTTTTCTTCTGAAGCATCAGTGAGCATTTTGAATCAGGGCCGTCGCCAGAAAATCTTCATTGGGGGGGGCATTTCGTTTTCATAGGGGGGCACATTTTTTATGATAAAAACAGACATTCACCTAAACAATAACAACCTGTATTATAACTAAATATAATATACCACTTGAATAAACACATTTTTAAAAAGGTTTCTGTTTACAGCGTGTTTTTTTTTTCAGATCGCATGCTGAGAATATTTTAAAGAATCACGTAGGCTATGTTAACCTATAGAATGATTTATATACTACACGTTATCAAGCTGAAGGTACTTCAGGTATGTATATATGCTACAATACTGTGCTAAAATGTGCCTATTTTCTGTCATCTGTATAGGCCTATAACAATGAATTTGTAATTTACAACGAAATCATGACAATAAAACCAGTAAAAGTTTTAGATTTAAAAACATATTTTTAAAAAAAAATGTATTTGTACATTTTTAAAGCTATTTTTAAAACATTTGCTGCATGATTGGGTCGACAAATCCTTTAAATGTTATAGTTTTCAGACAGAGGAAAAAAAAAAAACCTGAAAATATGAGCAGCTATAAAATTATGGTACAAATTTCTATATACAAATTATAAAATAAGTCACAAATAATAATGGCATTCGTTATGAACAACATATAAAAGCGTAACCATAATGAATTTAGAGAGAAACTGAAACGCACATCTCAAATATGCCATTCCGCACGACGAGAGACTCCGGCGCGATGGCTTCGTTTTTTTCTCCCTTTATAAAATACTATGTAATTTTTGGTCCTATAGATAAGAAAAAGACATTATTCGGAACTGTAAAAGGTTCACCTTTTATTTGTCTACACTCACAATAAAAACTTCGTAAAATAAAGAAAGCCTTCTTAGCCTTTTTATGACTATTTATTTTATTCCTTTATATGTTGTTTTAATCAGTTTTCTGCAAGTGGATGATGTGACGATGTGTGAATCTTTATGCGCAGTGCAGTGCGTACCCGTCCGCTACGCCAATATGTTTACATCCAAAGTTACAAATTAAACTTATGCGCAAAATTGGAATATCGCATAAAACATTTGCGAATAAAGCACTGTGAGTTGAACAGAACAAAATCGGCACCTCTTGATTAACTTGCACTAAATATCACAAAGAAAAAATTTTGCTGCAGTAGGAGATGGCACCAGGCTATATGAAAGAAATTACGAACTTCAGAGCGCGCAGACGAAACGCAGTCATGTTATTTTGAGAGCCTGCTGTTTGTGAAAAAAGTTCTGGGAGTTAATTATAACGAAGCACTTTTAAGAGACTTTGCTTAAGCATTTTAGATGCTGTGCAATGAGATGGGTCCTTTGGTTAGTACATTTATGCTGTCACATCTCACATGTATTTTTTGATGCGCATTAAGAAATTTATTAAACGCGTTTCCGTTTATGCGCATATAGGTTTTACGCGCATCTTTTTCTTTTTTCTTTTTTTGAATTTATGCGCATCTTGGCGTTTCCATCCAAAGTTTTTCATGCGATATATCCTAAAATGTGCATAAAATAGGTGAAAACATTCCTATTCCTATTAAGTTGCCTTTGTAGAGATTGGTCCTTTGAGCTAGATGATTTGTTTGTCAATATTTATAATGCCCGACCAGTACAATCAATGTTTTTCGTTCTCAATAGTAAGTTCACTCGTGATCATATGCAGGGGGGCACGTCGAGTCATTTGGGGGGGCACTGCCCCCCAATGCCCCCCCTTGGCAACGGGCCTGTTTTGAACCTTCTGTAATAGTTGCATATGAGTCCCTCAGTTATCCTCAGTGTAAAAAGATGGATCTCAAAATTATACAGTAATTGTTGGAAAGTGTTCAAATACACAAAAAATGCTGAAAAACCACGGGCAGTTTAACTGTTCAGGACAAACAAGAGACAACTTTTGAACAGGGTTATTTTTATAAATTGATCTATTATTTTCTCTTGTGGACTATTATGGACACGTCTTTTTACAAGGTGTATGTAAACTGTATACATATATAATTGTTTTAGTATTTTTAGCATTCTTGAAATACCATAAATTGCTTTTTAATTTGTCTATTGTTGCTGATATGTCAAGTACGGTAAGCAAACACTGTTTTTCTCAAAGCATGTCTATAAAGTAAGACCTCAGGGTAATATAAAGCTGGGTAATTTATGGATTAGTGCGACTGTGTGAGCATGACACACCCCTCAGCTGAGCTTGTGATTATTTCCCATTCAAAACGATATGCCACATGTTATGCACAGGGTGTTTTTTGTCACCTTCCTATCAGTGATTATCCCAGAGCAAAGTCACAGTAATGCCAGAATGATTGACAGATAAGAGAGTATTTACAGCCTGTGCACTCTCCAGCTGTATGAGGCCAAGTTACAAGACCTGGACTGTTTCATAACACTGTATATGTGGGTGGCCTAAGCATCTGCACACTAAAAACTATCCTAATTGTACCTACATCACAGTATTTGTTAATTAGAGATGTGTCTATTTTAAGCACATCATTCATTATTTGCCCATTAGTGTGTATTAACTACTGTGCTTAGAATGATAGCCACCCACATGGCAGTTTGAAAGCAGATCGTCTCAAAGTCAAGTAGCCTGGAGACATTTACTGTAGTAAACAATGATGAAATGACTAAGCAAATGACACTGAATTATACAATACAAATAGATTTACATAACAAGATTATTAGGTCTCACCTCTTTCCCGCAGGTTTCGAAACAAACGAGACGATCCTTTCCAAACAGGTGGCGTATCTGACAGAATCTTGTCTAGATCCTGGGAAAAAAGCACATATATATACTAGAATCATTTAGATTTTCTAAACTAAGACGTAGAGCAGTTTTCAGTGTAAAATAAAAAAACAAACCTGTTTCGAGAGGGATTTCCAAAACCTTTTTTCTAAGAAATAAAGACATAAGAATTAGTTATGGTTATCAACAAATGAAAGCAGACCAAAAAAAAAAAAAAACACTTTATGTACCATAATTCTGTATTAATGACAAAATTTCACTTAGGCTATTAAAATAAACATCTGTTGCTCTCTTATTGTAAATTATGTCATTTAGGTTGAAAAGAAACTGCTACAGTGAAGTGACATGGTTTTGTTTTGGGATTTTTCATATCTGCAGAATTTAAGTCTTATATGTCTGCAAAAATAAGTATTTTTCGTATGCATTAAGAGCCGGGGGGTGACAACTTTTTGAAGTTCAGGGTTAATTTCACTTATTTTGTCTTCTGGGAAACATGCAAGTATTTTCTGTAGCTTCTGAAGGGCAATACTAAATGAAAAAATATGATATTTAGGCCAAAAAAAGAAATGTACACATCTTTATTCTGTTCAAAAGTTTACACCCCTGGCTCTTAATGCATCTGAAGAACAGCAGGCTGTTTAATTGTTCAGGACAAACAAGGGTCTCATGAACAACTATCTGCAAGGTGTATGTAAACTTTTGACTCCAATTGTAGCTAGATAAAATTATTCTTATTCAATAAAAGAGAAAACATTTAATACTCAATTTTAGTTTTCAATACAATTTAATTAATATAGAAATAAAAATTAAAAATCCAAATCCAAATATTTACCGTGGTAAACAAAAAAACAACAACACAACTACAAGGTTCAAATATGAACTGTAGCTTCTGTTTATATAATGCAGTCAAAGTGTGTTTTACAGCCACAGCATAAAACCATAAATACCACTATTCGTTCCGTCATGCTTATGCCATTAAAAGACAGTGATGCAATGTTTGCCTGCCATATTACAGTTCACATTTTATTCTGGTCTGCACATTCCAGGAAGTCCAAGTTTCAGATAGCAGCAAACATGACTGGTTGAAACTCAACTCCCCTACAAGTATAGCTGGGTCCTGAAAATACATTTATAGAGCATATCAACTCTACCATCTGGACTGATCTCAGTGCCTTTCCACTTCATGTGAGATATGAACTTAATGAATTCAGTTGAGCCGACATCCACTGTATACCTGACACACATGTTTAGAAGTTGTCTGTCTAGCCGTTTTCAGATTTTGGTTACAGAAATAGGTCAGAAGTGTAATGCTGGCAGAGAGAGATAACTATCTTCATGCAGGTGTTGCGGCTGCATATGTTGATTTTTATGCCTGCAGGGTTACTTGCCTTTTAAGATAAAAGGGTTATTCATCACTGAGGCAAATAATAGTTCACCCAAAAACTAAAATTCTGAATTCCGTTCATGTCGTGGAGTCCACAAGTGGAGAAATGAAAAAGAAATGCAATTGAACAATATGCTATTTATGCATTATTCTGATTTTGTTTTTTGAATCGGCTTTTCTTTTATGGTGCTTTTGAATTCCTTTTGAAGCTTAAATGCTCCAATGAACACAGAAACTAGCACTTTCTTCAAATTTTCTCTTTTGTTCTGCAGAGAAATCAGGTTATGGGTTTGAAACAACATAAAGGTGAGCAAATGCTGATGATACACTACCAGTCAAAAGTTTTTGAACAGTAAGATTTTCAATGTTTTTTAAAGAAGTCTCTTCTGCTCACCAAGCCTGCATTTTTTGATCTCTACAGCAAAAACAATACAATTCTGAAATATTTTTACTATTTGAATATATTTTAAAATGTAATTTATTCCAGTGATCAAAGCTAAATTTTCAGCATCATTACTCCAGTCTTCAGTGTCACATGATCCTTCAGAAATCATTCTAATATGCGGATTTGCTGTTCAAGAAACATTTTTATTTTATCATCTATTATTATTATTATTATTATTATTATCAAGTTGAGTACATTTTTTTCAGGATTCTTTAATTAATATAAACATCCAAAGATCAGCATTTATCTGAAATAAAAAGCTTTTCTAACATTATTCACTATACCATTCAAAAGCTTGGAGTCAGGGGGGATTATAGAAAATAATTCTTTGATTTAGCAAGGATGCCTAAAATTGATCAAAAGTGATGATGAAGACATTTATTAAGTTACAAAAGATTTCTATTTCAAATAAATGCTGTTTTTCTGAACTTTCTATTCATCAAAAAAAAAAAAAAACATTCTACATTGCTGTTTTCAGAGTAATGATACAAAAAATTCAACACATGAATAAATTACATTTTACAATATATTGAAACAGAAAACTGCTATTTTAGATAGTAAAAATATTACTGTTTTTACTGTACTTTGAATCAAATATAATGCTGGCTTGGTGAGCAGAAGAGATGAGAAAAATCTTACTATTCAAAAACTTTTGAATGGTCTTGTATAATTTTTATATTTGGGTGGATTAATCTTTTCAACTAATATTTACTAAGAGGACGACCTTATACCCAGCTAACAAAAATGTGTTCTAAGAATGTTTTGATCTCCCATTAAGTTATGAAAACAATGTTCTTTGAATGTTCACAACCACCAGTTTTTAAAAAGTTTTAATTTTGTTATTTTGCAAACATTATGGGAATGTTACTTTTGAATGTTCTCCAAACATTCCGAAACATTTAAAAACATTACACAAACATCCAGCTAAAACGTTTCAGAAATAACATATATACATGTTTGTGAAAACATGAACAGACATTCTAACTTTACTGAAAGACCATTTGTTTATAACTTTGCCAGAACATTAGTCAAAATTCTGAGAACATTCTCTGTTAGCAGCGTAATTATTTATCGCAAACAGTGTTATTTGCAATTTGTCAGACACTAGGAATCTGAAAGCTATATTTAAACAATCATATGATGACTTTATATATTCTTCTAAGAAGGAAGATGAACTGTTTGTGTAACTCACTGTTTGGTTCGCTCATAGTGACGGACTCGATAAAGTCGAGGGGAGTCATGTAAAGCTGTCCATCATACTCCAGTGAACTGAAGAGCCTGAACCTGTGCTCATGTGCTGACATCGAAACCTCTTCATCTTCAGCAGATGCACTGGCCTATAATCAAACAAATGCACATCTCACTTAGAGAACATAGAAATGCAAGACAAGACAAGTGTAACATTAAAGAAAGTGCCATCTTCTTTTTTCTCCTTTCAGTGGATGACCTCCAGTTTTTAATATCATTCCTGTACATAAAAACATGCACACAAACACCCACAAGCAGAAATATCAAGAGGACAGTGTTCTTCTCACTCTACAGTGGCCGACAGCCAGGCCCACTGGGCACTGTGCAAACACCCTGGGAATGTGTGCCCTGCTACTTATTACCCCCATCAAACGTCGACCCGGCTGCCAAGCTGCCGTGTCCAGTTACCTCAACCCTGGATTCCTGCATCTCAATCCACAAGTCAAGGTTATGTCCAGCCCAAGCAGATAAGAGCACAAAAACAAAAGAGAACAGTGCGGAGAGAGTTGCACAAGACTGATTCAATCCTCTGTGGTTTAATGATCAATCTGATTAGTCTGCTAAATGCTGTTCACGACCAAAAGTATGTGCACCAGAGGCACTTAAACACAATCCTGAGGGTTCTATTGCTTTGTTAAACTTATAAAATAGAATAATAATGAATAAATGATGTAATAAATTGTGATTTAACAGATGACTATTGTAGCAGAATATAATTTGGGCGGCTTTTTCCCATAGCATTGGATATTTTTTGTCTAAAAATGACTTTTATAGGCCTAATAGTATTATATTAAATGACATCAAGCACAATATTGTCATTTAGAAAACACTAATGTAGACCAACAAATCTGACTGAAAGACGGAAAGTGATTGACAGGCGAAAAGGTTGTTGTTGACTGAATTTGCATGCCTAGTAAAATGACCCTCTCAGAGCTTAAGTCAATACTACGTATGCAGAATATCTATAAAATGTACAATAGTAATAGGTGCTTCATTATTTCTTTTAATTTCTGTAGTTTTATAGCATCACATTGCATCACCTGACTGATGAATTCAGCACCTCTGTGGTGGAGAGCGACTGTTTTGATGGCACAGGAACTCCACCGATTTTACGTCTTTATGGGTAATAAAAACCGAGATGCTGTAAAAATATTCAATGTATTCACAAACGTAAACATTTTTAAAAAATGTAGCTTAGATACCTTCTCTTTTGCAGCGACTGCTGGAAGCGGAGAAATCAATGCACGCAGACTAGCCGCGCGTCCCCGATCCGGACTCGACTTGTGCTGGTAGTAAACAACAGCAGCGAATCCGCCGACAGTAATACACAGTCCTGTCCCTACACGTCTCAGAACAGCTCTTTCCTTCGATGTCTGTCTGCTGGTAAAGTAAAGGTTTAAACCGTTCGTAGAGCTGGTGAACTTGTTTCGAAGAGCCAGAAACCGACGCACGGCGGCCATCATGACTGTGTCACCGCGGCCAGACCGCGCTCACTCATCGCGAGATGAAATATGCGACCTCGCTAAGGATGAACACATTAGCAGCTGTATTTGTAGTCATTCGTCCTTTCCATTCAGGACATAGTTAGAAGTCATAGTTAAATCCCTTGGACTTCAAAATGTTAGCCTACATGTCAACGTTTGGAGAAGAAAAAAAAGTGGTTCATTATTTCATTTTACCGTGGGTTTCTTTTACACTTTTACAAATACGACTTGGTAAACTGTTTCAGCTAAAACACTACAGGAGCGTTTGAGTGTTCTGTAGCCAAAATTTATTCAGACATCTTTAATATTTCTCACATTATCACAGTTATTGTTTAGAAAATTATACTAAAATATGACAACTCAGAGTTAAACTGTCTCAGAACAAATTCATTTGATAAATGTCAGATAATTTAGATAGAAAGGTATCTTATTGATTAAGTCTGCCTCTGGTAATGGATTACAATGAACTAAAAATTCAGACAACTGAACACAATTATCAATAGGCCTACTTTGTTGACCAATTGCCAAGCAATGGTTAATTTTGTGGTCACATTAGCAATTAAAGAAAAAAACACCAAACATGGTCAGGTCAAAGTTACAAATTACAATTACAAATTATTCTCAAGGGCAAATTCACATGTTAATATGCCCTAACCACTATTCAAATTGTATTTAAAATGATAAACAAATAGAAAACATTTTAATTAAGGCAGTAAATAAATTAGTAAACAAATATAAAAAATGTGTAACACAACTCATTAAAAACAACATATAAAAAAACAATTTGTGAATCTGTTAAATGTTGTATATTCAAATATTTGTGGATTCAGAAGTAGGCTACTTAGATTATTTATAGCCTAATAATGACACTATAGTTAACAGTAAAGTAATATTTACAACATATTGTATAGAAATGTATAGTGAAATTTGTAGTATACAAATATACAATATACATATTGTAATATACTTTATAAGAATGTATAGATAGATAGAGCCAAAAACTCATCACCAAACACCAATGACTTGTACATACACTATATGGACAAAAGTATTGGGACACCCCCTTCTTTAGAACAGAAAAAGGCACTTCCAAAACTTTAGCAACAAAAATGGAAGCATAATTCATGTATTTCATATATTTCAAATGTATTTCCATCTCTTTTGCTTCAGTTTTGGAAGTGTCTAAAATGACTGTACCCATATGGACCAGTCATTGGTGTTTGGTCTGAGTTTTTGGCTCAAAGTCTGCATTCAAACCTGTTCATTAGAAGGGTGTCCCAATACTTTTGGCAATATAGTGTAGATAGATAGACCCTCATAGAAATAGATTGATACACACACACACACACACACACACACACACAGAGAGAGAGAGAGAGAGAGAGAGAGAGAGAGAGAGATATGCATCCCACAATATATGCAAAACTTGACCCACACACACAAACATAGACATAAACCTAAACACGCACAGCTGAGATTGTGCGCAAAAACTCAAGGCTGGACCAAACCGATGTCCCGCCCACAGAAGCCCGATCCCTGCACCTGCCCCGCGCGCACAGCAGCCACTCACTGCGCAAAGCACTTCCCACAACAACACATACCTGCTGCCTCATACCTGCTCCACATTTACTTATGTCAGAAAGCACCACCGGCCACCATGTGGACGAGGCATGAGAGCAGAAATTAAAGGACTTGCCCGAAGTCAGCTCTTTGCAGTGACCAAGTTTCTTGCCCACTGGATATGTCTGTGTTCCTAATCTACAGGAGTCAAGTGATATTTCATATGCGCTCAGCATGGATCCACTACAAGTGACGTGCTCGCATGGATATTATTCGGCGTAACGTATAGCTTTGGACGATTGCTTCACCATATACATCTAGATCACGTTTCCCTGACCGGACTGGAGGTTTGCGATGGCAGCTATAGGAGAGATCGGGACGTTTTTACAGAGCTTGGAGGGTTTCGGACAGGTCGGATCACAGTTCTTCCTACCACCTCTAGGAGAAAACCTCGGGCTGTTGAATGATCACTTAGTTCCAGCAGAGAGACTGTCACGGAGCACCTCCGCAGATCTAACGCACTTGAAAGGGATCCTGCGGAGAAGACAGTTGTACTGCAGGACTGGATTTCACCTTGAAATACTCCCGGATGGCAGCGTGCAGGGCACAAGAAAGGACCACAGTCGTTTTGGTAATTTCACACTTTGTTTTTTACACTTAATTTGTCTAAACCGAAAATATGGGTTTCCCGTTTTATAGTTCTTATTAAGTTGTTCTGGTCACTTTTAAAGACTTTGATATGAACAAGATAAAACGTAATATTTTAATTTCTCAAAAGCGAAGGAAAAAAGACATTTTCTGAAAGTTTTATATTTAATTATATTAAACTGTATATTAGTCTAATGGAAAATGCATTGCAGTATAACTTTCTCACAATTTGTGACCAGGGTTTAGACTTCAAAGAACATCTGAACAATTGATTTATTCTTCTCCAGGTATTTTGGAATTCATAAGCCTTGCAGTTGGATTAATAAGCATCCGAGGAGTGGACAGTGGTCTCTATCTTGGGATGAACGACAAGGGAGAACTTTACGGCTCTGTAAGCAAACTTTTACCCAGTTTTGTCCCCTTTTTACCACTAAGAGTGATCCTGCATGATTGCTGTTCTTAGCCAAGCCCAGTAGATGGCATATATGTTTTAGAATTCTGACCATCTCTCTGTGTTATTAATTATTGAATGTTTTTTGTTTTCTCAGGAGAAACTCACAGCAGAATGTGTCTTCCGTGAGCAGTTTGAGGAGAACTGGTACAACACGTATTCTTCGAATCTCTACAAGCATGGGGACAGAGGAGCACGCTATTTTGTGGCTCTCAACAAGGACGGCACGCCACGTGATGGGACAAAATCTAGGCGACACCAAAAGTTCACTCATTTTCTTCCAAGACCTGTGGACCCTGAAAAAGTTCCAGAACTTTACAAAGAAGTGCTTGGACACAGCTGAGTCCAGTTTTTTCTCTACATGAGGTGGAGATGCCAACAGGGTCCAAACCTGAGATATGCTCTGGAAATGCACTGGCCAGTACTGACAGTGAAGTCTCGAAAGACTCCCTACGTGTGAAAGCCAAGTTGCTCACTAGTAGCATAGCATGTCCATGAAAACCAAAACCGAGGGTTTTTGAGGTTTTTAAACATGGTGCTGCTTTGCTCTGGAAATATTCGATATGGGTTAAGAAGGACTTGAAGGAACAATGCGTACATGATGCTCAGAGATGACAGAACTGGGACGGTGGAGAACAGGAGATGCCATCTCACACGATGTTATTTATACAGTTCTTGATACACATATTTATTGTATGTATTTATTTATTTGAAAATATAAAAATATATTTTTACATCTAAAAGTAGATTTTTTTTTTTATTAGACCAAACAGTAGAAGGTGCTTTGAAATAGTGGCAAAGCTGTTCTTTTTATATGACGGAAGCTGTACAAGTTACTCATTATCACTGCTATGATATTACAGAGGGCAAGAAAGATGATGTGATGTGATTTCCTTTTGCAAATGTATGAAGAATGCCATGAGACTCTGTGATTTGTTTCAAGCACGATTTCCCAGAATGGCATGCCGCACAGTACATTTTACAGGCCATTAAATCAAGTATTATCATTAAAAAGCTTGTTTTGTTTGATATAGTTTTTTTTAATTCTGAAATTATTATTCTCTGGAAAACATAAAAGAACCAACAGAGTTCTAATTGACACGACTGAATGCACCAAAATTAAAAAAATGAAAATAAATCAATAAACAAAAAAGGAACAGAAAGGAAAGAAATCAAATGTGTCTTTTTTAAAAGGGATATTTCACCCAAAAATAAGAACTGGGTCATCAGACCTTATTTCTTCTGTAGAACACAAAAGAAGATATTTTGTAAAATGTCTTAGGTTTTTTTCCCCCATGGAATGAAAGTCAATGGTGACTGAAACTTTTGGTTACTAACATTCTTCAAAATATCTTCTTTAGTGCTCTTGAGGGCGAATACATTTTCATTTTTGGCTGAACTATCTCTTTAAGCTGCTGTTTAGCCGAGACCCCGGGTTGTCCTGCACTCATCAACATTAAAGTTCTTTTGCGAGACCTTCTCAGGTAACAGCTACACAATGACCGAATCTGAGTGAAATAAAAACTGACCTTTTCTTTTGGGTCAAGCCCAAATTTAGAGTAATCTCAGTTGATGCTTAGTAATGAAAGCATTAGCCTAAATGTACCCGCAAAGTTATAAAGAGAATGTGTAAAAATAGATAAAAAAAAAAGTTCACACTTTTCAAATATGATTTTAATTCCTCCTATACATAAACTCCACTAGGTTTGTGTTTTCTTTGACTGATAGTACCAGCATTTTCACATGAAACCAAGCAAAAAGCTTTAGGGAAGATGATATGAGATTTAAACACCGCAGGCTAAACCTTCCTGAATGTTGTTTAACGGCTGAATGAAACATTTCCACAACAATGACTAAAGAGGCACATCTATACACAGTTTCTAAACGGATGAGAGGACATTTTATGTTGAAGCATGGAGAAATAGTCTGTGATCTCAGTATCTCTGTGAAGGTGAGCCAGGCTCTGTCTTAAGATGGGAGTGTACCTGAAACACTTTACCGGAGTTACATTGTGGGATTTTCCCCATCTTAAAACCAGAGTGATTGTTAACAACAGATATATGAGGGTGGAGAATGAGTGTGAATATATGAGCTTCACTCCATTCAGAACTGAAAGATAAACAATTGTAAAAAATGAAACCACAATTGCTCTGATTTCTATCATCGGATATAGTTTGTAAAGTGTGGCTTAACAAATAAAAAACGCAATGTTTGCCCAAGTTTCACGTAATTGTTTGTTTTGTGCAAATGTCATAATAGCTATTAGGGCACCGCTTTAATGGAAGGAGAGTTTGTGTCACGAAATACTCCCTGGCACTTGAAGAACCAATATTTTTCCGTCTGTCTGAGTTGAAATAGATGCCTTTGTCTGTCCTTCTAGCAGGTGGTCTGAGGCACTTTACAGGCAACACTTAAATCCTTCATCCATGCCCTCTCTCAGCCCTGCCTCATGCACTTAATGGATGCACCCTTATTTTCATCACCTCAGACGTGGCCTCAAAGAGCTCTCAAAGAAACCCTATCAGATAGGTGTGTGTGTGTGTGTGTGTGTGTGTGTGTGTGTGTGAGAGAGAGAGAGAGTGGCATGGGTCCACAGACAGGTGTTTAAGTGAGGGATCTGTCTCTGTGGCCCAATCAGACATTGCAGGTGTTCCCACAGCACATGTCAGCATGTCCCGGGTCTCTGATCTTCAAGGCCCTGTGTTTGTCAGCTGCAAAAATGGGGCGGGAGTTCACGTGAACCCGTGGAAATACAGCCTCAGTAGCTTTGTAGTCCGTGTGGATTACAATAGTGCATAATTCATATCTTTACAGACTGGGGGAAGTGGCAAAGTCTCACCTGGTGTTTAAAGTTGTAGTCTCAGGGCAGATTTGTGTTTGCACAAGGGTGGCGTCGGACAACATCCTCCGCAACTGTTTATCAAGAGCCCGTTTGTGTAAATTACCTATTTAAAGCCAAAGGACAATGTTGAATGATTTTTGAGCATTTATTTGATCAAAAATACTGTAAATGTTGTGAAATATTATAATAATTTAAAGTATTACTCCACCCCTAAATGAAAATTGTGTCACTAATCACTTACCCCCATGTTGTTCCAAACCCGTAAAAGCTTTGTATGTCTTCGGAACACAATTAAAGATATTTTGGATGAAAATCGGGAGCTTAGTGGCTGTCCCATTGACTGCCAAGTAAATAACACTGTTAAGGCCCAGAAAAGTATGAACAACTTTGTCAGAATAGGCCATCTGCCATCAGTGGTTCAACCATAATTTCTGAAGCTACGAGAAAACAAAAATAACGACTTGATTCAACAATTCGTCTCCTCCACGTCACCGTAGCTCCATTTTGGAGAGTAACCACTGGACGTAAACAGTGTACGCTGTTCTCTGTCAGCTGTGTCATGTGGATACACTGTTTTCGTTCGCATCAAAGTGTAAATAAACATAGAAAATGTATCCATGTGCTGCGGCTCACAAAGAACAGCGTAAGCTGTTTGCGTCCAGTGGATGCTCTCCAAAATGGTGCTACGTTGATGCGGAGGAAGCGAATTGTTGAATAAAGTCGTTATTTTTGTTTTCTCGTAGCTTCGTGAAATTATGGTTGAACACTGATGGCAGATGGACTATTTTGACGACATCTTTTATACTTTTCTGGGCCTTGACAGTGTTATTTGACAGCCACAAAGCTCCTGGTTTTCATCCAAAATATCTTACATTGTGCTCCGAAGATTAACAAAGCTTTTGCGGGTTTGGAACGACATGGGTTTTTAATGTGATTAATGACAAATTTTCATTTTGGGGTGGAGTAACCCTTTAAAACAACTGTTTACTATTTGAATATATTTTAAAATTGAATGTATTCACGTTATGGTTGAATTCCACATGTTATTTAAAATGTATAAGAGACTTCTTTCAAAAATATAAAAAAATCTAAAGTGCCAGGAAGTATTTCATGACACAAACTCTCTTCTATTTAAGCGGTGAACTAATTGCTACTATGACATTTGCACAAAACAAAATACTTACATGAAACTTGAGGAAACACTGACTTTTTACATCATCCATCGTGTACGCAGGGGCGACAATTACAAAGTACGGAGTTAGAGATTATGGTTTATAAAGTTTTAAATATGGATGTTTTTCCTACAAAACGCATCGATTCACTTTAGGAGGCCTTTATTAACCCCACAAAGACTCGTTGAGTACTTTTTTTTTTATTGGACTATAGAGACTATAGACAATTGGGACAATTGGGCATATCACTGAACGTAAACAATGCCACTGAACCGAATGGAAATTTAGCTGATTATTGCTGCTGAAAATGGACAATTATTGTCATGTTTTGGGCTGTACTAATCGGTCAGACCGGGAAAAACATTTGGAGTACTACAGACAATTATAACAAATCAAGGAGAGGTGTGCAAAAACTGTCTGAACAACGAAAGGTGTTTGTGGTTGGCCAAACTGAACCAGGATTACCAGGGCAAGAATCTTGACAACATTCGTGTTTGTTCCTATCATTTCCAGTCAGGTAGGTGAAATATTAGGGTAATATCTTACTTAATACTGCTTGTATATGTTTTTACCACCTATTAACTTTAGTTTGTCAAACTATTGTGCCCTTTCCTAAGTCCTCCTCTATATGATTTAGCAGCTTCCACACATATTTTTCCGTGGTTTAAACATCATAAATTAGAAGAACAACATATTCAGTAGTACATTAACCATGCAATCCATGCTGTTGTTTACATCTGAATATCCCCAATATGGTCGTGCATCCAGGTAACTGACCAAACTGTGACTCAAGTGCAAAACCTCTACTGAATATTACCAGAGCCAGCCTTTTTGGAAAATGTAACTTTGATTGTATTTGTTTGAAAGAAAAAGGTCATATACACCTAGGATGGCTTGAGGGTGAGGGTAATTGTCATTTTTGAGTGAACTTTCCCTTTAATTACTGTACTTTTGACCTGTCATGTACACAAATACGCAATGCTACTGTAAAATTTTGAATCTTTTCAAATGTAACAACACTTTTCAATACAATGAAATTGAATGATTACTGGGACTGTCAAAATGAGCAACATTAAAGTTTCATAAAACTTGACTA
Source organism: Cirrhinus molitorella (assembly GCA_033026305.1). NCBI lineage: Eukaryota > Metazoa > Chordata > Actinopteri > Cypriniformes > Cyprinidae > Cirrhinus > Cirrhinus molitorella. Next base: position 29,617,856 of record CM065129.1, on the reverse strand, counting down.
TGACTTGATGTATTCACAACTGCTCACGAATTATAAAAGAGTTAAATCTCTTTTAATGAAACACATCTGAAGAAATAAGAAATGAATCAACAGTGAATATTCAAGGTTTCCCGAGGATTCTTCTGTGTAGGTGTAGAAGAGTTAATAACATCCTTTCACACCTTTTTGGCACATCACCTTGCTTGCATTTTGCGCTGTATGTCTTACCACTCCTCGAGTAGGCAATGAAGATGTAATGTTTTTATATTGACTTTTGACTTTCAAGCTGTCAACTGCAGCTAAATTGTTGTTCTGCTGTTTGCATCACTATGGAGACATCAGGAGCAGCTCACACGATCCAACTAGTGGTTACGCATTTTAAGACTCTTTTAAACACCTCTTACAACGTTCCACGTCTTTTTCTATCATGTGTTTAGGAACGAGCAATTTCTAAACATGTCTTTTGCCGAGGGATAAACAATAGTGTGAAAATGATGTATGTTAAAACCAAAGATCATAATGAGCAAAACAGCTCAGATCAATCTAAAAACTGTCATTTAGAGCGTCTCTGCAGTAGACTTCACATCTTCTGAAGGCTCTTCCCCACCCCCAGACTTTTTACGGAGACCATCTCACATCTGCTGAGCAAACTATTCCGATTCTCCCAGAGGGGCCTGGATCTGGCCCTCTCCTTGGCCCATGTGTCCACATTATAAAGCCACAAATTAGCTCTTGACATTTGGGCACCATAATTGCTCCTCAAAAGCATGAGGCATCAATTAGGCTCCCAGCAGTGTGACAGCTTATCCCTATAGGACATGCCTGATCTGAGGACAGAAGCTACTCACGGCCTTAAAAAATTGCAGCCGTCAGAAGTATCAGAGATATTCAGTGACTTTAAGAATCTGAATGGGAACTTATTAGCTTAATAAGATAAACCAACCATTGAACACAACAAATAATCATCCATACCATTTATTCATGTGCTAGACAAATTCATATGCATTTTCACATGCAGAAGAAATGTTTTTTGGTGTCCACCATAGGTGTCTTTGATTCTCCACAGCGAGCTTTTCCCACAAGGCTCCCTTAACCCAAAGGTCAACACAAAGGTCAATTGGTTAATTTCCATACTTTCCACCCAAAACATTCTTAAAGCACTCCGAGTAATTCAATCAGCAGCTAGAACATGCAATAACATCCTTGAGTGAAACAGAAAATCATTAGTGTTTGTTTTACATGCTAATACAAAAACAACTGTGAGATTAACACTCTGCAAACCTGGGTCATTATTTGAAGAGGACAGTGAAAAATTATACATTTGTGAGGACGTGCGAAAACAGAGTTTGCCTAGTCCGCGAAAGGTATGTGCACTGTACACTCAATGCTAGCAAGTGAAAGTGGAAATGTGCATTGTTGGCCATAAGTGAGGCGGAAAATTGCTAACCCATTTGTCATTGTGCTTCTTGATGTAGAGGTCAATCAGTGGATTCTTTCATGACAAGCCTGCAGAACTGAATGTTTTTCCATGGCCTCACCCTTTCACACCTGGACTGCCAGGTAAAATAACAAAACAAGAAGAGTGCAAAATAAAGGAGGGTTTAGCAGAGGACTACCTTGTAGGCCAAGGAAAACTGATAGGTGAGAGGAATTTGTCATGCTCTGTGTTCAGTTTGCGATGAATAGAGTGCATGGCAGAAGAAAACCTGTGATTTTGTCACAAAATCTTTTCATACCTTTTCCAGCATGCAGACATTAAACGCTTTGGCCTTAAACCCCAAGGGTAAGAAAACAATCAAAGGGACTCTCTATCTGTTTGTGTGGTCCTCTATAAACTCATTACATCGATGAGGATGTTGAGAGATTACTCTGTTTTCCTGGCTCAGCATTAAAGCAGTTCATTCATCATGTGTTTTGTGCCATACATTCCTGATTAACTTTCGTTCGGTTCCTGCTAGAGTTCCTTTGCATTCAAGGGTGAGAGGAGATTTCGGTTTACATGACAAATTGCCCGTTGTCTAAATGCAAATATCTTTGATTCCCCTTAATAACCCCATCAGAATCTATTGACGTCTCTTGAGGGGAAATTATTTCCGCTTGTCAAGCACTTGTCTGGATTCCAGTTGCCTAAATCAATAGTCTCCTCCCTTATTGGGACGGCGGTTGATTTTGTTGTTGGTTGAGAAATCAGTCACTGTTTCTTGCACTTATTCTCTTACTGTTTTACGGAAAAGAAAAAAAAATTATATGTTTAGTAGTACAAGGAATTTCAAAGGAAACAGTGTAAGGAAATATTCAGGGTAAAAAAAAATAATGATTTATAGAAATTAATAAATATTTCATATACAGTTGAAGTCAAAAGTTTACATACACCTTGCAGAATCAGCAAAATGTTAATTATTTTAACAAAATAAGAGGGATCATACAAAATACATGTTTTTTTTATTTAGTACAAAGCTGAATAAGATATTTTACACAGGAGTCCACAGGAGAAAATAATAGCTGAATTTATAAAAATGACCCAGTTTTAAAGTTTACATACATTTGATTGTTAATACTGTGTTGTTCCTTGAATGAATGAGCCACAGCAAACAGTCTTGTTTGTCCTGAACAGTTAAACTGCCCACTGTTCTTCAGAAAAATCCACAAATTCTCTGTTTTTTCAACAATTTTGTGTATCTGAACCCTTTCCAACAATGACTGTATGCTTTTGAGATCCATCTTTTCACACTGAGGAAAACTGAGGGTCTCTATATGCAACTATTACAGAAGGTTCAAATGCTCACTGATTCTTCAAAAGGAAATATGCAGTAAGAGCTGGGGGGTGAAAACTTTTTGAATTTGAAGATCAGGGTAAATTTCACTTATTTAACCTTCTGGAAAACATGTAAGTATCTTCTGTAGCTTCTGAAGGGCAGTGCTAAATGAAAAAAAATTATATTTAGGCAAAATAAGAAAAATGTACACATCTTCATTCTGTTCAAAAGTTTACACCCCTGGCTCTTAATACATTGTGTTTCCTTCTGAAGCATCAGTGAGCGTTTGAACCTTCTGTAAAGGTCATTGAAAATATATCAAATATATATATATAAAAAGAAAAATGAAAAGACTTCCAGTCCATATGAGCAAATAAGCCTCATGCTTCTAACAGTGATTGTTATGGCTAAGTTCAATTTAATGAAACCAAAACACCACATGTTATGTTGCTGTCTTTTCCGTCTACATCATCATCAGCTGTAGTGGCACCTGAAATCAAGAGGATGTTTTTACTTGGTGAAATCCCATGTGTAGAGTCTTGGTTTCTTTGACATGGCCTGCAGTGATCATATATACAGAGATCAAAGCGTAAATATCAAAAAGAGTGGCCACCTGTCAATGTGTACATATGCAATTAAAACGCTCCCATCAAGACACTTTATAAATCATAGGGCTGAACACTGCAGGTTCTGACAAGACATCAGACGTGTATGAAAACACCATCAGAGGCCACATGGGAAGATGACTGAGGGGGTCAGAGGTTAAATGATCATATCCTGATGATATTATCACTTTTTAGTTCTTGATATAAAATGGTAGATTGGTGGCTCACTGAATATTTCACTAAAGATTTGCTGTAATATTTGACAATTCATTCATTCATTAATTAGATAGATATTCATTCATCAGACTGTTTAATCTAAAGAAACTTTCAAATAAGCAATAGTACAAAAAAGCAATTCATTACATGAGAAGCCAAAAGTAGCACAAACAGGTGCTAGAAATCTGATTTCCACAAATTCCATGAATTGACAAGTTGTTTTGGATAAAAGTGTCTGACAAATGAGTGTAAATGCATGTAAATACAGTAAATGCTTATAAAAGTGCAAAGTGTGAGTTGTAGTTAAAAAGTAATACTAGAAGGTTTTTTTTGATGAATGAACAACACTCATTTCAAAATGTCAGTGAACATGCCAGCATCCCTCAGCTCTCCCACACATATCTCGGAGTAAAAGAATATATAGGACTCGATTGTCCAGAACATATTCAACTCTGGCTGTACCTGATGTTGTGAAGGACTTCAAAAACACACTTCACAGTCATTTGGAGGCCTTCAGAGGACAGGAAATCCCCTCTATATGAATTTCTATCACCCTGATCACATGCTGTGGAGAAAAAAATAAAAGTGTGTCAAGAACTGCCAATCAAACCCTGGGTATTAGGACTTGTATTGCTTAATATAACATAAATGATGTCTCTAGCTGAAATATGTAGTAGAAAGTGTCATTATGATGATGATGTGAAATGGTTGCATTCGGTGAGCTACTTGTGCTACCTGTTGCTATTTTACACAACTCAGAAAATAAAATACTGATACGAAGCCACATTATTTTCAGTCATAGGGCAACAAGAGAAGTAACGTAAGTCTTCACTGCTTTCCTAGCAATAAGAAGAGGAGAAAAGAATGGGAAGATGCCTGTGGACGAATAAAACTTCCTAAAGACCTGTGTCTTTGTTCTCTCCACTTCAGCCCTGATGCCTTTGAGGCTTTTAGTAGACCACTGACCTACTGAAAGAGCTTACAAATGGCAGAGACAAGAAACGCCAGATGCCATTCTAGTAGAATGTAAACATGCCGACTTTTGTCATGACACTGCAGACACTGAAGGAGTTTCTCAGTGCAGATTCCACTCGATATCCACAGGCATTTACACTCCTAATGGGGAAAAAAACAATGGTACAGCATAAGGTTTAAGCCTACATTTATATTGCCACCTGTAAGCTCTTTCAGTAGCTGCGGTCATCGTATCAGTATTTTATTTTCAGAGTTGTGTTGTGATGAAAATAGCAACAGGTAGTGCCAGAATTTCACAGAGTGCAACCATTTTACATCATTGAAATAATGGCGCACCCCATAGTCCAAAACGATGTGGATTTTTACAATAATGGGTTTTCTACTGCATATTTCAATAAGAGACATCATTTACGTTATATTAAGCCATGCAAGTCTTAACACCCTGGGTTCCCGTAAAGAAAAAAATGGCTTGCGCAATCTAACTGTACTGCAAGGAAGATGCAGAGTGATTTACTGAGAAGTAAAAGACATCCATATTTATCATCACTTTAGACACAAACAACAAAAGATAGAACATGTAAATGAGTGAAAACGAAATCCTTGGCTGTTTTTGAGAAACCAACATCAAAATAAATTTGATGTGATTTCCCTTCTGTGCTGCTGCAGTACATGCCCTCAGGCCTGTAAATTTAATTGGAACGACTATGACAAACTCAAATGGCTTGAGATCAAATGTGCACAGGCAGGTTATCAAAGGAGCTCTTTTTACATGTGCTTTGTAGTTTTTATCTGTTAAATGTAGTTCATAACACACATTAAAGTCTCTTTAAGAGCTCGGAAGACCACAAGCATGCTTAAGAAGAAAATAAGAGTTAATATTGGATGAAAGATGCAGTTTTTTGAGTTATTATGATGTGATGGCAAAGATAAGAGGTCAATATTGTGGCATTTTCAAGCACTGAACAAAATCCAAAGCTGTCACAGAAAACCCAATAAATAAAACCAACAGGATCCACGGTTGTCGGCTTCTTGAGGATGGATTTTTTTCGGGCCTTATCAGGGAGCTCAGGTACAGAAGTTAATCAGTGGAGTACAAAGGAGGCCTTTATTTTGGTGAAACCTCTATGTTCTCCAATATCAAAGGCAACACAAGCTAGCACAACAAGATGCTGCACAAGGTGATAAGATGTATACCATCTGACATGCTGAAGAATTTCTAGAGGGAACCTGGTGAATTAGAAATGTGAGATTCTGATATGGAAAGGTCACTCATTAGATGTAGTTCAGGTCAGATCTCTCTATGGGTATTTTCCACTCTAATATCAAGATGTTTTGGGGATTACATTTCAAGTAATTAAAATATTTAACTTCATATGTATACTACCAGTCAAGGGTTTTTGGACAGTAAGATTATTTAAAAAAAAAATAGTATCTTCTGCTCACCCAGTCTGCATTTATTTGATCCAAAGCAAAGCAAAGACAGTGAAAGTTTGAAAAAAAAAATCTATTTAAAATAACTGCTTTCTATTTGAATATATTTTAAATTGTAATTTCAAAGCAGAATTTTTAGCATCATTACTCCAGTCACATGAAGTCACAGTCCTTCAGAAATCATTCTAATATTCTGATTTGCTGCTTAATTATTAGTATTATGATGTTGGAACAGATGGAAAAAAGATGCCTTTATCATCACTTTTGACCAGTTTAAAGCATCCTTGCTAAATAAAAGTATTAATTTCTACAACTTATTTTCCAAAAAAGAATGGTAAAGTGTACAATGTTACAAAAGCTTTTCAGCAAATCAGCTTATTAGAATGACTTCTGAAAGATCATGTGACATTAAAGACTGGAGTAATGATGATAAAAAAATTTAGCTTTGATCACAAGAATAAATTACATTTTAAAATATATTCAAATAGAAAACAGTTATTTTAAATAGTTAAAATATTTAAAATATATATATATATATTTATAGCTTTTGCTGTATTTTGGATTAAATACATACAGGCTTGGTGAGCAGAAGAGACTTCTTTAAAAAAACAATAAAAATCTTACTGTCCCAAAAACATTTGACTGGTAGTGTAAAAAGTGAAAGGTAAAAAAAAATAAAATAAAAAAAAGTATGTATTAACTACTATTTAAAAAGATTTTAAAATAATGATAATAATAATAATAAATAAATAATAATAATAAATCTGTTGAATATTAGTGATATATAATATGTCAACTCTAACATTCTTCTACATTTTAGATACTAAAACTGAAAGAGGTACAGAGTATTGCCAAGCAATTTAAAATAAAATGAAAGATTATTTAGATTTGTTGCATTTTTCTTCCTTTGAACTGAATTGCTTTAATTGGGGGTTAAAATGTTATTTCTAAGAAGTGCTTGGATAAACTTCCTGTCATCTGAATTGAAGTTTGGCTCCTGAGACCAATCTGACCCCAGTGTAATTATCTGGAGGGGAAATTGTTAGGCAGACAGGTATAGATGGTGTTCCCACCAACATACAGCGCTGTGGTCTCGGGTAGTAGATAAAAGCTTTAAAATGACATCCTGTTCCTTCAAATAGAGTTTTTCAAATCAAAAGTCATTATACTGGTTAAGTTTCAGTTAATCTTTTAATACCTTTCCCATATAGATCCAGTGGAGATAACGTGATTGATTAAAGACGAGTGAGCAGCTGAAGAATGCATGTGCCAGCGTTTCCTTACACAGCAGGGCTCAGAATGACCCAGTGCTTTAGATGTTAATTATCCCACAGTAATGTATGCACACCCCTCTCTGCCCTCTGCCCCACCATTCCCTGTCCAAAAAAAAAAAACACAGGAAAATGAATAATTTAGGCTTTCTTTCATATAATATTTTTTATATTTTATTCATTCACAATTTTATTTGATTCTGATTCACAAGCTTGTGATTAGATTTGTTTCGATATGGATTATTTTGGATATATATCAGGTACAGTACATGCCAAATTTCCTCAAGGAAAAAAATCTCTCAATAATGCTGTAAAATGAGAGAAAGTACTACTATAATAATGAAGGTTAAAACTAATTGATTTGTATACAAACGCTTAAACAAAGTTTTTATAATAATAATGTTACAGTTACATAATTATATTTGTATGGCAATTCATTTTTTAAAATATAAACATTTAAATGTTTGCTGTCTAAAAACTTTTTTACGGATTTAATCAAACATAAATGAAACATTAAAGAACAGTAAAAAAATATATAATTAATATGTTATACAGTGCATAAAGTTGGCAAAATGCTCCTCTCAGAGTTAATTTTTCTAGCTGACCAACGGGTTTATGGTTAACAAATATGTTTTTTTTCTGAGGCAAATGTGACGTCTGAAACAGTGATTGACCAACTACATGAGACAGTATACAGATTTCAATATACTGTACTCCTTTTAACATACCTTCGGATGTTTATTCATGTTTATTTCACGATGTAATGTACAGTTCGTGTGCACTTCATGCTGCTGCTTCTCTTGAACTGAGGCACAAGGTTGACAGGTTTTCACAATAAAACCCAAATTGCTTCTCATTACCAGCCCAAAACTAGCCCAATTGCGTTCTCAGGGGTAAAAATTTTTTTTTGGCTGGGATCCCCTGGTAAAATTTGCATTCCAGGGGCTAAATATCATATCATTGGGGTCTTCAACCCGCAGACATGAAAAACAACCCGTATCAACAGTGTTGTGTTCACACTTGTAGTTTGGTTTGTTTGGTTCGTTTGGTCCAGACCAAAAAAGAAAAATGATCCATTTGGTCCTGGTCCGCTTAGCGTTCACACTGGCATTTGTGACAGTGAACCTAAAGATAACAAACCTGAAGGCATAGTGATACGTTCACAACCTGATTGGTCAGGTTGAATGGCGTATATTTTTTGACGGAACCTATGAACCCTCCAAACAAAAGGAAAAGGTGGGTTCGACTTAAAGCGGTGCTGCGGGTGTATGCCATCAAAGTACCCATTCGCTGATTGGTCTGCTCAGCACCAAAGTCAACTACACCTAATGCCAGCGTACACAAGTACTCAAATGAACTGCACTAACAGAGCAATTGCACTAGAGTTTGTTTTAAACAAATTAAACATTAAAAGTGTGAACACACTCTAAAGGTAGCCCAATTCTGCAGGAAAAACGCAGACTTGGCAACACTGCTGAGGCGGTACAGCGATCTGTCATTCCACATTAAACAGCGTTAAAACACCATTTACTGTTTGAATACTATAATAAAATGGACTGAATTTTAAATCTGAGACTTTGTTTCATATGAATTTATTGGATGGGAGGGGCCGTATAATGTTAGTTTTTTTTACCTGAAAACAGGCTAGACTAATCGATTCTTGGGATTTAAGACTGATTAAAATCGAGAACAATATATGATGAGTTCAGATGCAAAATCCCCTGAAAAGCCATCTTGGTCAAAAATGAGATAATGATACTGAGCAAATGCTCTTGACAAATATTATACATCAAATACTTTTACTTCAAACTTGCTAAAATCCCAGCCTCAACCCAATTAGAAGTACCGTACTTCTATATATATATATATATATATATATTTACCAAGCCCTAGTTAATGATCTGTAATACTATTTTTTTTTATTGATAGACAGAACAGTCTTTGCTTGAAATAGAATTAATAAAAGTAAGACAGCTACATTCCTAAAATTAGACTCAAGTAATGAGTTGCATCAAATGTTACACCAGATTTTGCACAAAAACGCTGACAGTTTGTGTAGAACCAACAACTTAAATAAAATATGACTTTAGGCCTATATCTGCACTGGTCCCAAGAGATACAGCTCATGGGAAGCCATAAATAGTACCAAACATGTGTGGATCTTGAGCCGTCTCGGAAGAAAAAAACTCTTTTATATGTCTATAGACTTTGCAGACATCTACTGGAATGTTCTCACAGTCAATAATTCCAGAAACTCTAGTGCTCTGATTTCACATGGGCCACTCTAACACGAAAACTAGTGACAGCTATTCAGATTTATTCCAAGCTTGTTGCAGATGTGTAAGAATCAGCAGATCAAAGTAGCTCTGTGTGCACATTAAGGCTTTTCTGAGGTTTTGAAGAGCTGAAGCGCTGCTTAGTCTGACATTCCCCCTGTCACCATCAAACAAAAGCATCCCTCTCCCCTGAGAAAGGGGTGTGAGCTTCGAGATGAGCTTCGGCGATGGTGACCAATCACAACAGTGTGCACAATCCGTTGCCTTGAGGCGAGAAACAGTAAGGTTTATGTTGTCACTTTCAAGACATCATATGTTTTTCTTCTCAGTGTTTCTGCTTACATTCTTTAGCGCTTGTCGAAAAAGAAAAGAAGTGAGGATTTTTTTTTATTTGCTGTGTATGTAAAAGCACCAGTGATCATGGGAATACATTCCTTACCAGCATTGGTCATGTATGTGCAGTTCCATGCTTTCCAGCGTTTACAAGAAAAACAAGCAGGGAATTAAACATGTAGTGATGTCTTGCTGAGAAATCCCACTCTGTCAACAAGAAACAGTTACGCCATGTTCAAGAGCAGATATAGTGTTCCTCGCTGCAGTCTGCTGTGTGTGTGCACCTGAGAGCTGAATAATGTCTAAATTACAACTGGAACAAAAGATTCTTTTATGCAGGGAGCACTGGGCAGAGATGACAGCTATAATATTGGCCTCGGTACATACAGGTAACATTCTAGGTAAGAGGAAATAGCCTTTTTAAGCTTGACATTGACATGCAGAACTGATAACATAGGGTTAGTGTGTGTTGTGGGATATATGGGGGAAACATTAGATGGCATTAATGCTGTGCTATGCAGTGCAGATAAGAAGAAGAACAGCAAACATCTTATTTTGTGAAAGTGTACACTCCACTTGGTTGCTTTGGACCATTACTGACCTGAATAATATCATATGCAGAGTTTGCAATGAATGGATCCATTGTACCAATGCTTTTTAAAAGTGAATTTTAATTATGTAAGTGTGTTACCTATGGTATTCATTTTGTAATGTACCTTTTAATTTTTGAATTGAACTCTAAATTTTTATTTAAAACTAGACAAAGAATTTTGGGGGTTGAATATAATCTTAAAGGGATAGTTCACCCAGAAATGAAAGTTCTGTTGATAATTACTCACCCTCGTGTTGTTACAAACCTGTAAGTCCTTTGTTTATCTTAGGAACACAAACTAAGATATTTTTGGTGAAATCCAAGAGCTTTCTCAAGACCCTTCATTGACAGCAACACAACTGACATGTTCAAAGCCCAAAAAGGTTGTAAGGACATAGTCATGTGGTTCAACCGTATTGCTATGAGGCTACGAGAATACTTTTTTGTGCACTAAGAAAACAAAAATAAGGACTTTATTCAAAAATGTCTTCTCTTTAGTTTTCTTTGCCCACAAAAAGAATTCTCGGGCCATTGTGTGTCTTGAAAGTGGTAATTGTGTTACTGTCTATACAGGGTCAGAAAACTTTGGATTTCATCAAAAATATCCTAATTTGTGTTCAGAAGGTAAATGAAGGTCTTACGAGTTTGGAATGACATGAGGGTGAGTAATTAATGACAGAATTTTCATTTTTGTGTGCACTATCCCTTTAACCGAGTCAAAATCGTAACCACAAGAGCGTCAAGTCTTAGTGAAGACCAAATCCACATTCTCCCAAATCTATGACAAGACCAAGACCAAGACCAAGACCAGGAAAATATGGTCCTGAATGAGCTGCACTGCACTTTTCACTCAAATTGTTTGCTAATAATATCATTTGCACTTTAAAATTTGAAATAAACTAGAAAAAAGCTAAATGAAAAGCATTTTCTTTTCATTTTGTCATTATGAGACCACATGAAGAGTTTATTTGCAAAAACAGATAACTCAGTTTTTGTTATTTTACTTAATCAAAATAACCCAACTACAGTTTGACTGAGATTAATTGGAATGCACAATGAAAAAACATGATTTTTGAAAATTGTTATCCGTTTTCGCAAATTAACTCTTCATTAACTGTTCAAAGATTTGTAAGATTTGCAAATGTTTTTAAAAAAAGTCTCTTATGCACACCTTGGCTGCATTTATTTGATCAAAACTACAGTAAAAACAGTAATATTGTGAAATATTATTACAATTTAAATGAACTGTTTTCTATTTTCATATATTTTAAAAATGTTATTTATTCCTGTGATCCTTCATAAATCATTTTAATATACTGATTTACTGCTCAAGAAACATTTCTTATTATTATCAATGTTAAAACAGTTATGCAGCTTATTATGTGGACCAAAAAAACAGCTATATATATATATTATATATATTTGTAGCAATAGGCAAAAATACATGTATGGGTCAAAAAAATCTTTTTTTTTTTATGCCAAAAATCATTAGGATATTAAGTAAAGATCAAGTTCCATGAAGAAATTTTGAAAATTTCCTACCATTTTTTTGCACCCTCAGATTCCAGATTTTCAAATGGTTGTATCCCAAAAAAAAAAAAACATACATCAATGGAAAGCTTATTTATTCAGCTTTATTCAAATGTGTATGAATCTTAATTTTAAAAAATGACCCTTATGACCAATTTTGTGGTCCAAGGTCACATATTTTTGTGGAAACAGGGATGTTTTTTTCTGGATTCTTTGATGAATGGAAAGTTTCTCTGTTTAACTTAATGTGTTCTTGCTCTATAACAGTATTTAATTTTTTTAAGACATGAGTTGAGAATAAAAATGCTCACGAAGAAGAAACTTCAAAGAGGCAGAAGCTCCGGCGCTCTGTCACCAGCGAGTGCCTGCCTGTCAACCCATGCTGCATCCCTGCCAACTCCAAGCCCTTTCAGCTGCCCCCTGCTGCCATCATCATGGTGCTGTGGGAAAAAAATAACACAAAAAACTGATGACAAGCTCCTTTCATGACACTTATCATTGCATTCTATCTCAAATCTAGATGAGCCAGACAAAGCACCACCAGTCTCTACACCGCAAATCAGAGCGTAATCACTCTCAGCATAAGGAGTTAGGCTCATATCACACTACCTTTATTCCTGTATGTAGAGACCTCTGCCTGGTGGTCCACACATCTAGCCTGAATGCCGCATGATGATGCTTGCCTTTATCCCTAAGAGATATCTTGGTGTTTTAACATCGGTTTAACAAATAAAGAAGAACAAAGTCTTGCCGCAGATCCTCGGAGACACAAACACTTGCACGCTACTTTTACGTCGCTGATGGATACATTGTGGTGTTGGTTTCAAGATAGGACAATAAAGGACTATGTTTCATCAGCACACACTATGTCACAGAAATGCGGGCCACCGTCAGAACAACCGAGCGTCCGGCGTGTGCTTTTTTGTGCACTGACATGAAATGCAATTTCATCATTTTTTCATTCCAGTGAATGACACATGAATGATGCCAAGATTAAAGTTTCTGCACCAGTCATGTCAAAACAGCCATTATTCCAGCTGACATACCAGCACATGGAAAACTTCCCACAAAGCTTTTCTTTGGTGTAACATCTCAACCTCAAACATCAAAGGAGACAGGACCGCAAAAACAGTGGGCATGAGCCGCTTCAAAAGACGAGGGAAGCTCCATTCACACTCTTAAGACCCGGCCGCACCTTCAGTCTCTTCACTAGCAATGAGTTTGTTTCCATCTGGACCACCTGGAGGATGATTTTATATTGTTAAACAGGCTTTGAGATCTTTGTGGCTCTCATACTCACGGACAAGTATCCGTGTCTGCAAAGCCTTCTCCGAAGCACAATCATCCTGCATTGACCATTGATCTCGGCGGGCTGTTAGAAGATGTGTATCGTAAACACAGAGGGCAAGATGAAGGTGACTGGGGTTCAGATGGATCACAAAGCCCCCCCGTGTGTTTAAAAGCCCCTCTTAGAAGGTGCTTTCCTGTCAGTTTTAATGTGGATCTGCCTGGAGGTGCTGTTTCAAGTTCATATGAAAAGCTCTGTTCAAATGGAGTGCAAGGAGAAAAAAAAATCACTTTGCATTCTGAAGCCATGACAATGTCTGAGGTTGAAATAAATAACTATACACCAGAAGGATTTGTAATGTTTTTGAAGAAGTCTACAGCTCACCAAGCCTGCATTTTTAATCCAAAGTACAGCAAAATTGTGAAATATTTTACTATTTAAATAACTGCTTTCTATTTGAATATATTTTTAGAATGTAATTTATTCCTGTGATTTCAAAGCTGAATGGTTAGCACCATTTATCCAATCACATGATCCTTCAGAAATCATTCTAATATTCTGATTTGCTGCTCAAAACATTTTTATTTTATTTTATTTTATTTTATTTTGCTATGTTGAAAACAGATGAGTAGATTTTTTTTTCAGGTTTCTTTGATTAATAGAAAGTCAGAAGAATAGCATTTATATGAAACAGAAATCTTTTGTAACATTATAGATGTCTTTATTATCACTTTTGATAAATTTAAAGCATCCTTGCTAAATAAATTATTAATTTCTATAATTTTTATTTTCAAAAAAAAAAAAAAAAAAAATTAATATATATAACTCCATGCTTTTAAATGATATAATGTCTAATGTTACAAAATCTTTTTATTTCAGATAAATGCTGATCTTTGGATCTTTCTATTCATCAAAGAATCCTGAAAAAAAATACTCAACTGTTTTAAATATTGATAATAATAATAATGATAAATGTTTCTTGAACAGCAAATGAGCATATTACAATGATTTCTGAAGGATCGTGTGACACTGAAGACTAATTACTAATGATTTAGCTTTGATCACAGGAATAGATTACTTTTTATTACATATATTCTAATAGAAAACAGTTATTTTACAGTATTATTTTTCAATGTTTTTGTTGATCAAATAAATGCAGGCTTGGTGAGCAGATAAGTCTTCCTTCTAAAAACATTAAAAATCTTCAAAAACTTTTGACTGGTAGTGTATATTACTCTGTTTAACTGTCAAAAATAAAAAAAAGTGTAAATATTTGGAAAAAAACAAAACAATTCAGTCTTCTTCCTCATTTTTCACTTTTTTAATTTATATCTTCAATATTTTTTTTACTTCTTAGAATTATCTAACTGCATTTGATACAAAAAATAGGCCATGTTTTTAAGATCAAAAGTAAAAAATAAATTCTCATTAATATTGTTCAGTTTCTCGTCTTTTTCTTTCTTAAAACGTATACTTCATTAATATGAAGTTCATATATGATATACAGAATTCATACATATAATTCCGTCATCATTTAAATCTGTACTTATTTTCTTTTGTGAAATGTTTTTTCATCCATACGCTGAAAGTCAACAGTCACCAAAACTCTATAGTTACCAACATTCCTCATAATATGTTCTTTTTGTGTTCCACAGAAGAAAGAAATTCATACCGGTCTGTAATTGGTCGAGGGTGCGTAAATGATTACAGTATTAGAGTATTTTCATTTTGGTGGACTTTCCCTTTCATAAAATAAACAAATAAAAAAACCTACATGCCTCTACAACCATTTTCAATATTACAGCTGAATCTCTGAGCAAACGTTTTAAGCTGTAATGTGGTTATGATGAGCTGTGTGCACTTACAATACAATAAAAGGCATTTGTATTTGGCTCGAAGCCAGCCTGTACTTTCCAAATGTAACTATGGCACTTTCCCGATTGGATCCACTAGTGCTGCTTTGGGAAACCCCTCATCCAGGCCAAAGGTTGTTTTCTCAAAGTATACACTGCACTGCTGCAGCAAAGATGCCAGGTGTTAACTAAATGTTTCTAAATACTAGTTTCTACAGCG
Source organism: Cirrhinus molitorella (assembly GCA_033026305.1). Taxonomy (NCBI): domain Eukaryota; kingdom Metazoa; phylum Chordata; class Actinopteri; order Cypriniformes; family Cyprinidae; genus Cirrhinus; species Cirrhinus molitorella. The sequence goes on along the minus strand of CM065129.1, from coordinate 29,602,531 downwards.
CGTTTCCTCTGAATAACAAACATGAGTTTGTGCAAAACATAATGATAATGTGATTTAATTTTTTAAACAGCAACAAAAGTGGTTTTAAATTTGAACATTTCCTGACGGAACACTAAGTACAAGATCAAAACACATTTACATGATGACTACAAAAACAGTAGCATATGTGACCCTGGACCACAAAACCCTCTTAAGTAGCATGGGTATATTTGTAGCCAAAAATGCATTGTATGGGTCAAAATTATAGATTTTTCTTTTATGACAAAAATCATTCGGATATTAAGTAAAGATCATGTTCCATGAAGATATTTTGTACATTTCCTACAATAAATATATTAAAATGTAATTTTAGTAATATATGATTAAAAATTATATGATTAAAACTACAGTAAAAACTGTAATATTCTAAATTTTATTCGAATTTAAAATAACTGTTTTCTATTTTCATATATTTTAAAAAAGGAATTTATTCCTGTGATGCAAAGCTGAATTTTCAGCATCATTACTAAAGTTTTCAAATGATCTTTCAGAAATGACAGTTGTGCAGCTAAATATTTCTGTGGAATCATGATGCTTTTTTTATGGATTCTTTGATGAACGAAACTTCTTTTCTAACATGTCTTTACTGATTAACTTAATGTGTTCTTGGTCAGTCTTGTAGCAATAGCCAAAAATACACTGTATGTATCAAAATTATTAATTTTTCTTTTATGTCAAAAATCATTAGGATATTAAGTAAAGATCATGTTTCATGAAGATATTTTGTAAATTTTCTACCGTAAATATATCAAAACTTAATTGTAGATTAGTAATATGCATTGCTAAGAACTTTATTTGGACAACTTTAAAGTCGATTTTCTCAGCATTTTGATTTTTTTTTGCATCCTCAGATTTCAGATTTTCAAAATCCTATCCTAACAAACCATACATCAATGGAAAGTGTATTTATCAGCTTTCAGATGATGTTTAAATCTCAGTTTCAAAAAATGTACCCTTATGGCTAGTTTTGTGGTCCAGGGTCACATATTTAAATCCCATGTTTTATTTTGAAGTCCATTTCTCGATGAATTGTTCTTTTTCCACTCGTATTGCTTTTCAGGCCTGATCAGAACCATCTCTCTCAGTATTTTTAGCCAAAACACCAATCGCACACTATTTTTAACTGCCGCCAGCTTTTTCCTGCGCTGACCTTTGAACTGTTAAGTTGTTCCTGCTTTTTAAAAAGGGTGTTAGTGGCAGTAGAAGAGTGCAACCTTCTTTTTGAGCTGAAGTGCATCCTGACGGATTACAAGAACTCCAGAGCAGAAGTTGCTACCCAGCATGGCTTTAGGCTACCTGGGTCACAGCCCACCCACTGCAGGGGGTTCTAGGTCAGAGGAGCCAGCGGGGAGCACTGCTTTCAGACACCGGAGAGACTCCTCAGTTAACACACAACCTCAGGGCACGACAAAATCCACGTCTACCGCAACCTCCGTTCATGCCAAATGCTTTAACAATGCAGCTTGAAGCGATAAACACGGAAAGAGCTCCATATTTGTGAGCTCATCGCTCAAAGTGGACACAATTACACATTGTTGGTTTCAAAAGAGCTATTTATACAGTACGAAGGACTAATTGTGCAGAACATTGTGAAAGAGTTTATTTTTTACGCATTCAGAGGCAAATTATACAACAATTGACTCTCCAAATTAATAGAGCGTTTGTATGGCTCCCCAATGAAAGACATTATTCAGCAGAAAGAAAATGTCAAATAGTGTCTCAGCAGCACAATTGCTAGTCTCCAAAGCTATTGTTACCACGTTTTTGTTTTGACTATCTGGGAATAGAGGAGTATATCGCATCTATTTACTCTCTGTTAGAGAACTGGGCGGTGCTCTCCTCTACAGTGGCTTATAAAAACAGTTTTGGCCCACAAAACGGCTATTAAGGACTTGGGATCTGTGATAAGGACAATATTCAGCAAGACTTCCTGGCTGACATGTGATAATGAACAATGGCTAAATAGGCCTCTGTTGCACGGATCCGGTCCTGAAGTAAAAGTTCCTAAGAGGGTGTTGTGACCATTATTTAAACTGTAAGATGCTGAAACAGAGCAATATCTGCTTGCAGTAGTTTTGGTCTCCACACCCTGTCAGGTGCTTACCTTTGTGGTGATGCATGGGCAGTGGCCCTGCTCCGAAGACTGGCGTGTCCGTCACTGCCGCCTGGAAGCGTGTCCAGCTGTCCTGTCACTCTGTCAGCAACGCTGCCTCTCATGGCCCGAGATTAAACGCTCCCGATGGGGCCTCTAGGAGAAGTGGCTCACCCGCCTCTTAGGACTTATGTCAAAAATGTTTCAGCCCAGGTAATTTGCTACAGTCAGTGCTCCTTTCTCTGTTAACTTCAAAAGACAAATGAAAGAGGGGAAAATGGTGTTTAGTTGTGAGTAGCGAAAGATCGAATTCTTGAGGACCGGGACAGACTGATGAAGAGTGTCATCCTCAAGGTACATCAAGCTAAATCTCAATTATGTCCTTGCAACCAGTTCTACTTTTTTGTCCTCTCAATAATTTATTAATAATTAGGGCTGTCAAACGATTAATCGTGATTAATTGCATCCAAAATAAAGTTTTATGTTTACATACTATATGTGTGTTTACTTTGTACATTTATTATAAATAAACACATGTAATACATATAATACATATAAATGTACATATAAATAAACACACATACATGTATATATTAAAACAAAATATTATATGTATATATATTTATACCTGTATACAATTTAGATTATAAATAAATATAAATATTTTAGATATAAATCTAAAATATTTTTCCTTAATATATACATGCACGTGTGTGTATTTATACATACATATTAAATATACACAGTACACAAATATATAGCATGTAAACATAAACTTTTATTTTGGATGCGATTAATCGCAATTAATTTGACAGCACTATTAATAATTTATGCAAATAACACCACTTAAAGGAACAGTCCACTTTTTTTGAAAATAGGCTCATTTTCCAACTCCCCTAGAGTTAAACAGATGAGTTCTTATGGTACGGCAGCAAAGTTCCCTGATTATTACGCCAGAATGAGAGCATAGCTCCTATCCATATAAGCTTGGAAAACTGCATCTTTTAATTTTCTGTCGGTTTTAGTACACAATGTAACTACAGAAGAGTCAAGTTTTAAATAGGAAAAGTATTGAAAATCTTTGGTCATTTTTGAACGAGATGCTAATGGTCTAATCTGATTCAATGATTTATGCTAAGCTATGCTAAAAGTGCTAACGACAGACCTGGATATCTGAATGGATTCAAAAACTGTTAAACTCATCTGTTTAACTCTAGGAGAGTTGGAAAATGAACCTATTTTCAAAAAAAGTGTAGTGCTCCTTTAATGACTATGAGTCAACCAATATGTGTTTTTCAGGGCCGATACTGGTACTTTGAACTGATATATATGTGTGGTGTAAAAATGAGCAATGAGTTATTTTAAATTATTGAATTGTTTTATCTGCAAATCGGTTTTGAAAATGAATGATTGAATATTTGTGCCAGGCGGATAATCGGTCGACCCCGACTCATGACTGTAAAGGTCTATAAGTACCTTTTTATGATACAATTTCACGTGATAATGTACCACATGCTTATAAAACGTCAGGTGTTCTAACACCACACAAACATGATATTTATCAATTACGGAATTTATTAATATAGTTAATGATTTAACTAATAAATTAATAATTTGTTCTATTTGTAAAAACATTTACATTTTTAAATTACATTTAATACTAAAGATTTTTTTTATTTTGTTGTTAAATATCTTTTTAAATATAAATATTGATTAAAATGTGTGCATAATGTGTAAGGAAATTAAAACATTTCTTTATCATGGACACTCTTATAAGTCACTGACCCAAAAATCACTGGACTAGCTTACTTGCTAATATTTCCATTAAGTTATGAAAACATTATTTTTGAATGTTCTCTGAACATTCCAAAACGTTGAGTTTTCACATTCCATTTTATCACTTATCAAACATGTTACTTTTGAATGTTCTCTAAACATTCTGAAACAAGTAGTAACATTTAAATAAATGTTATATGAACAACATCTAACTAAAATGTTTTAGAAAAACCATGAACAGTGTACACTACCAGTCAAAAGTTTTTGATCAGTAAGATTTTTAATGTCTCTTCTGCTCACCAAGCCTGCATTTATTCGATCCAAAGTACAGCAAAAACAGTACAAAAAAATACTATTTAAAATTCTATTTGAATATATTTTAAAATGTAATTTATTCCTGTGATTTCAAATCGTAATTTTTATCATCATTACTCCAGTCACATGATCCTTCAGAAATCATTCTAATATCCTGATTTGCTGCTCAAAAAACATTTATTATTATTGTTATTATTATGTTTAATTTTTTTTCAGGTTTCTTTGATGAATAGAAAGTTCAGGAGAACAGCATTTACCTGAAATATAAAGCTTTTGTAACATTATATATTTTTTCCTTTTTCAGCACTTTTGATTCCTTTAAAGCATCCTTGCCAAATAAAAGTATTAATTTTTATAATTTATACTTTGATCACAAATAAATTACTTTTTAAAATACATTCAAATAAAAAACTGTTACTTTAAATAGTAAAAAAAATACTTCATTTCTACTGTTTTACTGTACTTTGGATCAAATAAATGCAGGCCTGGTGAGCAGAAGTTAATTCTTAAAAAAAAAAAAAACATTAAAAATCTTACTGTTCAAAAGCTTTTGACTTGTATTGTATTTATGTGCTAAAGTTTTGAAAACATTATTTAAGACTAGATAACTTTGAGCAAATATTATAACTATGAACATTTGCCAGAATGTTAGCTAAAATTTTGTTAGCTCAACAGTTTTTTTATTTAATGTTTTTGCAACCATTAGCGTATTCTGTATTACTGTGTTTAAACCTCCTTTACTCAAACTATCCATCTGTAAATGTTTTAAATAGTCAGAGGGCACTAATCATGGCTCAAAGACACATATACATACACCCTCCCAGAACAACTGTGTGTGTGTTTTTTCAATCGAGTCAACATGTTTTAAACATAATTCCCTGCGGCTCTGACATAATCTAACAAAAGGTTTTTCTGAATCTATGGAATGAGGAAATGAAATAGACCCCTATTAACCAGATCTGTCAACATTACAAGGAAGCTGGAATCATTAATGAAGACTCATTGACCTTACAGCTAAACATTAAGATTGAGCACATGCAGACTCTGCAGCACAGTAAAGTGACGTAAGGTTTGCGAATGAAAAATTTTTTTCCAACTGAGAATAAAATAACATTCATGGGACATCACTCAGTGGATATCCACAACACAAAGACTCATACAGAGAAATGTTGCACAAAGTGGGATCCGTTTTCAATGAAACCACAACATTTGTGCATGTGCGTGCCGGCGAGAGTGCCTGTGCTTTGAAGGACGGGGCACGTACAAGTGTGTGCACGTGTGATGAAAGTGTTTGACAGCAGCCCTGCCTCGACAAATTGCTTTTGAGATGTGCCAACACAAATGTATTTAACTCAGAGTCCAATAAACCGTGGCAGAAGCAGTGACATCTCTGCGCTGGATCCTTGTCAATGTTTTCTTTAAGTCTCTCCCACCCTGTTTTGTACCAGATCAGGAATGCATGAGTTGCATTCACTATTAACAAGACTAACACTACACAGGTAACAGGATCAGCTCTAATCAGTGTGACCTGAGAAAGCTTGTGCGGGGATTTCAGGCTTTTGTCCTGCATTTTCCGAGGTGATTTCTTCCCCACCGCATTCAATTATGATTACTGAGGCAGAGCGTCCTCTTTAGTTTGTGCTTCACTTCTTTATTTTCACTTCTTGCAATGATCAAAACCAGCAGAACGATAGCAAAGGTGCATTGTGCTCTTTTACCTCACAATGAACAATGGACATTTCATAAGTAATGGCACTGGTACAGAGAGAATCTTCTGAATGTGAAGACGGCAAAAGGAGGAGAGTGAAAAAAATAACCATTATCCAAAGACATGTTCTGTCTTGTCAGAAACTCTGTTTTCTCCAGCCAAATCCCCCGGTGCCTTGCTCAGAAAATATTCAGGCTTTGTAATAGAGATGTGGATGGCAGATAGGGAAGAGGTTACGGATTTATCCAAGACAGCAGGAGTGAGAGAAAATTTCTGACATTTATGAGAGAAAGGAGTCATGCATCCTCGGCTTACCGCCCAGGAACACAGGTAACAGCAGCAGGCTCTCTGTGTCTACAAGCCAGAGCTCAATTATGGACTGAACCTGTTCATACTATCTTATGTTGCCCTCTACTGACCAATAGACTGAACCACTGCAAATCTTTGGAAAAAATAGTTCACTCAATGTAAAACCACCTCATATTTTTGTCAGTACTAGGCTTTTATGTCACGTTTCAACATGTACTCTGTTATAAAAGAACCTATGGAAATGAATATTTTTGGCAAGACATTGACATAAACACAATATGTAGTTTGTAGATTACAGCAGAATTCAAAAAGGGATTTTAGCGCTGTAGACTAATTGCATTATTGATTAAGAAATCAACATAAATGCAACCATTAAATCGCAGAAACAATGTTAACATTATGCTGAAAATAGGCTTGCAAAAAATATTTTAAAAGCTATACTGCAATCTCATGCACCGCAAGATGGCAGTAGAGTATTTAAAATTGCAGTAAGTGTGTGCACAAAAAAAGCACAGCTTTAAGCAATAACTTTTGTTTTTTTTTTCAGTCTATTGTTATGATAGTGACTGTCTAATATAATACCACTTATAAAGCTTTGTCTATTCTGACTTATGGAAATTTTAATACCCCAGCTAATAAATAATAAAACGTAAGTAATGTTCGGATTCCTTGCTAAACCACAAGTGTGGTGAGGAAGGCCTGTAGTGACGCAATGCACCATGTTTTCTACGTATCTTTTTCGCCAGCGAGGTACATGTGCATCCAGTTGATATATTAATAGGTATGTTGGCGCATGTCATGTCGTAAGCTAATATTGGAACTTTTACCTTTTTAAATAATGTGGTGATCCTCCATGGTTGTTAGCTTCAGGCGAATGTTTTATTTACGATGCACGCCATCCTCACTCTGGGGGCGCGTCTCTCACCTCATTTCCCTGCCCTAAGTCTTGTGTTTTCTAACGCAAACACTGGTTCTGTGTGAGCGCTTGTGTTACATTACCAGCTGTCCCGGGTCGTTTTCGGCACGATGCTAGGAATCTAAAGACATCTGAAAATGTGTATGCTTAAAGTATTTAATTTAGGTAAAAGTTTTATGTTACAACCTTAAAATGTAGTACATTAGCACAAAACGAATGAAGTTCTGAATTTTAATTGTTGTAGTGTGTTTGTGTAGGCCTATACGTTCATTCGCATATTATTCATTTCTAAGATGAAGGAATGTCATTCATGGGATGTTATTGTAGTACTACATACGCTGCATTTTCATTTAAGATCCAAATAGTTTGGCTGCAGGAGATTCTCCTGAATAATATGACCTAAAAAATCTGATAGTCTCAGGTCATTGACTGTGTGAGTGTGAATGGTGACTATAATATATTTAATAAACCTACACTACCAGTCAAAAGTTTGTGAACAGTAAGATTTTGAATGTTTTTTTTTTAAGTCTCTTCTGCTCACCAAGCCTGAATTTATTTAATCCAAAGTACAGCAAAAAAACAGTAAAATGTAGAAAATGTTTAGTATTTAAAATAATGGTTTCTATTTTAATATATTTTAAAATGTAATTTATTCCTGTGATTTCGAAGCTGAATTTTAGCATCATTACCCCAGTCACATGATCCTTCAGAAATCATTCTAATATTCTGATTTGCTGCTCATTTATTATTATAATTATAATGTTGAAAACAACAGAGTAGTTTTTTTTTTCAGGTTTCTTTGATGAGTAGAATATTCAGAACAGCTTTTATCTAAAATAGAAATATTTTGTAACATTATAAATGCCTTTATCATCACTTTTGATCAATTTAAAGCATCCTTGCTAAAAAAAATATATATATATTTTTTTTTATATTTATTTCTCCCCCCAAAATTATAGACTCTAAGCTTTTGAATGGTAAAGTGTATAATGTTACAAAAGTTATTTCAGATAAATGCTAATCCTTGGATCTTTCTGTTCAAAGAATCCTGAAAAAAAAAAGTACTCAACTGTTTTAAATATTGATAATAATGTTTCTTGAACAGCAAATTGGCATATTAGAATGGATCATGTGACAACTGAAGACAGGAGTAATGATGCTGAAAATTTAGCTTTGATCACAGGAAGAACTTTTGAACAGTTTGAAATATTCAAATAGAAAGCAGTTATTTTATGTAGTAAAAAAAAAAAAAAATCTAATCACAATATTATTGCTTTTGCTGTATTTTGGGTTAAATAAAAGCCGGGTTTGTGAGCAGAAGAGATTAAAAACCAAACAAAAGCTATAAAGTTTTCCCCTTTAACTGAAAAAGTTAACAAATGAACACTGATAGAAACAGATTTTATTCCAATGTTAAAATCACAGGTAGCAACGAAGACAAACATTGGTCAAAAATAAATAGTCAAGTTAACAGTACATGTCATTGAAAACATGACAAAAATAATACTAACTGGACGCAAACATAAGTGACAACCCTATGCTCATAACACAACCATACATCCATTAGGTCCCCCTCTGAGAGGTCATGTCTCCATTGGAGCAGTGCTTAAGTACAAGGGAAAACCCCACCATGGTAAGAGTTCAGCTCCATGGTCTCCATATGGACTGGGTTGGAAGAGAAAAGGGTTCTGGTACAGGAGACTGCGGTGGAGTAAAATCTCTAGCCATGATGGGCAGAATAGGCTGAGGCACAATAACAGGTCTAAGGAGTGAAAGTGGTGTTATAAGAGGAGACACTGAATCAGAATGAGCAGGTAGTGGATAAGACATGAAAAGACATGAAGGAGAGTTACTGGGAGATGAGGATACGCTGGTAAAAGTGGGAGATGAAGGTGGGGAACTACATAGCGATGATGATGAAGAATTGGAGGGAGAAGTCGATCGATGCAAAAGTTTAGAGCCATACAAAGATGATTCAGGATGTAAGAGAAGTTCCTGGTTGTAGTTCTGGCCTGATGGAGATAAAAGAAAGCCTGTCTGGGCCACTGTTTCATTTCCTGCTTTGGAAGCAGCAGTTTGGATATCAAGATTGACCCCCAGTTTCAGAAGAACCTCCTGCTGCTCCGATGATTTAAACCTCCCGTGAAAGTCACTAGTGTAGATTGGGCCAGTGGAAACCGATGCAACACACTGGTTCTGAGTGGCCTTAGAATCCATTTGATTATATGTCACTGCAGAAAGAGAGAAAAACATTAAATAAGTTAGGCATACTAATAAATAATAGCTATTAATATTTAATTCAGACAGGTGAAGTAAAATCAGTGAAAACCTACCCTCAGTTTTTCTTGTGGTCTTTTTGATGTACTGAACTGCAAGTTCTAAAATCTCAGCTTTTTCCAGTTTAGGGTTTTGCAAACGCTGTGGAAGGAGATAGGAAAGTCGAGAGGCATTTTAGGAGTTTGTCAATAAAATGATGCTAAGCAATGTATTATAAATCGAGGACAGATACCCACTGTGTCTGCAGTGTTCTTGAAAAGTAGATCTTTTAACGAGTCCAGGTTATGGTTGATTCGATCTCTTCTCTTCTTCTCGATTTCAGGCTTTAACTTCTTTAAACAAAAGTTAAAGGTGAAAAACGTTAGTAAGTACATTTCCAATGCTGTCGATAAACAACGTGTAAGATTTAAACATTGCGTGGAATAAAATGAACAATATGAAATAGGCCTATTCTAGAAATAATTATTGGGAAAGAAAAGGTTGCTTTTTAAATAACTTACTCTTTTGACGCTTTCAGTCTTCGTCATCTTGAGAGTTGAAGTTTGCTCTTCACGCTTATTCGTAGATGTGGGGAAACTGCTGAAAGCGAGCCAAACGGGAATTTTAAGCCTCTGGAGTGGCATTTGATTGGCGGAGAGGTAGCAGTGACGTAGCAGGCACCGTGAACTTTCCACCCAGCATTCTATCAGTAAACAAAAACGTTATAATATGACATCTAAGGAGGAGCCAAACTACACCAATTATTTTAAAATATAGTGTTTATTTTTTATTTGTAAGCATATTTAGAAACATTTGTTGGCGCAATTGGTTCTGGAAAAAAGTTTGCCATTTGATTGTGTGCTGCAATATGCAAATATCAGCAAATGGTTTTGAAAAAAGGCGCTAAGGTCGATGCTTGAGATGAACTGCTGAAACACATATGAGCAAATGGCATCTGTCTTGACATTTCGACGATTAAAATAACATTTTTGCAGGACACTACTGGTAAAGAACACTAAGTTGAAGCTCTGAATTGCATACATTGCATATTTATTGTGACACATTATACTAACGTAAAAAATCCTATATTATAATGATTAAAACAATTATATGTAGGCATATGCTGTTTAATGTTGAGGCCAAGGATAGAGTTTTATTTCTATAAGAAAATACGGTGCTTTTTTGGGGTCGCGCGCCAAGCTCGTGTCCGTCAGTGAAAAGTACACGCGCATCCTGCTTTATGGTGAAATGGGGGATGTGAAGAGGTGTGATGCCCAGGCTTTCAGAGCAAATCTGTTAAGTATGCTGTATTGGGAGTGTTTTGATAGAAGTGTGAGCGATTAGGACAACCATTATTGTCCCACGCTTAGCATACACTTGAAAACTGTTGGAATGGTCAAGTGGATCATGAGGAATTAAGCAAAGCTTATTTTTTAAATAAGTTATTTATAAGTTTTATAAATAACTAAAACATTTTTTTTTCCGTTAGCAACTGGCACGTCCATTGTTTTTGATAAGAAAAGTCACTTCCAAATGAAATTAGCGGTATTCGTATAGCCTATAGCCCTCATTCTTAAGGCAGGAAAAATATTTGCGAACACAGGAGAAGAGCCCACACACATCAAAAGACCACTTTCAATTGAAGCCACACTCCAGTGCCTCTACCAAGTCAAAAACGTATCCTCTTTTGTTCTTCAGTGTTTTGAAGGAAGACTGTGATCCGACCTGATATGAAAAAGCTGCCTAGTGATAGTAAACCAGTTGAAATAATTCATTTTTATTGTGAGATTGAACGTACAAGATCAATGGACTTTGCAAGTCAATATTAATGAAAGCAACTTCTCCTGAATTATAGATTCTCACATAGCGTTGTTCAATAACTGTCCAAAAGGCTAAACTGTGCACTTTTTAAATTGTTTTTCGATAATCATAACGATTTGAAATTACAGCAGGTAATAATCGCCGTTCAGTGGTTCTTTTAAATATAGCTAAGGCATGTGAATGAGTCAGAGCTTCTTTGATAATCTTTGGCAACACCTTAACTGAATAGCCATCGTTTAAACATCCCAGTGGGGGGCTAAATGGGTCATTATTGGCTCTTACTTCACAATTGATATTATTCACAGGCATTGTCTCGTAAATCCAGCATGTATGTGAATATTAATGAGGGCTAGTTCAGGGACGCGCGTGATTGGCCCGTTTTCTTTTATAATTCATAATGAGAAGAGTAGGCGTGTATTGACGGTACCATAAATGACCTGATCTGGAAAACGATGCTTATATTCTCACTTTAGAAGGAATTTCGTGAATCGCCGAAATGAGTAAACAAGCTGCTGACATACCAGAACAAAAGGACTCCAGAAGGGTAAAAACAAAACTTTATTTGATTTACAATGCATTTTTCAGACCTCTGAAATATAAGTAGCCTATATTGGGCTATTCTGTGTTATTTTGTGCCGATATGACAATATTTGATTGTTACTCGTGTTATTTTTACTTAAACTATACACTTTTTTTAATGTTTCAGGTCTCAAAACCTCTCATGGAGAAAAGAAGAAGAGATCGCATTAATCAAAGCCTAGAAACTCTGAGGATGCTGTTACTTGAGAATACTCACAATGAGGTAAGTTATTTTCTAAATAAAGACACTAATTTAAAGTAACCTGTAGTATAAAATGTCTTCATCTGACTACATTTCTTCTTCTTTGTAACAGAAACTCAAGAACCCTAAAGTAGAAAAGGCTGAAATCCTGGAAAGTGTTGTGCACTTTCTAAGGGCTGAACAAGGATTGGGGACTGAGCCTTTTCAAATCACCAGAGGAAAAAGAGCACGCACTGAGGAGTATGACGAGGACCTGAGCTCACCTAGCAAATGTCAGAGCTACCGTGATGGAATGAGGACATGTCTCATACGAGTCAGCAATTTTATTGCTAGCAAGAGTCATGAGTTTGGAAAGGGGGTGGAGAAAGCATGTGAAAACATTCAGAAATTGCACTCAATGCAAGTCCAGCTACCGTCCACACCATCCCACAGAGAAACTCAGGTGCATCTCTATGAGGACTCATCACTCCCAGCACAACAGCTTCTCACACCATCTGGCTGTGCGAAGCTTGCACAAAGCACTGTTCTGTCTGCTCCCACCATGACTTCAACTCCTATGCAACCTGTAATGCTCTGTGATGCTGTCTGGAGACCGTGGTAGAAGATCATGTCTGAAGTCCCTGAAAAGCTCTCCAAAGACTGAAGAGGCCAGCTTGGTCTACAATGAATAATGATTCAGCGATGTGGAGCAGCACTGGGATATAGACTGTGAATTGTGTAAATATGTGGATTTTGTACAGTAGATGCCAAAGATTTATTTTCTTATGAAAAAGGCATTGAGAAATCTGTGCCTGTATAGTGCGTTTGGTGATCTTACAGCCAAACAAACAAGATACACACTTGTTCTAAGATGTATATTTTCTTAGTTAGAACTTTGATACTTTTATATCAACAGAATTTTCTTTCAACACTTTCTCCATTTTTAATGGAGAAAGCATGTACTTAACGGGGTGAACTTTTCAATGGTTGTTCTTTTTTAAACTTGAGTGGCAAGAAATTGTTCATGTCATTTTTATTTTTATATGTGTTCTTCTGAAACTTTGAAAAATGTTCATTTCATTCAAGAGATTCTGTTTTTGTTCAGACTTGCTGTTATTTTTCTCATCAGCAGAATGTGAAATGTTGTTCAGAAAGTATTTTCTTATACTTTGAACAAAGAATTAAACCTCTCTGAGGATATATTCTTTTATCTCTGGTCTACTCCTGTTTCTATTATTTGCATGTCCATTAATTCATTTCCTGAGAGATATTTAGCTTTGAACGGCATTGTTCTTCGGACATGGTGTGAATCTTCAGCGTTCCAACGCGATAACGGTTGATAACTCGATAACAGGCCTGGCATTTGCAGATTTTCATTGGGCAATCATTTGGTCATCTCAGTAATGTTGCTCTTAATCTATGGAAGATATAAAGTATTGAGTTGCAGATCGCGTAACCGCTGAAAGTAGGTGTGGCAATTAAGGGCTTTTGTCGGAACATAATTGGCTTGATTTATCGATTTATCAGAACACGACGTTGGAATTTGATAGAACTTTGCCTATTCATAATACGTGTTACGTAGCAGTGTAAATACTCGATTACTGTAGCCTATGACAACAAAATTTAAAGTCTGACAGTTTTAGCAACAGCTGGCACAGATTTTTAAGGGAAATAACGCTTTGGGTTACATAAAGTTATTATATTAAGTACTTTTTTTTACTTAAAATGAACTATTTTATTTTAAACAGCTAGGCTATCCCATCTTTTTTCTGGCAGAATATTGCGCAATTTGTTTATTGTCTGTATGGATGTAACAACTTTCTCAGGCCCACCAAGTGAGAGTCTAGCATGAAATACACCCGCTTATACAAATTCATACATTCAGTTTAAACTATGAATAAATGAATAAAAAAGTTTTATATCAATATCAACATATCTGTGCGCCTAAATGTTTTGAAAAATTCAACTGCGCACGACAAAGGATTTGTGATTTAAATCATAAGGTAGTTTTTAATATTATTTATTTTATATTAGGCTACTTTGACATAGTAAAAGTTAGACCAAGTCTACTATCGGCATCACGTCACAGTCAAACGGAAACGCTACAAAACAGACTAAAAGTTGTCATAAAACAATATGACCTGGAAAGTAGATTTACCACTAGATATAATGGCTTAGTTGTACTTAACGCTCATACTCTCCTCTAAATCAACCTTCATGTGCAGCTTTGTTACGCTTTGTAGCTCTGGATAAGCTCTTAGATAAACGAGTTTGGTCTAAAATGAGATTAGACCTTTGAAAGATGCCATGCACCGGCTGATGCCTGAACCGGTTATTACAGACAGATAAGTCTCCCAAACGCCATTCAACACAAAGGTCGTAAATAGATTATCGAGACCGGATGTGTGCTTTTGTCTGTACTGATCAACAAAGAGTAATGTACGCAGCCAAGTATATCAAATGTACAATTATAAAATGTAGACGTGAAGTAAAGTAGTCCTATAAATTATTCTTTGACTATTGAATGTTGTGCTACCATTACTTCTTAATTTGGTTTAGCAAATGATGTTTTAAATCCATACAAATTAATTTAGACCTCAGAAGTACATTTTAGCAGGCCTTTAGTATTGTCCTTTTCTTTCCTGATCCATTTTACTAATCTAACAAGCCAAATGTAGTTGGTTAACCATATAACTATTTCTTCTACACCTTTTAAATAGTCTTATTTTTGTGTATCTTTTTGTCACTTTTTAATTTCTTCACGTCTAAACTTTAAGTAATACTTTTTACTGTTTAATTAGGCTACAAATATTTTAATTAAATACCAAAACTGCTTTCTATTTGAATGTATTTTGAAATGTAATTTAGGCTATTACATTACTCTAGTCTTCAATGTCACTAAATGGCTCAGAAATATGCTAAATTGTTGTTCAAAAAAACATTTATTATTATTATTATTAATATTTATAAGAGTTGAGAAGATTTTTGTCAGGATTCTTTGATGTATAGAAAGACCCAAACATATTTTTATTTCAGATAAATGCTGTTCTTCTTAACTTTCTATACATCAAAGTAACCTGAAAAAAAAATCTACTCAGTTGTTTTAAATGATTTCATAATAATATTAGATGTTTGCAAATCAGAATATTAGAATGATTTCTGAAAGATCACGTGACTGGAGTAATGATGCTAAAAAGTCAGCTTTGAAATCACAGGAACAAATAAAATTTCAAAACAATTTAATAGAAAAATTTTAAAACAGTAAAAACATGTCACATTTTTACTGTTTTGCTGTACTTTTGCTTGGTGAGCAGAAGAGACTTCTTAAAAAAAACATTAAAATTTTACTGTTCAAAAACATTTGACTATATAGCCAGCTTATAATGTCTACGTAGTTTTACACCTCTGGAAGTGTCACATTCTTGTTTTTTCAGAAGGTGTGTAGCGGACACGAGCCTCGGAGCATCCATTCCCCTGTCTTTCACAAACAAAACATGAACAAAACTTCAACTTACATCCTAAAACTTTTCGTGGCGGGATGATTCACGCACACTCCTACAATGTGTCTGTAAATCTGGCCAGTCTTCCTTTCAAACAAGTTGTGTGTGGTTGATTTTTTGCGCTACATAATGAAACAAATCTCTCGACCTGTTGTCAGCTGTTGCCAAATTACGCACACGCGCTAGGTGCTGACTTTCTCTCTGACTGTCACCTAACTCATGGGAACAACGTTCATAGCAAAGCCATCGCCCACTTCACTAGTGCAACATGTGGTCCTTCTGTGCCATTTGGCAAAAAAACTGTAAAATTAACCGCACCGACGCGTGTCCTGACCTGGTTATGAAAACAAACGGTCAGTGTTTATGTGACAATCGAGACGCACACGCGTTTCGCAGTAATAAACGTGAAATCACGGTCACAGTGAGTTCACAGAGTTTTACTTCAAACTAAATTTCAAATGAAACGCAGTGTCTGTTTGTTTTTAACAACCTATCGTTATCACAAATTACATTCAATATTGTTATCACATATGTTGAAAGCTTGTGGCATCTCAAAGCCTGAAATAATAAAGCTTCGTCTATAAGGCCTCCATCCAACTTTACCCTGCATAATTCACCCTACTCAGTCCAGAAAGGTCTAGCTACTTCAAAAAGGCGAATAATACCTCAAAGTCTATCTGTTTAATTAGCTTTGCATATTGTTGCTTCAATAAATAGCTAATCCCTTTAGAAGCTTTTCGCCACAGTTTACGATTTGGACTTAAATGCGGGGTGTGCTGGCAACCTGCTTCTAAAGCGCATACAGCTCCCTTACAAGTAGCGCCGTTCTTCTAATGCCTTTTATTCATGTGCGTTAATCCCCGGCGGGTGGGAAATGAAGGGGGACAGGTCCCCCTCCGCGGGATATTAATTGGAGGTAAGCATCCACAATGCGGACGTCTGTGCTTCAGCGCTTCTCCATTGCGCGTCTGATGGCCTGGTGCGCAGGGGCGGATACACACCCTGTTGACCGAGCGCTTCAATGACATTACCCTGAGCAACATCTGGCCGTATGCACCACTCGCCTGCCCCTTTAATTAGAAAACGAGTCGCCTCACTGGGCAACTCTCAAGTCCGTGGTACATAGTGATGCACAACAAGTGTGAGGTATTACCTGACCAAGGTCTTGTGCTTTTGGAAATGTGTACGTTTATGTCCATACAGACTCATGTGTCTTCCTGTTTTACTTTTATTACTATTATTTAAAACGAAATGTGTAAATAGTTGTACTTTTAGGCCTACTATGAGCTAAGATATTGATCATCATTCACTCTTACTCTTTCCCTCATTGAGGTGTTGATAAACCCATACATTTTTACGCATTCACTTCAAATCGACGCTGTCATGAACCATTTTGGAATGATTACGGAAATACATTCAGTACTCTACACACAAATCAAGCACTTTTTACATCATGTTTATGTGGAACAATAGAATGTGTGTATTCACATCCTGAGCTTTTTTTTGGGGGGGGGGGGGGGGCGGCATTCTCAGGATAGGAAAATATTTGTGTGTGTGTGTGTGTGTGTTTGTGTGTTCATATATAAAGAAATGTTATATTGTTTATTTACGTCTAAACGTACCACTTTTTCCTAAAAGTATCAATGTGCACCACCAGTCACTACTAAGATTTTTAATGTTTTGCTAAAGAAGTCTCTACTGCTCACCAAGCCTAAATTTATTTGATCCAAAACAACTTTCTATTTGAATATATTTTAAAATGTAATTTATTCCTTTGATTTCAAAGTTTAATTTTTAGCATCATTACTTCAGTCACAAGATCTTTCAGAAATCATTTCAATATTCTGATTTGCTAAAATAAAAAATAATAATAATAAAAAAAAACATTTATTATATGTTGGAAACAGCTGAGTAGAATTTTTTTTAGGTTTCTTTGATGAATAGAAAGTTCAGAAAAACAGCAATTATCTGAAATAGAAATCATTTGTAACGCTATAAATGTCTTTATCATTATCAATTTAAAGCATCTTTGCTAAATAAAAGTATTCATTTCTTTAGTAAAGTATTAAGTTCTTTTCCAAAAAAAGAAAGAAAAAAGAAAATTATACAGACTCCAAGCTTTATTTCAGATAAATGCTGATCTTTGGTTCTTTCTAATCATCAAAGAATCCTGAAAAAAAAATTTATTCAGCTGTTTTAAATATTGATAATAATTAAAATAATAAACGTTACTTGAACAGCAAATTAGCATATTAGAATGATTGCTGAAGGATCGTGTGACACTGAAGACTGGAGTAATGATGCTGAAAATTTAAATTTTGAATAAATTACATTTTAAAAAATATTAAAATAGAAAACAATTATTTTAAATAGTAAAAATATTTCACAACATTACTGCTATGATGTATTTTGATTAAATAAATGCAGGCTTGGTGATCAGAAGAGAATTCTTTAAACAAACATTTAAAATTTCACTGTTCCAAAACTTGACTGGTACAGTATATAATGACATTTCTTGAAAACTGCAACAAATGTCATAAACATAAACCAAAAAATGGATGTATAATGTGAATTCTTGAAATTTTACTTATTAAAGAGTTATTTTACTTGCACAGCATTTAAAAAATAATTATATATACATTAAAATATTTAATTATTTATATTTTTAAAACAAAAGTATGTCATTTGTGTTTTTTGTATCTGTGCTATAAACACAATCTATGAAATATACAAACACAAAACAATACAGAACAGTGTTACATTTTACCATAGAAGTTTGTGGAACGAATATCTAAGCTTGCAATTATTTTTACTTGTTTCATGTCAATAATTCACATTATGAATTAATGTTCTTAAATTGAGTGTAAATTGAATGCTCAATCAAAAGTTCAGCTCAGCCCTGTATAACCCTCAAAAATGTCCCTCTTTAAAAACTTCAGTGTACTGCATACTTTTGGCAGACCCTTTGAAATTCACAGACACAGCAAACTATGTGTGATGTTCACAATTTGTAACAGAAACATGGGCACTTTTCACAGACTGTCATGAGGCATTTTCTCAGTTATCATCGTAAAATAATTTTTTTAAACAATAACATGAAAACTACATTTATATCACCATACTTTGTGTTATATTACCTTGGCATTCAATTACAGAAAACTATTCTCTAATACAACCAGTTTTGAGTGTTGAAAACTTGACATCAGTGTCTCAATATTTTTTTTAAAGAAAAAAAGCTATCATACATCAATTATATTTTTGTAATTTATTTGTACTTTTACAAAACTCAACCCAACTATAAGGGATTTCATATTTCTGATTCCAGAAATATGAAAAGGGTCCATTGATATAAAAATGAACACTTTTAGAATATTAACTGCGAGGACAAAAATAAGAGGCTGCAACATAAATAAACAAAATTTATTGATAGCCTAATAGCATCAAACAAAAAACCTACAGAATTCTGTTAATAGACATGTGAACAAGCATGTGTTATTAGCAGGCATATTCAGTCTCTGAGTTTTGCTGGATAAGACTAGTGTCCAGAATCATAATCCATTTAGGCCTTCCCAACAGCCTGACCCTGAGCACGCTGGTACTCCTGCTGTAGGCTGGACAAAACTTCCCGATGCTGCTCAGACTTCCTCTCCATCTCCTTCAGTAAAGTTTCATAGCACTGACTGAGATGAAAATAGATCAGTTAGTAGTTTGCCTATGTGAATTACTCACTCAGTTACAACAGAATCAAATGTAACACATACATTTCACCATTGATGTAGTCCAATCTCTTGCTCACTGTTGCTTTGGCTTCATCTAGATCCTGTTTGACCAAAACTGGTCCAATTAGTTTGTAAACTGTATTTTGGCTATCCAACAACCCAAGCTCCTACAGAGGGATGACAAACACAATGTGGTTAAACATGATCATCATAAATTAATAAATGTGTATTTGTAGCACGCTACAAATTAAAATGTGTTCTTACCTCCTTAACAATATTATTTTCAGTCAACTGTGCCTCTAGTTTCTGTCTTGCTGACATACTTTTATTGACATCTGCAAAAAATAAAACGAGTTAACAGTTTCTACGTTCAGAAAGCAGAAATTACAGAAAATAATTTTATTATGTGCACAGAAATACAAGAGCAAATCAAACCTATTCAAAACAGAAGAAGAATAAGATAAAACATAAGAAAAGGCTTTATGGACTACTGAAAAAAAACAGATCACTATGACAGCTCTGGACAGGTGTTGACTAAAAGCTAAATCAGTTCAATATGAGAGCCTGATTTGTGACGTCTCTGTGCATTGTAAATGTAACGTAATCAAATATATAAAACACTATTAAAATTAATGTTAAAATTAATCAATATGCACATGCAGAGATTGCTGGACGGATTGCTAACATGAATAACTTAGCTGTATAGCTAGCGTTGTGATGGTGTACCTTTCTGCAGTTGTTGATATTTCTCCAACTCAGACTGTAATTTCTTCTGAATCGCTTCAGCCATCACAACAGCTATTTTAATTCACGATCCTTTTATATATTGCTAACTACTAACAAAAGGAGATGTTATAACAAAAGCAGTAAGCCAGCACACGGTTCATGCACACAGTCTGGGGCGCACGGGAAGTGACGCAATGTTCATGTGAGGGTTTTGACCGTCGATAAAAAGAGTTACTTCGCCATCTAGTGTTGAAAATTAACCACAGTAATACAAACTTTCATTGGTTTTCATTGACGCCCCTGCAAATAAACCCCGTGAAATGGACAGTAATCGAAAATTATAGTACTTTCCACTCATTTACTTACCTATATGTTATATTTAAATTTTAAGCAGTGTTCAATATAAATATTTTTCATTATAAATGCGAGATGTACTTCTCCCCCTGTCCATATGAGGGCAGTCTCTTTGGTTTCCCCAAACCATCTGAAATGACAGTAAAAGCAATATGGCAGCGCGCATGGTTCAAATACTAACGTGAAGGTCTTTTTTCGGGTGTACGTGAACACATATTATTCCACTAGCAGGTAATATAAATTATATCTTTGTTTATATCTCAATCAAATGTGTCGTCTGTTTTAAACATGTACCTGAAGCTGCTTACTAGCCATCTTCAGATTAAAATACTGTCATGTGCTATATGCATAATGTATTATTATTTGAGCGTGATTATTAGTAGTATTGTAACTTAATTAATAATTAAAAAAAGTGTTTATTTAATTCGTCTGTAAATGGTGGGAAACTACAAAATATAAAGCAATACTTGAAGGGTGTCTACTTACAGGTTTATAATGACAGTCAGTCACTTATTTAAAAAGGGGTTTATTTTCCACTATTTGTGACCCTGGATCACAAAACCAGTCATAAGGGTAATTAAAAAAATAATAAGATTTAAACATCACATGAAAGCTGAATGACAGGACAATATTTGGCCGAGATAAAATTATTTGAGTATCTGGAATCTGAGGATGCAGAAAAAAAAAATTATAATAAAATTAATAATAATAATAACAATCAAAATATTGATAAAATTGCTTTTAAAGCAATGCATATTTCTAATCAGAAAGTAAGTTTTGCTATATTTACAACAGAAAATTTACAAAATATCTTCATGGAACATGATCTTTACTAAATATCCATATGATTTTTTGGCATAAAAGAAAACTCAATAATTTTGACCCATACAATGTTTTGTTGGCTATTACTGCAAACATACCCGTGCTACTTATGACTGGTTTTGTAGTCCAGGGTCACATTTACTATTGTGACCAATGAAATCTTTACATGTATTTATGTCTGAATGTACCAAAAATGTCAGATAAATGTGTATTATGGGATGTTACATACTTCCTTTTATAGATTTTTGACAGACAGCATCTTCAAAGAACAAACTGGAATTTAGAGCTTTGGTCATGTGACTATGTTCATCTATGTAAAAACCAAGTCTGTTTTTATTTGTAGTTGAAAACTGTGTAAACAAAGAAAAAATACTAATTTTGAACTCCTCACACTCAAAAGTAAATATTGGTATATCTCATCACACCAGAGCATGTTGTTTAACTTCATTATACCATTATGTTTCTGTATATTATTATTATTATCCAGGCAAATACAGGTTGAGTGCATTTTTGATTTGTTAAAGTTTATGTATGTTGTAGTATTGCAATCTTACTCAAAAATACTTAAATCTTAAAAGTCAGATTCTTATGAAGATATCATCTTATGAGTGACAAATTATGTGCAGCAGTGATAGCACAGTGTGATTAGATGCTATTATTCTTGACCAACAGGATAAAACACAAACATGCCATTTGGATGCCTGCCGTTGTGGATATTTGTCTGTAGATTATGTAGCCTGAAGTTTATTTAGGACCCAAGCCTCAATAGTTTGTCTGGCACGTTTCAGAGCTGGTTGTTGCTTGTTGTTGACGCAATAGCAAACCTGCAAGCCTGTTTTGTAAGAGAGCCAGAGAAACTGCTCAGTGCTGCTCATTTCACATGCAAAGAAAGCCATTTTGTGAAGGTGCAGCAAAAAACCAGACTGCTTTATTCAGAGAGAATTGGAATTTGGTAGTGTAACTATTTTATGCAAGCTAGCACTATAAAGTTGACCTTGGAGGAAAATACATAATAAAACCTGACCTAAAATACACTCTGTTTGAATTTATCACTAATGTGAACCATAATGTTCCCACATGTTTGCATTTGTTGATTGAATCTAATGCTCAGAAGTGTTTTAATGATGTTTTATTTGACACAGTAGTGATACTTCAATGCCATTTGAGTATTCCCACATTTTTCTAGTTAGCTGTTGTAAATTAGGCGGTAGTTTAGCTCTTTGCTGAGGTTATCACAAATTGCACTCTGCGGTCTTGTCAAAATCAATATGCACCTGGAGGGCATCAGAGGAATTGAGCTGAATTCTGAAACAGCAGCCTGCTTGCTGAATTGCGACGTATGTTGCACCATTGTTTGTTATAGATTAGAGGATGCTGGCTTTGTATGCTGGTTCATTTAGTTGCATTTAGTGAGCAAATGTTGTACACGAGTGAAAGCAGAAAGGCCAATTTTCCCATATCGCCCCATTTTGTGCACAACGCAAGCTGGTAGAAGGAATTAAATCATTTTAGCAGTTATTTCTGCTATGCATAAATGTTTTATATACTTTCCTCCTCATTTATTTTCCAGCTTTTGTCTACTTTGCGAAAACCACAATTGCTTGTTCAGCAGCAATTTTTAAATGGGCTATTCTTGCCTCAACAAACATGTTTTCCCATGTCTGCGAGTTCAATTTGTCTCAAACCAAAAACAGATATATCAAGAGAGCAAGAATCCAAATGAACTGGCTGGCTTTCAAAAGTCGGGCTGTAAATCTATATATGTAAATGCGAAGCTGCAGAGGGAATAGTTTTGAGGTTCTTAAATCACTTCATAAAGAGAGTCCTGTCTCTCTTTGTCATCTTAAATCAGAAATGATGTCGCCCTGCTAATGCCATTGACTCCCTTGGGTGTTTCATTTTCCTGAAACCTGGTTTAATCCCTTTGAACTGAAGTGTGTACAGAACAGCTTTAGGTTCTTGTAGTACTGCTTTCTCTGAATTTGCATTAAAATATTAATTCACTTTACTGAGTCTAGGGATTTTTAACATCCAAATTGTGGATGTTTTTTTTTTTTTTTGGCCAATGGACAAAATGCGCAAATAAATAAATAAACAAACCTGAGCCGCGTTCATTTATTGCTAATGGTATATTGCACTATTTTCCCAGTGCAATTTAAAATCCCAGAGCTTGGCATTTCTTTTTTTATCATTATTACAGCCAAGATACTTCAATGTGATACATTGCAACAATTCATTTTCAGGCACCAATTGTTTGTACACCTACTTCATTATTCTCTGTTCAGTTAATGTAGAAAAAATCAAATAGCACTTTGGCTAAAGATTCATTTGTAGCAAACAAACTGATACGGATGTTCCGCCCAGTGATGGTTTCCAGGATATTAAATTAGTGTAAAATCTGATATTGTAGACCTAATCAAAGCATTACTTTCACAGGGCAAAGTGCTGGGTCATGCAGTACATTTTTAAGTCTCCAGTATTAATCAGCACAACTATTTGCAACATTGATAATAATAAGAAATGTTTCTTGAGCAGTAAATCAACATTGATTTCTAAAGGATGGTATGGCATTGAATAATTAATGCTGAAAATTCAGTTTTGTCATTGCAGGAATAAATTACTTTAAAAATACAGTTGAAGCCTTGCAGAATCTGCAAAATGTAAATTGTTTTACCCAAATAAGAGGGATCATGTGCAAAATGCAAAATGTTATTTTTTTATTTAGTACTGACCTGAATAAGATATTTCACTTAAAATACATTATCATATAGCCCACAAGAGAAAATAATAGTTGAATTTATAAAATAAACAACCTTAAAAATTTTACATACACTTGATTCTTAATACTGTGTTGTATTAAGTATTAAGAGAAATCATTCAGGTCCCACAAATGATCCACAGCTTGTTCTGAACAGTTAAACTGCCTGCTGTTCTTCAGAGAAATCCTTCAGGTCCCACAAATTCTGTGGTTTTTCAGCATTTTTGTGTATTTAAAACCATTCAAACAATGACTGTATGATTTTGAGATCCATCTTTTCACACTGAAGTGACTGAGGGACTCATATAACATATATTACAGAAAGTTCAAACACTCACTGATGCTTCAGAAGGAGACACAATGCTTTAAGAGCTGGGGGTGAAAACTTTTTGAATTTGAAGATTAGGGTAAATTTAACTTTTTTTTGTCTTCTACGAATCATGTAAATATCTTCTGTAGCTTCTAAAGGGCAGTACTAAATGAAAAAAATGAGGCAAAATAAGAAAAATGTACACATCTTCATTGTTCAAAAGTTTACACACCCGGCTCTTAAAGCAGAATTTTTCTTTCTGGAGCATCAGTGAGTGCTTGAACCTTTTGTGATAGTTTCATATGAGTCCCTTGGTTGTCCTCAGTGTGAAAATATGGATCTCAAAATCATACACTCATTGTTGGAAAGGGTTAAAATACACACAATGCTGAAAAACACACAGAATTTGTGAGACCTGAAGGGTTTTTCTGAAAAACAGTGGGTAGTTTAACTGTTTAGGGACTCATGAACAACTATCACTAAACAAAACAAAACAAATCAAAACAGTTGTGGATCATTCAGGTAACAATACATTATTAAGAATAAGGTGTATGTAAACTCTTGAACGGGGTCATTTTATACATTTTCTCTTCTGGCCTATATATGTAAAAGTCTTTTATGTGATATATCTTATTCAGGTCAGTACTAAATAAAAAATACCATGTATTTTGTATGATCCCTCTTATTTTGCTAAAATAATTAACATTTTGTGAATTCTGCCATTTTGACTTATAATAATACAACCTTGGTGAAGATAAGAGACTTCTTTTATAAACGTTGAAATCTTATCAACCGTAAGCTACAAAGATAATGAATGCATGCTGTTTCTTATTTCCTAATCATAATATTTCAAACAAAAACGTGTTTTTTCCCTGAGAACATCAAATATTATTCTTGAGCAATTTAATTTCATTTGCAAAGCTAAGGAGAGTGCTTCAAAGCAGGAAACCCAGCAAGCACACTGAAGTTTGACAGAACATGCCTGCAGTCCATATTCACTCATCCTCAGACTTTTTTCTTTCATCGTGTATTTTATATCCCCATCACGTCAACAGAGTTGCTTTTTAATGGAAACGAAATTTCATGCATGTTTCTTCAGAACACTCAGAAACACTGTTATTGTCGGCACCAAGTAAACCATCGCCCCCCCAAAAAAGTAAATTGGTGCCAAACACAATGTTCCGAATAAATTGCTTCAATTCAGCTCGCAGGATTGTTGATTGTCCTCTTCTGCTTCTGAATATGTTAAAACGGTTGGACCTCCTGCCAAGAAGAGGAGGTTTACCAGCAGCCCAACCTTCCCTGACTGCCTCTTAAATTGATTTGAGCTTCAACATGCTTTTTAAAACAGCAAAAATATGTTTGGAGAACAGCATGAAATAGAACGGGCGAAATGAAGGCCAGCATGTGATTGGCATTAAAAAGAAAACCCAAAGAGTCATTTTTAACGCAGCGTGATTGCAAAGCCTATATCTGCTGCTTCTGCTCTTCACAGATAGCCTGTGTATTCTGAGATCCAAGACGTCTTGGTGCTTGCGAAAAGCTCT
This sequence comes from Cirrhinus molitorella, assembly GCA_033026305.1. NCBI lineage: Eukaryota > Metazoa > Chordata > Actinopteri > Cypriniformes > Cyprinidae > Cirrhinus > Cirrhinus molitorella. Next base: position 29,576,803 of record CM065129.1, on the reverse strand, counting down.
CTTTGCTCGTCTCCTTGCGCGCACAGATGCGAGGATTAACTTGGCATTAAAACCAATGGCGCGTTCCAACGTGTGGCTAGCGAGGTGTGTTTATTTCACCTCTGTCCTCATCTCCCTTGCATTTATGAATATATAAATAGTGAGGTTAACCTGGGAACAGAGCGCTGTGAATAATTTAGAGATATTGTTTTCACCTGGGTTGAACCGTCACAAAATGAGTCAAGTTCCCCCTGTCACATCTGCAATTAGCCATGCTGCTATCGAGCGAATGACGGTGAACGCGCAGTGGCTTTTATTGCATTCGGTGTATATCAGATTACGGGGTGTGGTTTTTATGACTCACGCTTCCCAGCACGCATATGTTTCAGGCCATTTCCACCACTCGACTAATTGATTGAATCATGTAATCGAATTCAGTCTTGAATGGAAAAACCAAGTAGTACTCTTTCGCCCTTGTGTGTGGTGCTAATTCCGGTGATGTTTTGGCACTTTGGTGGCTGCTGTCCAATCTGCTTCATCGACCCTTCCTGATCTAGACCCATAGAGCGCTAGCTAACCGTAATGGATCAGCAGAGTACAGGGAATCGTTGAAGGCAGCCAAGCACAGAAGCTCTTCGAGTGCGTGACGCACCTGTGCTTTTATCCCTTATCTCTGAAGGGCCTGAGGTTTCATAGCACTTCGCCTCGCGACTGTCTTCACTTACAGTGTCTCCAGATAAGGCCGCTGTGCACTCTTGGGAGAGCTTTTATGGATCGGAGAGCTTTTGTGTAACTCACTTTTCAACCTCTGGACAAGTATTGATTTTTTTGTGCTGAATTTTTAATGAATTAAGGAGACCTCAATAATTACCTTTCCCAACAGGCAAAGGGGACGGACAGACGTGTGGCAGGCCAGACAAATAGACAATGTCTAAAATATCTAAAGCAGCCAAGGCGGTGAAAAAGTTGGACACTGGAGGTGTGATCAGAGCAATTGTAAGGTCTGGGCAAGCGGCGCCTGGGCCTCCACTGGGCCCCATCCTGGGACAGGTAAGCTTTTAGACCTGATTTCATTTTTACTTCATAATTTTATTCTTTATTATGTTCATGGCCTTTGCAGTGGTTCTAAACCAGGTCTAAACCAGCCTCAAAATTCATCTGACATCTTTCTTTAAAAAATGCATTTTTATCAGGCTCCGATGTATAGGTTTCTATGTAAGTACTGGTACTTCTGATTGGGCTGAGGGTGGGATTTTAGCAAGTTTAAAGTAAAAGTATTTGATGTATGTATAATATATGTAGAGAACATTCACTCAGTATCATTATCTCATTTTTGACAAAGATGGCTTTTAGCTGGTTTTGTATCTGAACTCTTTATTTGTTATTTCAATTCGTGGAACAGCTATTGCAAATTTTCTGGTTAAAAATAGAGAGAACCCAGAGGAACTGTCTTTTTGTAGGCCAACATCTTGGAAACAAATTAGCATTTTAGCATATCTGTTTCCGTTGTCCTGAAGTCAGTGGGTTTTTTGAATGGGGTTTTTGATTAAATGACTGAGGTCTGTGAATGTCCATGTTTTATTATGACATTCAATACATCAGTAATACACCCTCAAGAATTTGTAAAGCATTTACTTGTCTTAAAAAAGGCGGTTGCTTACAAGTAGCTAAATGGGACTACAGTGGTTGTCTGTGAAATTAATTGTCATTAAACCAAATGGGTAAACTCTTGTTAACTCACCTTTATTTCTGTGGTGTTTCATACAGCAGAGATGGTTTCAAAGCAGTTTTGCAGTATTAAACAGGAAACAGAATCAATGATGCAAGTCTCATCAATCACATATACACACAAACTGCTCTGAGAGTCAGGTCATTAACATTTTGCCGCATATCATACGCAAAAATAAATTTTAAGGTCTTCACAGCATCCTGTCAAAAAAAGTTTGGTTTAACTTGAAGAAACTGTGACAGGAGTGTATTATTTTATGTAATGACAATAAAAAATTTATTTTTTGTTAAACTTTTAATAAATTGCTGTTAAAGTTTCTTGATTCAAATTAATTATACATGCTTTTTGATTAATAAAATGTAATTTAACCATTAAAACCGGTCCAAAAACAAAGTCTAGAAAAAAAAAGAAAAGTAAAAAAATGTAATTCAGAAAAATTAAAACTGAAAAAACTGGAATTTGGAAAAAATAAAATGTATTTCATAGGTCTTTAAAAATGTAATTTTTGTTAAACTTGTAATATATTGATGTTAAATTGTGTACGTTTCTTGATTTCAATTAATTATACATGTTTTTTGATTAATAAAATGTAATTTAACCATTAAAACAGGTCCAAAAGCAGAGTCTAGAAAAATTAAAAGTAAAAAAATTGAATTCAGAAAAATTAAAATGGAAAGAAACCGAATTTGGGAAAAAATAAAACGGATTTCATAGGGCCCTACTTTTATGGCCTCACTGCACAAACATTTGCAAACTATTCTAACTCAAACTTTCAAGAAAAATGTTTTTGAAAATTAAAAGAGATTTGAAAGAGTTGTGGTTTTACCTTTAGTTTTTAGTTCTCTTGTTTGCATTTAGGCTTCAGAAATCATAATTCATAAGTTGATTATGAAGATTATGATGACAAACAAAACAGGTAATTCTAAACTTTGGTTGGTCACGGAGCTTATTTTCTGGAATAATCATAAAAGCCATTGAAAATATACTATTGGGTTTTTGTCCCATGGAGATGCTAACCTATGGGTTAACCTCTACAGTTTTTAAAACTTTAGGAATACTGTAATTAGATTTGCAGAGACTAAGAGTGTCTGGCCTTAAATATTGTTGCTTATGATGGTGGTCTTTTGGGTCGACACTGCTCTAATGTTTAGGAAAGCAGTAAGAGCAGCACAACATAAACAGCTTTGACTATTTGAAGTTGTCTTCAGCAGGAGTTGAATGTTCAGAAAGAAGATTACATTTCATATATTTACAGCGTCTAAAGTTTTTGTGTTTGTCTCCACCATAGGGACTTGGGAAACTGTTTAGCCAAATGTTGACACAGGCCTACCTCTGCTCTCATATGTAAAGCACATTCATAAGTAACAAGCTAATTACAGCTGTAATGATGTCATTACAGTCCCATGCCCATTATGATGATAATAAATGAGACACGTTTACCTCTGCCAGCGCAAGTCAACCTGGCCTCCTGAGCGTGCTTGCCTGCTGAAGAAAGCTGTTGTGAACTAAACATGAGGTGTAATGAGTATCAGTCAAGCAAGGCAGCACCATATGTCAGTGAAACACGTGCAGTCATGTGGTCGTGCATGTGTCTACTCGTGCTCTTGTCAGCTCCGCTTGAGCTCTGCATTGCCTTTGCGCCTGTGCTGCCATCTTTGGCTCAACTTTTATGTGTATTAAACTGTAAATAAATTGCAGCCAGCAGGCCTTCAGCTTACAGCTCTGGCCCTTTAATCTTCCCGCTTTCTCCTTCCTTCGTTTTTTCTCTCGTCTGCCTAACCATCCCTGACAGGGTAAGCGCATAGAGGTAGGCTGCCTGTCGGCCGGGGGGCAAATTTAAACAAACGAGAGAAATAAAAGAGGGAGCTCCGGAGGAGAGGGGGGGAAACTGACAGCTTCTGTGGAGGAGAGTAATTACAGTCCAGAGAGAAATTAACTCAGCCGGATGGAGGAGAGAAACAGAGGACAGAATAAAAGGGGGCTGTATAAGACAATAGTTCAAGTGATTTGTACATCGAGACCAGGCATACTAACAACACTGCCTTTCAGTGCGGTAAATAGGTGAATCTCTGAAAGATTTCCACATATTTATGAACCATTACAATATATTTCACGGAAGCATTATTTTTATGTCAATAGTGGATTAATTGACCTGAAAATTATAACCTTTTTTATTCATATTTTCATTACTTTATATGTGACCCTGGACCACAAGGGGGCAATTTTTTGAAATTGAGATTTATACATTATCTGAGAGCTATAAATAAAAAAGCTTTCCACTGATGTGTGGTTTGTTAGGATAGGACAATATTTGGCCTATTTGAAAATCTGGAATCTGAGGGTGCAAAAAAATCAAAATACTGAGGAAATCACCTTTAAATTTGTCCAAATTAAGTTCTAAGCAATGCATATTACTAAGTAAAAATTACGTTTTTATATATTTATGGTAGGAAATGTACAAAACATATTCATGGAACATGATCTTTACTTAATATCCTAATTATTTTTGCCATAAAAGAAAAATGTATAATTTTGACCCATACAATGTATTTTTGGCTATTGCTACAAATATACCCGTGCTACTTGTGACTGGTTTTGTGGTCCACACAGACAAATAAATGACATTTTAAGTTCCATTTTAAAATATCCATATTAAAAGAGAAAACTCTTTTTAAACTGTAATAATATTTAAAGGAACATTCCACTTTTTAAAAAAATAGGCTCATTTTCCAACTCCCCTAGAGTTAAACAGATGAGTTTTACCGTTTTTGTAATCCATTCAGCCGATCTCTGTGTCTGCCGGAGCACTTTTAGCATAGCTTAGCATAAATCATTGATTTAAATCTGATTAGACCATTAGCATCTTGTTCAAAAATGACCAAAGAGTTTTTATAAGAGTATAGTTCCTGTAGATGCTAATTGTCTAATAAGATTCAATGATTTATGCTAAGCTATGCTAAAAGTGCTCGGGCAGACACAGAGATCGGCTGAATGGATTCAGAAATGGTAAAAATCATCTGTTTAACTCTATGGGACTTAGAAAATGAGCCTATTTTCAAAAAAAGTGGAGTGTTCCTTTAAATATTATTACAGTTTAGAAAGAGTTTTCTCTTTTAATATGCATATTTTAAAATGTAAAGTGTTCCTTTAACAATATTACTATTTACTGTATTTCTGATTACATAAATGAAGCTTTGGTGACCTTTCAAGAAATATTTAAATATTTTTGAATCATTTTAAGGAGATCAGAAACTGATTTTAAAATCAAAATAATGTCAAAATGTGAACAAAATGTCTGTTTCATTATGCAAAGCACTTATTTGTTTCTATAATATTCACTCGGTGAACATTGTGCATGTCTGACCTGCTGGTTCTGTTCTTTTCACTGATTTCTTTTCATTACTGGAAAGCTGAACAGTTGCAGGGGACATAACATGGAGGGTGTGCATTTAAAATGAAGAGAGAGAGGGAGAGATGAAAGGCTGAGAAATGGCATTCTGGTCTGGTTCATATGTCTAAAATATACCTCTGAAGCAAAATCAGCTTCATGTGGAACTGCTCTCTGTAATTTAATTAATTTATAGCCAGGCTTATTTTTAGCATTTGTCATGCAAGTTTGTCCGCTTTTATGTTCTGTAAATATTCCATGTAAATCACGAATGGAGTGCGGTATAAGCTCTTAGCTCTTTGAAAAATGAGTCCCATTTCAATTAATATGAGTAATAATGGTTTATCAGAGCAGGGGTGGGGGAATCGTACAGGCTGCTGATGGAGAGTGAATTATACCCTACCCTCTTACCATAATCTGCACCAGGATTCATTCTCTATCACCACATCAGAAAATGCGTGCCTCTCTAACATCATACGCAGATGCGTACAGATCTGTCATTGGTAACCACAACGAAGAAAACTATTTATGCTGTGGTATCTATGGCATGTTTAAAGGTGCTATATGTATTTTTTGACTGTGCTAAAGCATAAACACACCATAATGCATTTGCAAATACTTAGGTTAAAGCCACCCAAAAATTTTTATTCTGTCATTAATTACTCTTCCTCATGCTGTTACAAACCCGTAAGATCTTGGTACCTTTCTGGACCTCTCAGATTTCATCAAAAGTATCTTAATTTGTGTTCCGAAGATAAACGAAGGTTGAGACATGAGGGTGAATAATTAATGACAGAATTTTAATTTTTGGATGAACTTCCCTTTAACATCACATACTTGGTTCTCTGAAAAACAATGCTACAGCCAGTTATTCTATTTTGAAAATGAGAATTCCGTGTCGGAATGTCTGTTTTTGTCTGTGAAACTCCGCCCACTGCCAGTTCAACCAATAATATTTTGACAGTCCGGGTTGCCAGTTGGTGGAAAACACAGCATAATGCAGCAGTGGAAGCGAGCAAACAAACTGGGTCAGAGATCGCATATTCTACCTGATTTAAAAACCTAAATAGCTTTATGATTAGAGGATAAATCAACTCATCAGTTTACAGTGTAAGGCTTGTCGTCTTACATTGTCAGTTGCGCTCCTTCCTGTTGCATGTTCTAAACCTGACAACCCATGTGAGCATTGAACTGTGCTACCCATTTCAACCACTAGCTGGCAGTATTACATATTGCACTTTTTAAAGGTGGAGATTAATGAGCCGTCACTGCCCATTCTGTGTACAAATACCTGGGGCTGCCCATACAGGGACCTAAAAGTCTGAGACAACATTGAGAAACTTGGATTCAAAATCAGAGTTTTAGGATTTAGAAAAATTTGTCATGCACAGATGGTTAAATGCTCTTGCTTTTCAATGATCCAAACGAGCATTTGTGCTTCATTCTGTGCTGGTTTTACACAAACGTCTTGAGTTCATGCAGCTCAAGTGCCAACTGTCATTAAAGCAAAAGATAGATAGTGCAAATACTTGAAGATTAATGTCATTTTGTTAAGTAAATTTTGGCCTGAAGTTGCTGTGCTGATAATATATTTAGTAATTAAAAATTTGCTGCAGTAGAAAAATGCTAAATAAAGGCATTTTTCACTTTCGTACCTCACTTTATGTAATTGCAGGGAAAGTTTTACTGTTGAAAGTGATTGACAGATACTTTCGCTACTGTGTTTGCTCAACCATGAAACGCCCATTTAGTTGATGGAGGAATGGATTAATTTGTTTGTGAGGACCGACCATAAAAATTGTGGTTTTTAAATGAAGTTCCATCCCATGTAATTTTTGAAATGTTGTCATTAGGTTTGACAGGTCTGCACGAATTTACTTTCGAGCTGCTTCTGTCTCGCATGTCAGACCAACAGATTATGGGGTCTGCCTGAGAAGTGGGTAACAATGGTGGAGGCAGGTGTCTATTAAACACTTTTATTACAGAGTGGAATATTAACAGTGGTCATGCTTCACAGTACATGGTTTAATTCAAGTCCTTGACGAACACCGAAACGAACAAGAGTAACAATATTAATTGTTGCTCTTTAAAGAAGGCACTTAATTAAAACAGCTCCCCCCTCTGCCTCATTACCATTTTGTCTGGGAGCGTCACACCACAGTAGGCTGCTCGTGTTTGGCTTTACAAATCATCAGCTGTACAAACTACAAAGTGTGCTAATATGAGGAGTTATCTCTGCTAATCTTGCCAAAAGCACAGAGACTCCAGGAATAGTTATGAACCTGCAAATCCCAGTTGCAAATCCCAGTTGCTGGCAGTTTCAGACCTCTAGAGCTCATGGGAAATGTAAGCCGGTCCCAGTGAGGTCTCAGTGGGGTCCAAGCTGACGTGAGAGAGCGTGTGGCTGTGCCCGTGAGTGCGTGAAAGTGAGTGGTAGCGCGTAGAGGACGGCACTGGAGACGTGCACTCCTGCTCCTGCTCCGTGGCTTGCTCTGATGCTGCCCCTCGAGTCTGGTTTCCAGTTCCTGTGGTGGCTCCGGTGCCCTGCATCCCTCCGCTGCCCTTTCTGTGCCTCTCCCAAGCGGAGCTTAACTTAACCGCAAGAGCCAGCAGGTTTTTTCCCAGGAACACCGTGGATACTCGCGGGTCCCTGTACCATAGCATTCCGACCCCTCTGGGCACGAGCGTGAACAGGTTAATGGTCACCAGGCTGAGCCACGGATAGATGGCCTCCTTTCGAGCCGCCTGCAGCCCAGGCAGCGCGGTGGCGCCCAGCTCCGTGAGCGACACGCATGGCAGCAACAGCAACAAAACATAACAGTAAAAGAACACTATGCCCTCCACCCAAAGAGGAACCCCCACGCTTCCCTGCACCTCCCATAGGCCAGCTTGCAGATCCAACACATCGAGCAAGTCGACCACCACCCACAGAAGCCGGCTGCGCACCTCCTGCTTCCTACGGAGTGGAGTCATGTAATCGGCTCCTGTCAGGATGAGGAACAGCGAGGGCAGGCACACAGAAAGTAAAAGAGTTAGAGTTTTGCGGGCGAGAGGATCCGGGGGTCGTCTCTCCTGTCTGTAGTTCTGACACACAAAGAAAAGCTTGAGCTGCAGCAGCGAGAGGAAAAGAAACCAGAGAGCGTTGGCGAAGCCCCGGCGGGGAGAGCGAGCCTCCGAAACCACACCGGCGGAAACAAAGCGCAGCGCCAGCAGGAAACACAGGTCACCCAGCGCGACGGCGACACATGGCCATACTGCAGGACGGGCTCCGCCTCGAGGTCCCAGCATGCTCTGCTCCAGCAGGTAGAGGTCGACCACGGCCATCGTGCTCACTGTCACCAGAGTAGACACGCACACCTGGGGCGAGGGCAACATGCTTGAGGAAGAAGGAGAAACAAGGACACAGTCAGACTCTGATGACTCATTAAGGAAAGAGGCGAGGATGGTTTTAGAGGTTATATCCTGATAAGGACATGGCCTGCATGATTATGCGCTATTACAAGGCTGGAATATACAGAGAAAAGTGCAATTTCAGAGTAAATTGGCCATATATCTTCAAAGCCTTGAAAGTACATGCACATAATACTATTTATGGCTTTTTAGTCTATCCCTATGGACTGAGCAAATTGCATGATTTTCTGCAACATGCAGGTCAACAATAGACTATTCATGCACTTCCTTGAAGCAGCTTCATTGTTTGGCGATGCTTAAATGGCAGAGATTTTCTTTTTCAACCTTAATATCAAAGGTAGTTGCTGAGTGTCTGTACCCAAGGTCTTGACAAATGTAGTTCGCAGTCCTGGGCTATTTTACAATTCATGGCATTTCAAAGGCTTGTTCAGTTTACAAGGCCGGTGACATTGACTGGATTAGTAGGATGAGGTTTCTGCCAGCACTGAGTATAAGTATTTGCCTGTTTTAGACAGGGTGTTAGGGTGGTCAGGGTCTTTTTTTTTTTTAAATCACGTCCAAAACAAGCATATCTTTCTGCTTCCAGTCTTAATTTGTTTTTCTCAGTTGATGCCTCTAATATAATGCCAGAACCTCTCTTTCTTTCTTTCATTCTTTAAATCTTTCTAAATATGATTTCTCAACTCATGAAAATTTCAGTCGCTTTCTGAGTGTCCCAGGTTTTCAGCTTAGTATATAGCATATTCATGTTAACCCTTGTTCTCTATTAATTAATTATATCAAAAGAAACCCAAGCAGAGACTTTCAAAGCCTCTTTCCCCTCATGGCTTTCCTTCCATGCTGGTTTTCGTCACATATTGTGGTATTTAATTGTCTTTGGTTTTAGTATGAAGCGTGACTTGATTAATTCTGACTCTTGTTTTGTAAAATGAAGCTGCTGAGTGCACTGGGCCACCTGCAAAATGGCGACGCTTAATCTTAATACTGTCCGAGAGGTGTTGTCATAACACTGCATACTGATGTTGATTTTATTCATGTTTCCTCAAGCCATATTTCAGCTACGGACAGTGTAAAACTGTGGTATTGATTAATGTAGAGGAATGATTGTGGGCTTTATGGTGAAATCGAATGCAGGCCTTCTCAGCCGGATGAACTCAATGGCTGGTCTGACCATTGGTGTCTGATGTGAATGTCAACACCTCAGACAGATGGCTTTTTAAACATAAAAATCATTACTGTTGAGGATATACAGGGTGTCAACAGGGTTTAGCATAGAGGTTTGCTACATTAGATGTTGCAACTATGCAAAAAGAAAAGTAAACTCAAAATGGATGACATCAGGTAGAGTAAATTATGACAGAATTGGAAGTGGTGCACTCCACGGACGAGAATCCATAAAATGCATTATTAGACCGTTTTCCAAAGCTGCATGATATTATTAAACCCATTTAAAATCGTAATAAAATTCACAAATGATATGATTCAATATAATAAATATATGCGCACACACTGTTATCATTTACATGTGTGGAGCATCTCAAATTCCATTTCTGCATATTGTTGTGAGTTTGGATTTATTATAACTTTTTTCATCAGATTTGTAAGGTAAATCATTTATAAACCTACACATCAATGCTAACTGTTCATTGCAATTTCAAAATAAAAGCTCAAACCCTCACTTTGTTTTGATGTCCACATTACAGTGGCTGTAGCATTTCTCTCGTAAAATAAATATTACAGATTAAGTGGACATTTGAATTAAATGTTGTTTAGCACTACTGTTTATAATACATTGTACATTTTAACTGTTTTGTTCAAATCAATTAACAACTTATCCCCGCATCCCTGACGGCAATCTGTATGTGCGTAGAAATCCAAGACAAAAAAATGTCTCCAACTAAATAACAAAAAACAAATCCCGCACACTACAAATTATGCAACAATTATCAAAATTTTATTAACAACGTTTTGGTCGTATGACCTTTATCAGGTAACTGTTTTGTTCAGTAAAACCATATGATTACTTTGATACTTTTGATACTTTATTTGAACTAATTACCATTGATCCTTTGCTATATATGTATTTTAAGTCATTTTAAATGCTGTTGTTCACATTGGTCTATTTTTAGTACTACAAATATATATATAATCCGATTACTCAATTAATTGTCAGAATAATTGACAGATTGCTCAATTACCAAAGTATTTGTTAGTGATAGCCTTTCTTACAACTTCTAAACACTCCTTAGATGTATGTGTATGTGTGTGGAGAAAGTGTTAAAGAGTGAGGTGAAATGGAAATTGAATGGGGTGAGAGAGAGAGACGGCGAGAGCATGATGGTGATTCATTCCCTTGGCTTTTTACAGACCTAATAAAGTGTTACGGTATGATGGTAATAGTTCATAAATAAGCTGAGGGAAATAAAGACGCAAAGAGTGACAAGTTTAACACAAAAAGCAGAGGCGACGTGCTCTGGGAAAAAGGAAATGTTGTGTTGGAGAATTGTTGATGAGAATGGAAATGGAAATATATTCATAGCTGGGGAACTGTAGAAATTAAACGCATTAATAGGAAGTGTGGAGGAAATGAAGGGAGTATGTTGGTAAATGACCTAGAATGATTAATCTTCTGTGAGCTCTGTGGAATGAAAAGGGAATGTGCGTCACTAATATCTGATTTTGACTTTATTTTTGTCTCTGTTTCTGATTTTCTGCTTTGGAATTCAATTGAATCCAATAATCTCAGACTACAAGTGTTGAACTTGGAAGAGGACACGTGATCCTGGAGAAAAACGCTTCTGCACAGGACACATTTCTTTTTCAATCAGAAAAATGATTGAAGTTATTTTAAAACAAAGAAGAACTGAAACCCAGAAGGCTTGCCTGTAGGTGCAGAGCTTATCTTTTGACTCCACTGTCAGCCCATAATTCATCAGGTTATCAAGTCACTTGGAAGATACTGTGTTGTTTTCTCCAAGCACATCCATAATAACTAGACATCAGCACTGACAGTCAGTGCATCCTTAAGCATAAGTGATGGCTTAAGGCTGCTGGTTACAGTGCATAATTTTATGCAATTTTGCTGTACAAATGTGTTCTTTGATCTGCACTTGTATTTCGAAAGTCAACGAAAGATGTGCCTTGAGTAGTCTTTTGATGTACAGTCACTATGTTCCTGCATCTTATATTCACTATGCATATGCTTTGGATGTTGCAATCTAATTATCATGTCTAAATGCAGACTTGAAACAAAAAAAAAATCTCCATATGCGACCCTGGACCACAAAACCAGTTTTAAGTAGCACGGATATATTTATAGCAATGGCCAAAAATACACTTGGTCAAAATATTGATTTTTCTTTTATGCCAAAAATCATTAGGATATTAAGTAAAGATTATGTTCCATGAACATATTTTGTAAATTTCCTACCATAAATATATCAAATGTTAATTTTTGATTAGTATGCATTGCTAAGAACATAATTTGGACAACTTTAAAGGCCATTTTTCTCAGTAACACCCTCAGAATACATATTTTCAAATAGTTGTGTATCGGCCAAATATTGTTCTATCCTAACAAACCATACATCAATGGAAAGCTTATTTCTTTATTCAAAAACTGACCCTTCTGACTGTTTTTTTTTAAGTGGTCCAGGGTCACCTAATTATTATATTATCTTGACACTTAAAGAAAAATAACTAACCTATATTGGTCAGAAAACAAAAAAACTAATACAGGTTTGGAATGACAAGAGGGAGAATAAATGATGACAGAATTTTGAACTATACCTGCAGTGTTTTAGAGGATAATAAGTAATACAGTGAAGTAGTGTTTGACAATGTGAGGAGAAATGTGAAAGCTTCTCCTAATTAACACTCTAAAGTGATGGCCATTATTACTGGGTTAAATATAGTGTGATAAATATTGTAAATGTTTAATTGCTGCGTGCAAGTGCCCATAATCATGTCTACCTCTCATTCTTGGAGATACTCTCTGCTGGACTCATGCCACATGCCCTCATTTACGAGTAAACGGCTGAAAATGTCCGTCGGTAATGTGCCATTGAGCCATTCCCACACAGAGAAGATCATCTGTACAGTGAGAGCATCGGTGTTCGCGAATAAATGGCATCATCTGTCTTGATGCTTGTAAGTGTCGTGCTGCTGGCACTGCAGGACATGTGTGATCAGACCTGTACCACTTCAATATATCACCATATTGCGACAGGTGTCAATGCATTAGGATCAACCCCATCCGAATTTCAGGTGTCAATCTTAGCAATGAGCTTGTCAGCAGTAAAGCATTTGAACTTTCAGACTTGAAGGCTGCATGAATAATTGAATATCAAGTTGCAAGAGAGCCGAACTTCATGTAAGCAGGATTAGATGAAGTAGAGAGTGTATTTACCCCACAGCATGAAGACTTCACAGAGCAGTCTCAATCTAGTGACCAGCGCAAGCCTGCAGGCATCAAGACGATATTATCTGAATCCAGTGTCCGAAATCGCGCTGTTCGTCCACTGTATGGCTGCTCAGCATAACTAAACGTGGAAAATAATCCAGAGAAGTCAGCCACGCCAAGCTCAAAGACTACATTGTCCATAATAAAAACCCCTATTCGTGCGAAGTGATGAGGAAGCGAGCCTTTCTATCTCCTGACTTTCTTTGTCGCAAAATCCTTATATAATAGGCATGGGCTTTATTCCGTTATCTCGACTCGCGCCCGAGCAGGATCTTTCCCGGTCCATCCAGACTCTGAGACGGCTGCGATGAAGCTTTTTGCGGGCTAAGGAGTAGAAGTCGGTCAGAAGTGCGCTAGAAACGTGTTATCCGCTAAATCTGCAAAGGAAGCCGCTTTTCTCCGAGTATCCCGATGCTTCTTCTTACTTCTCTATCGAAAGAAGCGAAAGAACGCGTCGCTCGACAGTTTATGATTGCAGTGTGTCATTTGTAGGCAGCTTACGTGCACTTGTACCCCTCCCTCCGCTCGCTCTCTAACTCCACCGCTTAGTTGCTTCTCTCTAAGCCTCTCGGATTTCACTTCTGATAGCAGGCGGGGATATTTGAATGGCCTCGTGCATATTGCATGGGAGTCGCCATCCGGAAGGGTCCGCGCTACTAATTACTGCTGCTAGTGCAATCATTGCTATGATAATTACATTGTTCCAGACTGGAGAAAACAACACCCCCGATGTCCCTGCTGTTGGTGACGAATGATTGTGTGCTGGGATGAACGAGAAGGTCCTTTCAGATTGGCTATTTGTCATTTAACATTTTTTATCTAGAACAACTAATTGCAAGGACAGTCCCTTGGGTTAAATGCCTGACTGAAGAAGTGTGACTGCATTGCACAGATTACTAATGCAGTCTTTGTGTTAAGCATATTTTTACATTTGCACTTAGCATTTCATGTAAATTTAATACATATTTTTTCAAAAATGTGCAAAAACCATATATACAGGCATGTCAGCGACCTAATAAAAGCTTTAGTCAATTACGGTTTTTGAGGATTTTTCTGGACTTTAATGGTGACCAACAGATTGAAGGTTAAAATCGCAGTTTCACTGCAGCTGAGGAATAAGGGTCTTAACTAGCAAAACGATTGGACATTTTCTAAAAAAAAAAATGCAATTATTAAACAAATGCTTATCTTGCACTAGCTCTGCGATGCGTATAACGTAACGTCACTATTAAAGTCCACTATATGGAGAAAAATCTTGGAATGTTTTCCTCAGACAACTTAATTTCTTAGCGACCTTATCGGGAAATTTTTATTCTGGAGATTAACTAATCCTGTAATCTCTCATATTTTAGTCATGATCACTGACAATCTATGCTTATGTTTTAAGATCAAACACATTTGTGACCCTGGACCACAAAACAAGTCATAAAAGTCTGTTTTTTTTTTTAATTGAGATAAATTAGCTTTCCATTGATATATGGTTTTGGCTGAGATACAACTATTTGAAAATCTGGGTGGGTGCAAAAAAATCTAAATATTGAGAAAATTGCCTTTAAAGTTGTACAAATGAAGCTTTTAGCAATGCATATTACTAATCAAAAATTAGGTTTTCATATATTTATGGTAGAAAATTGACAAAATATCTGCAAGGAACATAATCTTTACTTAATATCTTAATGATTTTTGGCACAAAAGAAAAATCGATAATTTTAACCCTTACAATGTGTTTTTGGCTATTTCTACAAATATACCCATGCTACTTAAGACTGGTTTTGTGGTCCAGGGTCACATTTGTCAGAATCTTTTCTGTCTTTATGTAAGCAATTAACACCCAATACCACCTACGCCTACAACTTTTGGAACTTCTGGGGCCAATTATGAAAAGATTTGTACCCGGAAGATACACTGAATCATTTGCACCCCAATGGAACAAGATTTCTACCAATTCCTGTGAGCCAGGCAATCATAATTCTTGAAATATCATACCCTAAACATGGCTTCCCACATAAGGCATTTGTTGGAAATAATGAATACTTCAGGGGGCTGAAAATAATATGAAATGCTAAAAAAACAAGCTGTGAACATAATATGGTACAACAACAGCCCTATATGATTTGACATGCACTGACCCCTTTGAATACACACATCGGTATATTTTAATTATGTAGAACGAGGAGGAAAAGTTGAGACGGAAACTTAATATTAATGAGTTTGAGGTAGAAACTGCTCTTGCATGATCAGAGCACCAGTGTGACAGGAGATTGAGCTGAATCTCATTATCTGTTAATTTTTTTCCCCACAACTGCTCTGACAGGCCAGCTTCTATTCTCTTTATGGTGAAATCAAAGGTTACTTCTCTTGTATTTTTTCTTTATGGTGTTCACCTCATTTATTCATAGTGAGGGGTCATCTTGGAGTTTTAATCAGCCAGATGGGAAAGAAAGGCGTAGAGAAGGCAAAGTCATCTTTCTTGTCACAGTCGTCTATGCGCACCACTGCTTTCCAGACATTTTCGATTCCTTGCCTTCAATATTTTTCCGCCTTTGTTAGCTCCACCCACTACTCCGTTCTCTCTCTCTCTTCATCTCTATCACCTTCTCTCTCTCTCTCTCCCCTTCAGTCCCCGTGGGGCTGAAGTGGTTGAAGGTCACTCTGATCTGGCTGGCTTTCAGCAGGGAGGGAGTGAGAAAGGTGGAGAAAATGAGACAACAAGAGTCCAGCAGTGCACAGTCAACACTTTCGCCCTCATAAAGTTGGTAAAGACTTGGGGAAAAAAGCCTTTTGGAAATGTTACGAGCCTGATTGGTGCCCCAGGTGTGCACTGGCGGAAGCTCGTCCCAAGACATTCCTCACTGCATCCATCTGCTACGCATTAGAGCTCTTAGCTGACACCACACATGCTCCAACCCCAGTGAAACAATCTGTCTTTGCAGGCTGGAAGATTCTCCCAATGAGCGCACCGCTTGATATACTGTTTTTGATCATAAATCCGCACCTTAAAGTCCTCCTTTAATTTTTGAAACCTAAAATATCTATAAATCTTACTATTAAACCCAACTCTGGCTCAACTGATAATGATACTCGGTTAATTATCATCAGCCTGCCTGATTAACTGACTGCAATGGTGCAGAGCTTCGATAAGATAAGACATCCTCTGATGCGATGTAATTCTCTGAAGAGTGGGTCTGAGGAATTGGGCTCTTTACTTTAATAACATACGTTTAATGAAATCTTTTCACACTCGCTGATTTCCATCAGACGTTAGACTTCGGCACAGATACGGCTCCCTCAGAGCATTTATTGTCCTTTTTAACTTTTTCAATGCCGCAGAGACGCACGGTGTGTCTGAGACCTTCACCCTGCGTTTTAATATCTGTAAATAAATCTGTTTGTTCTGGTTTAATAAACCGATTTCAAGGCAGCACGCCTCTTATTCAAGGACGCTGTGAGACTGCACAGTCATCTAGAGGAGCAACATGTTATTTTTTTCTTCATGGCTGAAGTAGGTATAGCTATCAATATTGGCTGTAAAAATACACCATAAAATAATGTGTCCCTGGTGGCACGTCTCGCCCTGTGGCATTCGCTTTGAACACATTAATCATCACTGTTTGTACTTTTAAAAAAAAGAGAGAGAGATGTGTTTTTAGATGCGTTTGAGGTTAGAGGGGAATTTGGGATGATCAAAGATAGAGCCATTAGCCATTCTGACAAACTTTTATGTATTAGTATTCCACAATGTCTGATGCAAACATTCCGTGGATCAAGCAAATCGGCATTAATCCTCTGCACCCGAAAGCAGGACCCTTCCCAGTACAAGGCCTCGGCCATTTCTCTCCTGAGGTCTTCAACTGCATGACGGGCTTGAGCCGGGTATGAGGCTAATCAGCTGTATGACACCCTTATAGGAAAGAATGTAATAAAACAGGAAGAGTTCAGCACATTAAATTAGGGAAGGGGAACCGGAGTAATTAATTAGAGTGTCTCACACTGCAGAGTTTAATTAACCCCTCTTCTACACCACCCTTCTCACCCCCATCTTTCAAGACTCTGGCGTGGGCAATGAATTGCCCGTCCTTGGGTGCCAGGGGCAATTAATCCTGCCTGCTGCCCCGAGGCCACGTCCCCTGTCATGCTTGTGTACACACGCCCTTTTTTGCACTTCTGTTTCACTCACCGTTACATATCAGCGCGCTCGAGGAACATGCAGTGCCGTGTCCTTTAAATCCCACACTAAGAGAGGCCTTTGAAAGAAACTGTAGTTATGCTCTCCCGCTTTTTTATCTCACTCTTTATTCTCTGTTTCATATTGTCTGTATCTGTATTGTCGGCAGTAAAAATTCATCATTCTGTCATCATCTGCTCACCCTTATGTTGTTTCAAAACTGTATGACTTACTTTCTTTCATCGAACACAAAAGGAGATTTTTGTGAGTTGAATTTTGTTCTGTTAGCCGTACAAAGCTACTCGAGACTTATAATATCACACCACACAGGGCACTTTAAAGGATTAGTTCACTAAAAAATGAATGTCATTAATTACTCACCTTCATGTCGTTCCAAACCTGTAAGATCTTCGTTCGTGTTTGGAACACAAATTAAGATATTTTTGATGAAATCCGAGACTTTTCTGACCCTGCCTAGACAGTATCGCAACTGACACATTCAAGGTCCTGAAAGGTAGTAAAGGACATTGTTAAACTAGTCCTTGTGATATCAGTGATCTCAGATTAAAAAAAAAAAAAAATCTTAATTTGTTTTTCTGAAGATGAATGAAGGTCTTACGGGCTTGAAAGGACATGGGGGTGAGTAATTAATGACAGAATTTTCATTCTTGGTTGAACTATGTCTTTAATGCATTGTTGTTATTGTTAACTAAAACTACTAAAAATGAAAAAAGCAGAAATTAAGTGAGAGTGTAAATATTAGATGAAAAACTTTAAAAAACTTGTAACTTGTAAAAATGACAAAAAAATGGAATAAAAATTACGGATAAATGGGAATATTACAAAACTGATGACATTTAAAAAAGAAAACAACAAAAGCACTTTAACCAATTTAAAATGAAAATGCTATTTCAAATATTTCAAATATTAATAAATACTATAGTATATAGTATACACTACCAATAAATATTTTTGGTCAGTTAATGGAAAGTTTTAATGTTTTTTTCTAATCTTCTGCTCACCAAGCCTGTATTTGTTCGATCCAAAGTACAGCAAAAACAGTACAACTTTGAAATATTTTTGCTATTTAAAATAACCTTTCTATTTGAATATATTTTTAAAAAATTATTTATTACTCTGATTTCACAGCTAAATTTTTTGCATCATTACTCCAGTCTTCAGTGTCACATGATCCTTCAGAAATCATTCTAATAATTTGATTGCTGTTCAAAAAACATTTATTATAATAATTGTTGAAAACAGTTGATTTAAAGTGAGTATTTTTTCAGGTTTCTTTGCATTTACTGAAATAGAAATCTTTCGTAACATTATATAAACGTCTTTATCATCACTTTTGATCTATTTAAAGCATCTGTGCTAAATAAAAGTATTTATTTCTATAATTTCTTTTCCCCTCCAAAAAAAAATACAAATAAATAAAATTATACTCACTCCAAGCTTTTGAATGGTGCAAAAATTTAAGATAAATGCTGACTTTGGATCTTTTTATTCATCAGAGAATCCTGACCAAAATTACTCAACTGTTTTAAATATCGATAACAATAATAATAAATGTTTCTTGAACAGCAAATCAGCATATTAGAATAATTTCTGAAGGATCACATGACACTGAACTGGAGTAATGATGCTAAAAATTTAGCTTTGACCACAGGAATACATTATGTATTTAATATTTGTTATAGTTTAATATATTCAAATAGAAAGTTATTTTAAATAGTAAAAAATATTTCACAATATTACTGCTTTTGCGGTATTTTGGATCAAATAAATGCAGGCTTGGTGAGCAAAAGAGTCTGGTATAGTATCAAATAATACTTTAACACTTCTTTAATAATGTCTAATGGTTCTTTTATGTGTTTTTTGGAATGTTTAGCTCCGTTTCATTGTACGTCCTTGGAAAAACTTCTTAGTTTGTGTTTTGCAGATTTCACAAAAGCCACACACGTTTGGAACAGCATTAGGATGAATAAAGCACAAATGACACAATTACATTTTGGGTGCACTATCCTTTGAAGTGCCTCGTTTTGCTGTAATTTCATTTTCACATAAAGCAATTCCCATCACTGATGAAGTCTTTTGTCCGGCATCTTCTATCCTCTTAACCGACCCGTGCAATGTTCTGTTCTTTCCTTGTGTGAACTGTTAACTATTTTAATTTGCTTAATTTCTTATTCATGCATTTAATCACGCAGGTTTTCACTTAGTTGGAAGTCACACTGTCCTCTAATGCCTTCTCCTCAGAGGCTTTGCCGTAAAGTGATTGAACCACTTGAACCCACCGCCGTGCTCCTTTTCCTTTTGCTTCTCTTTAATGGAATGAGCTCGCAGCCCTCACACATGCATTCTTTATTCATGCGGGTCCCCTATGGCCTCTCCATACATCAGCGCTCTGAAGCCTTTCACCCGCTTTGTCAAACGGACCTCCTGAATGTTAGTATTGATCTTCATTATTGCCCTCATAGGGGACATGACTCGAACGCAACACCGTTCTTCTCTGTCCTCGCAGGACATATGCACACGTGTTATTAGACACCCTTATATATGTGGCGCTCAATCCAACTGTTACTTTTTGAGCCTGTTCTCACTCTTTTTGTCATTCACCCATGTCAGCGGCCATCTCGTTAAAAAGAACCGCTGAAGCTGAAAGCTTACGTTATAATAATGAAACAAATGCAAAGCGGCTGAACTGATGAAAAGAATGAATAAAGGACGGGGTGTTTTGTGAATCACAAATACAGTGCGGATGCAGATACCATGCACAACACATATTAGATGAAGGGGTTTTTAGTCTGGTTATTAAATTATCCCCCCTGTTAGAGAGTTGTTTGTTTCCCGAGAACATATTTCATAACAAATTGATCTCTAAGCATGATTGTTTCGAAAGCATTCGGTGCCTGGTTATCTTCTCACACAGTTCTTCCGTCAGAACCTTCAACGTGAATGGCTGCTTTTTCCTAGAGGGTATTGATATGATAAACACTTTTAATATTCATCTGAGATAATAAATAACACGCGCTGTCCAAGGTTGGTAGCACTCCTCCGTCAAGGTGATGTACTACAGCCATTTTGTTCTTCGCAGCCTTGCTTTTATCAGACGCATTTGAGGAAAGAGGAGGTTTAATTGGACTGCTTGACTTCTGGTAATTAGATCTAGGGTTTTAGAGAGCTTCACTGGCAGTTTGGCCTGTGCACGAAAGTGAATGTATCTGCCATCAAACGCATAGCATCTTGGTCATCCGGAGCTTTATTTTGTATAGACTGCCAGAGCAATCTTCATCTTCAAGCCTTGTCTTTTCAACCAACAGCAGATTCCCATTTATATAATGGCCTCACTTATAGTATTAAAAGCGCTACACAAAGCGCAATTACGATGGTTTCTTCCTTTGTTTGGCACAGTTTGAATGTCTTGTGCTTCTGATGTCGGTACACCGGCATAACCTTTCATCCTTGTTGCCTGCTTGCTTCCCCCCCGTCGTCAGACGACCTCTTCTTCACAGATCTGTCTGCTATCCTCTGCATCCCACCAAGTGGCTTTGCTTGTTTGAACTTCTTTCAGACCAAAAACAACAACTTTAAAGGGAGTTATAAGGCAGCGGGTGGAAAAACCGGTGTGGAATGGCAGCCCAAGGGTTTTTGAGGCTCTCCCTAACAACCTCGGTTTAATATTAATCCATATTTAATTAGGAATCACCCGCCGCCTTTCTTGTTTACTTAGATCTGTTGTTCTCGCTGAAGTCAGAGCTCAGGGAGATGCTAGTGGGTTGACATGGGATTACTATTAATAAGCAAGTCAGGAGGGAGATGGGCTGCCTGCCATCCAGGGTGTTTCTTATTCATTTCATTAGTGTTGAAATTTTTTTGATTATTGTGCAACGTACTGGCTGAACAGTAATACCTCTGGATTTGCGGGGAAAGATTTGCTGTTCTCGCATGACGGTGTTTGCTTTAACTAATCTGAAAAGATTGCATCTGTATTTGTAAGTTAGGTTTAAACATCAGTGGCACTTTGAAGGAAGTTCTTAGCAAATTTACTTTGCGGCGAAAGGTGCTTTTTATCTTGGCCCATATATCACAAAAGGGATGTATCTTTGACTCTGCCAAAAAGTCTGTTATATTTTGCAGCTTATTTTAGCCAAGAACTGCCTACTTAGACAGGAAAGGTCTGACTGACCTATTTAAAGCAACCACGTTCATGCTGTTTAGAGAAGTTTGTTTATCTAAAATATATATAACAGTTTGAGCAAAATTTAGAATTTCTTTTCAGTTAATCTAGTCATACGTAAAATTTCTATTTATATGAATATTTTTGAATTTCAATTCATTTAAGTTCTGCTTCCCAAATTATTTCTGTATGCCACACAACCTTGGTTGGTACATAGTATAAAAAAGTATAATAATACACTACTTTTTGGGGTCAGTGAGACATTTTTCTTCTTTAAACAGCAAAAATACATTCATTTGATCAAAGGTGAGTAAAGATGATTATAAAGTTCATAAAGAGTTAATAAAGTTTATGAAGAAATGTAAAAAAAAAAAAATACAAATGCTGTTCTTTTGAACTTCCAATTCATAAGGTGACCCTGAAAAAATGTATCATATATCCACAATAATATTAGATGGTACAATATTAAACTACTTTTCAGTGTTTCTTGAGCATCAGATCAGCTTATAAAAATGATTTCTGAAGGATTATGTGATACTGAAGACCAGAGTAATGATGTTGAAAACATTGTTTTAAATTGTAATATTTCACAATTTTACTTTATACTGTATTTTTATCAATGTAGCCTTCGCATAAGACTTTTTATGTATTACTTGAGTCCAAACTTTAAATCAATATTGAATACTAATAGGACTTAGAAGTCTGAATTTATGTCCACTTATTAGTAATAGGTACATGTTGTTTCACAGACATACAGTTGAAATCAAAAGTTTTACACCTTGCAGAATATGAAAAATGTGAATTATTTTGCCAAAATAAGAGGGATCATACAAAATGATTCTTAATACTGTGCTTTTACCTGAATGATCCACAGCAGTTTTTTTGTTTTGTTTTGTTTAGTGATAGTTGTTCATGAGTCATTGTCCTGAACAGTTAAACTGCCTGCTGTTTTTCAGAAAAATCCTTCAGGTCCCACAAATTCTTTGGTTTTTCTATTGGATAAACCATAGAATTTGTATGACCTGAAGGATTTTTCTGAAGAATTTTCTCTCGTGGACTATATGTAAACGTCTTTTATGTGAAATATCTTATCCAGGTCAGCACTAAATAAAAAATAACATGCATTTTGCATGATCCCTCTTATTTTGCTGAAATAACTAACATTTTGCAGATTCTGCAAGGTGTATGTAAACTTTTGACTTCAACTGTATTATTTCACAGACATAACTCTGAAACAATTCTGCTCGTGAATATATTTTTTTGCTAGTAGGTGCTTCAAAGATCAGATGCCACTCACTTGCCAGTTCTTGGCATTTGTCAGTGCAATATGCATCAAACGCTCAGTGGATGAGCTGAGACTGATCTATGGGTGTGGTGTCTAATTGAAACCGCATTAGCAGCCCTTTCCTAATAGCTTTGACTGTTAAATAAAGCTCTGTAGCATCTACCACAGGATTAAACAATTGTTCCAGTCACCATGGATCCTTTGCAAAGTTCAAGTGCAAGGAAAACTTTTACAACTGTAATAAGATTACAGATTAGCAGCTGCCTCTGCAGTCAACCCACAGAAAACACTCATGCTCTGGTGAAGCCGCACAGGAGAAATAGCACCCAGTGTTGACTTAATGTCAGCTATACATTTAGCTTTCTGCCTGGCAAGGGCCAGGAAAGAGAATCTAATTTATCTGGAGTCTCAGAGGCATGATGACTGCCATACTCTGACATACACACATACACTCACACCCTTGGGTAAATAGGCTTCCACTAGCCTCTCTCGTTCGCTTTCTCTCTCACTCACGCAGGCATCCAAGCATGCCGAGGCATTCACAGTGCACCAATGAGTTATCGAATGATTGACACCATGCAGCCACTCTAAATGGCTATTGGAATTCATCAAAAGAATGCCACAATGAATAACGGGGCTAAAATGTGTGTGGGTCTAAACCTTTCTGAATGTTTTTCCTATGCCTTCTTTTCCAGAAAGGGATTCCAATCGGGGCCTTCTGCAAAGACTTCAATGAGAAAACCAAAGACCTCAAAGAAGGCATTCCTCTTCCCATCAAGATCAACGTGAAGGTAATGTAACCACTAATTAGGAGTACCGTTTTCACATAACACCGCTTTACCGATCAGTCAGAGATGTGACGTCTTGAGGGCCTCATAATACACCTTACTGCTTTCAATCAATCTTGCTCTTGTTTGTTTTGCCGCTTGTTTTCTCATTTTATGAGTCCCTGGAGGTGCTCGTTTACATTCGCATCCCAGGCGCATTAGCAAACAGCATTAGATGCGTCTCGAATGCCAAAGCGCGGATTAGGCCTTCTACTGACATTATGATCAAATGAAGGTATTGAGCGAAGTGGATTAAACAGAAGAACGGAGAGCTTTTCCGATCTGAGCGTGACTCGTAAATGAGGAATAGTCATTGATGCGGCGTATGCACTGCTCATCTGACCTAGGTTTATCTCCTCGCTCACCTTCTCAGAGAGTGTCAGCAAGTTTATTATAATGTTTTTGTCAAGGGCACACTTGTGCGTTCGTAAATGTACTCCAGGTTTCTTGGAGAGATTGGGCCGTTTGATGGATTCCTCAATTGTGTGCATTAGCAGCTTTTTTTCCCTGACACCTTTTAGTCTTTGTTTCTCTCTGTCTCTTCTAATCGAGTCTCTCCCATTTTTCATCCGCCCTCTGTAACGAAATGAGAGGTCTAGCACTTTCTCCTCATATTCTCAGTCTTTTAAATAAAGATGGATTGATGGCTGTTAGTAATGCTTGCCGAGTCGACGACAGAGCGCAGGGGCATTTGAGCAAAGGCCCATTATGAAGGTTGTGAGAAATGGCTTTTTATTACAGAGGGGTCATTGCTCACAAATTTTAAAGTGGCACGACTGCGTGAAATGAGAGTTCTCATTACAGGTCTCCATCTCTTTTACATTACCGAACTGTTGAAAAGCTCTTGTGTGTGATTTCAATTGGAAGTCCCAGTTTCGATAACCCTCTGTGTCTGTAAGCGAAATGGGGTGATGCCGTGGCAGTCCAGATGGCGGTGGAGACATTGTGAGGAAATTATATGGCTACATTATGCTCCGCCACTGCCACCCAATCTAGTCTGGGGTGTTTTAATGTCTCTGGCTCATGTCTAATGCTCGGTCGCAGTCAGAACCCGAACACATAATCTTTTCTTCTGAGCCGATTAAGCGAGTGTCCATGGTCCAGTTCTGCCACAGTTTGAATCCGGAGACTTCTGTTGCATGAAGTAGAACTAGACATCTTCAGCAGCAATGTCACCTTCATCTAGCTCATCCCTTTGTGTTGTCCTGTCAGTTGTGGTTGCCCGAGGGTGGGAATTGTCAGCCTTTGTTGTTGGCGCTCCTCTGCAGGTACATCAGCTCTCGTTCCAGGACCAGATGCAAGACGTTTTCAGAGGGAGAGAGAGAGGGAAACGTGCACCTCATGCTGTTGTCATTCATCATTCGTTCTTTGAATACTCCTGCAACAGCTCACTGTGTTTTTTGACTTGACACGATCATTTCTCATCTTTTTTTGACAATAATAATAAATAACTATATTTGTACACATTCTGAAGTCTGTGAGGTGTGCTCATCTATTCAAAATTTGCTTATACAGTGTAAATGTATAATTTCCAGGGCATGTTTCTTGGCTGTTCAGGATGATTTCTAGATGGTTGCTTACTAGCTCAAGCCAAAAAAGAGCCAGCCCCCTCCATTACATTTTGACATTTTCTTGTCCCTCATAATTATGTTGAATACGTTTTTTTTTTTTTTTTTCAGTATTCATTTGATTTTACGTTTCAGTTTTAGTTGTGTGCTTTTGGGAATGTGTTTTTTGATTATACAGTGGTGGACAAAATTTATTAGAGAGCTAGTATTTTTACCAGCTAAAAAATGGTTTTAAGTCAGTTATTTCTATCTTTTGCTGTAGTGTGTCAGTAGAAAATATCAGTTTACATTTTCCAAACATTCAGTTTGCCATTAATTGTAATAATCCAGTCAGATTTTTGTTTGCACAAGGAGTCTGATAACAGACAGTGCTCCACACAGAGATCTAATCTCATCATCATCCAGTCTGTCTGGAATGACTTGAAAAAACAGAACAAACTGAGGCAGACTAAATCTAGAAGAACTGCGGTAATGTCTCCAAGGTGCTTCAAGAGATCTACCTGCAAAGCTACCTGAAGAACTATGCACAAGTGCACCTAGGGCAAAAGCTGCTTTACATGCAAAGGATGGTCACACCAAATATTGATTTTAATTTAGCTAATAGAAGTTAATTGATAAAGAAAATGTATTTTTCACAAAATCCTCATTTTACAGCATTTTTACAGCTGTACTGATATTTTCTACTGACACACTATAACAAAAGATAGAAATAGCTGACTTAAAACCATTTTTTAGGTTGTAAAAATAATAGTGGTCTAATACTTTTGGCCACCACTGTATATGTATAAGGCTGATTGCTTAGATGTGTAATAGCGCAATTATTTTCAATTCAAGTTAATAATGAATTAGTGAGTATGAATTACAGGGTTCCCACGGGTCATGGAATTTCTGGAATATCATGGAATTTTAAAAGGTCTATTCCAGTCATTGAAAGTCAGGGAATTTAATATGTTTTTGGTCCAAGTCATGGAATATCAGGGATTTTTTTTGTTGTTGTTGTTGATTTAAATTTTAGTTTCTGTTTATCAAACTGAACTTTTCTGTACTGTTTTTATTTATTTATTTATTTGCCTATTTTTATGGTTAGGCTATTTTTCGGTGCCATTTTATTCCCTTCCCGCACATCAACTGGCAATCACTGAAGTCAAATGCAGTCACCAGCTTAGAAAACTAAGGCAAACATGCCAGAAAAAAAATTTAATTTCAAGAGCTTTGGCTACAAAATGACCACTTCAAAGACTGGGTATAAAAAGTAGATCATAGAAAAGCAAAAACTAAATGTGGAGAAATAAAAAAAAAACTGAATGATGAACTTGATTACAAATCCTTACAAACCCCAAACCCTTACAAAAATCCTCCAGATTGTAATAAACATAAATTAATTTCTGTAGAAATATTACAGAAAAAGCCTGTTTCCAGCACTAAATAAAAAATAAAAAGAAGGTTATTGCGACACAATTCTGACTTATTTCACACAATAGCGTGATACAAACTCGCAATTCTGACTTTTGTTTCTCTGAATGGTGAGATATGAACTAGCAGTTGTGAAAAAAAGTCAGAATTGTGAGATAAGTCGCAATTACGAGTTATAAAGTCAGAATTGCATGATATAAACTCGCAATTGAGAGTTAAGGCAGAATTGTGTGATATGAACTCGCAATTATGTGAACATATCAGTATTTTTTCTCCTCAGAAATGAATCTATATGTTACAATTCTGAGAGAAAAAAAAAGTCAAAATTGCAAGATACAAACTTGCAATTGCAAGAAAAAAAAGTCAAAATTGTGAGTTTTATCTTTATCTTTTTTTATTTAGTGGCAGAAACGGGCTTCCATAGTTTTGTACTAAAAACGTCTGTAAACAAGTAAATAAAGCTTGCAAGTGGATGGATCCGTTTATAGGTCATGGAAATTCAGCTTTTTAGTCATTAAAAGTCAGGGAAAAGTCAGGGAATTTGACATTTGGCTTAGAGTGGGAACCCTGGAATTAGTGCTGGCGATATACTGGTTTAAATGGTAAACTGGTTTGAATTACCCAAAGAAAAAAGGCATACCAGTAAAAAAAAAAAAAAGGCATACCTTGAGCCAAAAACGTATCACCAAACATCAATGACTTGTGCATACACTATATGGACAAAAGTATTGGGGCACCGCCTTCTTTAAAATAGAAAAAGGCACTTCCAAAACTGTAGCAACAAAGATGGGGATATAATTCATGTATTTAAAAATTGTCTCTGTTTTGCTACAGTTTTGGAAGTTTCTAAAATGGCTGTACCCATATGCACAAGTTTTTGGCTCAAGGTCTGCATTTAAAGTCACACCAGAGGTGTTCAGCTGGGATTAGGACTTGGCTTTATGCAGACCAGTCAAGTTCTTCCACACTGACTGAATCAAACATTTCTCTATGAACCTTGCCTTAAACACAGAGGCATTGTAATGTTAGGATAAAAAGGGGTCTTGTCCAAAGTTTTGCCATAAAATTAGAAGGACACAATTCCCTAGAATATCATTATATGCTTAAACATTAAGATTAGTACTCATGGAAATGACTAAAGTAGTCAAACCTGTTCATTAGAAGGGGGTGTCCCAATACTTTTGCCAGTATAGTGTATAAGCATTCAAAACGTACAGTTTCTAACTTTCGCCAATATGGATCAACGATTTTGATGACATTGATGACGTTCTGTCCAATCATATGTTCTCTAGAATCAAAAGCATCCTACACTACTACACTATAAATAGACGCTGAAACTGTGGTTTAAATTGGTCACCTGTTCACAGAATTTTGTATTTTCTGTACATTGAAAGGCACATAGTGCACTATATAGGGAATAGAAAACGATTCAGACAATGGAAATATGCTTTCCATTGGGGCGAACGAAGTCTGCTTTTGCACTGTCACACGAACCGTGTGTTTTTGTTTTGTTAAAAATGTTTTATGTAGCATCAGAAAGCGAAAGTCAGACCACTCTGTTTTGCTTTAAATTTTGAAATTATACAATCTAATTTACATCAGAAACTGCTCATGCTATATGTAGCATGTCAGTTTGGATCATAATTAAAATGCACTGGCTCTGCAACTGCATTCTGATTCATATAAAGACAGTCAGGGAAAAACCAAGATAAACCACCAAGTTGCCAGAATTCTAAATAAAAACGTGATACAAATTTTTTAGTCAAAAATTTTCCCAGCACTACAATTAATTGAAACTTTATTAATCTAGCATCTATATGTATGAGCAATAGTAATATTGATACTTGAACACCACTATTTATTTATTTATTTA
This sequence comes from Cirrhinus molitorella, assembly GCA_033026305.1. Lineage (NCBI taxonomy): Eukaryota > Metazoa > Chordata > Actinopteri > Cypriniformes > Cyprinidae > Cirrhinus > Cirrhinus molitorella. The sequence continues at coordinate 29,548,520 of CM065129.1, read as the reverse complement.
TTTATTTATGTATTTATTTGTTTTTGTATTTAATGTCCTTCCCATCCAACCCAAGGTTGCTTTGCAGTGCATAAGAAAAGAAATACAAGAGTTGGTGCAAAGAGTAAATCAAAAAGAAGAATGAGCAAAGAGAGAAATAACTTTTTTGCAGTATTTATGAGAAACAGGTCAACCTAAAATAAAAATCATCATCATTTACATTGTATGAAAAACAACAGAGTGAACATTCTTCCGAAAACCTCAGCAATGAAAGTAAATGATGACCAAGGGCTGTCAAGCTATGAAAAGGAAAACAGGCAAGATAAAAAGACTCAATTTGACTCATGTACTATTGTTAGCCATAAAACAGCTTTCATTGTATAGAAAAGAGAAGTCTGGACATCCTGCTATAAATACTGTCTTTGTGTTCCACGAAAGATAAAGACATGAGGTTGAGTAAATACTGACTGAATGTTTATTTATTGGCTGAAACTTCCTTTGAAGACATCCGGAATATAAAACTCCATTACCAAACAAAGGGAAAAATTCTTTTTATGGTTCATTTTTTGACTCCTACAGGCAGATTAGCCCCTAAAGCTAGCGTCCTCTCACTATACTGATGAGCATTCGACAGGGATTGAAGATTAGCCTGGGCTACGTGATCTTTAGCTCCAGGGGGTGTAGAGAATATTCTGGTTGAGTTCGCAGCACAATGCTTGCTTTAGGCTTGAGCCGGATGGCTGCGATGCATTTTAGCCAGGCTGTCTCCCCGAGTCAGACTGCCTGTGAAGTCCCAGTTGTCCCATTAAGCTGTCTGCCGCACACTCATTGTTTTTGAGCCTCTCTATGCAGACTAATCCCTGCCTTAAAGCTTTGGTTTCGGCAGGCCTGACTGTCGAGGGTGTGTGCCGGGGGAACGGAGGGTGTGGATGCGTGCGTCTGGCTTCACTCGACTCGACTGTGAGTCTATGAGAGGCTGTCAGAGTCTATGGATGCCAGTGAGATTCTGTCAGGCTCCAGAGACTCTATTGGATACTATAGGATTTTAGCTCCTCTCGCTCTCGAAGAGGATAGTGTTAGTGATACCACCCGCTATGTGCGATGAGACTGATAGACCGAGTGCGAAAGCTTGACGCCCACAAATCCGAAAACGAAAATAACCTTCTGTTCCCGCAGTCTCGACAGATAATCGTCAAAAACAAACTCGACATGCAATCCATAATGTTGCAGATTTAACTGCCGTATATAAGGGTTCTCTTAGATATTGTAAGGTTTATTTATCAGTTGTTGTTTTTGTGATTTTATGCACTGACATTTTACTTACTTTAGATTCTATTCACACTAAAGGTTTTATTCACATTTTCTCTTTTTCTTTTGTTGGCAAGCAAAGCTTTTTTTTTGTGTTTGCTTATAGTGAGCACACTTTTTTTTCTTCTTTTTTTTGAGGGGCAACAGTTGCCGTTCTGGTGCCTTGGGCATGATAAGACAACAAAGGGCTAAACTTTTTAATGACTTTTATTGGTTCTTTGTAAAACTGCAACTGAACTTTGCCGCCAGTGATCAAGCATTTTAGACTTCTGGAAAAGGACAGGTTTTTCTCAGGCAATTAAATTTATTTGTCTAATTTATATTTTTTTATAATTTTGGTAACACTTTACATTAAGGTGTAATTTGTTAACATTAGTTAATGTATTAAACAATCAAATAAACAATTCATTGTATTCATTATTCATTCATTATATTTATTAATCTTTGTTAATGTTTGTTTGTTCATGTTAGTTCACAGTGCATTAACTAATGTTAAGAAACACAACTGGTGGTTTTAATGATGCATTAGTAAATTCTGAAATTAACATTAATATTAAGATTAAAAATGCTGTAGAAGTATTGTTTATTCTTAGTTCATGTTAACTAATGTAGTTAACTAATGTTAACTAATAAATCTTAAAGTGTTATCGTAATTAAATTTTGTCCTATTCATCTAATTTTGACATATCTTATGTGTTATTAATAGTGCTGGGTCAAGATTATTTGTGATTAATCACATCCAAAATAAATGTTTTTGTGTACATTGTGTGTGTGTGTGTGTGTGTGTGTGTGTATGTGTGTAATTAGTTTATATAAATAAACACACATGCATGTATATATTTAAGAAAAAAAGTGTTTATATGTTTAAATGTTTATATAATATAAATAATATATTATTATTATATTATTAATATATACATGTAAATATTTTCAAAATATATAATTTATGTGTGTATCTTTATATGTACATGTAAATATACACAGTACACACACACATATTATGTACACAAAAACATTTATTTTATTTGCTTTGATCTTGCCCAGCATTAATGATTCATTATCACATTTTTGGCATTTTTTTATCTCCTTCCTTATGAAACCTTTATTCTAACCTTTATGTAAATATAAAGTACTAAAGTCATTTTGATAATTCATTTTTGATAATTCAAAAGAAAAGCCTAGATGGATAAGTTAATAATGGCATTAATAAAGTAAATTATTTGCAGCATTTGTTTTGACTTAGAAAAGGACATTTATGACAAGGGAATGTGGAATGTCGCATTTGTCAAAGTTTGGATTAATTAATCAAAAGTATGTCATCAAATTAAATCAAATCGTAGTATCTGTGAATATTAACTAATATTGACTATTTAAATATGAATCCTGCATGTTCTGTATGTATGAATGGCGCAGACATGCGGTTTTGCTTACTGCACATACTGAAGCATGACGCTCGTGCTGATTTCAGCATCTGCCATTTCAATAAATGAGGACATAAATACATGAACACCATCTCCAGAACTGCTCTGAGAGCAGGGTTGCCAGGTTTCACAACAAAACCCACCGAATTGCTACTCAAAAATAGCCCAATCACATTTCGATGGGGGTCCCCCCGCATTCCAGAGGGTAAAATACGTGTTTTGTGGTGGGGTTCCTCGGGTAAAATTAGCATTCTAGGCGCTAAATATTACGTTATTGGGGCCGCTTCAACCCGCAGATGAAAACCGTTCCATTTGAGTAAAATATATTGTTAGTTTCCGGCCGCAGTTGTATCCAATCTAGCTACAACCAGCATCAGTTACAGGTATTCAAAATAAAAAAAAAGACGACATGTGTGACAGAAGTATATTTTTAATATTTAGAATGTACTTAATATTACTACTACTACTACTACTACTACTACTACTACTACTGAAATATTCATAAAACTTTAAAACAATATTTCTTTTATGTTTTAATTTTAATAGTAAGTCCCCTTAACTCGCTGAAAAAAGCATATATTTTTTTATGAATTAAAATATAAATTCAATACATTTTTGTGTCTTCTGTTGATAACCAGAAAAATGTAAATGCACAACACAGAATTTCTGGGAATAAAAATTCACAAGGCTATTGTAAGAATAAATAAAAGTTGTTATGCATTCAAATAATTAGACATCCTTAAACCAGAATTTGGTAACAATAAAACATAAGCTAAGAAAAAAACACAACATTTCATAGGGCCCTAAACATGTAATTTTTGTTAAACCTTTAATAAACTAATGTTAAATTGTATAAATGTCATGATTTTAATTACTTAGACATGCTTTTAGATTCCAGAAGTTTGAGTCTAGAAAAATTAAAACAGAAAAATAAAAAAACAAATAAAACGGAATTTGAGAAAAAATAAAATGGGTTTCATAGGGCCCTATAAAAAGTACCATTATTAATAACTGTGCACCAATAATAATTGATAACTGAGCAGCAAATCAGCATATTAGAATGATTTCTAAAGGATCATGTGACACTGAAGACTGGAGTAATGTTGCTGAAAGTTGAGCTTTGCCATCACAGGAATAAAATACATTAAACATTTCAAATAGAAATAGTTATTCATTTTTGATCAAATAAATGCAGCATGAGCATAAGAAACTTAAAAAAATCTTACAGACCCCTATCTTTGTATGTTTATTTCTTTATTATCAATGCACATGGCCCCAAAATGACCTGAGGTACCTGGATCAGTTTGAATGTGCATGATGTTTCTGATTGAGCTTACCCCATGTTTTCTTTCCTCCAGTCGGACAGGACGTACGACCTGAAAATTGGGCAACCCACTGTGTCTTACTTCTTGAAACAGGCCGCCGGCATTGAAAAAGGAGCCGGAAAGACTGGTAAGCGAGACCCATTACAGCCAGGGCGGCTGTGGCCATACATCCTTCCCTCCATCTCTCAGCAGTCTATTTGTATATCTCACCACCGCCTTATGTTTCAGTAATGGACAGACTTCCCCCTGCAGGGTGTTTTGGTTCAGATTGAATTTTTTGACTGATGATATATTGATGATGAGCTGCACTGGTAGAGAGCTGTGCAATTACTATGGGGAGCGCAGCGGTGAAGGTGGCATGTTAAAAAAAGAGAATTATGGATTTGCTTCATTTTTGTACGTTTGCCTCCGCCTCAATTATTCTTTCTTATGCGCCCACTCTTTCCCCGTCCCCTCTCTTTCTGTTACCTCTCCCCTTCACTCCATCTCCACTTCCATTTTTCTCAATCACGACCAACCGCACCTCCTGCTGGTTTCTCTTTCTGTGCTACTGTGTTTCATCACTCCTCTCTCCCTCCTGACTTGTTCCTCTATGCAGGGCACGAGATCGCAGGTATGGTGACGGTGAGGGCCGTATTTGAGATTGCACAGGTCAAATCACAGGATGACAGCTTTAAGCTGCGAGACACCTCAATGCAGAATGTTGTCAAGAGCATCATCGGTTCAGCCAGATCCCTCGGCATCAAAGTCGTCAATGAGTGAGAGACCTTTACACTTCATTCTGCTGCGTTCTTCACAGCATACAATACCAGTCAAATTCTTCTTGTTTTTACAGAATAACAAAAAAAACCTGAAGTCATTTTTCAATGCTTTGTTAAAATAAATGAATGCTTAATTGATTAAAAGTGGTGGTCACAACATTGCTTTGATAATTATAAGAATTCTTTCTTGTGCAGCAATTTAGAATATTAGAATGATTTTTGAAGGATCATGTGACAATGCAAACTGGAGTAATGATGCTGAAAATTAGGCTTTGTGTCACAGGAATAAATTGCAATTATTAAAAACACAAAATACATTAAAACAGAAAACAGTTAATTTTAACAGCCTTTTTTCAAAAGCATTTAGAATCTTACTAATTTTTAAATAGTTGAACATTACCAGTCAAAAGTTTTTTTTTTAACACTTGAATTTTTTTTCTGCTTATCAAATCTGCATTGATTTGATCCAAAGTAGGGCTGGGCGATATATATCGATCGATAAATTTATGCGCATCTCGTCAGTAAAGCCGTTTTTTTGATTAGCGGTAAATCTCCATCACCTGTTTTCAAGTGGAGCGCCAGTTAATACACAGAGCCGTAGATCACTGAAAAGCTACCCCAATGAATCATCTGCGAAACTGAACCCGATATTGCATCACTTGTCAGTGATCTACGGCTCTGTGTATTAACTGGCGCTCCATTTGAAAACAGGTGATGGAGATTTACCACTAATCAAAGAACCGGCTTTACTGACGAGATGCGCATAATATAGGGCCCAGCCCTAATCCAAAGTACAGCAAAAACAGTACAATTTTGAAATATTTTTACTATTTAAAATAACTCTTTTCTATTTGTATATATTTCAAAATGTAATTTATTCCTATGATCAAAGCTGAATTTTCTTCATCATTACTCATAACATTATATATGCTGATTTGCTGTTTAAGAAACACATTATTATTATTATTATTATTATTATTATTATTATTATTATTATTAATTTTAAAACAGTTAAGTGCATTTTTTTCAGGATTCTTTAATGAATAGAAAGAAAATAATAAGCTTTTGTAACATTATACACTATACCATTCAAAAGCTCAGTCAGTACATTTATTTTATTTTATTTTTTTTTATAAATTATGAAAATGAATACTAAAGGTTGTTCTTGACATTTTTTTCATCAAAGAAACGTGAAAAAATTTTCACTCAGCTGTTTTCAACATAATAATAATAATAATAATAATGTTTTTTGAGTGGCAAATCAAAATATTAGAATATTTTCTGAAGGATCATGTGACTGGAGTTACAGGAATAATTACATTTTGAAATACATTCAAATAGAAAAAGTTATTTTAAATAGTAAAAATCTCCAGATTTTATTGTTTTTGCTCTACTTTGGATCAAATAAATGCAGGCTTGGAGAGCAAAACAAACCTTATTTACAATACAAAACTTAAAAAAATCTTACTGTTCAAAACAAAACAAAAGTTGGCTTGGTAATGTATATCTCTTTGAATTTAAAAGTTTTATGAAGAAATGCCTATGTAGGCATAGTTTATATGCAAAACTCTTTGCAAGCGTTTACACTTTCTTTTGTGTTTTCTGCATGCCTGGTCTCTACTCTGAGTTTTAAACATCCATCCTTTTCTTGTATAAATATTGCAGGCATCCCACCACCTAGTAAAGACCTTAATAAGAGATGTAAATAAATAATGAGCGAATAAATCAAGTCTTACTTCACACGCTCGCAAATGACTTCAGTTCTCGTGCTCGTTTGGAATTTTATGCCATTTCTCACTGTTGAGAATTGAGCTTGATCTGCAGCCTTTTAAAAAATGAATCATAAAATTCATGTTGTGTATAATTAATGGCTTAATAACGCTGAGAAATTGTAAGGGATGCTGCTATCTCATGTATTGAGACTATTCATTAGAGGAGTGTTTGCTTGACAGCTACCAGAGCCTTTTCTATCCTCAGTCTCTGCTACATCAAATGTCATTGAGCCATTGAAATTTGGCAACATTTAGACAGCAGCCTGTCCTGTTAGCAGCGTCTTGTCTTTTCCTAAACCAAACCTCTTTAATAAATGAACCATGTCACTGAGGCATAAATGCCCAGACCCATCATTTGTGCATGAGGGAAGAGCAATGCTCGCCTTGCATTTCAATCGATCGCTAGAAATGTTTGAAATTCTAATGTAATGTGGATGTATCTGTTGATATGCCTCTAATCTCCGTCTTCTCTGTCTGTTCCCTCCTCTGTCACTCTCACCATGCTCCCCCCTCTCCCCTCCTGTCATCCCTCTGTCAGCCTGTCACCAGAAGAGTACGGGGAGTTTCTCCGAGAGCGCGAGGAGAGACTGAAGGCAGAAGCCGAGGCAGCAGCCGCTGAGGCAGCGGCAGTAGTAAAGAAGAAATGAAGAGCTGATGTGTGCTGAAGTTATTTATCAATACAAAATCCCCGTTCACACGGATTCGTCCCGCTATTCAGGATGTGTTTTTCTAATAAAATGCTGCTCATTTGCATCCAAATGTATTGAGGTGGATTTTTTTCCCTTGGTATCTCTCATTGTTGATTCTCTCCTGCCTCCTGACTTTTCTCTGCCTCCCCCACTTTCTCTTTTTTTCTTTTCTCTGCCTCCTACAACCTTTTTTAGGCCTCTGAGCCACTTTCACCTACTCTTTCTCGCAAATCCATTGGCTTACCCATATCTCTTAACCATCTCTCGGTAATAATCCGGGGCTTTTTATAGCTGCTATGTCTTTGACATCTGTGTTGAAGTAGATTGCCCTTTGGCAACACAGTGACACAGGTTGATATGCATTGACAAATAAGGTAAATAATATGCTAATATAATATTTTAATGCTCATTTAAAGGAATTGGATGAACCCAAACAGTTCCAAATGGTTTATTGTATTTAAAAAAATGTATATGTTGAACTATATGATAGCGTTTTGGTGCCATGTTAAAAAAATACAAATAAAAAAATAAAAGATAAGTCTTAATATTTTGAGGAAAAATAAGCAAATAGATTATGAGAATAAAGTCACAATATTTTTACGTGAATAAAGTCAAAATATTTGGAGAATAAAATTTATGAGAAAGTCTAAATATTTTGAGAACAAAGTAGAAATTACAAGAATAAAGTCAAAATATAGTGCCACGTTTAAAAAAAATAAATAAAAAAATCGAAGATTACGAGATTAAAGTCATAATATTAATAGAAAAAAGGTCAAAATTATGAAAATAAAGTTGTAGCAATATAAGAATAGTCTAAATATTTTGACAACTTTATTTTCGTAATTTTGACTTTTCAAAGTCGAAATATTTAGCAAATGAAGTTAAAATATTTATATAAAAAAATTCGAAAAAAAGTCTTTTCAAGAATAGTCAAATATTGCTATGTTAAAAAATAAATTAAAGATTACGAGACTAAAGTCGAAATATTTTGTGAATAAAGTCAAATTATTTCAAGAATAAAGTCGAAATATTTCAAGAATAAAGTAAAAATATTTTGAGAATAAAGTCAATATTATGAGAATAAAGTCAAAATATTTCAAGAAAAAAGTAAAAAATATTTTGAGAAAAGTCTAAATATATTGTCAGAGATTAAAGTCGTAATATTTTGAAAATAGTTAAAATATTTCGAGAATAAATGTTAAATATTTTGAGAATAAAGTCAAAATTACGAGAATAAAATCAAAATATAGTTCTGTGCATGTTAAAAATAAATAAAAAATCTACGATTATGAGATTAGTCATAATATTTCACGAATAAAGTCGAAATTACAAGAATAAAGTCAAAATATAGTGCCATGTTTAAAAAAAAATTACATCTAAAATTACGAGATTAAAGTCATGATATTTAACAAAAAAAAAAGCTAAATTATGAAAATAAAGTTGTAGCAATATAAGAATAAAGTTGAAATATTTTGACTTTCTTATATTGCTACAACTTCATTTTCATAAATTTGACACTTCAAAGTTCTTTCAAGTCAAAATTACACAAATAAAATCCAAATTACGCGAATGAAGTTAAAATATTTCAAGAATAAATTTTAAATATATTGCTATGTTAAAAAAATTATAAAATCTAAGATTACAAGATTAATATTACAAAATTACGAAAAAAGTTATATATATTTGAAATATATATTTCAAGAATAAAGTCAAAATTATAAGATTAAAGTTGTAATATTTTGAGAGTATAGCCTATTTGCGCTTGCAAATGGCCCGGATTGGGAGCACCTAGAGAAAATCCAACAATATAAAATATTAACTATATTAACAATATAAAATATTAATTACAATACAGTGTTTATAATTTATAAGTAAAACAAATATGTGGTACATATACAGTATACTGATATTTGTACATTGCTCTACAAAGAAATTTACAATGAATTTTTGAAGTAGTTGTTTATTTTTAAAAACACATTTGTAATAAGTAACTAGATAAGACTGTTTTGGGGTCTGAGTGCGTGCAATTTACCACAGACCTTATTTTATTCATGGATTGAAAAAGCTCTTTATAAAAACCCATAGGAAAAATCTCAAGGGAACCCAAGACGAATTAGTCATCTGGGTTTTGATGTCATGGCTGCAGCACTCTATTCGCATACATTAAAAACTGTAGCTTAAAGTACAGCCTTTACCTGCGTACATACTCTCTACTCACATAAATGGATATGCTATATACGTAGCATATCTCAACTGCTTGATTACTAGTATTGTTTCAAAATGTACACTGTATTATCGCCCAGCTGTAATCTGCTACCATAAAGTATTAAAAGAATACTTCACCCAAAAATGAAACAACTCATCTACATCTCGAATGGCCCGAGGGTGAGTAAATTCTCAGCGAATATATTTTTGGGTGAACAACTGCTTTAGATATTCTAAACATAAACATCATGATTATCTGTTGGCATACAGATTTGACTCTTGGGATACAGCTTGGCAAAGAAACCTTGGAAGCGGCAGGCCGTGTAGGCAAAGGAAAAATGTGTAATGGATTGTAATTTGGTCTGTGATAGAGTAGCTCGGCTGACCCAGTGACTTCACAAGCACTGTCAAATCACTTTGCTTAAAGTCAAGTGCATTTGTGATTGCTTTCCAAACGCTTGTCGAAAGTGAATGAAGGGCAGAGATTTCTTTCCTTTGTGAGTACCACAGTGGACCATTTGGCTCTCTCTGATTTGAACGAGATTGCGGTGACTGCACTCTATCCAAGCTTCAGTGACGGAGTGTTCTCCATGTCGCTGACTGCAATTTCACAAGAATAAGGAAGGACGAGAGATGATAACATAAAGAGGATGTGATTTCTCATACGGCCTCTTGCTTTTTCCCCCCCTTTGAGGCTCATATCGAGTGATGGCTGTTGTATTTGGTGTTTGTAAAAAGCAAAAGGCATCAGAATCTGTATCCTATGCATTAGATGAAGCTTGTCAAAGTGCAGAATGTCACATTAGCCCTGTAAGATCCGCAGAGCATTTTTTGCTATACAAACGAGATTTGGAGTTCACTATCCACTATCTAGGACCTTGTCGTTCAACACAAAAATAAGCCTATAGGCAAGACTTTCGGTTCATTAGCAGCTATAGAGAAATGACGAGAAGAATAACAACGTGCAGTAAACGGTAAAACTGTGCACTACAAACCAGTGTGTTCATATTTAAGATAATACATTAAAATAATAAGGTAAGACACACCAAATTGCAATATTAGGCAGCAGAACTAAAAAATAGCTGGACCCGTAACATTTACAAATGGCTGAATAAGTTGGATACAGCCTCGTTTTCATCCACGTAAATTTCAATATGGTGTCTGTCCTGACTAAGGTCTATTTCCTCTCATTTTTAATGTCCATATAAGTATGGAACTGCCTGAGGCATAAACAAAAAATGAGCAAGGCTTGTGCATATTAAGAGTCCGTGGAAAAAGTGACTCTATGCTTCACCGCCATGATGAGTAGACTACTACTATCCATAATGAATATTTATGTGCAGTCTGGAACTACATGTAAAATTACAGCAAGAATTTACTTGTTGAATCTGAATGTCTACATTTAAATAATTTCCTTAGAAATACCAAACTTGCTCTACATAGACTGAATTGATGCTGAGATGCATTTTGAGCTGGAAGATAATGCCTGCTTTGCTTCAAAGAACTGCAGAAGAGGATGAGTGTGTCCAAATTGGCAGCTATTTGATAATGAAGACACTTAAGCGGAGACTTCATAGAAAAGGCTTTCCAGGTTAGTTGAACGTTAAAATGAGACCTCACTAACGGAAACATCTTTCTGGCAACTCTTGCTGCAATTTAGTTAATTTATTTATTAGCTATTCCAGTTTCTTCTAGAAGACTGATAGGTTGGAATACGTTTCCTGCCATTCGCTATTCTGACAGCCTAATGCATTATTTCTTCTCCTTTAAAAGCGGGCGCGGCCATTTGTAAATTCTATGTGCGAGGCTTCAGGTCTCATCTGCTTTCGGCTATTTTTAGCTGTACAAAAAGACTGGTTTTGCTGCTTGATATTGCAAACTGGTGTGTCTTCCCATATTGTTTTAATATAGCCTGTTATCTTAATTAGGCTATGAACCGAGTGGTTTGTAGTGCAAACAGTTCTAGTGTTTACTGCACTTTGTTTTTCAGCTAGCTATTTTCCTACAGCGGCTAATAAATCATTGTTCTAACGAATAATGCTACCTATCAAATTGTGTTACCAACACTGTATTTGAATTGTTGCAAGGGTAGATTTAGGGTTGGGTAGGTATAGACGTTAATAAAGCCTCAAACCATATTATTACACTTAAAGCATACTCTTATAGAGTGCTTTCATTACACATCACTCAGCCATACTGACGGCATTGAATGTAAACATTTGGAGTACTATAGACAGCCAAAAGTTGTAACAAATCAAGGAGAAGAGTGCAAAAAAACTGTGTGGAACAAAAGGCGTTAGTGTTTGGCCAAACTGAACTTGTGTTTTCAGGGCAAGAATCTTGACAACAGTGTTTGTTCCTAGCATTTCCAGTCAGGTAGGTGAAATATTAGACTAATACCTTAATTAATACTGCTCGTATGTATCTTTAACACCTATTAACTTTAGTTTGTCCAAATATTGTGCCCTTTCCTGCTTACTGTATGATTTAGCAGCTTCCACACGTTTTGTCTGTGGTTTAGACAACATAAATTAGCAGAACAACGTATTCAGTTACATTAACTGTGCTGTTTTTATTCTGGTATTTCCATTGTTTCTATTTTTTCTAAGTTTTGTTCCCACTGGGTTTCTCACTGGAATATGAATAATACGTTTTGGTAACACTATACAGTAAGGTCCCATTAGTTAACGTAGAGCCATTTGCTGCAGTAGCCTATTTTATTGTCCTTTGTCAGCGTAAAAGTACAGTTGCTCGTTGTTAATTAATGTTAGCTCAGGACAAGTCTTTTAAATAATATTCAAATGTGTACTTTTTATTTTAAAATGTGTTTGAAAATGAGCGTAAACTGAAATTTAAACCAGATATGAACGCCTATTTTATTGTGAAGGCTATTTATTTTTTGGACTTTTCACAAAAGTGCAATTTAATCCACAGAAGGCTTATTGAATGTCCACATGGTGGCACTGCGTCTTTACAGACTGTTGCAGGATGCTAACGGACACAGATAATCATCCTTTTGGTGAGAGAAGCTCCCTCTTCTACATCCTGGATGGAGCATCCTTCGCATATTACTGCGAGCTAAATGTCTTTAGCCTGCGAATCCATCTAGATATGTGTCCCCCTGTGCATATAATTTTCAAACAGGCGTAACTAGATGCTTTTGTCTAAAATCTGAGACAAATTTCTCAGACGCTTCTCTTCTGATCTTGGCTTCTGACTGATCGTCTACGAGCCCAGTGAGTGGCTTTACTTTGATGTGAAGTAACCTTTGTCAGCCGCCTCTACCAACTTCAAAAGTCTTTCTGCATAATGAATGCAATCAGTTCTTTCGCTTTTAAGGAGACAAAACGGAATGTGTCACAGTTACATAGCTGTTTGATAAATGAAAACCATGCCACCCACGACTGGTGTGCTGTAATTCATGTTACATGTCATGTCACAATCGAAAACGGACATATGAAACGAAGTAGCTCTCCTATACGTTTACAGTGGTCTAGTTTTGGCCTAAAAAGTGTTAGGTAGAGTGTCTGTCTGTTCTGTAAATTCTGTAAAGCCCAGGCTTCCACTTTCTAATGTGTGTGTATTGTATATTTCCACAAGGGGGCATCAGTTTAGTTCATTTTATATTTTATATTACTTGTAGTTTATCATATATGTATACACCTTTTAATATTTTCTCTGTTCGCTTTAAGTGCAAACACACAGATTACGGAAAGCTTTTCTCTTTTTTCTTTACAGGGGTGCTACGGACCTGGGGACCAATCCAGTATGAAAACATTTTCTAGGTAATATGTTATAAGAAGGTGACCAAGCCTATCTATCTATCTATATATCTATCTACAGTTGAAGTCAAAAGTTTACATACATCTTGCAAAATCTGCAAAAATGATAATTATTTTACCAAAATAATAGGGATCATGCAAAATGCATGTTATTTTTTATTCAGTACTGACCTAAATAAGATATTTCACATAAAAGATGTTTACATATAGTCCACAAGAGAAAATAATATTTGAATTTATAAAAATGACCCTGTTCAAAGGTTTACATAGACTTGATTCTTAATACTGTGTTGTTACCTGAATGATCCACAGAAAATTATTTGGTTTTTCAGCAATTTGTGTTGAAATATAACTTATTTTGTCTACTGGGGAACATGCAAGTATCTTCTTTAGCTTATAAAGGGCAGTACCAAATGAAAAAAATATGATAATTAGGCAAAATAAATATGATAAAAATAAAAAAATTTACACATTCCGTTCATATCTCATTTCGTTCAAAAGTTTACACCCCCGGCTCTTAATGCATTGTTTTTTTTTTCCCTTTTGAAGCATCAGTGAGCATTTGAACCTTCTGTAATAGTTGCCTATGAGTCCCTCAGTTGTCCTCAGTGTGAAAAGATGGATCTCAAATTCATACAGTCATTGTTGGAAAGGGTTCAAATACACAAAAATGCTGAAAAAATAAAGAATTTGTGGAACCTGAAGGATTTTTTTGAAGAACAGTGGGCAGTTTAACAGTTCAGGACAAACATGGGACTCGTGAACAACTATCAAAAAAACAGCTGTGGATCATGTGGATCAGTATTTTATGAATTATTATTTTCTCTTGTGGACTATACAGGTCCTTCTCAAAAAATTAGCATATTGTGATAAAGTTCATTATTTTCTGTAATGTACTGATAAACATTAGACTTTCATATATTTTAGATTCATTACACACAACTGAAGTAGTTCAAGCCTTTTTTTTTTGTTTTAATATTGATGATTTTGGCATACAGCTCATGAAAACCCAAAATTCCTATCTCAAAAAATTAGCATATTTCATCCGACCAATAAAAGAAAAGTGTTTTTAATACAAAAAAAGTCAACCTTCAAATAATTATGTTCAGTTATGCACTCAATACTTGGTCGGGAATCCTTTTGCAGAAATGACTGCTTCAATGCGGCGTGGCATGGAGGCAATCAGCCTGTGGCACTGCTGAGGTGTTATGGAGGCCCAGGATGCTTCGATAGCGGCCTTAAGCTCATCCAGAGTGTTGGGTCTTTTGTCTCTCAACTTTCTCTTCACAATATCCCACAGATTCTCTATGGGGTTCAGGTCAGGAGAGTTGGCAGGCCAATTGAGCACAGTAATACCATGGTCAGTAAACCATTTACCAGTGGTTTTGGCACTGTGAGCAGGTGCCAGGTCGTGCTGAAAAATGAAATCTTCATCTCCATAAAGCTTTTCAGCAGATGGAAGCATGAAGTGCTCCAAAATCTCCTGATAGCTAGCTGCATTGACCCTGCCCTTGATAAAACACAGTGGACCAACACCAGCAGCTGACATGGCACCCCAGACCATCACTGACTGTGGGTACTTGACACTGGACTTCAGGCATTTTGGCATTTCCCTCTCCCCAGTCTTCCTCCAGACTCTGGCACCTTGATTTCCGAATGACATGCAAAATTTGCTTTCATCCGAAAAAAGTACTTTGGACCACTGAGCAACAGTCCAGTGCTGCTTCTCTGTAGCCCAGGTCAGGCGCTTCTGCCGCTGTTTCTGGATTAAAAGTGGCTTGACCTGGGGAATGCGGCACCTGTAGCTCATTTCCTGCACACGCCTGTACACGGTGGCTCTGGATGTTTCTACTCCAGACTCAGTCCACTGCTTCCGCAGGTCCCCCTCTCGTTGTGCAGCGTTTTCTGCCACACTTTTTCCTTCCCACAGACTTCCCACTGAGGTGCCTTGATACAGCACTCTGGGAACAGCCTATTTGTTCAGAAATTTCTTTCTGTGTCTTACCCTCTTGCTTGAGGGTGTCAATGATGGCCTTCTGGACAGCAGTCAGGTCAGCAGTCTTACCCATGATTGCAGTTTTGAGTAATGAACCAGGCTGGGAGTTTTTAAAAGCCTCAGGAATCTTTTGCAGGTATTTAGAGTTAATTAGTTGATTCAGATGATTAGGTTAATAGCTCGTTTAGAGAACCTTTTCATGATATGCTAATTTTTTGAGATGGGAATTTTGGGTTTTCATGAGCTGTATGCCAAAATCATCAATATTAAAAAAAAAAAAAAGGCTCAGTTTGTGTGTAATGAATCTAAAATATATGAAAGTCTAATGTTTATCAGTACATTACAGAAAATAATGAACTTTATCACAATATGCTAATTTTTTGAGAAGGACCTGTAAGTACATGTCTTTTATGTGAAATATCTTATTCAGATAAGTACTAAATTAAAAATAACATGCAATTTGTATTATCCTTTTTATTTTGGTAAAACAATTAGCATTTTGCAGATTCTGCAAGGTGTATGTAAACGTTTGACTTCAACTGTATCTATCTATCTTTCTATCTGTTTTGGCTGTTTAGTTTTATTTTTTATTTTTGTAGCAGAGATTTAACATTAGATTTATTGCATGTAATGCAACTTTGTATATCATACATTTTTGTTGTGTATATATTTTTCAGAAATACTCAGAAAAGAGCAGAAAAAACTATGTTCAGTGATCTTTCTATACATCATAAGCCATGAGTTGTGCTAATAAAATCAAGCTTTTTGTTTTAGTTTTCCCATTGCAATGTAAATTGTTGTAGTTTATAGTTAACAAATGCAGTTATCCTAATTTTAGGATGCTGTATTTTTAGCATTACTACATAGATGCATTCTCTTTGACACCAGATGGTGTAAGAGAGCCAATCTGGGTTTCTGTGACACTGTTTAGTCTCAATAAGCTGCAATGGGGGAGCAGTAAGAGGCTGGAACAAAATGTTCACATGCTGACGCACAGCTCGCTTCTACTCTTTTATGGCAGATGGTTACTATACTTATGATGCTTGATTATATTTAAGCTCCCCAAGGTGCATTGTGCCTAAAAATAGAAGGGAGAGAAAGAGAAGAGTTAGAGAGGGGATTGTGCTTTACATAAAAGAGCTAGAATTGGGAGGAGGCTTTGAATCACATCTTTTGTCGACTTAACATCGGTTGCTTTAATTGGCTGACTGGCCCTTGTGCGTTAAATTCATTAGCATAGCAACACAGCTCTCCTCTCTCTCTCTCCTTATTGGGAAGGATGCTGTGAGGAAAGGGAGGAGGAGTCTAAAATTGGTGCCCCTGAGCAGGAAAGCCCATATATGGAGTCTGATAACGCTGTCATGCGACGTCAAAATAGCAGGTACATTGAGTGTGGGCTGAGAGTAAAAGAGAGAGAGAGAGAAGAGGGGAGGGGGGACTACGTGCGTGTGGCATTCAGTACGTGAGTGCGTCAAAGCGGGAAGCTGGCGGTCTGCGCCTCTATGTCAAGTGTGTGCGTCAGTCTGAGTCAGATAGCGTCTCATCGCGAGCGTGCGTCAGTGCTGTTGCTGAGCAGTCCGTGCTCCGGGGAAAGAGTGAGGAGAATGCTCTGAAAAGAAGGGATACGGCGACAAGGGTGATGGAGGAATGGAAGCGAGGAAAGGACAGTGTTCAGCAGGCATTAGGAGGAACTAGAAACAGACACATGAGTACTTTTAAGTGCACTTTAATATAAATGCCTCTGTTTTGACGACCAAATACACTTATCAGCGACACAAAAGAACACTGATCCACAATGTCCATTCTTCATAAATAGCATATGTCAAGTATGTTTTCATCTCATACGATAGAAATGTCTCTGATATGTACAGACCGTTGTTTGTACAAATGTACAAATGGTTACAATCTTTAACCGTCCCGCATCATGCCTAGCTAGAGGCACGTGCACCAAGCACCCTGTAAATCAGCATACATACAATAAAATACTTTTTATTTTTAAACTTAGCATGTAAATAGCTAGAACATAGGAATCAATCCTTTACTTGACCGTAGACAACTCTACGTTAGCATGTCGACACCATGGGAATAGAACCATTCTCAACCCGTGTCGATTAGTAACTGAATAGAAATAGAACCCCATCCGTAATTTCTCGCTCATTTTTTAAAACAAAACTTTGCTTCGTTTTTTTAACCCCTCTCAAAAAAGAAGAATCGATCATTCACACAGTCATTGTCACCACTCCACACCGCAGACAGCAAAGTTACGATGTCACCGTGGTATTCACTGAATAAAGGTGCTGTTTCTTTTAGGTCTGCAACCTCTTGATGTGCCAGGCACTCAAGGGTTTCAGCAGATTGCAAGCATTACAAATATTGATGCTGCAAAAGTCCAGTGCAATTCCTTCTAGCCGTGTCCATCGGAGTAGCCGGTCGATTGGATTCGTTACTCCGTCGCTCAGTAGTAGCTAGAAATAAGTCCAGTAATGTCCGTGCATGCAAAGCCATGCACAATATTTTGTCCTTCTCCCTGGCGGCTTCCACTGCAGCTTGTGTCCACCGGCCAGTAGGAGAACAATGTGAAAACTTGACTTGTCTTGCACACAAAGTGGAATTTGTTCACATTTGTACATCACATTGAAACACATTTGAAATGATATGTCCAAGAATTGCATTCACCAACTCAAAGCCCAATGTAGTCTGAATTCTGTCATTTATAGCACTGTTTCTGAGCTGGAAGATTGGAGAGGAAGTTAAATCAGCTGTGGGAAACATGCTGATATTGATACTTTTAGAAACTGGTCATTTTTTTAAAAGACCAAATATTGATCTGAATACTTTTCACACATTGGGCTTTGTGTGTGTGATGCTGGATGACAAGCATTGAGCTATAAGCTATCTGTTGTTTCTTTTTTTCATGTCCTCAAAGTTCACAACTGAGTTTTTTCACTACAAGTGAATACAAATGCAAGTCTGTAAGTCAGTTTACACTTACAAAATCAGAGCTGTAACTCTCACCCATATAAGCTCATGTTACGTTATAGCAGAAAGACATAAATTTACCTCTTAGTCCTCTTAGGACTTGTTTAAGACTAGTATATTGCATTGCTACCGAAGGGTTGCACTATTATTAACATAAATGGATGGATAATTTGATGAACAATTGTGAACGTGACAATTTACTCTCAATGGATTTGAGGAAGTTCAAGTCTTTTTTGGCATTATATACATTATGTATATATTTATACAGTTAATTAATATTCACTTTTCAGCAAAAGTAGCTCCATGAAATATGACAATATGCCATACTTAATGAAGTAAGTCACAGACTTATTTTAGAACGGAGGATCACTTCCACTCCCATCTGAAAGACAAAAAGAAGGAAAAGGGGCAAAATGTTAAAACCAATCATAATAATCAGTTTGACCAAAAAAAGTGATCACCAAAAAGACCAGTTCTCACCTTTGCGGAAGCACTGTTGCGGCGCATGACTTTGGAGTTGATACAACTCAGGTTGTTGCCCCAGGCCGGGGGCGATCGAGGCACCTGCCCCAAACATGGGTTCCAGGGCGGCCAGCTCCTCGAGGAGGGACTGGGCGCAGGGCAGGCCGGGCGATGCAGGGCTGACAGGCAACGAAACTGGGGAGGCGGGAGAGGCGGTCAGCTGCAGTGGCGGAGATGTTGGTATGCCTGTGAACAGAGGCGATGATGCTACCTCTGTCTCCATGGCAACTTCACCTGCCGCCTTCCCATCTGCCATATTGCCTGTGTTGACTGGCGACATCATAGCCCCTCGCCCGGCCTCATTGTTACAGTGCGCCGATTGGACGCTACAGAAGTGACCGGCACTCACAGCAGAGACCCCGTTAAAGTGCAAGGGTGGGCACCAGCACTCAAGAGTGGAGGGGGAGGAGGGCGGGCTGGAGTGAGAGAAGGAAGAGGGTGTCGGTGAGAGGGGAGGGGAGGACGTCAGGTCCTGCAGAAGGGTCTCCAAGACACTCTCCTCAAACAGAGAGTCGTCATCAGGGAAGATGGGCAGGTCCAGGCCTTTCCAGGACTTGAGTGGGTAGAATTCACCCAACAGTGGGATGGAATCAAGTCCCGCAGTTTCAAGAGATGGAGACTGAGAGCGTTCAGAAATGGTGGACGGAACCAGCTTGGTCAGGAGTGGATCTAGGTAGAAGCCCTCTACTAGTGTGCTGATGTGTTGGGCTAAAAGCGAGATCTCCGTTCTCTCTTTTTCCCTCTCACGTAGTGAGGAGAAGAAGGGTAGACTGGGCTGTTTTCCAGGCGAGGCTTCAGGTGTGAGGAGACCTTCTGGTGGGTAAGGTAGCGGCCCATGGGGGACGTCCACATACAGCGGGCCGCGGACTTCTGGTAAAGTCATAACCGTGCAGTCACCGTCACCTGGACTATCAGGAGTAGGAGGGAGTTTCTCATAGAGCGACCCACTGCAAGGCTCCACTGGGAAGAGGATCTCTGTGGTTGGAGATGTTATAGTGAGAGGCAAAATTGTTGAGAGTGTTGTCGTTGGAGGAGGCGGGCTGCCTTGTGGGTTCGATGGCGCAGATGGAGAAAGAGATGGAGCCATCGTCGTCGTTACTGTTGCAGTTGGAGCAAGAGGAGGTGGCGTCGTAGCCCCGGTGGGATCGAAGCTAAAATGAGGTTCGCCGAAGGGAAAATTGCTTCCACCTAGTTGAGGTGTGTATGGGGGTGTGCACACAAACTCCTTGGTCTGTTGGGCCTGGGAGGTAGGCACAGGTGGAAGAGGAAGGGGCAAGGCTGGTAGAGGAGGGTCTATCTGGAATGCTGGTGGCAGCAGAATATTCTGAGTGAGGAAGTCCAAGTCTGACACTGTTGCGACCGTGACTGGAATGGGAGATGATGCAGAAGAAGGACTGGCCACAGGTTCGCTGGGCTCATGTTGGAAGAAGCTCTCCTCTTCCAAAGAGGAGAGACTGGAACGTGGGCCACTCTCCAGTTGTGCAGGCTCCATTGACGAGCTGCCACCTTGTTCCTCAGTAGATCCCGCACTGCATGCGGCTGTGCTGAAGTCGAATGACTGACCAGAGAGGCCACTGCTTCCTGGCGTAAACACTTGGTCTGGACTTGAGAGTGTTTCTGGACTCTGCAAGCTTAGGCTTTCTTGTTGGGAAGTGCTTGAGCCCAGCACCAAGGAGAGCTGGGTTTGTTCAGAGCTCAGCTGCTGCCTGACTGACCAAGCCTCTGTCTCACTGTGACAAAGAGAAAGAGATAGAGATTAATGATATTCCTACTTATTTCAGTATTGGGTGGTAGCCTTCACTTTACAGATGGAGACTCAGCCTTACCTGATGATGTAATTGTTACTGACAATAGGGGTTTCCCCAGTTTCCAGCTGCAAGACCATGTAAAGCCAGACCCACGAGTGATCTGCGGTCTCTACACGAACCACCATCTCAGCCCTGCCCTCTCCTCCCTCTCTCACTGTGTGTGGAAAAAAGATGGGTAAGTCAAAACACATTCAACTTCTTGAGAGGTTTTATGTCATGTCTTAGTGGGTGGTCAGAAGTGCTGTTTTACTGCATAAGTGCATTGCTGAAGTAGTGTGAAATGTTGATAGGCAACTGTTAGCTAGAAGAGTGCTCATGCTGGGCCTAACCAAGCAAATAAGGCTGTGTCTTGTGTATTTAGTCATTCGGGAGTGAGACTCACATAGGCTGCAATGCTGAGCTGAGGCATGGGAAAGATCCTGAGGATGCAGGAAGCTGTACCAAGATTGGGACCGCAAAGTCTCCACATTTAGACCCAAATATACATTCACACTGAAAGTAAAAAAAAAAAGGAAAAATTTTAGGACATTTGTCATTTTTGAAAACACATTATTATTAGTATATCATCTAAGGCGTTTAACCTCACCTGTCTTGTGCTTCTTGAAGTCTCATGTCACGGCTGTGCTGAGAACGGAAACATGGCAGGAAGAAGCTGCTCTCTAGTGCTGGAGAAGAAGGTGTTTCTCTCTCTGGGCCAGTTCCACCTCGGGAAGTGTGAGGCTCCAGAGGAGTACAGAAACACACCCACACTGGGTTGGAAGTCCAATAGGATCCTGGGGAAGACTCGTTTGGAGTTTGTGACAGGCAGCATGCACGGATTAAAACAAGCTTATTGCCTGCACTCTGCCTACGCACTGATTTGGAGGTGTTGAATCTGCAGCGGAACAGACGATCTAAAGAGGAAAGGCATGAAAATAATGAGCACTTAGATAGCTGATATGTATTATGCATCTGTGTGGCATTTTATTGAGATCTTACCTGTGTCAGGTGAAGTTGGAGGCACCAAGTTACTCCTCATAATAAAGTGGTCTGCAGTGTCTATTATGTCGTACACACTGTCCCCTTGAGCGACCAAATCTACCTAAATATTACAAAAAAAAAAAAAAAAACACCATAGGTTAACTTCCTCTTTCATTCATATTGCCTATGAATAGGCTAAAATAACCTGAGATGAAAGCCTATAAAGATTTAATGAGAATTACTTTTTGTATGCTTAACTCACCATTGAGTGTCCAAGATGCTCCGAGACGCTATCTGACAGGTACAGTAACTTCCCTTCTCCAGTTAATAGCAGAAGAAAACCTGGCATCATTTGTACTAACTCATTCAGTTCATAAAACGTGAGGAATCCCGCAGTTTCCTCGGCACTGCCAGCTGCAGCTGTATCTGAAAGAAGTAATTTTAAGTCTGAATAAACTGAGACATTTCATTCATAAGAAAAATGAAAGAAAAGAAAATCCACATATGCCACAGCACGATTTGAATTTCAGCACCATGGACAGCGTTCGTGTTTCAGCACCATGGACAGAGGAAATAGCGCGTTTTGAACTGCATGTTCTTTTGTATATTAAAATTTTTTATTTGTTCGTATTTTTATACACATAAGCAATTCAGATAGTGTTAAAAATATATATATTAAAGATGCACCTGTTGCATCAACTCGCGGGAACAAGCGCGTAATATACAGCAATGCCTCAACACAAACTCAGATCTATGAAGCTGTACGGATTACATAAAAGACCTTTTTCCAAAACTAAAGTAAAATTTACCTTGACTGAAGAAGACAGACTTTCTCGTGTACATGCAAGCCAGTGACATGATATGCAGATAGGAGAGACGAGACTTGTCCGCATCGGAGATGGGCAACAAGTCCTTCAGGTTCCTAATCTCCGCGTTTATCTGGTCTCTTCGAGCTTTCGACGCTCCTTTGGTGGACCGATACATTGTGGTGACTGACGCTGACGACTCTTTCTGAGCTTCGCTGAAAGTGTTGACTACGGTGCAAGTTGAGAAAAGTGTGAGGCTCCTTCCCAAAAGAGTTGAGGCGCGTTCACAGGTGTGTCATCTCAGCACATGTCCAGAGTACGGCTGCTCTTCTCCTTTCGCCTGCCTCTCCCGGGTTTCCCCCCGCGGTTCCGCCACAGCGCCTGGCTCAGGTTGCGGACCGGAGGCTGGATGGATCTTTCCTCCGGGTCGGAGATTGAGTCAGTCAGCTGATGCTGAAGCCGTCTCTCGCCCAGATATCCGGAGTCCGTAAATCTGGTGGAGTAACATTGCAAGCCGGTAACTTATATAGGCTGGGGCTTCACCAGTGTAGGGGGGCTCCCAACGCGCCAACACCGACGTAAAAAAAGCGCGAGGGGAGGGGGGATGGAGTAAAAGGGGGGCCGGGGGGGATTTATACGTCTCATATCAGTGTAAGCAATGCTGGAACTCACTCGTCTCACCCCTCCCAACCCGTGCGCTCTGACTCTGCTCCGACGTCAGCATCCCCTCTCTCCGTTGATGACGTTGGCTTGAAATCGGGAGCTCCGGCGACGCAAAAAGCCCGATTTGGACAAAACCGAGCAATGGGCGGGGACAGAGAGTGAAACGTAGACGGAGTCACCGCACTCCGGTGTATAGACGTGTACAGAGAAGGGGGGTTCTGTTTCTGAGCTGCATACGAACGAGATAGAGGACCGCTCTCCCCGAATCCTCTTGTGTGGCATACTGATTGCCTCCAACTGACCGAGTTCAGATATGATTCAGAACATCATTTCTGTCTTGTATTCCAATGTCTTGCACTGCATGTTCACGGATGCAATCCCTGACATTAGTGCTGTCATTTCATGCATCGCTGCGTTTCCACATCTGACAAGCTGTGTGACCACAGAATAAATACTTCAAGGGATTTCCATTCACAAAATGGCAGATGCGGGACAATGCGCTGCAGTGCTTACGATGACTTTAAATGCAGCACTGCATGTGCCCCAGTGAACCAGACGGGGTAACCGAGAACACCGAAATCTCGGCCTAATTATTATTACATAAATGCTTTCTATCTGTCCTTATAAGGGAAATATTGGGCGAGCATAGACAAGGACAGCAGCTGTATTAAGTTATGTCTTATGAGTTTGTGTGCGTAAAGCGACATTGTAGGGAAGAGCCAATGGCTCACTCAGAATCTATCAGCGCAATATGTAGTCACTGTAATAGGGGACACATAATTGGTTGCCTCATTATGAACTTGAGATGCTCCTGACGAGGGCAGCCTGAATGAGACAGTAAGTTTAGAATTAAATGGACTTCAGATAGGGTTATCCATCATACCTCACTCACTGAATGGATTTTGCTCATGTGTGATTTTTGAATATCAAAAAGTGCCAAAAGTGCACATTTTTTAGACAATACATTACAAATAACAAAGTTACATTGTGGTAATCAAATTTACTTGTTAAAATAAAATGAACGCACGTATGAAAAATATTTAGCAAAAGAAAACGACTCTTAATCACTCTCAGATGTGGTCTACACTGTCCTATTTTATGTCATCTAATATGATTATGATCACAGATCAGTACATTAAACTACTGCAACTCAAGGTGTTAGACATGTATGCTTTCAACCATGTAGCTCATTTAATTGGTTAAACTGGTGTGGTGAAACCACACCCTGGCCTCCCCTAATTAACCTAAAACACCTGTCAAACAACTTCTCTTTTATATCACAAGCTCTACTGACGCTTCCTTGTATTCTCCCTGGACAGGACAGTTTGTTCCATCCATAATGTCCGACAGGCGAGTGTCACAGACAGAAGTCCCGTGCAGAGCGCTCTCGCTGCGGTTCTGCCATACGAGTCGATTCCTTTTCTGAGAGGAAGCGAAGTAGCCTGTTCAGTGAAGGTGAGCTATTTTTAGCCACATGCAGAAACTCCACCGCGTTTAGGAAAGTTAGCACAGCGCTATTCGTGTGGCTTGCCGAGGTCATTCACAACGATGCAATAAATAATGCGTTTTATTTTCATTCATGATAAACGACAAGGAGCGAT
Source organism: Cirrhinus molitorella (assembly GCA_033026305.1). Lineage (NCBI taxonomy): Eukaryota > Metazoa > Chordata > Actinopteri > Cypriniformes > Cyprinidae > Cirrhinus > Cirrhinus molitorella. Next base: position 29,523,943 of record CM065129.1, on the reverse strand, counting down.
TACTAAAAACATGCATCTGGAGAGGAATATCTGTTCAAATATCAGTGACGTGCTATGTTAGACGGAGTTTTAAATGTGTTCGTCACTCATCTCAGAAGCACGTGCACGTCTATGAAACCTGTTGCGCGCGTGAGGAGAGCGCGTGAATTGACCGTTTCGCTTTTCTAAAAATAGCCCATGGCTGTCTGACAAACACACTCAGAAAGATTCACCGACCTCGGCGACACATGTAGTCTTTTACTCATACATTTCGTGGACAAAAATAGATATTTGATTAGGAGTAATTGGGGCTCGAATATTAATGTGTTAAAGGTTATATGGTATATGCGTGATGGTTTGCTATTTTTTTATTTTATTTTATTTTATTTTTTGGATAGACTAGTCGTTCTTCCAGCCCAAATCCTGTCTTAAACTAGCTAACAAACAAGCTTGACCAAAATGGGAGACCAGCTCATTTCAACAGACTTTATATTAGATATGTTTTCAACAAGTTTATCCACCTTTTTCTTCCAGTAAAAGTGGGCCTTTTTGTAAATTTTATGGGTGTGGCTTCCGGTCTCATCTGTGTCTAGCTTTTTTTAGCTGTACAAAACAGCTCATTTTGCTCCTTGATATTGCTTAGTTGTGTGTCTTACAATATTATTTCGATGTATTATCTTAATTATGAGCATGTTGGTTTTTAGTGCTAACGGTTTTAGCATTTATTGCATGTTGTTATTCTTCTCGTTATTTCCTATACAGCGATAATGAACCGGAAGTCTCACCCGCTTACTTCCGCGTTGAGGTAAAAGTTGGGTACAGAATTTGTGCAAATGTGATTATAGTAGGAAAATCAGCAAGACACACTGAACACAAGAAATTATTATTTTCAACCCTCATTTGTACCCTCCATCTTAAACGACCTGTTTTTAAGGGGTGGGTCCTTTAAGACTTATCAGTAATCCGCCATTGTTTTGATTGGCTAATGTAATTGCGTAGGAAACAGTATCAATGCTCCTCCTCCTCGCTATTGCATTTGAGTGTTTTGACAACATAAATGAAAGTGAAGTGACGTGACATGTGGCCAAGTATGGTGACCCATACTTGGAATTTGTGCTCTGCATTTAACCCATCCAAGTGCACACACACAGAGTAGTGAACACACACACACCGTGAACATACACCCGGAGCAGTGGGCAGCCATTGCATTGCTGCGGCGCCCGGGGAGCAGTTTGGGGGTTCGGTGCCTTGCTCAAGGGTCTCACCTCAGTCGTGGTATTGAGGGTGGAGAGAGCGCTGAATAATCACTCACCCCACCGACAACCCCTGCCGGACCTGGGACTCGAACCTGCAACCTTTCAGTTACAAGTCAGACTCCCTAACCATTAGGCCACGGCTGCCCCGTATTATAATTTTATTATAATCAAAATAAAATGGTAATTTACAGACAAAACATTATGAAATTATTTACTTACAGTTTGGCATGCAGCTGCAGTCAGATGTAGTACCGCGTCACTGTACCTTGTTTATAAAACAAAACGCTTCGGACACATTTCGGAATGCCATTAAAAATAAACTATCCACTTGTTCCTTAGGCTGGGATCCTTCTGGTATCTGTACAAAAACGCAACTGAGCTGTTTAAACCAAACATGTCAAAGCGAATGTTCTTTCTATGGCAGTGATTGTAAATTCTATTTGCTTTTGCCGTGATGCAACATTCACATGAACGCCAGTGGGCGTGGCCTATGATGAGAAGATGACTATCCGTCGATGCCTTGCTCTGAAGGCGGTGTTTATGCAAACAACTGCACACCGGTGTCATTATCTCATACCTCAGATCCAAACGAGCCATTTTTAGAGCTTGATTAAATAAATGCTTTGTTTATAATGAGGAGGACCTTTTAATATATTAAACTTGCTGAATGTTTTAGTAGTACAAAGACCTCTTTTATGCCAAAAGATCAAGGCGAATTTGATTAAATGTCCTTTTGGTTGGCTCTAAACTATTGACTAAGTCTGAATGCACTGCAGGGTTAATTGAAATCAAGTTTTGCATTTGGTTCCCTTTGACGTAATAGAAAACACATCTTATAGTTGCTTAAACTAATTAGGACGCACTCATATTCGGTGGCAGAATCATGCATTAGCTGATGCTGGTTATAGATGAAGCTGATCCCTAATGATCCTTTGTAATCGCAGTGCACCATCCGTGATTAAACCTGGCAGTGGTCACCCGTTAACAAATTTCACCTCTTAAAATAGTTGGTCGGTTTTTCTATTTAGCAGGCCCGCAGAGTGATTCAGAAACACTAAAGCGTGCAAGGCTTTCTGTGTGGCTTTCTCAAGGTATAGTTTGAATGAACAGCCTCTGCTATTTGATATCTTCAAAGCAGATACAGTACAAAGAAACAGTAGTGTGGTTGAGTTGGTTTCCTTCAGCACCCATTTCTGGTAAATTGGCTGTAGTCAATGAGCACCATTAAGTGCAAATTCTGACAAGTTAAATGGGTGGTCACCTATTGGTAGGATCCAGTGCATGAAGTGGATAAAAATCCACATGTGAAAGTTCCATCAGAACAGATTTAGAGAATTCAACTTTACATCACTGGATGGATGGATCCTTTGCAGTCAATGGGTGCCATCAGAATCAAAGTCAAAACAACTGATTAAACACAATAATCCACAAGTAATCCACACCACTCTAGTCCATCAGTTAACGTCTGATGAAGCAAAAAGCTGTTTTTGAAACAAATGCATCATTAAGATGTTTTAACGTAAAATTTTTGCTTCTGACTGAAATATGTGTCCATAGTCACGCTTCCTCCAACTGTCCTCTCACATCAAAATCCACTAACATATTTGTTTACATTAGTTTTTGCTTGTAAACAGTGCTTGATCTGTGCAGATTTCTCTCCTGATTCAGATGAGACTACTTTATCACTGTATACAGTATACTGGATAGAAGGCTCATATTTTAGCTATAAACTTAATGATGGATTTGTTTCTTACAGACCTGTAGCTTTTTGCTTCACAAACTGTTCATTGATGAACTGGAGTCTTGTGGATTACTTGTGGATTATTATGCTGTTTTTATCAGCTGTTTGGACTCTCATTCTGATAGCACCCATTCATTGCTGAGCAAGTTACGTAATGCTAAATTTCTCCACTCTGTTCTGATGAAGAAACAAACTCATCTACATCTTGGATGGCCTGAGGATGGGTACATTTTCTGGTGAACTATGTCTTTAACTGTATTTCCGTCGTAATTTAAAATTACACATATGAGTTCAGAGCTTTGTTGTTACCCTAATTCTGAGTAGATATTTTGTAATACTTGCTGTCAAACCTATATTAGATAATTACAATTGTTTTCAAAAGTTTTTGTAGTGGTTGTTACATTACAATTAGGATTTTTTGAGCATCTAGGCACAAAAGATAATAGTTGAGCGCCTGCCGGATGCAAGTAAATGGATGATGCCCAGTATGACATCCTTCTGTTAGCAGCATGTCCCTTGGAACAGGAAGATGTCATTTAGCCTGTGCCCAAAGAGCACGACTGAGTTGACTGTGCCCACTTAAAGCTTCCTCTGATTTTACACACAGGGGACAAAAATAACCATGCAGGAAGTGGAGAGGTTCCACTTTTTTTCTTTTTTTTTTAAAGAATGTAAGTTCTAGTCTTTTCTAGTCTTTTCAACCCAGTATGAGACCAATTTCAAGGCAGAAGGTTTTTGAGATGAAAGATTAGAGCAAAAATTATGTTATTTAAATAAGATTTCCTAATAATTTACTGACCCCCATGTCATCCAAGATGTTCATGTCTTCCTTTCTTCAGTCAAAAGAAATTGAGGTTTTTGAGGAAAACATTCCAGGATTTTTCTGCATATAGTGGACTTTAATGGTGGCCAACGGGTTAAAGGCAAAATTGCAGATTTAATGCAGCTTCAAAGGGCTCTACACGATCCCCGCTGAAGAATAAGGGTCTTATCTAGTGAAACGATTGGTCATTTTCTTCAAAAAATAAAAATGAATATACTTTGTAACCACAAATGCTCGTCTTGCACAAGCTCTGCGAAGCACATTACATAATCTCACATGCGTGACAAAAGTACCAAACCAGTGTTTACAAAGTGAACGTGTAAAGCAAGTCAAACGGCCTTTACCAAGAAAGGTAAAACAATGATGTCGGATGATTTTGAAGTTGGAGGAGAAAATGAGATGGAGATTTTCTCCCTACCTTTGAACCACAGTACACAGACAAAGAAATAACTGTGTGTAACTTTTACAACATGGTGAAGACTCACATGCATATCGCAGAGCAAGCGCATGACGAGCATTTGTGGTTGAAAATTATATACATTTTATTTTTTTAGAAAATGACCAACCATTTCACTAGATAAGACCCTTATTCCTCGGTTGGGATTGTGTAGAGCCCTTTTTTTTCTCAAAAAATGTAATTTCTTTTCGACTGAAGACAGACAGGGGATTATCAGGAAATTTTAATTCTGGAAGTGAACTTCTCCTTTAATAATTCATGGCATATTGAGTAATATAATTTGCATTAAAGGAATAGCTCACCCAAAAATGAAAATTACCCCATGATTTACTCACCCTCAAGCCATCCTAGGTGTATATGACGAACAAAGTTGGAGTTGTTTTAAAATGTAATCCTGGCTCTTCCAAGCTTTATAATGGTGGTGGATAGTCGCTGATATTTTGAAGCTCCAAAAAGAGCATATATCTGTCATAAAACTAACCCATATGCCTCCGGGGGGTTAACACATGTCTACTGAAGCAGATCCATGGGATTTTATTAAAAAAATTATATTTTTAAAATTATAAACTCAAATCATTGACTTCCGGCAACGGCGTATGTGCGTTTGCGTTAGTCGAGATCCAGCTTCTTCGTTGACCTCTGACTCGATGTATGACGTAAGCCGCATTCGTAATGTAAGCTCTGGTGAGAATAAACAAATGAGGATAGAGCGATACTAAACGCTGGCAACAATTTAAAAGTCGAAAATGAGAAGTTAAAAAAAATGTCATTGGATTTCTCTATAAGAGAAGAAGAGCTTGAGACTTTTTTGCACAGCCTTATTTGTTTGAACCAGAGTAACGCTATACCGACCGGGAACTCGTGAACACACATACAGCCGTTGCCGGAAGTCAGTGATTTGAGTTTATAATTTTAGTTCAGAAGACATGTGTTAACCCCCGGGAGGCGTATGGGTTAGTTTTACGATGGATATATGCACTTTTTGGAGCTTCAAAATATCAGCCCCCATCCACTGCCATTATGAAGCTTGGAAAGGCCAGGATAAATTTTAAAACAACTCCGACTGTGTTCGTCTGGAAGGAGAAAGTCATATACCCCTAGGATGGCTTGAGGGTGAGTAAATCATGGGGAAATTTTCACTTTTGGATAAACACTTTCTTTAAATACATATTTTTATGTTTGGACCCAGCTGAGGTAATTCTAAAGTCATCCCTGCGAGTTCAATTCTACTTTTCCATCAAAGAGTTTCGCAAGTGCGCTGAAAGTAAGAAGAGTTGCACAAAAAAAAATACTTTAATGAGAAACAAAATGTCATTGGCCTCTTGTGCAGCTGAAGTATGCTTGTCCTCTATCTCAAGATTCTTTCTCCGCACTGCTGTTTATTTTTACACAGAGAGAATCAAGGTCTTCACTCTGCCTCTTGAAAGAAAGGAGCTAACCTGTCGCCTAGCAACACCTCCCACTCCTGCCGAAGCCAGAGGAAGAGAAGAGAGGAAGAGGAAGGACTGAAGCTGTCTATGAAACTGATGAGAGAGACAGAGGTAAAGATTAGGGTATGGGGTTGCCTTTAAAGCAGAGAGAAGCACATCATGCCAACGTTGTGATGTCCGTCGCCTACTGAGAGGCTGACGAAGTAGCACCTGTCATGGCATTTAAATAATCTAGATTGAACTTTAATAAATTATCTAATGCATTGTTCAGCTGCGCGCTGCTTGATTCATATAAACTATTGTGAGTGAGCAGATGTAACACTCAGACACCCACACACTACCTCCCTCCCTTTCCCATCTCTGTCAGAGATACTTCCCCAGCCTGCAGCCTGGTGGGTTTTTTTTTTCTTGTGCAGTGTATTTTTAGACCCAGGGCTCAGAACAGTGGGAAAATGTGGATTTTTGATTAAGTATTTCTATCTCCTTCAGTTTCTGTGAATGGTGACTACTAATTCATTGACAAATGTCAGTACTTGCTGTCGTTTTGCAGATTTCTTACACAGTTCTTTCTTTTTCTGTTTAGAAAAAATTCCACCAATCTATTTATAGTCCAGCAAAAGCGTTCTATAATTCCATAAGGTCTTTTTTCCCTCTTGCTGTTTAAGCTTGCTACTCAATTCCAGTGCTACATGCCAGCACATTGTGCTCTCACCCTCCTTTTTCGCTCCCTCTCTCTCTCTCTCTCTCTCCCTTCGTAAGTTGTTGCTGATGCAAGGTTGCCATGGTGACGTGATGTAAATGTGTGACATCAAAACAGACCTCAAGCAGCAGATTTTTTTTTTTCCCCCCTTTCAGTCTGTCGCTCGCTCTCTGTTCTCCCATCTCATTTCATATTAAGCCAAAGGCATCGCATTACAAAACACCTCCATGAGCTTCTGATCTAAACCAGCCTCGCAAATGTAAGAAAGATGTCCTTTTAACTGCACATCCTGCAATTTCTCCTAAAATAATGCAGCTCTTAGTGACCATAAGAGATCCATTATTCTTCGCCATTCGGGTCCGCCTTTGGTAGTAGCGATCAATGATTCAGTGTGTGCGTCTTTGCCCATCTCTGACTGCAATGTGTTCTCGGTGTGTAGTGCCCAGGTTTGTTCTTCATCCTTTTTATGTGTAGTTGTGTATTTGTTGTTGGGGTCCACCTTAAAAAGTGCTATTAATATCTAGTGGACTCTTTCTAAGTCAGTAATCAGATGCAAGTGGATGTTGTAATATTCTCATAAAAATGTAATTTGTTATATAAAATATGTATAAAATTAGAAAAATGCAAATGCAAGGTCAACAAATCAATGGAAAAACAAGTGAACATGAAGTTTCATAAAGCATTGCATAACTATTAGAAGAGAAGAGAGTGGGCAGAGATGGTTAGAAAGAGGAAGAGAATGAGGTGCAGGCAGGGAGGGAGAAAGTAAGGTACTTCGGTGCCTTTTTTTAGCTCCGGGCTAAAGTTACGATTATTGCTTTTATCCATCCTCAATTTCCCCCTGCCTTCCTCTCTTTGCAAGCAAATATGTTTTTCCCCACGGGAACCAATATATTCCCTGTGATTAGTGATCATCTCAGCAGCGTGAGCACTTCCGCACAGTTGGCAGTGGGGAAGCAGAATGGCCTGTGTCATTCACTATTGCTGGATTTGAACAATAGCGTGAGTTTTTTTGGCCCGCTGAATCATTGGTAAGAATTTATGAATGGGGAGTCCATTACCTGACAGTTTCCTCAACTCACGCTCTGAGTCATCTATGCTGACTGAACATCCTAAGCATTTATAGGGAATCATATGATGAGGAATCAGATTTTCCTTCCAGTACAGTTACAGTACAGTACATATACGTACATGTATATCATTAAAGTACAGCATACAGTAACTTTCAGAGCTCCACTTCCTCCAAGTCCATAATCTAAGGACAAACCAAGGAAGTTTAATATAGTTATTTGTTAGCATTCCAATTTATTTTCAGACCAGCTGCTTGCCTGTGGTTGTTGTTAGCCAATCAATTATTTTTTAAGGGTAGGAGAGAGAGGAAAAGAGTAATGAAAAGAGATTCTGAAAGTTTTTGGTGCAAAAAAAACTTTACTAACATTATATGTCAGGTGGGAAATGCACTGTATGTGATCATTATGTGAAGCAAATGTGCAAAAATTGCAGCACAATCAAACTTTAACCCTTAAAGGGTGCATAGTACTACCTTAAAAAGATACAGTGCCTTATGAAAGTATTCATACCCCTTTGTTTTATTTAGTTTTTTCACATTTTCTTATGTTGCTGCTTTAATTGTTTTAAATATTTTTTTCCCCACATCAATCTACACTCCATGCACCATAATGACAAAGCAAAAACAGAAATGTAACAACTTCATACATTTATTAAAAATAAAACAACTGAAACAAGTACATTGCATAAGTGTGCATACCCTTAACTCAGAAGCCTCAAGTCAACATTTAGCAGTTATCTGCCATTCTTTCACCTCTACACCTTTCAAGATCTGTCAGCTTGGATGGGTTCTGGCAGACATTTTCAGGTTTCGCCAGAAATGTTTGATTGGGTTCAAGCCCAGGCTGTGGCTGGGCACACTCAAGGACATTGACAGAGTTGTAAGCCACTCTTGCTGTGTGCTTGGGGTCATTGTCCTGTTAGAAGGTGAACCTACTGCCCAGTCTGAGGTTCTGAATGCCTTGGACTGGGTTTTCATTAAGGCTATCTCAATATTTTGGTGCATTGACGAGTCCCTCAATCCCTATTGTTGATAAACCGTCTCACAGCATGGGGCTGCTACCAGCACACTTTACTTTTAGGATGATACTCCGCGGGTGATGTGCAGTGCCTGGTTTTCTTCAAACATGATGCTTGGAATTGAGGTTCATCAGGCCAGAGAATCTTGTTTCTCACAGTCTGAGCGTCCTCCAGGTGCTTTTTTGCAAATTCTGAGTGTTTTTTCATGTATCTTCACTGAGGAGACGATTGAGTCTTGTCACACTGCCATAAAGCCCAGATCAGTGGAGTTTTGTAGTGATGTTTATCCTTCTATGACCATCAGGTTCTTGGTTGCCACTCTAGCCAAGGTCCTTCTCCATCAATTGCTTTGGCCAGGAGGCCAGCTGTAGGAAGAGTCCTGGTTGTTTCAAACTTCTTTCATTAAGGGTAACGGAGATGACATGCTTCTGTGAATCTTCAATGCAGCAGAATTTTTTCTGAACTCTTCCTTATATGTGTGGCTTGATGCAATCCTGTCTCTGAGCCCAGAGCCGGCGTTCTGACATAGAAAGTCCATCTCTCTTAGTTCATCAACTGTATATTCTGGTTCGGATAAGTAAGGCTGGTCTGAAAATTGCAAATCTTCCTCTCTGTCAAAATCTTCAGACATGTTTACAAAGTTTTAACAAGGCACAGTGCATCCAGGTTGTACATGACATGGAAGAGAAGAAATTGTTAAATAAAGTTGTTATTTTTGTTTTCTTTGCACACAAAAAGTATTCTCGCAGTTTCATAAAATTACAGTTGAACCACTGCTGTCACATGGACTATTTTAACAATGTCCTTACTACCTTTCTGGGCCTTGAACACACTATTGCCAAATCCATGATTTTCCCATGGAATGGGGCTATTTTTCGGGATGTTTTTTAGTCTGCGGGTTGAAGCAAAATCCTTCGAAGCAGGTTTTAAGCGATTTTTTTTGTTCCCCTGGAACGCAATTGGGCTAGTTTTGGCTACTTTTAAGTAACAACTGAGCTGGTTTTGTTACGCAGACCTAGCAACCCTGCTTGAACGTGTCAGTTGCGTTGCTGTCTATGCAGGGTAATAAAGCTCTCGGGTTTCATCAAAAATATTTTAATTTGTGTTCCGAAGATGAACAAAGGACTTACAGGTTTAGAACGATATGAGGGTGAGTAATTAATGAGAGATTTTACATTTTTGAGTGAACTATCCCTTTAAGGCAATATGCACCCTATTGAGCGTAGATACAGGTACAAAGGTGTACCATTTGAGGGCACTTTCCCAATGTTCACTATTTTCTGACAGGTTTTGATGAACAGCAGGAGTTGTGTTTAACACCATATGTACGTTCTTATATGCCTTTATGCTTCATGAACAGAATGAAGTCATCTAGTAGAGCAGTGGAATGTGAGTGCGATTTGCATTTTTGCAATATGTTGTTAAATCTGCCCGAAGCGTCATTTCGTTTTGCCACAGAAGCTGTTTTTTAACACCCTATGTTAACACTCAGCAGTCAGACTCTCACCCGCAGGCTCATTCATGGTGACAGTCTCTCACACATTACTCATTCACTCATCATAAGGATAGACTCACTTTACTGTCTCTCTCTCTCTCCGTCTCTGACACACAGCATTAGTGAGTCCGAAAAAAGACATTTTCCCCCTGTCAAATTTGACGCATTAGGCCTCAAATCAACAGGCCATACATGCATGAAATACAGCAAGTCATACTCTGTATGAGATTGCAGTGATGATTCTTGATCAAGCATCATTTAAAAAAATATGCTCCCTTCTTCAATGAAGGAATTCTCTCTTTATTGCCATCCCTCTGCTCGCACGCCCACGCGACCATAGCAACACGTTGTCGTATCATAGTAACCACATTTACGCAGGGAGGAAAAAATTAAGGGTGGGTTGTAGAGGTATCTTTCACTGACCACCACGAGCATGTAGCTTGAAGATGGCTCCTCGATGCATTACAATGGTGAGATTATGAAAGTCATTTATCACTAAATTCAGATGGAGCCTGAATATTAAACCTATATTTTAAGGTTTTGCAATTGAGGTGAAAGCATATGACGAAATGAAGCATACTAACCAGATATTCGCTATAATGTCTTTTTTGAAATTAGCCTACCTGTTGATCCTGAATTTAGCTCCCAGTTTGTGAGCCATATAATGTAATTAGCCCTCCTCGTTAGGTTCATCTGAATAGCCAATCAGTGGCAGATGAGGTAGATGACTCTTGTTATCAGAGTCACTCCAGCTCAGACGAGGCCCTAATCAAGGCACAGCAGTAATATTCAGAGGTCAATTTAATTCCCTTAAACAAATGGCCCAATTATAAGTGACCAACATGTGTCCCTTTTCACTCTCCATCTGTGAAAGAGCCCCCTGTCTGCTCTTCTAAGGAGATCCTCCTTTAATCGGGATGCAGTGGACTGAAGCTAATGAGATGCGCTAATGGAGCAACTCTGTAAACCCCAATCACCCATTTGAGCAGGTTATTTTCCACACAGACCCTGCTAACTGTCCGTTGAGGGTCGCAAAACATTACAGCTGACATCTTTGTTTATATGAGATCAGAAATAGCCTTTATAAAGTTTATTAGACAACCTTGCTGGGAAATCCAGTTTAAAGCTGTGTTGATGTTCTTTGAGACATGATGGGTTGTTTTTAGTTGGTGGACCATTAGTAAACCAGATATAAACAACATAGTTATGATGTTAAGTACACAAAAGTGTGTAAAAGGTTTCTTTAGATTATTAAAATATTTTTCACATAAAGAACAATTGGTTCTTTTAAGAACTGGAAAGGTTCTGAAAGGGGGCATCAGATGCAAAATTCACTTTTACAAAAAAAAAAACTAAACAGTCTCAGTTGTCAAGCCGTTTTGATTTTCTGAGCAGTTTGACATTGTACTATTAGCATATCTCCACCCTCAGCTAGTTGTATGCTCTCCATTATTTTCTCTGTAGCTGCAGCGACAATAGAGCCAATGAGGACAAGTGGATTAGTTTTGTTTTTTATGGTAATGTGCCACCAAGTACACAAGAAGAGGGGGGCAGAATGAGCAGTAGCTCATTAGCATTTAAAGAGACATGCATCGAAAGATGCATTTTTGTCGTTGTATCTTGCAAATATATGCTTTCTTAGGCTGGGCATTTTTTTGCAAATAAATGTTTAATTTAATTTTACTTCTATATTCGTTCCTTTTTCTGTTCTGAACACAGCTAAATTTACGGGATTTTTTGTAGAGTGAGGGGAATGTTTGTAAACGTTTAGTTTATTTTACATTTATTTCTGAATGAAATGATAAAATGTGTCTTATACATCAATTGACTTGTAGAATAATGCAACTCCTGTGTGTGTCATAAAAAAGATGATACAAGAATAGAACTGCCATGTATGTACAAGTATGCATAAAGTACAGTAGTAAGTGAGCGTTAATTTAGAATTAAAAAAAATAATAATCAAAGCTTCATTTGTCATAAACATATTATGCGGCCCCTCACTTAATGTGGAAAACTTGATGTGGCTCCAGAGTTACAGACATTTCATAAAGACCCCAAAAAAATCATACCAACTTCTGTAAAGTGGGCATCCGATGTCCCCTTTAATGTGATACATCATGAAAATCTTTTTCCGTGTTTAAGTGCTATAATCGGGTCCTGGTGTATCTACCAACCCAGAAAACGTGAAAAATAACTCAGTAATTTTTTTTGGTAAACTTTTCTCTGCAAGCTTATAAAAAAAAAATAAAAAATAGCCACTCAGATTACCTTTAATTTGCACGTTTCCACCCATGTTGCCATCATTGTGCTTTCACAAGTTCCAGTTCTAACGCTAGATGAAAGTTCGAGGAAAGCATGCTAATTGTTCTGTCTTTGGCTGCAGAAATGAGCACAGTCCCAAAGGAGACAAGAGAGCAGTGGATTTATTGATTTATTTACTGTATATTACATAGCTGCCACACAGATCTAATATAAACATGCAGTTTCTTTCCCAGCTGTTTACCTTCACAGACATAACTGACTGTTTTTGTAACTCGTCTGTGTTTTAATCATTGTGAGTATTTGACAGCTTAAGCGCAATAAGACATGAAAGAGAACTTAGTTTAATACTCGCAGTCATTTTCTGTGCATGTGCTTTGGATGTGTGTGTGCTCAGAAAAGCATATATCAGAAGTTTAAACCAATATGGCATTATTTCAGAATGATGGTGATGATCAAAAAGGGGGGTGGGGAGCAGCAGCTAATTTGCATTTGGCATGCACAAAAACGGCGTGTTTTGGCTTTCACTTAAAATAGGCATTTTAAAAATTATATAATAAATCTTTTTGAGGTGAAACGTCACAGACATGTTTTGGGTACACTTAAGATAGTCGGTTTCTGAGACATGGTGGATGGTCAACCATCTGAACCAGCTCCAACTAGCTTAAACTGGATTGTTATCCAGGAGACTGACATGTTTATTTGATGTTTATATTTAGAGCTACATACAAAATTTTTGCTTCGCCCACCGCCTCCCCAAACATGCCTAGGAAATATATAGATATCATGAATCGTCTCTGTTGTTTGTAGTTAATGCAGTGGATGTCACAAACGGTGAGTGCTTGTTTTGTAATGGACTAATGTGTTTGAAAAAAGGAGATAGGGGGCAATAGTGTTTCCTCTCTCCATTCAAAAATAACCATGGATATCCAGGTAAATATAGCGGTTCTGTCTCAATGACTGACAACAGCCGTGTTTGTGGGGAATTTCCTGAGGGGTCCTGTGTCTCAATTAATGTGCGCACTCAAACATGAAGGAAAAACTCTCTCGTTCCCGGCTGTAAAAAAAACACTCGTTCCTGGCTGTGCAAAGAAATAATCCGATCAGCAGTTTTTTTTTGGAGTTGCCCACACTTTTTGCCACACAGTTTCACTGTGGTGAGGACAAAATGAGAGATTGCAGACACAGCATTGAGAATCACCTTCCCAGCAAGAAAGTGATGAATTAATACAGACTGAACCGAATGCAGAAAGCTGGCATTTTGAAAAAAAAAAATGTTTTGTTATTGGTTAAATGACAAAGACATTTGGCCTCAGCAAATGCTGTTTCACGTAACGTTAATAGACACAAAAACATAACCAATAGTCAAAAGAGAAGAAGTCTCTTCTGTCCACCAAGCCTGCATTTATTTGATCCAAAGTACAGCAAATAAATATTTTCAAATATTGTTACTATTTAAAATAATTGTTTTCTATTTGAATATAATTTAAAATGTAATTTATTTCTGTGATTTTTAAAGCTGAATTTTTAGCATCAGTACTCCAGTCACACGATCCTTCAGAAATAATTATAATATTTTGATTTGCTGCTCAAAAAAATAAAATAAAATAAAATAAATAATAATAATAATTATTATTATTAGTATTAATAATAATAATAATAATAATAATAATAATAATAATATTTTGAAAATGGCTGAGTATAATTTTTTTTTTCAAGTTACTTTGATTTAATAGAAATTTCAGAACAGCATTTATCTAAAATAAAAATCTTTTGTAACATTAAATGTCTTTATCATCACTTTTAATCAATTTACAGCATCCTTGCTAAATAAAAGTATTAATTTCTATAATTTCATTCCCCACCCCCACCCAAAAACTAATAATAATTATACTGACTCCAAGCTTTTAGATGTATAGTGTATAATATGACAAAAGCTTTTTATTTCAGATAAATGCTGATCTTTGTATCTTACTATTCATTATAATAATAATAATAATATTATTATTATTATTATTATTATTATTATTATTATTATTATTATTATTATTATTATTATTAATACTAATAATAACTTCTTGAACTGCAAATCAACATGTTAGAATGATTTCTGAAGGATCATTGACACTGAAGACAGGTGTAATGAACAGTAATTTTAAATAGTAAAAATATTTCAGCATTTTGAAATAGTTAGTTTGATCTTTGGGTCTCACTCTTATTCAAAAGTAACATTTCTATAATGTTTGTGAAATGATACACTTCTAACGTTTAAAAAAAAAAAACGTTACATTCCGAGAACATTCTAAGAACATTCTGAGAACTCTTTTCATAATGGGAATGTTAGCAAAACGTTCTTAGAACACATTTTTGTTCTCAGTGTCCATAGTCAGCTTATGTCCGTTCAAAAGAGAGCAAAGTTCAAGAAAGGCCATTTAAGCACAAGGACAGTTCAATCCTGGGACATCCTGTCCATTCAACCCACTCATCTGCTTCTGACCCATAAATGAGGTCACATTTTGCATGAACTGTGGAGTGTCTCTCCGCTCCACAGGACGCCGTGACACATGAGTCTGTATATAAAACATTTTCACAGACTCATGGGTTGATGCATACATATATACACACACACCTATTCTCAAGGACACCTCCACATGCGGAGGCATATTGGCACAGCTCATCAGTCCTCCTCTTTCTCTGTGTGCCTGCTGGGTGGGTACAGCACATCTCGCTCCTTCGTTCGGCTCACAGTTGGGTGTAGCGTTTGTCTGGCGGCCAGCAGGAAACGGCGTGAGAATGCCACGTTCTCACCCACATACATCCCCGTCACCCACTTCCTAAAGAACACGTCTTTATCATGATGTCTGCTATGAGGTAATGTTTGAAACAACCTGCTGGTGCCATCTGTGTCCATCTGCATTCACCTAGATTCTCAGGTGTGTGTGTGTGACCGCCTGTATGACACCGTTCACAGTAGTACAGTCTAGCTTGGGAACATGTAGCCAGTCAGTTCACAGGAAGAAGGTAAAGAATCTGGTTCACTGGACAATTAGGTTACAAAACCAGCTGCAAGATTCCATCACTGCAAGTTGAGTCTATTTTGGGCCTTGGACTTGGTGTGCTGCACTGCCCCCATGTGGCAGACCGGAGTCAGTTTCCAGATCTGTGATTATGTAAGACATTGCAGGGAATGAGTCATCATTGGGTTGTTTCAGAGAGGATAGAACGCTTTGTGCGTGTGTGTTTGTTGGCACCGAGCACTGGAGACGGCAGTGGGATGGGTGAGCAGCGCTGGGGACGATGAAACGTGAAAGTGGGTATTTTCCCGTTGCTTTTTTCGGCTCTGATTGATCTATACAAGTGGTCACTCCTGAAAAGCTGCTGGAGAACAAACGGAAGCAGTGATGCTGTCGGTGGAAGGTTCTAGAACTGCATTCATGTCTGGCTGCGAATAGTCTGAATGTATCTTGGGTATCTTATCTGATCATGGAAGGATCTTGGTTTTCATTTTCTGTCCAAATCAGTCCATGCAGCATTAATCTGCATATCTTCAAGTAGTAAAAGTGTAGTTATGGTCCAAAGAAGACAAATTCCCTGTGTATTATTAACATTTAATATATAGTATAATAAATAGTATTTATTATATAGGATAAGTAGTTTGGAGAATGAATAGATGCATGTATAATACAATACAATACAATACAATACAATAATATACAATCTGCATTTATAATTCAAATTCTAATTTATAATACCATTTGTCAACATGTGAAATAAAAGGACAATTTCTGTCAAAAGTGGACTATTTTATTTCATATATATGAAATAAAAGGTCATTTCAAAAGTATATAATAAAATATAATATAATAAATAGAATTTGAATGAAAAAAGTCTTCTTTTAACGGCAACTGCCCTTTTAATAGACACCAATTATACATCTAAAATAAAATGGTTATTTTTTGTAAAATATATATTTCATTTTAGATGTTATATTATTATAATAATATAATTATTATAATAATTATATAATTGTCTATTAAAAGGGCAGTTGCCGTTAAAAGATCATTTTTACTCAAATATTATATTATATTTAATTTGATCTACTTTTGAAATTAAAAGGACATTTTCTGTCAACAGAAGACTTTTTTTTAATTCATATTCTATTCATTATACTATATACTTTTGAAATAAAAAGACAATTTCTGTCAAAAGAAGACTTTTAATTCAAATTCTATTCTATTCATTATATTGTATTATATTATATATACTTTTGAAATAAAAGGACAATTTCTGTCAAAATACTTTTTTTTTTTTATTCATATTATATTATATTATATTATATTATATATATATATATATATATATATATATATATGTATGTATATCTATGTATATATGTGTGTATTAATCATTTATTTAATTTCCGTTTTATTGCAAAATAAGACCATTTTAATTCAGATAGTATATTATTGTAATAATAATGCAATTATGTTTCTACTAAATAATAAATTTCAGTTAAAAGAAAACCATTTTAATTCATATATGTTAAATATTTTATTTGATAATATACTTTTTAAAAACAATATAATTCATATATTATATTATATTATATGTCTACATTTGGTTGAAATTGCACTTACTTTTAAAGATAAACTAAATGTAATATTTATTTAAAAAAATAATTATAAATTTCTCTCTTTTTTGACAAAAGAAGACCATTTTAATTCCGATGTTATATTATTATAATAATTCTATAATTACTATGCGTCTACTAAAAGGGCAGTTGCAGTTTCAGTTAAAAGAAGACAATTTTGAATGAAAATACATGATATTATTTAACATTAAACAAAAAAAAATCATTTTCATTAAATGTATTTATTTTTAAAAAATTGCTAAACTGACTACGAACTGGAACACCTACACACAATCATGCACTGTAAGTCTTGTGACACGATTACCCCATTTGCCTCAAGTACAATAACTCCATTATGATTCAGGCCACTGTGATTCCATTCATAGAGTTTCTCTTTGCCTTTCTGAGAATTGAGAAAGAGCCCGCTTGCTGCCAGTATTGGACCCAGTTCAGATCCAGAAAAGCTCTATTAACCTGCATCTGTGACTCAGTGGAACTAACATAGTATTGGTCAAAAAAAGAACAGTGTGTCCTACATTATGAAATGTTTTCCATGTCGTAGATCATACTGAATATATAATGTTATCAGCTCTCGAAATCACTTCTTTTTCTTGTCAGGCTTGTGCTAATGAGGCAGCAGAGAGGCGGACAGCTGCTCAGTAGGGTTCCAGTCTATCCCGTGGTTAGATGAGTCAAGAGATCAGGAAGGGTGGGTGGAAGGGTTAAGCGGGGCACGTGAGCGAGACTTTCCATTAGGCGGAAGAGGATGCATAGCAGAGAAATGCCAAGAAAACATCCCAGCGGGAAGGCAAACATATGTGGGTCTGGAGCCAGAATTTTATGGTCTTATCAAATTTATTACAGTAATAAATCCAGGATCGAAATACAACAATGGCAGCGGTACAAAAAAAAATACACAGAGTAATATGAGCGTTATTGATTGTGGTGGTGGGGTAGAGGTTTGGAATGACTGAGTGGTTACTGAATAACAACAATGAATAAAAACAATACTGAACTCAAAGATGGATTATACATAGTGGAAAATTTTAAAAGAAGCTTTTTGACACGGAGATACTTTTTACAGCCTTGATATTATTGCTACATTTACTTGAAAAGGAGGGATTAAGTATTATCGCTGACTTCTGAACTGGAAGAGCAAACCAGTGGAAAGAGTCTACGGAGCTGCAGCCCTCATCCTGAGAAAGGCTATTTTTAGAAATGACAAAAGACAGTTTACATTGGTTGTACAGCAGGTTTGGAGTCATAGTGCAGCTAGTAACTTTGCCATTTTCCATATGACACGATATAGCGAGTTGTCGAACGTTTTGTCCTTAAAATTTCTAATAGCCTTTTTATTATTTAAGATGTAGAGGTTGTATAAGTTGGTACGTCTCTCATGAAAATGACTTTTATACAATCTTGGAAATGATGTCTGTCAGCTAGCGGATGAATCAATCAGTGCTTCCACTCTTCCACCCCCTTTTTCCCTCTCTGGGCATCTCTACATCTTTCTCTCTGTTAAAAGGCATGAGGCCCGACATAGATGGTCAAGCGCAGGACAGAACTTGTGTGGTAGCTCACGAGGGGGTTCACAGAAACCATCTCCAGATCCAGCACATACTCTCTGGGGCCGTTCACGGCACGGGCGAGAACAAGCATGGCGCTGATGTTGTTGATTTGCTGAGGAAAGAGACATGACAGACAAAGACACATCATTTCACAATTTCGCTCTGTGAAAAATGTATCTTAGATAATAATGAAGACTCAAGTTCACCAAGGCTGCATTTGTTTTTATCAGAAATACAGTAAAAACAGTAAAGCTGTGAAATAATATTACACTCTTTTATATTTTAATATTTTTAAAATGTAATTTATTCCTGTGATGTCAAAGCTGAATTTCCAGCATCATTACTCCAGTCTTCAGTGTCACATTTTTTTAATTTACTCACCCCTATGTCATCCAAGATGTTCATGTGTTTCTTTGGTCAAAAATATAAAAATATTCCAGGATTTTTCTCCATATAGTGGACTTCAATGGGGATCAGCGGGTTGAAGATCAAAATTGCAGCTTCAAAGGGCTCTACACAATCCCAAGTGAGGAATAAGGGTCTTATGTAATAAAACAATTGGTCATATTCTAAAAAAAAAATTAAAATGTATGTTTTTTTTTTTTTTGTTTTAAGCACAAATGCTCACCTTGCACTAGCTCGACCTCACGCATTACGTACACTACCAGTCAAAAGTTTTTAATGTGTTATGTTTAATGTTCAAGCCTGCATTTATTTGATCCAAAATATGGCAAAAGCAGTAATATTGTGAAATATTTGTATTATTTAAAATAACTGCTTTTGTAATTTATTCCTGTGATCAAAACTAAATTTTCAGCGTCAGTCTTTAGTGTCACATGATCCTTCAGAAATTATTCTAATATGCTGATTTTCTGCTCAGGAAACATTTTTATGCTTTTGTATATCTATTTTGGGAAAGTAATGATAGAAATGAATACTTTTATTTAGCAAGGATGCTTTAAATTGATCAAAAGTGACGATAAAGACATTTATAATGTTACAAAAGATTTCTATTTCAGATAAATACTGTTCTTCTGAACTTTCTATTCATCAAAGAACATGATAAAAATAATAAATGTTTTTTGAGCAGCAAGTCAATATTCAATAAGTCAATAAATATTAGAATGATTTCTGAAGGATAATGTGACTGGAGTAATGATACTAAAAATTCAGCTTTGAAATCACAGGAATAAATTACATTTTAAAATACATTCAAATAGAAAGCAGTTATATTAAATAGTAAAAATATTTCACAATATTACTGCTTTAAAAAACATTAAAAATCTTACTGTTCAAAAACTTTTGACACTTAGTGTAGTGCAAAGAAAATCAAACACCCTTTAGAAAAAAAGGCAAAACAATGGTGTCAGATGATATTGAAGTTGGAGGAGAAAATGAGATGGAGTTTTTAGCCCTACCCTACCTTTTTGAACTAAAACTAACCACATGTGACATTTTCAATGTGATTACATAATGCATGAAGTCATGGATGGGCATGGCAGAGCTACTTGGTGCAAGACGAGCATTTTTTTTTTTTAGAAAATGATCGATCGTTCTTGGTTAGGATCGTATAAAGCCCTTTGAAGCTGCACTGATTTTGCAATTTGGACCTTCAACCTGTTGATCCAGTCCCACTATATGGAGAAAATCCTGCAATGTTTTCCTCAAAAAAGTCTTTTTGACTGAAGAAGAAAGACATCTTGGATGACATGGGGTGAGTAAATTAAGGTATACCTTCAGAATATGCAGCAAGTTAAATCATTTTGAAAGTACCCTGATGTAAAAGTCTCCATTGTCATCTCCAGAGCGGATGCGGAAGGTGTTGTAGGCTCCAGGTAAGACGCTGGTGGCCTGGATCTGAAAGATATCTGAAGGGACTGAGCGCTCGGATGTGATGCTCATGTAGCGATGCACAATGGAGTAGGGCATGTCTCGACAGCCAGGCTTTGTGATGGGACATGTGCAGCGACTGAATGAAGAAAGAAAATTACATCACTTCGGAAAGATTTCAGCTAAATTGTTCAGGACTAAACAGAAGTGAATTAAATAAATTTGAACTGACCTGCACTGAAAAAAAATTCAATACACTTCTGCAATGGACTGTCCAGTTTTAGAGTGAACTGAATTGAACCAGTAACACTTAAGAAATTAGTTAAAACTGAACTGAAAGGATATATCAACTAAACAGTATCCACTAGGTCAGGTTTTTGCATGACTAATAACTATGTTAGCCACAACTGTACCAAATTATACAAGTATGTGTACCATATGTCCAGCAAATTGGCTTAAAACTTTGGATGGCGTCCATCTAGCCAGATATTTCTTCAGAAATGCCTGACCACCTGTTATTCATTTAAAGCTTGTGGAACAGCAGATTATGTTGGACATGCTTAGAGGCACAGACTGAAGAACTGGACTCAGATATGGAAAAATAAACAGGGCATGTCAGGTATGTCTCAAATGGGCATTTCTGATGAACAACAGACAATTAATAGAGAGGAAAATACCTCAGACATTCTGATGCATAACTGTATGAATGGAATAACCTGAAAGTGCTTGTGGTATTTCCAAACGGTTTACTTACTCTGACACTTGCACGAAGGGTTCCTGACAGCTTTTGTTGTTAACGCATTTGTGACCTCCATGAATGTTCACACAAGTCTGTCCGTCAGAGCACGGGTGAGCGCCTGTCTCGCATTCATTTATGTCTAGATTCAAAAACAAGAAAGAATGTCTCATATGCCTTATGAGTGAATTCAAGAAGCAGATTGTGCAGTAAGAGAGCGTTAAATTAAGAACCTTGGCAGAGGCGTGTGCCCAGGAGCTGATACCCTTCAGGACAGACACAGGAGAATTTGCCTTGCTCATTAACACACTGATACTGGCACAGGTAACTGGAGTAGCTGCACTCGTCTATGTCTGAAGACAGAGAACGAAGATGATCGGTCGCTCCAGTTGTGAGATGCATAAATATTTTTCACAAATATTTGTATTTATTTTAGCTTTTCACATTTGTTTGTGTTTACTCCCAGCTTACCATTGCAGGCAAAGCCATCTGGTCCTAGCTCATAACCCTGCTCGCATCGACACAGAAACGTCCCGTATGTGTTATAACACCTCTGACTGCAGGGGGCCCCCATTGCACACTCATCAACATCTGAACGCAACAGAATGACAAAGCAGACAGGAGTGTATATGAAAACACTAAGCATAAAGCAAACAGATAATCAGATAATTATGTAAAATAAATACTTTCTGAGCTGGAATGGCTACTTTTGTACTTTTGTTTGTTAATCATTTTAAGTGGCCACTTAAGCATAATCAAACTCGGTTCTTTTGTTTAAGTGACACCTTAAAGTGTTTTGTTTCATTTTAGTGCACCCAATGAGTCAAAATAATTTTAATGCACATTCCTTTTATTATTTTGTACAGTTCATTAGTGCATGTTATTCTACAAACAAATGTCATCCGATGAAAAGACTAGGAAAAGTTTACTGAAAAATAAAAAATACAATTTAGCTTACTTTCTTATTTCTAAACTTGAAAACTTACTCACCTTCAGTTTATCCAAGATATAGATGAGTTTGTTTCTTCATCAGAACAGATTTGGAGAAATTTAGCATTACATTGCTTATCAGTGCTCTAAAGTGAATGGGTGCCGTCAGAATGAGAGTTTAAACTGCTGATAAAGTAATCCACATGACTTCAGTCCAGCAGTTGATATCCTGTGATGTGAAAAACTGTGTTTGTGAGAAACAAATCCATCATTTTCAACATCCATTTTAAGTTTAAACTGTCACTTCTGGCTTTGGACTGTTTACGCTCGTAAACGTGCTTGATTTGTATATAGTTGAAGAATATATATTTGTATAAAATATAAGAGCGATCATACAAAATGATCATATTTATAATTTTTTATTTAGTACTGAACAGAATAAGATATTTAACATAAAAGACATTTTTAGAAAAATCCCTCAGGTCCCACAAATTCTTCGGTTTCAGCATTTTTGTGTATTTCGAACCCTTTCCAGCAATGACTGTATGATTATAAGATCCACACTGAGGACAACTGAGGGACTCATATGCAACTATTACATAAGGTTCAAATGCTCACTGATGCTTTAGAAGGAAACCACTGCATTTAGATCTGGGGGTGAAAACTTTTTGAATTTGAAAATCAGGATAAATGTAACTTATTTTGTCTTCTGGAAAACATGCAAGTAGCTTCTGAAGGGCAATACTAAATAAAAAAATACGCTATTTTGGCAAAATAAGAAAAATTGTACACATCTTCCTTCTGTTCAAAAGTTTTCACCCCCAGCTCTTAATGCATCTTAATACAAATATGTAAATGTCTATTATGTGAAATCTTATTCAGGTCAGTACTAAATAAATAATAACATGCATTTTGTATGATCCCTCTTATTTTGGCAAAATAATTAACTCTGATCATTCAGATACAACAACTTTTTCACTGTAGAAAGCAACATTATAAATGGAGGACTTTAACTTCAAACTGTTGCTTTTGATTAAAATACATCTTAATGATGGATTTGATTCTTACAAACACTTTTCACTTCACAAGACATTAATTGATAGAGTCATGTAGATTACTTGTGGATTATTGTAGTGGTTTTATAAGCTTTAATTTGGACTCTCATTCTGACGGCACCCATTCACTGCAGTGGATCCAATCTGTTGAGATGAAGAAACAATCTCATCTACATCTTAGATCTTGGATATTTACATTTTAGGGTGAGCTATTATTTTAATCATTATTACAAAAAGAGTGGTCAAAATGTAATAATACCTTTGTAACAGCTATGTTAATACAATTATGCTTGCTGCAATTATGAGCTTATTCACATTATTTAAATCAAAGCATTGCATTTACATGAGGTAATGTTTAATCTATTAAAAATAGCTATTTTGACAATGTTGACTCAATTCTAGTGCATTGCTTTTCATGATCCAGGCAATTCCTGATAGATAAAACCAAGTTCTGTCCTACTTTATTTTTTATGTTGAATATCCTATTTCACTTGCCAGTGCATCCAATTATGAGAGTTAAATGTGCTGCAAACTGCAATTCACACTGACTTTAATGTTTTGATTTCTCGTTTTCCACAGTGCACAAAGTGCTCTTTTACTGGTTTATATTTTGGCTTTTACTCAAAGAAAATGAGGTGTAGGATGGAGTTGTGTAAGTACGTGGGTTTGGATTCCAAGTACTTGTGTGTGTATGTATGAGAGTGTGTGTGTGGGGTGGGTTGGCCTATGACTCAGGGTATGGCAAAACGGGGCGTGGGAGTGAGCGTGTGGGTTGGCTTACCAATACAGGAGCGATTGTTGCCAGCCAGCTGGAAACCAGGCTCACACTGGCAGGAGAATGAGCCAGGGACATTAACACAGCGATGTTGACAGTAGCGGTACCGGCACTCGTCAATGTCTGAAAAGTATTAAAACATAAAATTAGACCACATGTAATTTATTTTTATTCCACGTCGGTTTATCCAAACAGACAATGATAGATGATCCTGCCATTTTATGTAATTTAAGGTAGCTATAACAAGCTATAAGTTGAATCCTTTTTGGGAACAACTTTTATATGAATTTATTATATCAATAGGCGTGTATAAAAAATTCTTAAGGTTTGAAAGTGTTTACTGATTTTATTTATAGATTTTTATTTATATTCCAAACATTAAGATAATATTTATATAATAATACATTAATATAATTAAGATAAAATAATTTAATATGAAGTAAAAGGTCTCATTTAAAGATAATACAGTTGAAGTACACTTGATTCTTAATACTGTGTTGTCACCTGAATAATCCACAGTTGTTTTTTTGTTTTGTTTTGTGATAGTTGTTCATGAGTCCCTTGTTTGTCCTGAACAGTTAAACTGCCCTTCAGGTCCCACAAATTCTTTGGATTTTCAGCATTTTTGTGTATTTGATACCTTTCCAACAATGACTGTATAATTATAAGATCCATATTTTCACACTGAGGACAACTCATGCAACTATTACAGAAGGTTCAAATGCTCACTGATGCTTCTGAAGGAAACATGATGCATTAAGAGCTGGAGGGTAAAAATGTTTTGAATTTGAAGATCAGGGTAAATTTAACTTTTATTTAGTCTTCTGGGAAATATGTAAGTATCTTCTGTAGCTTCTGAAGGGCAGTACTAAATATGATATTTAGGCAAAATAAGAAAAATGTACACATCTTCATTCTATTCAAAAGTTTTCTCTTAAGGCTCTTAATGCATTGTTTCCTTTTGAAGCGTCAGTGAGCATTTGAACCTTCTGTAATAGTTGCATATGAGATGAAAATATGGATCTCAAAATCATGCAGTCATGATGACAAAAATGCTGAAAAAACAAAGTATTTGTAGGACCTGAAGAATTTTTCTGAAGAACAGCAGGCAGTTTAACTGTTCAGAACAAACAAGGGAATCATGAACAACTATCACTAAACAAAAAAACACAGCTGTGGATCATTCAGGTAACAACACAGTATTAAAAATCAAGTCTATTATTTTATCTTGTGCACTATATGTAAACACATTTTATGTGAAATATCTTATTCAGGTCAGTACTAAATATAAAATAACATGCATTTTGTACGATCCCTTTTATTTTGGTAAAATAATTAACATTTTGCAGATTCTGCAAGGCGTCTGTAAACTTTTGACTTCTACTGTATTAGCTTGAGTAATATCTTTGCAGTTACTAGAGCTAACTTTATGAAAACTTTTGCCTGCAAACATTACAATTAATGTTAAAATTTAAAATAATAGTTCATCCAAAATACAAATGTCAAGATATTTTGGTCTGTTCTTCACATAAATCGATCGCATGGCTTCAAATGACTTGCATAAAAGGTATTTTAAGAATATGGAAAACCAAAAAATCCTATGGAAGTCAATGGGGACCACTGACTGTTTGGTCACCAACATTTGTCAAAATATCATCTTTTGTGTTCAGAAGAAAGAAAGAAAATCATACATTCTAATTTCTGGGTGAACTGCCCCTTTAAGCGCACTTCTTTTTCACAAGGGAAGGCTTGGAACGACTTTAGTATAAATAAATAAGTATAAATAAAAATGACATGAGTTTAAATAAAAATCCATCTGTGTGACTAATTTTTGGAGAGATGAAATATGTTGTGGTTGTGCCACAAAATTAGACAGGAATTTTCATTTCTCACCGATGCATTCTGTGCCCACTTTGCGATACCCATCTGGACACTGGCAAGAGAAGGAGCCTTCTGTATTGAAACACTGCTGACTGGGCTGGCAGTCGTGACTGTCCTGTTCACACTCATCCACATCTGTTTTTGTGAGACAGAATCATGAAAAATTTATTGGTTCGGTTTTATCTTTCCTTGTCTTCTTGGTTTTGGCACCAGAGCCACCATAGCTCTGGAATGTCGTTATTGCAGCATTGATTGGTTCACAGCTCATGGGAAGTGAAAGCTGTGTCTACATAGCGCTCTTGAGTAACGTTATCTCTATTCACTTCCTCTTGACGGTAGACGACAGCTGGGATGCCTCAGTCTTAGTAAATTTTTCGACCCCCTGCAGACCGGCCCCCTGCCAAGGCTTCAGCACGACTCCCACAGTTGTCTGAGCGCAGAAACTAGCTGACCATTTCTCCTGACCACCTGTTTCTGCCTGAGTCATTCAAGCGCTAACAGTCAAAACTAAAACATTGCATGCAATAATCCTCCCTTTCACCATCCTGTTCACTAATACAATTGATTTTGATTTTCAGTGTGATCCGGGCACACATGGCATGACTCGGTGACTTTGTATAATGGCATGCTACTACTTACAAGGCCTGTTCCCGCAAACTCGCAGGACGTCTGACACCTGTTCTGCAAACACACGCTTGTTTTCACACACTCACCAACGCAGCTGTTTCCCTGGGGCTCAAAACCTGGAGGGCACGGGTTGAATGGTTCGCTGGCCGGGTTCTCCAGGCTGGGGTGGATCTGGTTGGGTGGTTCAGGGGCAGGGATGACCGAGGCAGAGCGAGGAAGGCACAGGTACCCGCCATAGTGGTTGAAGCACTTCATCTCTCCCTTACAGGCCTCTGGGATTGTCTCACATTCATTTATATCTACAGACACACATTTAAGCTGGATTACACAGTGGTTTGTGGGTACCAAGCACATGTGCATATTTTATGCACTAACAGTGCAACATTCGTTTAATACTGAGGTTTCAGTATGTCAAATTATGTTACTTTAAATATATATTACACACTACCGTCAAAAGTTTTTGAACAGTAAGATTTTTAATGCATTTATTTGATCCAAAATACAGCAAAACAGTACAATTTTGAAATATTTTTGCTATTTAAAATAACCGTTTTCTATTTGAATATATTTGAAAATGTAATTTATTCCTGTGATCAAAGCTACATTTTTAGCATCATTACTCCAGTTTTCAGTGTCACATGATCCTTCAGAAATCATTCTAATATGCTGATTTGCAGTTTAAGAAACATTTTTTATTATCATCATCATCATCAGTTATACACTATACCTTTCAAAAATTTAGAGTCGGGGGGGAGAAATGATAGAAATTAATACTTTTATTTAGCAAGGATGCCTTAAATTGATCAAACGTGATGATAAAGGCATTTATAATGTTAAAAAAGATTACCATTTCAGATAAATGCTGTTCTTCTAAACTTTCTATTCATCAAAGAGCTGTTTTCAACATAATAATAATAATAATAATAATAATGAAGCAGCAAATCAGAATATTAGAATAATTATTAATGATTTAATTAATAATCATGTGACTAGAGTAATGATGCTAAAATTCAGCTTGGAATCACAGGAATAAATTACATTTTAAAAAGTAAAAAATTCTGATTTTGGATAAAAAAAAAATGCAGGCTTGGTGAGCAGAAGAGGCTTAATGTTTTTTTTAAAAAAAAAAAACATTAAAAACCTTACTGTTTAAAAACTTTTGACTGCTAGTGTATTTTAAAACCGAATTTATTCCTGTGATGCCAAGGCTGAATTTTCAGCATCATTACTCCAGTCTTCAATGTCACGTGATCCTTCAAAAATCATTCATATATGCTAACTGGTGCTCAAGAAACATTTACTAGCTGTGATAATTGTTTTTGTTTTTTTTTCGTTTTCAGGATTCTTTAATGGACAGAAAGTACAAAAGAAGGAATTTTTGGCATAGGGACCCTTTAAATTGTATGTTTTAAGTGATTTGAGAAAAAATCACAGTGTTGCCAAGTCTGCTGTTTTCCCTGGGAATTGGGCTACTTTTGTATTGCTGCAGCGGATGTTTTTTAGTCCACAGGTTGAAGTGAAATCCCCCGCAGGAAGCAGGTTTTGACCTCACTGAATGCGATTGGGCCAGTTTTGGCAGTGACTGGGCTACTTTTGAGTAGCATCTGGGTTGGTTTTGTTACGGAGACCTGGCAACCCTGGTGAGATGTTTTACCTTTGCAGTGTTGAGTCTGTTGATCCCACTGATATCCATCTGTACATTCCTATATAAAAGAAAAACTCACATGATTTTAGTGCATAGTAACTGACTTTACAGGTAAATTAAACTATGTATATTGCATAGTTACATAGAGTGTGTGTGAATATAACATACATTATGAAGATGTATTTAAAGTGAAAAGGGGAGGGAGAGAGACAGGGAAGGTTTCGTTCCTCCTTACCGTGTAGGTGTCAGTTTCTGTGGGTTGCTGTGAAATAACGTGGTGGAGAAACACAGAGATGCACATACAAAAGACCAAAACACACCCGGGCCGCATCCTCACACACACACACACTTTCAACAAGCTGATGAACACAGGCACAAAACACCTCCAGGAGTGTTAAATAAAGAGAAGAGATCACACAGACATACACTCACACATACACACACACGCTGGTAGAGTCTCTGGTGTGGATTAGATGCTGCTGCGATGAAGTTACACTGAGGAATCTGTGGATGAGAAACAAACAGCTTGAGTAAACCTAAGAAACTAGCTTTACGCAACACTGTTTTGAACACAAATAAGTGATCCCACTGTATTTGTCATAACTAAAAGTCAAAACAGATGTCTGTGGTTTACTTCAGCTTTAATAAGCGTATCAGTCTAATGCAGTGTCAGGGCCTCTCATTTGATAGCAATGCACACAACCGCTGAAATTGCTTGATTACCAGACTCCCTCTAGTGGTTGTTAAAATAGCAACAAAATGAAGACTTAAAGGGATAGTTCATCCAAAAATGAAAATTCTGTCATTAATTACTCACCCTCACGTCGTTTCAAACCCGTAAGACCTTTGTTCATCTTCAAACACAAATTAAGATATTTTTGATGATATCCGAGAGCTTTATGACCCTACATAGACAGCAAGAGATTGTCTTACTATAGGGAGAAGAGAGGATCTGTATTACTTACTATTGGAGAAAGCATAACTGCTAACTTGGATCACGTGTCCCTTAATAAGTAATCACATTACAGCCTTGACGTCAATGAATTTCAGTCACAGTTGTGCAACGCTCAATCGCTGTTTACAGATACCATAGGAATGAATGAGAAGTGCCATAAGCTGAATCCCACCTGTCGCAAAAAGTCAGTCATTTCTTTTCTAAAACAGCATTTTTTTGTGGTAAACTCTAAAAATAGTTCATTCCAAAAGTATTGCTTAGTGTAAAACATGTTGAAGATTAGCAGATAGGCTGTCGGTTCATTAAATTATATGCTGTTTCCTCTAAATAGCTGTTTATGCAGCATAGTGAAGCCTCTCCTCCATTGACATCGATTAAAAAAAAAAATGGCCTCTGGTCTCCTTTCCCACATTCTGCCAGACCAGAAGCGTCTGGTTCCACTAGCTTTAGTGTTCCACTTTTTTGACTAATGGTTGCCTTCTAGTGGCTTTGGTCCTTCTGCATTCAAGGTCTAAAAAAGTACCAAAATAGTCCATGTGACATCAGTAGTTCAATTTCAAGTGTAATTTTATGAAGCGACAAGAATAGTTTTTGTACTTTACTGGACCTTGAATGTGGTAGGACCCTTGCTGTCTATGCAGGGTCAAAAAGCTCTCAGACTTCATCAAAAATATCTTAATTTGTGTTCCAAAGAAGAACTGAGGTCTTACGAGTTTGGAACGACATGAGGGTGAGAAATTAATGAATTTTTATTTTTTTATCAACTATCCATTTAAAACACCAGTTAGACTTGAATAGTAGTGAAAAAATACTAACAATTTTTGAGTTAATGTGTAATCACTAATTTTGTATTATACTTGGACAGAGAGAATAAGAGTTTTAATAGACTCTTTACCTGTTTGTAAAAGTACTGTTGTAGTAGTGAAACTGCAGTGTGAAACATTGATTTATGTACTGATATCATAATTTAGTTGTCTAATAAACCTAGCGCTGTATATTATGAAAACTGTTGGCTTTTTGACAAATATCTTGTGTTCCTGTATGTCCCTTTGGATAAAAGCTTTTGCTAAATGCATAAATGTGACCCTGGTCCACAAAACCATTCTTATGTAGTATATTTCAAAATTAGCGATTTTTATTTTATGCCAAAAATCATTAGGATTTTAAGTAAAGATCATGTTCCATAAAGATATTTAGTAAATTTTCTACTGTAAATTAGTAATATGCATTGCTCAGAACTTAATTTGGCCAACTTTAAAAGCGATTTTCTCAAACTGTTTTTTTTTTTTTTTGCATTTTTTTGAAAAAGCTTATTTATTCAGCTGTCAGATGATGTAAAATATTTACACAGTACTCCAAGGTACTTCAGAGAGTATCAATAGCAATTTGCTTAAAATTAAAAAAAATAATAATAAGGTAACATAACACTTCACAATAAGGTTAAATTTGTTGGCGTATGTTAATTTATTCACTTCACCCACCTTGTCTATTAGAGAGTTTATTTATCAAGGATAACTGTTAATTTATAAATATAGTCCTACTGTTGGTAATTGTTCATCCATTTTTGTTCATAACACATTAATGTTAATTTAGACCATTTTTTGTTAGTTTGAATAGGTCCTTTCTTAATTCAGACATTCAAACTGTAATTATTAACTGTCATTTTTATAAAGCATTTCTGGCTTTGAGGGAAGTAAGAAGTTGTTTGCTTTTCACTAATGTCAAAGTATCACAGAAATCTATTAAATGCAGTACTATTTTCCAAACCGCTTTCCTGTAAATACACACATACATTGACATTTAAATAGAGAGCACACAAACTGTTTGCAAGCGTAGTATGGAAACACAAAAGCTGCTCCAACAGTAGCCAGAGTTCAGAGAGTCCAGTCTAAAAGCATTGTCGTGTTGACTCTGTGCGACAAACAGCAAACCGCAGGGTGACGTGCAAATCTGCACATTCTATCTCAGTTGCATCAGCCTCCAGAACTGTTGTGCTTTTCCTCCCAAACCGCATTTACAGTAGCCGCCGTACAAGAAACACTTGCGACTTCACATGCAAACACACTGAAAGGCTGCGACAAAACAAACACGCTCGCAAATCTCTCGTCTGTGTGATTTACCCTCTCCTACTGACTGACCTACGTGCTACTTACGGTTTAAATAACGACCCGCAGGATCTCAAAGCAGGCTGTCCCTGTGGTGTGGGAAAAACCTGAAATCAACCATCATAAACAAACTCAAGGCCAGCAAGAGCACAGTCCAGTCGCTTGGCCGGAGTGTGGGCAATGTGGAGGCGTGGGTAACATCGTCTGCCATGATGTCTGAATGGCACTTGACCTTCAGGAATGCCAGCGGAGAGGATGTGGGCAGCGCTCTGAATAACGGTCAGCCGGACACTCGCTGTGTTTCCCACAGTATCACATTCCCGGGAAAACCCCCCCAAGGTTCACCGGAAAGGTCAAGTGTGGTTACCTTGTATAAGCCGGACTATTTTTAGATTTATTTAATCATTTTCTTTAGCATTGTAGGGCACTTCAGATGGGAAAAGGCAAGTTTGCTTAACATTTGGTTGGCTGGTAGTCCCGTGACTTTTGTAAAATCTGCAGTGATTATATGACCGCCAATAACTTGGGCTTCATGGGCAGACCACACACATGTAATGATAAACGCTCTCCTCCTACCTTTCGTTCACCCTTATAAACACACTCACACTGGTCTAGTGTCATGTCTATGGGTAACTCGTGTGCTCAGCTGGGCATTAAATTCAAAATCTGACTTGGTGGTCAAAGCACTCAGGCTGGGGCTCCAGGTTTAAACTTTGCTGGTCGGTGCACTTATAATTTTATGAATACGACCTCCTCTCCTCCCACCTGTGCAAACCTAAGTGGGGTTTTTTGTTAGGACCCCCATGGCTGTACTGTTAACAAAGACAGCATAGACACATGCATTGGTTGTGGGTTTTGCCCAAATGAATTAGACACATAAGCCACAATTTGGAAACAAAAAAATGTCCAAAAAAAAGACCATTTAGGGACCTATTCTCACCATGCACTAGTTTCTTATTAGCATATACTACCAGTCAAAAGTTTTTGAACAGTAAGATTTTTAATGTTTTTAAAGAAGTTTCTTCTGCTCCCCAAGACTGAATTTATTTGATTCAAAGTACAGCAAATACAGTACAATTCTGATATATTTATATATTTTTTTTTAAATCACTGTTTTCTATTTTAATGTATTTTCAAATGTAATTTATTCCTGTAATTTCAATGCTGAATTTTGAGTATCAATATTCCAGTCACATGATCCTTCTGAAATCATTCTAATATTTTGAGTTGCTGCTCAAGAAAACAGTTGCTGCTGTTCAGAAGAACAGCATTTATCGCACATAACATTATAAATGTCTTTATTATCACTTTTGGTCCGTATAAAACATTCTTGCTAAATAAAAGTATTAATTTCATTTCAATATTTCTTTTCTGAAAAAAATAAAAATGACTGACTCAAGCTTTTGAATGGTATACTGGTATAAAAAAGATTTTTATTTTAGATAAATGCTGATCTTTCTATTCATCAAAGAATCCTGAAAAAAAAAGTACTCAACTGTTTTAAATATTGATGATGATGATGATGATGATGATGATGATGATGATTATTATTATTATAATAATAATAATAATAATAATAATAATAATAATAATAATAATGTTTCTTGAACAGCAAATCAGCATATTAGAATGATTTCTGAAGGATCATGTGACACTGAAGACTGGAGTAATGATGCTGAAAATGTAGCTTTGATCACAGAAATAAATTGCATTTTAATATATTTAAATAGAAAACAGATATTCTAAATAGTACAAACATTTCTGAATTTTACTGTTTTGCTTTACTTTGGATCAAATAAATGCAGGCTTGGTGAGCAGAAGAGACTTCATTAAAAAACATAAATCTTAACTTTTGACTGGTGGTGTACATATTGCAAGCATATTGGCAGTTCATTACAATGTATACAGCACATATTAATGCCTCATTCTGCATAATCATATTTTAGATTCCTAATCCTACCTCATACCCAAAAACTAACTGTTAATAAGCAGCAAAGTAGTAGTAGGCAAAAGTTGCAGTTAATAGTGAAAATTGGTCCCCAAACTAAAGTAAGACCAAAATGGCATCTTAAAAGAGGCGCTGTTACTTTTTCTTAGCTCATTTTTTAGTTATTCTGAACTAAAGTTCTAAGTTAGTTCTCCTCAAGTTCACACAAGTGTCCGTAATTTGTAGCATATCACACTAACTGTACCATTTACATCATTAAACAGCAGTTACTAAAGATTTCAAGCAACTCAACAGTTTGCATATTGTTACAGTATTATACAGACACTGTATATAAATTGTCTTCAAAGATTGTTTAACAACAGCTAGAAACAAGTACACTAACTGTTCAAACATTTGGGGTCTGATGAATGAGTCTCTTACTTGTTTTATGTTTTTGTTTTTCTATTTTATGTAAGTATTCCTGTGATGCAAAGCTACATTTTCAGCATCATTACTCCAGCCGTCAGTGTCACATGATCCTTCAGTAATCTAATTCTAATTCTAATATTCTGATTTGCTCATTAAGAAACATTTCCTGTTGTTGTTATTATTATCAAACTCTAAAACAGTTGTTCTGCTTAATATTTTTGTGTAACTTTTTCAGGATTCTTTAATAAAAATAGTTCATTTGTTCAAAATATAAATCTTTTTGTAACATTTAATGTCCTTACTGTCACTTTTGATCAATTTAATGCAACCTTGCTAAATTCTGAGTGATACTTTTGAACGCTATAGTATAAAAGTCCTTGGCAAGATCCTTTGTGGCCATCAGTGATGCTCACCACTTCCACGTTGCTTACTTTAGCAGCACTGGGAAGACAAATTAATATTTTCAAATGCTAAAAATAGCGAACTAACGTGGCTACAACAGAGGGCTCCAGTCTGATTTACTTGACTCCCTGTCACACACTCTGCTTTCAAATGAATGCTCGAGTCAGCATCCAGCCATATAAAATAAAACATCTAACATATGCAATTAGCAGAACACACAAACAAATGTGACATAACAGCAGTGGCCTGTTTAAGTACAGTAAAGCAGTGTTCCCTGTACTGATGTCACATAGCCATTTTACCGAGCCTTCATCCTTATAACAACACCTGTGCTTCCAAAGAAGGCCGAAACGATTTCGGTATAAACACGAGCGTTAGCGCAAATATCCCGACCTTTGTGTGTCCTCAGAAACCTTTGAGAGTCTGTGCGTAATGTCCCCATTCTGCTGTGTCTTTAACATCAAATCAGCTCATATAAACAGACAGAAGTTTGCATGAATCAGCTTTTTGTCTTTAAAAATAGAAACACTATCTAAACAAAGTCACCCACTTTACGCTCGCGGGGCTCAAATAACAACGTACAGTCAATGGCATTAGTCTGGTTGTGAAACAGAGGTTGGAAAACAGATTGGAAAGTTTTGCAACACTTCAGACGTGTAGAGATGTGTAAAGCCATCGTGATGGTGGAGTAATAAATGTTAGTAAAAAAAAAGCCAACAACATTTTACATATAAGCATGGAAAGTTGACCAGAATGTATGGTAGGAGATGTGGAATCTGCTGAATAATGTAATTGATTGTTCTCTCTCTGGTGTGGTGTCTGTAGTCGTGGATGTTTGGAAGAGAGCTGGAGAGTGAGCGTGACGTGTGCAGCCCTGGAGCAAAGCGGCCAGTTGAAATTTTCCTTAGTCTGCCCTTTATCGCTTTCTCCTGTCTGTGACATAACTTCAGTTCACCCTGACGTTTCTGCTTTACTTAAATGAGCAGTTCCACAATGGCCCCATGCAAACAAGTTACTGGAGTACAGTGCCATTATATTACAGTGCAATATTAAGATTTTCGCTCGCTAAACGTGGTATACTCACAGGCCAGGCTGTTCTTGAATGCAGTGGTTTTTCTTCTTCTCTTCCGGTGGATCCCTCTCCAGTTTGTTTCAGTGCAGTGGTGGCACGTCTTCTCTTCTATCCTCACTCCTCAGCCTGATAGAGTGAGTGTGGAGACGGACAGCTGGACTGTGAATGTATGCAAGGGAGGGAAAGACGGAAGAGAGGAGAAAGGGACAGCCCATTCCGACCCCCATACAGCCCCCCTGCACAGCCATCCTCCGCCCCCCTCGTCTGACCCCCCAGGATGAAAATTCCTGGTCTGCGGCCCAAATTCCGAAATTCCAAATGTGTCCAGCTCAACGACAGAACAACAGCATACAGAGTCACACACACACACATGCAGTCAACCCCCCTCCATACACACACATATGAACCAGCCCCCGCACACACACATACCCCACCTGGTTTCATTTAAACTCGCCCCCCACAGCCTGCAACTTTCTCTCTCTCTCTCTTTTCCCCTCCACCTCAAGTCACCCTTCATCTCTCCCATCTTTTTCGGTCTCTTGCTCTTTTTATTCCTTTCATTCGGCTGGATATTTATAGCTTGGGAGACGCTGGTGGAATGTAGACAAAAATTAGAGAGCAAACTAGAAAGAGAAGGAAAGAGAGAGAGGAGGCAAGGGTAGAGTCAAAAAAAGGGAGGATAGACGCACGTCTGCTTGGAAAAGTTGTTCGCTTTTTTTCGTGTCTAAATATTGAAACTGGAGGTACTCGCAGGCTGATATTACTAGAAATGAGAAGCAACAGAAAGACTCACATTCTTACCGCTGGCATGTTTTTATTTTATAAATTCACTTATACAGATATACATGCACTACCAGTCAAAAGTTTTTGAGATTTTTAGAATTTTTCTTGTTTTTAAAGTTGTCTCTTCTAGTCACCAAGCCTGCATTTATTTAATCCAAAGTACAGCAAAAACAGTAAAAAAAAAATTTTAAATCTCTTTTTGTTTGAATACATTTAAAAATGTCATTTATTTCTGTGATCATTACTCCAGTCACATGATCCTTTAGAAATCATTCTGATATGCTGATTGCTGCTCAAAAACATTTATTATTATGTTGAAAACATCTTTTTAGGTGTCTTTGATGAATAGAAAGTTCTGAAGAACAGCATCTGAAATAGTAATTTTTTGTAACATTTATAAATGTCTTTATCATCCATTTTGATCAATTTAAAAGCATCCTTGCTAAATAAAGTATTAAAATATACTGACTCCAAGTTTTTGGATGGTATAGTGTATAATGTTATGAACGCTTTTCAGATAAATGGTGATCTTTAGATCTTTCAATTCATCAAAGAATCCTGAAAAAAATGTACTCAACTGTTTTAAATTTTGATAATAATAATCACAGGAATAAATTACATTTTAAAATATATTCAAATAGAAAACATAATTTCAATTTTTTTTGGATCAAATAAACTTCTGTTCTTAAATAACCACACATTTTTCAATTTATGAGAAATTTTGAGTCACAAATCCCAAAGAAGTCTGAGTTACTTGTGACTACCACATTGAAAACCATTGTTAGATCAACAGAATTCCCCCAAATGTTGGCCCAACTAGTCAAACACAATCTGGACTAAGAGTTTCATATTGAGCAATATTGTTACTGCGGTTAAAGGATTATTGCTTTGCTGACTTTAAACTGTTTTTTTTTTTTTTTTTTTTTTGTGATGTGAGAGGATGAGCTTTGAAGTTTCTATGTCAAGCATTGGGAGTCTTAATGACAGTTGTGTATCAACCTTTTAAAACTTTGTAAGGTAATTATTCCTTCAGAAACAAATACATAAACTATATATATATATTATTTGTTTTTTTTTTATTTAAATTTATTATTTCTTTTGCTAAATGAAATTTGCTAAACAAGAAATCTTTAGTTGCCTTTGCAAAATTACTGGTCAAATGAGACTCAGTCATTCATTCATAATCATTTATCACTTATTTATTTTATTATTCCATATAATCATATAGTCATTTATAATAATCATTATAGCCATTTATACTCATTCATTGATTCATCTATTAATTAGTCATTTCTATTATTGTTTTTTATATTACTCGTTTTTCTGTTATTTTTCCGTTGTTTAGTCTTATGATGTGTGGTTTCAAGGTTTGTTTGTCTTCATGAATAAGAGATAAGAGGGAATATTTATGGAAATTCAAGGTTTATGGGATGTTGTTGTGAAACAGTTTGGTATAACACTATTTGTTGGATTTGTGTTTGTCAGATGAAGTCTGAGCACTGAGACATATGCAAATAAGACTATTCTGCTCCTTTTTTCAAATCATGATTACTTCATCTTCCACTTTTCACTGGCTTTGCTCAGTCAACTTCTTGGCTGATAGAATACTGTTAATTCAGTTTTGGGTACCAGACAAGACTTCCTGTTAATGGGTTTTGGGTATTAGCAAGTTTTTCTGAATAGTTGTTCTGTTACCAGACAAAACTGATATTTGTCCAAGGCTGAATCTGACATTTTTGGCATGGATGCATGATCTAATAATTTAGTGAACCAAGAAACTAAACTGACTAAATAAAGACAAACATTGAGAGAATTAAAAAATATGAATGCATCAAGTTGCCCTGAATTTTTTACCTTTCTCAACTGTTTTTTTCTGCAGTCTTAAAAAGAGGTTCTTTATTGGCATTGATGCTTCCATGAAGTACCTTTAACATTTATGGAAGCATTTAAAGGGATAGTTCACCCAAAAATAAAAATTCTGTCATTAATTACTCACCCACATGTCTTTCCAAACATGTAAGAACTTTCATCTTCAGAACACAAATTAATATATTTTTGATGAAATCCAAGAGCTTTCTGACCCTACATAGACAGCAGCGCAACTGAAATGTTCCCAGGGCCAGAAACATAGTAAGGACATTGGTAAAATACTCATTATTTTTGCTTTATTTGTGCACTAAACATATTCTCGTAGCTTTGTAAAATTATGGTTGAATCACTGATGTCACATGGACTGTTTTACCAATGTCCTTACTATGAGGATGTATTCAATGTATAAAAGAAATTCTTATGCATTGTATCCAACTCAGTTGTGTCAAGTCACAAAATCAGTTGCACATTCCTGATGTTGGAGGCAACACATTCAAGCTTCATCAAATTATACAAAGAAATAAACATGGTTTTGCTCTCCAAATGACAAAAGGGCAAACAAATCTGTTTGCCATTACTGTTGTACCAAAACACCTCTAGAGTAATGTGGTAGGCCTGACAGCTGTCATTACATACTATTATTGCAAAAACACACACGTACACCGTGCCACCAAGGCCTGACAAATTGTGGCCCCCTACTGCTTTCCCGGCCCCCTATGGGCCCACACACAGACCTCACACCCATCATGCACCCACTCACCCCAGTCAGGAGTATATGGGCCACATGTAGACTCACACGTAAGCCACAACATCCTTTGGACTGCTAGCATGTTATTTCTCATTAAGACCCACAAATTATCTCAGTCAAAATAACTATGATCAGTGCACAATCTTGTTCTAAACCTCCATCAGTACTAAATATACTAAGTTTTTTTTCAGTAGGTTTGCTAAAAGGGAAAACCCACAAAGCACAGTTAATGAAAACACAATGCAGACGGTGTCTGTGGAAATCATGCTGTGTTTATTTACAAGTCATACAGTTCTGGAGGCCAATGGGTAAAAGAATGAAGCCGGGAGATAAAGGGAGAGGGAGGTGAAGAGATGGACAGCTGGTGGGGGGACATATTTGGGAAAGGATTAAAGAAAGTAGATGATAAAAACAGGGAAAAGTTAAATATCAGGCCAGATTTTCATTAGATGCACCACTGCATGCAGATGAGTTATCATGAAGGGGAGAAAAAAGGTGTGAATGGAGATTCTTCTTCAGTCATGGTACATTCTAAGAATGCAGCTTTTGATAACTCCCATGTACCTGGTCCACACAGCATGGTGCCTGAGGAAAAAAAGTAGGAGACGGATTTAAAAAAACGTGTCATATAATACACTTTTATTTAGGTTGTTCCTATATAGTGCTTTGCAAAAGTTTTCTTACCCTTTAATTTTTTTTTCCAAGTTTTTTTTATGTTGCTGCCTCATGTTAAACTGCTTTAAATATTTTTTTTCCCCACATCAGTCTACACTCAGTATACCACAATGACAAAGCAAAAACAGAATTGTCACAACTTAATTTATTTAAAATAAAACAACTGAAATAAGTACATTGCATAAGTATTCATACCCTTAACTCAATACT
The DNA here is from genome assembly GCA_033026305.1 of Cirrhinus molitorella. Classification (NCBI taxonomy): domain Eukaryota; kingdom Metazoa; phylum Chordata; class Actinopteri; order Cypriniformes; family Cyprinidae; genus Cirrhinus; species Cirrhinus molitorella. Next base: position 29,484,863 of record CM065129.1, on the reverse strand, counting down.
TAGCTGGAGCACCTTTACAGCCTCAAATCTATTTGGGTATGATGCAACAAGCTTTGCTCATAAGCATTTGGCAATTATCTGACATTCTTCTCCTCATCTCTTCACCTCTCAAGCTCTGTCAGGTTGGATGGGAGAAGACACACAATTTCAGGTTTCTTTAGAAATATTTTAATGGGTTCAAGCCCAGGCTCTGGCTGAGCCACTCAAGGACATTCATAGAGTTGTCTATAAGCCACTCTTGCTGTGTGCTTTGGGTCATTGCCCTCTTGGAAGGTGAATCTTCTGCCTTCACATGTCTTCACTGAGGAGAGGTTTGAGTCTTGCCACACTGCCATAAAGTCCAGATCGGTGGACTGTTGCAGTGATGTTTTTATTTCTGTAGGTCTCTCTTATCTCAACATATGATCATGGAACTAAACTAGAGTGACCATCAGGTTCCATCAGGCCAGCTCTAGGAAGAGACCAGGTTATTTCAGAAGGGTAACAGAGACTACATGCTTCTGCGAACCTTCAATGCAGCAACATTTTTTCTAAACTTATCCCCAGATGTGTGACTTGAGACAATTTTTTTTTTTTTTTTTTTACCTCAGAGCTTGATGTGTGAATATGAATGCTCCTGAGCTAAATTTCAAGTATCTCAGATAAGTGTATGAATACTTATGCAACTGAAACATTCAGGTTTTAAATTTTTAATAAATTTGTAAAAATGTAAAAAAAAAAAAAAAAAAAAAAAAAATCAGTGCTTCCCACACAGACTTTACCTGGGCGGGCCAATGTTGCGAATATAAATCAGGTTTTAAGGAGTATAGTGTGAGTGATTCCTGGTTGACTTGTATTATTAATGGGTCGTGTTTACTATTTATACTTGCTTTAAGTATGACAGCAGAAAAACATGCTTTGACAGCTTTATTGGGCATTCAGTTGTATTACAGTATGTGACAGTTCATAGAGTAGAACAGATCTGAAGTGCCCAAATTCATCTGAATGCAAACTTGATGCGTCATATATATGCAAATTAATGTGACGTCACCTGCCGCCAGAAGTATCACAAAATCCTGTGGGAAACACTGAAACTATTTTTTGCTTTGCCATTAGAGTGTATGGAATTTAGATTGATGTGGGGGGAAAAAGTAATTTAAAACAGCTTAACATAAGGCAGCAACATAACAAAAGTGAAAAATACTTTTGCAAGGCACTGTAAGTGCTTGTTTGGTAAATAAATGAACATTTGAAATGTTTACTTTGATGTGAAATACTGTTTATATACAGTACAACAACTGAAAGGTTTGTGGTCAGTAAGATGTAATGATTTCTGAAAGATAATGACTGAAAACTAATGTAATGATGCTGAAAATTCAGCTTTGTTTCACTTGAATAAATTACATTTATAAATTGAAAACAGTCTGTGTAGTCTGGGATAAATACATATTTTCCAAATGATTTGGTGTGTCGTGATTTGGTTTGTATAAACAGAAAACCACATTCCACGTTGGTCAAACCACATAAATGACTGGGCAGGAAACGAAGGTGACTACAGATAAAGCAATGTGCATACGATACAGTGACCCCAACTGGTTGCAAAGAGAATTTCCCCTGAACAAAGGCCTCCATATGCAGCAACTGTATGCAACAAACAAAGTGAGACTTACTTGAAGGTGTCAAGGATATGTGCTGAGTTTGTATAATGAGTAAGGTAGAGGTTCACGTCAATTGATGTCCATTTGTCTGATCGACAAGGTTCAATAATCTGTGAAGAGAACAAGGAATTAATGCTTTGTGCACTTCACCTCTGGTTATGCTTCTATTAAATAAAAAAAGTACCTTTTCGACAAGGTCAATGAAGAAATCCCGAACATCTTTTGCGTTGATTAATTTGGCAGCGATATTTACAAGGCCCCTTGAGAGATTCTACAGCAGAAGATATTTTGAAATCAAGAATCATGTAGAAACGCATTTATTTCACAAGAATAATGCTTAAACCCTCTTACCTTAAAATTGGCTTCCATCTCATTAAAGACATTGGTTTTCCCCCGCAGAGCAGTGCAGACTAAACTGAGGGGATGAAGGTTTCATTATTCAGATTGCTGAGACAGAGGGAGTAATCATGCACCATTTGGACATTTACAACTGCCCACATCTCTCTTCTCCCTGTCCAAATCACTTGTTCACACATACCTTTTGTGTTGGTCTAAGAGATCCTTGTCCGTGATTAGAATTTTGAGGTCTTTGAGGTCTTGAAGGAATTCCTTATCCAGATCTACATCCATGTCCTCCATCATGTTATCTAAGAGAGTGCAGACAAAGACATAAAAGGAGATCTTTTCATTTTCATGTCAGTATTTTTCTAAACTACACAATTGGTCAGTGTCCATTAACAACCTCTGACTAGATGCTCAAGAACATGCAGATGTCAAAATAATTCCCACTTAAGTGTATATAAGTATGGCTCCTTAACAAATAAACGGATATGTAATTATTATGAATACATTATGAATATGATTATCATTTTATGCATTATAATAAAACATAAGTATTATAAATATTGTTGTTAAATGTTTTATCAGTTCACTGTATAATATCTCACTTACATGGCTACTTAAACAAATAAATGGATTACCATTATGATTATTATACATTTTATGTTTCTAAAGAATTCTCTTCTGCTCACCAAGCCTGCATTAATTTGATCCAAAATATAGCAACAGCAGTAATATTGAGAAATATTTTTACTATTTAAAATAACTGTTTTCTATTTGAATATATTTTAAAATGTAATTTACTCCTGTGATCAAAGCTACATTTTCATCATCATTACTCCAGTATTCAGTGTCACATGATCCTTCAGAAATCATTCTAATATGCTGATTTGCTGTTCGAGAAACATTTTTTTATCATTATTATTATTATTATTTAAAACAGTGCATTATTTTAAAAAGAGTGCATTTTCTCAGGATTCTTTGATGAATAGAAAGATCAGCATTGATCTGAAATAAAAAAGCTTTTGTAACATTATACACTATACTTTTTAAAAGCTTGGCGGGGAAGAAAGGATAGAAATTAATATTTTTATTTAGCAAGGATACTTTAAATTGATCAAAAGTGATGATAAAGATATTTATAATGTTACAAAAGATTTATTTCAGATAAATGCTGTTTTTGTTTTTCTTTCTATATATCAAAGAAACCTGAGAAATTCTACTGTTGTTTTCAACACAGTAATAATAATAAATGTTTTTTGAGCAGCAAATCAGAATATTAGAATGATTTATAAAGGATCATGTGACTGGAGTAATAATGATAAAAGTTCAGCTTCGAAATCACAGGAAGAAATTACATTTTAAAATGTATATAAACAGAAAGCAGTTATTTTATTTTAAATAGTAAACATTTCAAAATTGTACTGTTTTTATTGTACTTTTAATTTAATAAATGCAGGCTTGGTCAGCAGAAAAAACATAAAAAAAAAACACTTTTGACTGGTAGTGTAACATTTCTGTATACTTGACCAGAATGGTACAACAGACATAATTAAGCAATCCAAATGTAGGAAATCTGCTGCAGTCTAGTGTCCATTATACAAACATGTTTGACCATTTAATGCCCTGACTGACCAATTTCAAGTATTGCAGATGGCTGTGTAACTGGTCTTACCCACAGCTCCTACAGTCCAGTGGTTAATGAGCTGCCCAGCACAGAAGGCAAAGTCCTGGAAGGTTAGATACTGCAACTTTTTCTTCCCCGTCTCAAAACGATTATTGGCAAAGAACACTATTGCAGCATAGTCTCTGGAGGAGGAATTGGCAGGATCGTTTAGCAAGAGAAGGTGCAAATGCACCAAATCAACACTGAAGCAAATGTTTGTGGGAACTTGCATTCTCACAATTTTAATGAATTTTATACAACTGAAAGAATGGATGTGTATAATATAATAATCATTCCTAATTATGCTTTGACTGCCCTCTTTTTGATTGTTGTTGTTTTTTTCATCATTTTCTAAGCTCAATTCTGCCAGCATTCTGCATTAAAGGGATAGTTCACCCAAAATTATTTCATTAATTACTCACCCTCATGTTGTTCCAAACCTGGAAGACTTTCGGTCATCTTCAGGACACAAATTAAGATATTTTTGATGAAATCTGAAAGCTTTCTGACTGCATAGACAGCAAGGGTACTACCATGGTCTAGGCACAGAAACGTAGTAAGGACATTGTTAAAATAGCATGCGCGTACAGTTTTCTGCCCGTTAACAAGCGTGTTCTATGTCATGATCTAATGGTGACGGATTGCCCCGGGAGAGAAGAAATCGTTTTTTGTTTCCTTTGCACACAAAGTATTCTAGTAGCTTTAAAAAAAATTGCAGCTGATGTCACATGGACTATTTTAATGATGTCCTTACTACCTTTCTAGACTTTGAACATGGTAGTACCCTTGTTTGCCTACGCAGGGTCAAAAAGCTCTTGGATTTCATTAAAAATATCTTAATTTGTGTCCTAAAGATGAACAAAGGTCTTCTGGGTTTAGAACAACATGAGGGTGAGTAATTAATGACAGAATTAGGTTTTTTTTGGAGTGAACTATCCCTTTAACTAAAAAGGTTTAGAAAGAAGAAACTTCTCAGAAAAAACTCTCACCTGGCTAATTGATCAGGTAGTAGAAAGTGTTGCCGTATGTTTTCCACCAGGGGGCCCTTAAGTTCTTCCACCACTTTGAACACCCGCTTGAAGTTGTCAAACTGTATTTAAGAAGACAGATAGATATAATCATTTAATTTCCAAAAGGGTCCTGGAAAAGTATGCAAGCATAAATCTTAGCTACCAATGAGAAGTTTATAGTTTTAGGGTGTGTTTATACTTGGCACGTTCAGTTTAAACAACAGTACGCTGGTGAGATTTCTCTGTTAATGTGGTTCATTTGAATGAGTATTGTGAACTTAACACTTATAGTGTTTCAGATGTTTGATAAGTTTGCAAAAATGCATCATTTAAGCTGTCCAGGCTGTGGCTGTATCCGTATGCCTTTTGTTTTCCATCTTTAGATTTGGTGTTAAAAATGACAGCATAAATGCTAAGCTAACCAGCACTAAATGTAGAATTTTCCTTTTGTTTCGGACTGAGTTTTTTTCACAACGCATAATCAATCGGCCATATTAGTGGCACGGCACATAAACAATGCCACTGAACCAAAACGAAACTCGCATACTTTGCTGATTATTGTTGCTGAAAATGGTCAGTTGTTGTCATGTTTTGGACTGTACTAATCGTTAAGATCAGTTACATTTGGAGTATTATAGACTGCCAAAAGTTACAACAAACCAAGGAGAAGAGTGCGTTTGTGGTTGGTCAAACTGAACCAGGATTTCCAGGGCAAGAATCTTGACAACATTCGTGTTTGTTCTTTATAATTTCCAGTCATGCAGGTGAAATACTGGGCTAATACCTCGTACGTATCTTTACAACCTATTAACTTTAGTTTAACGAAATATTGCACTCTTTCCTGCTGATTGTACTTTGTATTCAATAGTACATTAACAGTGCAATCAATGCTGTTTAAAATATGGCTGCATATCTGGGTAACTGACCAAATTATGACACAAGTGCAAACCCTTAATAGAGAGAACCAAGAGAACTGAATTTCAAGTGTAAACGCACCCTTAAATATAACCTTTCAGCCCACCTGTCTTCTGCAGCTCTTCAGCGTAATGCCTGTCTTTGTACTAACATCATCAAGGTCTTTTTTGGTTCCTTTCGAGAGCTTCTTTCCCAGGACCTCTCGAACAAACGAATCATCAAAAGCATAATACCTAGAAAGAAAAATGCTAATTAATATTTTAATAATAACCAAATTAAATCAATTAAACTGGCAAGACACAAACCACTGTTTACCTTTCAATAAGCATGGCTTGTCTGTCTGGTGGTATCTGAAATAGTAGCTGATTGGCTAGTTTAGCCGGGTGGTGCAAAAGTCTCTCGCACATCTGGAAAGTTCTGTACTGGTCCATGGTGTCACTGAGCAGCACTTCTGCACTCGCCTCACACTCCTCCATTACACCTCCTTCTATGCGCACCTTTACTGCATCATTGACTGTGAGGTCGACCACACTGATTAATATTTACAGTTGAAGTCAAATGTTTATATACACCTTGTTGTTAATTATTTTACCAAAATAAGAGGGATCATACAAAATGCATGTTGTTTTTATTTTGTACTGACCTGAATAAGATATTTCACATAAAAGATGTTTACATATTAGTCCATAAGAGAAAATAAGTTGAAAAAATGACCTTGTTCAAAAGTTTACATACACTTGATTCTTAATACTGTGTTGTTACCTGAATGATCCACAGCTGTGTTTTTTTGTTGTTGTTGCTTAGTGATATTTGTTCATGAGTCCCGTGTTTGTCCTGAACAGTTAAACTGCCCGCTGTTTTTCAGAAAAATCCTTCAAGTCCCACAAAATCTTTGGTTTTCCAGCATCTTTTACGTAAGTGAACCCTTTCCAACAACGACTATGATTTTGAGATCTATCTTTTCTCACTGTGGACAACTGAAGGACTCATATGGAACTATTACAAAAGGTTCAAACACTCACTGATGCTCCAGAGGGAAACACAATGCAGGGGTTTAAATGTTTAAACAGAATGAAAATGTGTACTTTTTGTTTCATTTAGTACTGCCCTTCAGAAGCTACAGAAGATGCTTACATGTTTCCCAGAAGACAAAATAAGTGAAAATTACCCTGATCAAATTCCAAAAGTTTCACCCACTGGCTCTTAATGCATCGTTTTTCCTTCTGGAGCATCAGGGAGCATTTGAACGTTCTGTGCTAGTTGCATATGAGTCCCTCAGTTGTAAAAAAAATGGATCTTATAATCATGCAGTCATTGTTACATTGTTGGGGTTTAAATACACAAAAATGATTACAAATTACAAAACAAATGAATTTATGGGACCTGCAGGGGTTTTCTGAAGAACAGCAGGCAGTTTAACTGTTCAGGACAAACAAGGGACTCATGAACAACTATCACTAAACAAAAAAACAGCTGTGGATCATTCAGGTAACAACATAGTATTAATAATCAATATTTTAACGGAGTCATTTTTGCAAATTATTTATTATTTTCTCTTGTGAAGCATATGTAAACATCTTTTATGTGAAAAACAAAAATAACATGCATTTTGTATGATCCCTTTTGTATGTTGCAGATTCTGCAACTTTTGACTTCAACTGTATTTAACTTGCTAAACAGACACTACAATTGATAATACTCTACCTGTATATCCATTCAGCCACAGCTGATACACCTCTTTGTCCATGATGGTGGTGTTTCCAACAAATACATCCAGTTCCACAGACATCTTGACAGCGACACTATATAAACTGTGCAAAGTCACATGGTCATGGTTAGTTAATACTCAACAGATTATTGTAACATCCAGTTACTTAGTGAATTGCAAGGTTAACTGGTATTAAGAGTCTCAATCTTTGACACACAAAAAAAGAAAGAATAATTGCTATTCCTTACATAAGCAACGACCATTAACTAAACAGTTAACTAATTCATAACACAATTTAGCACAGCACAGACATGCTACATTACTACGTGTTTTCCAAAAATAATAAGCGGGCTTACCAGACACAAGCGTATTAACGCAACAGCTGTTTTTTTTAATCACACTCCGATGTCAGAACATTAGCTCTTGTTTTGGTGTGTCTAGTTCCTTTCAACTTTTACTCGTCGAAAACATGAACTTATCTCATAGGCAAGCATACACACTGTTTAAAGATAAATACGACTGAAATAAGTTGATCATACAGGGGTAAGTGGCAACCATCGCGTAAATATTTACCAAATCCAAACAGTCATATCAAGCGACTACTCCACATCCATAGCAACAGCAGCACACTGTAGTGACTACTTCCGGGTGTGCGCTGCATTCATATTACGTCATTTTCACGTGGCTGTGTGTTACTGTAGTTTCTGGTATCGAGTGTTCGGGTATCGTCACATCATCACAACTGTATTTTAATTAATGTTTTAGACATTTTACTGAATGTTTCGTCATTCCATTGGCATAAAACAGCACTATTGCTTTTTATATAAATCCCACTAATATATATAACGATATACATTATAACTTAATAGATATACATTATAACTACTAGATCCTAGTGTTAAATGACTGTTAAACTTTTGTTTGTTTGTGTGTGTGTGTGTGTGTGTGTGTGTGTGTGTGTGTGTGTGTGTGTGTTGTTCCAGTTACAAATGGAATGTATTTAATACAAGAATCCATCATTATGGTTATAGCTATCCTCTTCGTGCAAGGAGCTTGTCACATGTTTAATTCCAGGTAGAGTTAACCTAGAAACTGAGAAGTTAGTGACATCACAATCCTGCCCTATTAGTACTGTGTCCTTGAGCCATTTACTAGGAAGAAACGTCCCTGCCCTGTTGTACTGATAGTACAACAGGGCAGGGACGTTTCTGTTGCCCTGTTGTACTGATAGTACAACAGGGCAGGGAATTAAACTACCTGGAATTAAACATGTGACATGTCTAAAACAATGGTACAAAAGCATCTGGGTGGGAAGTGTCAAATTAACTAAACTACTGACTTTCACATTTGTTGTAAGTTGATGACATGCAGGAAAAAACATAAGATTTTATAAGGTGATGGACTGTAATATTTTTTTTTAAATATTACATTTTGCAGCTAAATAGTTGTTTTAACATACATTACAGTTTTAAACAGACATGCTATATTATTACACTACCAGTCAAAACTTTTAAAGATGTCACTTCTGCTCACCAAGCCTGCATTTATTTGATCCAAAGGACAGCAAATAGTCAAATTTTGAAATATTTTTACTATTTAAAATAACTTCTTTCTATATGAATACATTTTAAAATGTAATTTATTCCTGTGATTTCAAAGCTGAATTTTTTGCCTCATTACATGAGTCACATGATCCTTCAGAAATCATTATAATATTCTGATTTGCTGCTTAAAAACATTTTTTATAATAATAATAATAATAATTCTTGTTATGTTGAAACGGTATAATTTTTTCAGGTTTCTTTGATGAATATAAAGTTCAGAATAACAGCATTTATTTGAAATTGAATTTTTTTGTAGCATTGTTAATGTCTTTTACATCTTTTTTGATCAATTTAAAGCATCATTGCTAAATTAAAGTATTAATTTGTATCATTTCTTTTTTTCAAATGGTATAGTGTATAATGTTATGGAAGCTTTTTATTTCAGATAAATCAGCCGTTTTAATTGTTTTTTTTTTTTTGAACAGCAAATCAGCATATTAGAATGATTTCTGAAGGATCACGTGACACTGAAACTGGAATAATGATGCTGAAAATGTAGCTTTGATCACAGGAATACATTACATTTTAAAATGTATTCAAATAGAAAAAGAAATATTTTAAATAGTACAAATATTTCAAAATGTACTGTTTTTGCTGTACTTTGGTTCAAATAAATGCAGGCTTGGTGAGCAGAAGAGACTTCTTTAAAAAACATTAAAAATCTTACTGTTCAAAAACTTACCTGACACAAGTGACACAAATTTTATTTTTAGGTACTATGCATCTGGGCCTGCATTCACAAAACATTTTATCTTACCATTAAGAGTTCTCCTAAATAGCGGTAAAAGTTTTTAAGCTAAGAGTTTTGTCTTAGCTAAAAACTATCCACAAAGTTGCAGAGATAAACCTATACTAAGGAACAGTCTTGGGCTAAGAGTAAGGGTGGGGTTGACCTCATTGCTATGGATGATGTCAGCATGCTTACTAACTATGCACACAGTGTTTGGCTGATAGGGGAGGGGTCTTTGTCAGAGATTTATTCATAGAAATGTTGTAGAGCACGAAACTATTTTGCCATATTCAAATAAAGGTATAAAAATAAAAATATATGCTTAAAAATGTTTAAAATATCTTTTATAAATGCAGGCTAAGTGTCATTAATTAAACAACTATATGTTCAGCTAATTGTCAGCCTCTTACATGTGTGCTTCTCGTTCACAGTTCGCATACAAACAGAATTTTAATAAACAGGGTAGAGCAATCGTGGCTGATAGTAAGACATGCAAACGTAAACGAAAACCAAAACTGGATGCAAGAACAGCTGCTACTTCTTGCCAAACTTGTTAATGAAATCAAGGATATAATCTAATAACAATTTGGATTTGGGATAACCTCCAAAAGCAAAAAGGATGCCTATGTGTGCAAATAAATGCAGCGTGTTTCTAAAAAGTTTACGTTCCAAGGCAGATTACTGGCAACAGCTATTTTAGGATCTTAGTGACTTTGGAGTCCTCTTCACTACTCTTAACATTTCACAGGTATAGGAGCTAGTTTTAGTGCTAAATTGCTTTGTGAACTACTCAGAGAGAAAAATTTAGGGGTCCTAAATTTAAGATTTTCTCCTCAATTGGCAAGTTATGAGCTACTTTTAGCCATAAGATGTTTTGTGAATACGGGCCTTGATGATTAGTTTGTTCGAGAGGTCCTCTGCTGGTTCAAAATGACATGTATTCACTTAGCAGACACTTTTATCCAAGTGACTTACAAATGAGGAATACAAGTGTTTCATCTTAAGGAGGCAATAACATGTGAAGTGTTAACAATACAAGATCAAGAAACAGTGAAAGCATAGAAGATTTTTAAAAGACTCAATCATAATGATGTCAAGTGTGTTTACAAGTGTCTGTTTTCAAATAATTTCTTAAATTCTGACAGGAATACTCTGAATTTTTTTTATTCATATTTAAGTACATGACCATGCCATCATTTCCAGATTATTAGGATATTTCATAGACTCTCATTGAGTCCACCAAAGGGCACAAGTACTTTTTCACCACTGCCTTATTATTCTGCACCTCTCTCCCCTATTGTCTTGCATGCCGTTGTTCACCCCTCCCTCTCATTTATCCGAAACTGTGGCCTGTTTCCATTCTCCCTCCAGCAAACCCCCCTTTCACCCCTGGCCCTGGTTAACACCCCACATTGTTATGTCCTCGTGCTAGCAATTGTGCTGGAGAGCAGGGCGGAAGGATGTGGCTAAATACCATGGGCTTAAAGTAGAGAAAAAGCTTTTGTCACCCTTTCCGTTAGTTCTGTGTGTGTGTCCCATGTGTATGCAGTCCCATCCTAGCAATGGGAAAACCTCATCTAGAGATACATTTCAACATAATATCCTTTGCTATGTATCTTGCATGGTGAGCATTAGACATTAGAAACAGATGTGAGAGGGGAATTTACTCACTATCCAGGATACAGTACAGATTTTTTTACGGTAAGGGAAGAGGGGAGGGGGTGAAGAAGGGAGGGGGAGGAGAGCAGGAGATGGGGGAAGACATCACTGCCTCCCCAACCACCACCATCGCCAAAGGAAACACTGTAATCTCAAGGAACATCTCAACGAATTCCTCAGGAATCACCACGAAGTGAACCCGCAAGCATCCACCATACATTTCAGCGTCGTTGATTCGGATTATCCGACACTGCGCCTTTGTAAAAGCGACCAATCGCGTGCAGCACTAGTATAACCAGCCTGTCCTACATTTCGACTCTTATTTATTTATTTTTCATATTTGCAACGCGTTTTACGCGAACGCGATTGGATGTTTTGCCTATTTAGACGCTAAATAGCTGTTCACTGGAGTGCACTGGAAAAGCTTTAGGGCGGAGAGAGACGGATGCGGACGGACATTGTGATCCCTGATAATACAGAAGAGAAGAGATGCTCCACGGGGATTATTTTAAACCTCCGTGTTGACCTCTCATCCCATCCCGAGGAGCAGGAATAAACAACTGTGTTTGCAATTGTGCTTCAGTGCTTCGCAGAAGCCAAATACTGAGAAATGAATGCTGCCAATTACGATTGAAATCACTGAGGAGAGAGGTAGGCCTGTTTGGTGTGTTACAGTCCGGATGTGTTTGTTGTTTTAATCGTTAAACATAACAAAAAAAGCTCGTTTGCATATAGGAATTGTGTTTTGCCCCTTATTATAGGTTATAAATAGCGGAGCGAAGAGGAAATGGAGCGTTTTCTTCGTGCCTGGATGAGGAATGTGGCGATCCATTTACAGTGACAGACATCTCATGTGCCTCGTAAGAGTTGTTTTATGGTTTAACCGCTGTAATAACAATTGACGGTGAATTTGTGTACATTATGGGGAGCGACAGTGAAATACTGAACCGGGAGCTGTCAAAGATGTCCGATGAAGACTTGCTGGCTTGTTCCAAGGAAGAGCTGGTGAGTCGACTCCGCAGAGAAGAATCGGAAAAGATGTCCGCTCTCATACAGCGCGGTCGATTAATCAAGGAGGTCAATAAACAACTGCAGGGACATCTGCTTGAAATCAGGGAACTCAAAGTCATCAACCAGAGGCTGCAGGAGGAGAACCAGGAGCTTCGGGATTTATGCTGCTTTCTGGACGACGACCGTCTGAAGGTGAAAAAGCTGGCCCGTGAGTGGCAACTATTCGGCCATCACGCTGCTAAAGTGATGCGCGAGGACCTCGGCGGATACCTCAAGAAGCTCGCCGACCTGGAGCGGATGCAGGACGGCCTGGTGAAGGAGAATCTGGATCTGAAGGAACTTTGTTTGGTACTCGAGGAAGAGTGCGTGAGCAGGAGCGATTCCAGCCCGGGCGGCTCCACGGATCTCAACATACCATGCATGGTGGCCCGGGACGTGGGTGACGGAAGCTCCAGCACCGGGAGTGTTGGCAGTCCGGACCAGCTGCACTTGGTGTGTTCGCCAGATGACTGAAGGAGAGGAGCAGAGCCATATTACTTTACCCTTCTCTCTCGATGCTGAGACAGACTTTTTATGTCTACTAAAGTAGTTTACATTTTCTGACGACAACATCTCAGCTATTTCAGCGGAAATAGACCAGGACTTCTAACGTAGGCTAGTTTACTCATGGCCTTTTGATGCCATAAATACAGTTTCTCTATATTTCATTGATTAACATTTTATAGTCGGCAGACCTTGAACACTTGAGTGAATTTACTGGGTGCCAGGCAAAACAGAATTATTTTTAAGCTTTAAGGTGACAGCCTTTCCTTTCAAAACCAGTCTGGGAAATCCAGCTTAAAGCGATAGAAATGACAATTTTGTTATTATTTTCTCCCTTTGATGTCATTTCGAATCTGTATGACTTTCTTCTGCAGAACATAGAAGAATGATATTTATTCTGAAGAACTGTTTTGGACCCCATTAGCTTTTATTAAACCCCATGGAGTTTTTTGAGGGAACTGCAAGGAGTTTGTGAGCTATTGACAGATGAAAAGCTAATAATTCATTGAATAATAACATTGTTTTATTAAAGTAAATAATAATTTAATAAAAATATAATAATTAAATTTATTAGCATATAATAAATAATTTTAAAACTAAAACTAAAAACACCTTCTGACAAAAGATGAAATATTTTATTACTTGCATGCCATGCTGAAGCTAGGGCTAGGCTGGGGCTAGGGCTGTCACTAACGATTATTTTAGTAGTCGAGTAATCTGTCGATTATCCTGACGCTTAATCGTCTAATCGGATGATTATAATAATTTTTTGTGGTTATAAAAATAGACCTAAGCAAGCAATAGCTTTTAAAATGACTTAAAATACACACACACACACACACACACACACATATATATACAGGTCCTTCTCAAAAAATTAGCATATTGTGATAAAGTTCATTATTTTCTGTAATGTACTGATAAACATTAGACTTTCATATATTTTAGATTCATTACACACAACTCGAAGTAGTTCAAGCCTTTTATTGTTTTAATATTGATGATTTTGGCATACAGCTCATGAAAACCCAAAATTCCTATCTCAAAAAATTAGCATATTTCATCCGACCAATAAAAGAAAAGTGTTTTTAATACAAAAAAAGTCAACCTTCAAATAATTATGTTCAGTTATGCACTCAATACTTGGTCGGGAATCCTTTTGCAGAAATGACTGCTTCAATGCGGCGTGGCATGGAGGCAATCAGCCTGTGGCACTGCTGAGGTGTTATGGAGGCCCAGGATGCTTCGATAGCGGCCTTAAGCTCATCCAGAGTGTTGGGTCTTGCGTCTCTCAACTTTCTCTTCACAATATCCCACAGTTTCTCTATGGGGTTCAGGTCAGGAGAGTTGGCAGGCCAATTGAGCACAGTAATACCATGGTCAGTAAACCATTTACCAGTGGTTTTGGCACTGTGAGCAGGTGCCAGGTCGTGCTGAAAAATGAAATCTTCATCTCCATAAAGCTTTTCAGCAGATGGAAGCATGAAGTGCTCCAAAATCTCCTGATAGCTAGCTGCATTGACCCTGCCCTTGATAAAACACAGTGGACCAACACCAGCAGCTGACATGGCACCCCAGACCATCACTGACTGTGGGTACTTGACACTGGACTTCAGGCATTTTGGCATTTCCCTCTCCCCAGTCTTCCTCCAGACTCTGGCACCTTGATTTCCGAATGACATGCAAAATTTGCTTTCATCCGAAAAAAGTACTTTGGACCACTGAGCAACAGTCCAGTGCTGCTTCTCTATAGCCCAGGTCAGGCGCTTCGGCCGCTGTTTCTGGTTCAAAAGTGGCTTGACCTGGGGAATGCGGCACCTGTAGCCCATTTCCTGCACACGCCTGTACACGGTGGCTCTGGATGTTTCTACTCCAGACTCAGTCCACTGCTTCCGCAGGTCCCCCAAGGTCTGGAATCGGTCCTTCTCCACAATCTTCCTCAGGGTCCGGTCACCTCTTCTCGTTGTGCAGCGTTTTCTGCCACACTTTTTCCTTCCCACAGACCTCTTGCTTGAGGGTGTCAATGATGGCCTTCTGGACAGCAGTCAGGTCGGCAGTCTTACCCATGATTGCGGTTTTGAGTAATGAACCAGGCTGGGAGTTTTTAAAAGCCTCAGGAATCTTTTGCAGGTGTTTAGAGTTAATTAGTTGATTCAGATGATTAGGTTAATAGCTCGTTTAGAGAACCTTTTCATGATATGCTAATTTTTTGAGATAGGAATTTTGGGTTTTCATGAGCTGTATGCCAAAATCATCAATATTAAAACAATAAAAGGCTTGAACTACTTCGAGTTGTGTGTAATGAATCTAAAATATATGAAAGTCTAATGTTTATCAGTACATTACAGAAAATAATGAACTTTATCACAATATGCTAATTTTTTGAGAAGGACCTGTATATATATATATATATATATATAATAGCAATGAGGTAATTAAAATTGTTTCTAATAATGTATTAAAAGGAAGTAATCATATGGTTTTGTTTAACAAAACTGTTAAAATACATAATGCATTATAAAAATTAGAGTTAACCTACATTATGCATTATAACAAATAAATGCAGAGACACTTTACAGCATGATCGAATCTCTGTTTAATTTGGACTAAATAACATTTAATTCAAATGACCACTTAATCTTTAATATCTGGCCATTTCGTTACGGCAGAAATGCTACAGCCACTTCTGGTATTTTGCCGGTTACTTGACACAAGAAAAAATACAATCGAGGATTTTTTAAAAATTGAATACTCTAATTGAATTGAGGAATCGTGACAGCCCTAAAATTAGCTTTAAAAATGATTACATTATTTTGCTTTTAAGCTATTAAAATATTAACTAAGTGGTTACTTTATTCAACTGGCAAAGTATTAATCTAAATCAAAATATGTTGTGTTCTCTGCAGGAGAAAGTCATACAGATTTTCAATGAACGAGAATGAATCGTTTTTTGATTTACTTTCTTTTAAAGCTGGTAGCTTTGTTTTTGCAACATGGTGACTGGTTTCTACCTGGTCTAAGCTAGTCGAATTATTTTGACTAAGATAATATGACCAGCTAATTTAAGATGGCCTTTTCTGGCTTAAACTAGAAACTTTCTAGAAACTGTCCACCATGTTCCAAAAGCTTCCGCTTTTCCAGCAGGCCTATTTATTGTATTAGTAGCATTATTTGAATGTATGATTTTCCAAGTGTTGCTGGAATGTTTCCTCTCATCTCTTAAAGGGGTTGTAGATAGGGGCAAAAATTTAGTTTTTGGGGTTGACATTTTAAACAACATTGGGAGAAACTAACCATACTGCTAACTTGTACCAGGTTTTACTGTGCACTGATCTGTTCACGGGCTGATGTTTCTCCTACGATGCACTATGACAGGGCTGCAATGAATCTTGAATCTTTAGAGATTCATATTTTTACTGATTAGAGCCATATAACTATGTAGTGATCTGTTTAGGATCATTTACAAAAAGCACTGAATCTTTTTCAGCAACGGAGAGGAAATGGCAAGGATTGTAAGCAGATCAGATTTTTTGTGACGTAATATGGCTATATCACGGAGGCCCAAGAATGATTCACTGGAAATGCACATGTTACTAGACCACTTTTCTACAGTATGAGATAGTTTTTTCTCATTTATTTTGAACTGGACCGTATAATTCACTAGATGTAGTGACGTGTGCTCCACTAAACGATGTTGCTGTGCTCTGCACTGAATCCAAAATGAACTTTCTGTTGCATTAACCCCACTTTAACTACACAGCTGTTCTGTACAAAGCTTTTTGTGTTCAGTTGTTGCTTTGACGAGAATTTATTAATTAATACACACTGAATTGACACTGATGTTTGGAGGGGAAAACATTGACATGTAGTTTTAAAATGATTGTGCTAGATATTGTTATTATTATAGTCATTTCTGTTGTATTTGCTGCATACTACAAGACCCTCCTACATAGGGATTGTTCTGTTGTACATGGTTTTAATTCAAATATATGATCAGTATTATTTCAATGACTGCAGTTTTATAGCTACAAGACCCAGCTCTCTGATTGGATAGCATTTGCTTTGTGTAAGGCTATGCTCATTGTCAGTGAGATAGCTTTAAATACACTTGACTGACACACCATGATCCGTTTTTGTCTTTTTTTCCTCATACTTTCACTACACATTCAACATTTCTAGCAAGTAAAAGGCCTTTTTGTGTCATTTTAAAAGCATTAGGTTGGGGTACATGTGTCTTTTTACTGTGAAATGTTTAATGGGTTTTGAGGAACCATTATTCATACATCTTTCAATCATTACACACTCTAAAAAATGCTGGTTTAAAAATAACCATTTATGAGTTATATTTTCAGCCCAGCGCTGTGGAAATATTGGACAGAACATGACGGATAATTTTAACCCAGCTTGTTGGGTTTATACATTAACCCATTTTCTGGGTTGCTTTTTGACAGTTTTGGGTCAGCCAACCTATGGAGTGTTTTCACAACATGTCTTTCTTGACAAGAATCTTGACAACATTTGTGTTGGTTCTTAGGCTAATATCTTAATTAATATTTTTCGTATGTAACTTTACCACTTTTGTTTGTCAAATATTGCACCCTTTGCTGCTTAAGAAGTCCTTCTCTATATGATTTAGTAGCCTCCACACATTTTTTCCATGGTTTAGACATAAATTAGCAGGACAACGTATTGAGTATTGCATTAACCTTTTAACCCATGCTGTTGTTTACATCCGAGTATCAACATATGGCTGCGCATTCAGGTAACTGACCAAATCGTGACGCAAGTGCAAACCTATTGAAGGTTTTTCATTTTAAATAATAAAAATGCACTCTAAAATACGTTTTATATACATAGAACAACAACATTTTTTTTATTTAATGTCAAGTCTTTTACAATCATAAAAGTAAAGGGTTTAGGACATGACATGTCTGTCATGTCAGATATTTAAATTCAAACCCGTCAAATGCATAGCTCAACCACAGCTGCAACAAGGGTGCACTAGATCAGTTAACACAAAATGACCTCTGACAAATATACAGTTTTAACCTGTTTGGCACAGACTAGCCAACATTGGGTTACACTGACTCAGCGCTGGGTAGGTGTGTGAGGGGGTTTATCATTTGTATTGGCAGTAAAAATGACCCAGCTGCTGAGTTACAGAAAAACTACACAGCATGGGGGGAAAAAAGATAAAAAAATAAAAATAAAAATAACCCAATAAAATGACCCAACAAGCTAACATTTGGGCCACAATAAAATAACACAGCGTTTTTTTTAGAGTGCAGAGTTTTGATCATAAAACTAAGCTTTTAAATCTTACTAAGAACATATATTTATATTTAAATAAGTAGTTTGTTACATTGTTATAAAGATCTCATTGATTTACATTACAAGCTATCAGAATTTCATCATACTGTTGGCCATATAAATACCAACAACTACAATAAATTTCATATTTTTGCTTGGTTTGGGCCTCTGAACAAAACGAGTATGAACCCCATATTCTCTTATGTCATATATGTGAACCTGGACCACAAAACCAGTCTTAAGTAGCACAAGTATATTGTAGCAATAGCCAAAAATACATTGAATGGGTCAAAATGATCAGTTTTTCTGTTATGTAAAATCATTAGGATATCAAGTAAAGATCATGTTCCATGAAGATATTTTGTAAATTTCCTACCGTAAATGTATCAAAACTTTTAACTTTATTTTTAATTAGTAATATGCATTACTAAGAACTTCATTTGTACAATTTTAAAGACAATTTTCTCAATATTTTGATTTTGCCCCCTTAGATTCCAGATTTTCAAATAGTTGTATCTTGGCCAAATAATGTCCTATCCTAACAAACCATACATCAATGGAATGCTTATTTATTCAGATTTATAAATCTCAATTTAAATAAATTTACCCTTATGACTTTTTTTTTTTTTTGGTCCATAGTCATATATGGCAAATTCTGATGTATAAATTATGATACTCCATGTCCCAGCTAACAGGGAATGTTCTCAGAACTCTCCGAAGATTCTTTCAAAGTTGAAAGAACATTCTGAAAAAAACTAGCAAAAATTTCTTTAGCATTTCATTAGAAAACAGATTATTCTGTCAATCATTTCGTTTGTCAGGCTTTAGAGGGTTAAAGAATATATTATAGCTCACAAAGCACTTCTGAATAACTTGGATGAAACTTTCCCAGTCATGTCTTAATGAGGTCTTAGTCATGCTGCAGCTCAGGCCCTAATTTATTGATGTTTCACTGGTTTATTTTTGGCATGCTGTTTACACAGCGAGAACAGTAATACTTTCACTCTGGCTGGCATACAGAGGTCCTTTCAGCAAAACATGTGCTCGTCGGTTCACTCGGCACAAACTCCCTCTTCATTATCTCAATCATATGTTACCATGTCCTCTCTACGAGTGACTCACTAGAAATCAGAGCGATAACAGAGGGCACAGTGTGGAAGAAATAGGGTCGCCATGTTTTTTTAATTTGCTCTCTGTTTATTCAAGATGTCTTGGCCTCTTTTAACTTAACATGCTCTTTCACTTTATCACTTTTGTTCTTTGAGGCTGTCGTTAATTGTTTTCCAGGTAATTTTAACTTTCGCTATGAAGCGAGGATCTTTCCATACAAATTTCACAGACAGATGACAAAAAAAACATATCCTGAGCAGAACTTTTATTTGTTTAAAATTTTCATACAACAATTAAAGATCAACACTGTTAGAGGAACGTGTTTAACAACTGGTTTCAGTTCAGAGGCAAATGTGTTTGTGACTCATTGAACGTTTTTGTCATCAGGACATCCTAGGAGGAAACTGTGCGCTCAACCCCTCATTTCCTCCCTCCTTGTACCAGGGTGCTACGAGAGACTCACTTTGATACAGTTTTTTACTTAATTACCATGTTATGTATCTATGTGCCCCCTTGTAATCAAATTACATCTACAAATGGTCTCTTCAGGGGGCCATTTATTAACTTCAACTGCATGGTCTTTTTCATATTTTCCATTTTAAGGCACTCTAGTATGTAAAAACAGCTCAGGGTCATAACCAGTGTTGGGGGTAACGCATTACAAGTAATGCAAGTTACGTAATCAGAATACTTTTAATTTACAAGAAAATACCGGAGTTACTTTTTTCTCCCATTTATTGACTGAACACTCTCCTGTCCCCATGTTAAGAGAAATCAGGAGTAAGATGTTACTTTACTTCTAGAATAAATGTGAACATGCATTAATGCATCTCACTCACACAAAAAAAAGCCTAATTCAGTATTCTTCAAAATCCAACTCAAAATGCAAATATGACACAAACCTGAAATAATTAAATATGTTAAATAACACAAATATCCTTTATGTGTTTAATCCCATTTTATTAACCAGTGTCTTTGCTTTGACTTTCAATGATGCAATTCAAACATGCTAATTAGCAAAAATTACTCAAGACAAGTAACTAAGTAACGCAATATTGTAATGCATTACTTTTAAAAGTAACTTTCCCAACACTGGCCATAACATTGTTTTGTATTCCCAATAGCAGCACATATTTTCAGAAATTGTTTATTAGATGTTAAATAGCATGCAACATTTCTCCTTATTAAAGGAACCAACATTAAATCAGTAAAAAATATCTTGTCTTCAAAAATAAATACAAATCTATATGCGGTCAAGCAATAGTAGAGTCTAACATATAGTGTACTCAGTACAGCATAATTATAAGTGTATACTTCTACTGGCCTGTGAATCACACACCTTTGCACTTGTAGAGAAAAACATCCTGTAGAGGGTAACAGTTGAAGTGTGAAGTCAAAATATAGTTTTTGTAACCAGTGTAACAGTGAACTGTCATTTAAGTGCACATTTCTCAGTGTTGTGGTGTTGTAGACATTGTATGTAAAGAACCAGGTAGGCTGCATCCCTTCAGTTTCTTTAAAACTAGCTTATTCAGCATACACTCTTATTATAACGCTGTATTTCGTTAAACCACAATTAAACACATAAAATAACAAGACATTACGTTGTGCATAAAAAGACAGTATAACCATATTTCAATTGAAACCTTAACATTTCTAAAACTGGTACTGTAATAATAAATAACATAATAGACACTAAAAATTGCTTTCCTGAAAGGCATAATGGTGATAGATCTATGTTGTGCTCTAACTCTCAAACCCCCAAAGCAACCGCTAAACCTTTTGCTAGCAGGCCAGTTTTGTAACTGCTACAGTACCGTCACCAATACACTAAATACGTAGTTGAAGTAAATCACTATAAATCAATAATACTATTATTAATGCCACTATAGTCAAACGTTATGGCTTAAAAGTCAGTCAGTTTTCTTTTTCAGTGTTATATACATATGTGCTGTAAAACATTTCAGTCTACTTCATTTGAAAGATGATCAGACCTTTCATTTTGCACTACACATGTTTAAAGGTGAAGTGTGTCGTTTCTAAAAACACTTACTCCATCTGTTATTGCTTGTACAAACAGATCGTACCACCTCCTTACTATGCTGATGTTATACACATCACCTTTAACTTGTGCTTCTGTATTCTTATAATGAATTCATAATTGCCATGAATAAAGGTAAACAGAATACACAGGTAAAAGCATATATGCTTATATGTAGTAGTAAGGACACTTTTGGAAGTCATAAACACTTTTTCCCCTCACAGCTGATGAAAAACTTAAAGTGTGAGGATGGTTGGTGAATTGAGAGAGTGATCTGACTGGTCTCCGCTGCTGCTGCTGCGGCGATGAGCGACGCCACATGGCTGAGGGTTATGCGAAGACTGGCTGGTACCATGAGAGGCGGCGAGATTGAGAGCTTGGGATGAAGTCGCAGAGCTAGTGTCCACTGAAGAACCA
The DNA here is from genome assembly GCA_033026305.1 of Cirrhinus molitorella. Lineage (NCBI taxonomy): Eukaryota > Metazoa > Chordata > Actinopteri > Cypriniformes > Cyprinidae > Cirrhinus > Cirrhinus molitorella. Next base: position 29,463,163 of record CM065129.1, on the reverse strand, counting down.
GGATAGCTGAAGACCAGGCTGGCAGTAAAAGGGGTCAGAGACGGAGTCGAGATGAGGATGGGAGTATGAAGAGACTCTGAATCCAGAGGTATGCTGGTAACAGTGGAGGCTGGTGCTGAAGGCGGGATGGTGATTTTAGGCTTGGGTTTACTAGGCTTGGCGTAACTCTTTGATTCTCTGGAAGGTCCAGGAAGATCGGGGTCCACAGGCTCAATCTTGATTCCACTGAGTGTCGGGATGTCACTGTTGGAGTCAGAGTCTGAGTCCGAGTCCTGGACTTTGCAGATGGGTCTGTGGGCTTCTAGGACCAACTCAAGCTTTTCTTTTTCCTTCTGGAGATCTGCGATCTCCTTCTTCAGACGTGATTTTTCATCCTCTAGCTCGTCAGTTTGCTGTGAAAAGAGTTTAAATGTTTAACATTTCAACATTTCTATTAAAAGAAAACATGTAAAATGAAACAAAATTAACTTACACTTTGCAATGTGTCAGTCAGTTCGCGTCGTCGATTCCTGCACTTAGCCGCAGCCATTTTGTTCCGTTCCCTTCTAATTCTACGCCGCTCAAGTTCGTCAGGTGATAGCTGGAATGAGAAAGTAAAGCCAGTTTAATATAATATAATATAATATAATATACCAGTCAAAGGTTTTTGAACAGTAACTTTTTTTTTTTTTATGTTTTTTAAAGAAGTATCTTCTGATTTTCCTGCATTTATTTTATCCAAAGTACAGCAAAAATATTCTGAAATATGTTTACTATTTAAAATAACTGTTTCCTATTTAAATATATTTTAAAAATTAAAGGCATCATTACTCCAGTCACGTGATCCTTCTGAAATCCTTCTTATATTCTGATTTGCTGCTCTAAAAACATTTATTATTATTATGTTGAAAACAGTTGAGAAGAATTTTTGGTGGCTTTGATTAATAGAAAGTTAAGAAGAACAGCATTTACCTGAAGTAGAAATCTTTTGTAACATCATAAATGTCTAAATAAAAGGTCAATTTAAAGCATCCTTGCTAAATAAAAGTATTAATTTCTAGAATTTCTCTCCCCAAAAAAACTAAACAAAATTAGACTCCAAGCTTTTGAATGGTATAGTGTAAAATGTTACAAAATGTTTTATTTCAGATAAATGCTGATCTTTGGTTCTTTCTATTCATCAAAGAATCCTGAATTAAATATGTATGTGTGTGTATATATATATATATATATATATATATATATATATATATATATATATATATATATATATATATATATATATATATATATATATATATATATATATATATAAAATATTATTTTATTTAATAATAATAATAATAAAATAAATGTTTCTAGAATGATTTCTGAAGGATCATGTGAAAATGTTTTTTTTTAATGGTGAAAATTTAGATTTGATCACAGGAATAAATTACATTTTAAAATATATTCAAATAGAAAGCAGTTATTTTAATTAATAAAAAGTGTTTTTTAGCAAATAAATGCAGGCTTGGTGAGCAGAAGAGACTTCTTTAAAAAACATTTAAAAAAAAAAAAAAAACATTTGACCACAGTATAATATAATATAAATGCAGTAGTTTGACATTGTACGCATTTGTAATAAAATGTTTAAAGTAAAAACATTTTTATAAGAGTAATGTATAAAATAAAAACTATAAATTATAAAATAATTATAATTATAAAACCCTATGTCTAATTAGAACCAATTGGTGAACTCAATTTTTATAATTGATAAACATGTGAAAATACTGCCATCTAGGGGATGAGATTTTTAATTTAATTTCAAATTTACAGACAACATTGAGGCAATGTGGCAATTTTCATCTCTGTAATTATTCTGTTATGAATGTGCTTTTATTCCGTTAATTAATTTCATGCTCTCTTTCTTCTGCGGGCATCATATGCAGTTTCCTGACCTTATATTGATGAATCACCTGCAAACACCCTAGTGACTCAGGTATGAGTCATAATATTTTACTCCAGTGAATCACATGATATCCCATTTCCTGTCTCATTATTTCACTCTCACCCTGGTAGACTTGGATGCATGAGTCAGGCAGGATTTCATGAGTTAATATTGAATGAGCATCTCTGGGTTTCATCAGGGGTAGATGCTGTCTAGTAAATAGCATATTATACGAACATAACAAAATGTATGTTCACGTTTACAGCTGAATACAGAGTTCAAAGTCTTAATTAGGCCCAAATGATATTCACACCCTGTATGTATCAGCAAACACGTTCACGTGTACTGATACAGACAGGATATTACACATTCTGGGTCTTGCACGCTTTGATTTGCGTTTGCCTCATCTTTAGAACACGCGTGGCTGGTTTTGGTTTTGGCTGAGACCACCGGCAAAAAAACGGACAACGGATGACAGGTGTACATAGTGACAAAGCATGCTGTCACAGTCTCCCCTCATGACTCATGACAGCCTCATCACGTAGACAGACTGACAACTATTAAAATGGACTTACATGTTCTTCATTTCTTCTTGTTGCATGGCCAACAGCCGTAGCTGCTCTAATAACACCCGGCCGGGTCAGATGCGATTGGGAAAGTTGAGGATTCATAGATGGGATTCTATGTGGCAGTGGGTAAGACGGTCGAAGTGCCCTGGATGGTCCCGGGGTGCCTATAATGGATGGCTGAAGCATCCATTGAAGGTCCTGGTTTGAAGTTATGACATTGAGACTGGGCACAAACTGACTGGATCCTGCCACAGAATACTTCTGCTTCAAAGTACAAAATTCACAGACAATATATCATAAGTTACCAAGGCAGTGGCATTAGATATTAAGGGAGGAGATTTATCATGGCTCATTATGAGTCAAAAACCCATTGTTGTTGCGTTTGCAGAAACACCCAGATATAAACACCAACCTGAATCATTAAGTCTTTTATTATAATTAATTTATTACTGTCTGCTCTAATCTCTGTTTTGGCTATTTTGGTCATTAATCCTAAACATGTACTCCACAGAAAGGACCTTCACAACATACTTGGGTGTTATATTAAGATTATAAATAAATAATGGTATGTTATAACATGTCAGACATGAATTACAACTTATTTTTTAAAGCATAATATGCTCACGATTAAAGTTATAAAATGTCTTAAATGAGCAAGAACGATAATGTAAATGTCATGTCTTGGTAAAATGTTACATTTTAAGAAGAGTATAGCATGTGACCTTATTAGACATGAGATAAAGATGCTTACCTGTTGTTGCTGAGTTGTGTTAGTGGTCGTAGCGAGAGTCGCAGAGTTCGAGCCTGATCCAGAGCTGTTATCTGGGAAGGTCCGATCGATTCCTCTGCCCAGGTTTCCGTAGTTGTACATGTATGCCGCTGACTCTTCAGTAATCCAAAGGAAACTGTTGACTAAATCTGTGAACTCTTGTGTCACTGCTTACTTTTCTGGGTCTGCTTTCCCAACAAGGTTCCTCCTACTTATATCACTGACAGTTCACGCGAAATTCAAAAGCAGGTTAAAAATCCACCTTATTGCGGGAAAGCGGTAGAATCCAACAAGAAACTCCTGGGGGAGTCTAGAAGTGTCTGTCCGTGTTTAAAACGCTCATATTGCTGCCAGAGGTAGAATAAATTTAAAAAATATGTTCTGTGATGTGTGTAATACAATTGTGTTTTTCTGCCAGAATGGTGGTTCCGAGTGTTCACAAGAATATAAATAAGTGATCAAGAACACTGTATTTTTCGCCCCTCCCATCTTACGGGAAATGGTGCTGCCAGTCTTTTCAATGACGTTCGGTCACATGGAAGATTACGTATGTGACCATATATGGTTTTTTCCGGGAACTCCTTCTGCTTGAGCATAGGCGCTCTCCTTCACAATAATGACAACTCTGAATCGAAACTTGAGCTTTTTACAGCAGTTTTAGTTTGTATTACTTTTTAAGTTACTCCTTTGGAAAACTATACAGATATTTTTTTCTGTACAAGCCACACCGGTTTATGTTAACACTATGTAAAGTATGCAGTGTGAGGTCTACGTTTAATTACGCACGCCAACCGATTCACGTACTATTCCGATGAGTAAATAAGAAATGCTGGTCTTCCACAAATGTGCTCGTGTGTACGCTGAGGTTTCAGCACGTTCCAGTGAGAGACCACATTAAAGCACCATACAGTGAATGAATGCCATAACAATTTTCACTGCTTTTTACCATTTAGCTGAATCATCCCTACAGCAGTAAATAGGAAAGTGATTCAGCTAAATGGTGTCAGGCAGTGAAATCTTAATTCATGACCTTTCCTTCTCGTTTCTGAAAAACCACAAACTGTTGGGTAGTTCACTGTAGACCTGCAATCTGGTTTATTTTGAGCAGAAATATTTTACAATCACAGAGGAGATGCTTGAAGCATGCTTTTGCTTTTTAGTGTAGTTAGTGTTCACACTAGTGTTAGAAAGATCTTTATTATGTAGTAAGGGCAGTATTAGTCCCCTGGAAATAATTTGAGGGACTTGTTTTATCTTATAAAAAGACTTTTTACCTAACCATATACAGAAACACACAGTGTGCAGTAAGTATTGAAGTAGTATTGAACAGTAAGATTTGTAATGTTTTTTTTTTAAGTAGTCTCTTCTGCTCACCAAGCCTGCATTTTTTTGATCCAAAATACAGGAAAAAACAGACACATTTTCTATTGGAATATATTTTAAAATGTAATTTATTCCTGTGTTTTTAAGAATTTAATCATTTTTCACAATATTACTACTATTAATAATTAATAATGTTTAGCATTATTATTATTTTCAGTCACATGGTCCTTCAGAAATCATTCTAATATTCTGATTTGCTGCTTAGAAAACATGTAGTATTATTATTACTATGCCTTTGATAAATAGAAAGTTCAGAAGAACAGCATTTATCTGAAAGAGAAATCTTTTGTAACATTATAAATGTTTTTATGATCACTTCTGATCAATTAATTTCTATATACCCCCCCCCCAAAAAAAAAATTATATACATAAAATATATACATATATATATATATATATATATATATATATATATATATATATATATATATATATATATATATATATATATATATATAGAATATATGTGTGTGTGTGTATATATATATATATATATATATATAATATAGCTTTTAAATGGTATAGTGTAAATGCTGGAAAAAATTATCCTAAAAAAAAATTTACTCAGCTGTTTTAAATATTGGTGGTGATGATAATAGTAATAATAATAATAAATGTTTCTTGAACAGAAAATCAGCATATTAGAATGATTTCTGAAGGATCATGTGGCAAAATTTACAGGAATAAATTACATTTTAAAGTATATTCAAATAGAAAAGCGTGGTTTTAAACAGTAAAAATATTTCATGATTTTATTTTTTTTTTGCTATACTTTGGATAAAATAAATGGTGAGCAGAAGAGGCTTCTTTAAAAAAAACATTAAAAATCTTACCGTTCAAAAACTTTCGACTGGTAGTTTACCTGAATCAATATATTTGAAATTATAAGAATAATTTTAAATCTGAACATTTATGACTGTTACCTATTACAAAAAAATCACTAACCACACCAAAAATTATTACAAAGACCATTTTTCATTACATTTAGTCAAATTTTTGACCTATAGTTAAGTTCTTATCCTGGTCCCTCTGGCATCAAATATGTTTCTTTTGTGAGTCCGTCAAATAAAATGAATAAAATGAATAACATGAAAACACAACAACATACATTTAAAAAAAAAAAAGTTTTCTTTTTTTGTAATATGTTTATTATTGTTCAAACACAGTCACTGTTGTTTGTCACCACTGTTCACGGTCTGCTCCTTTTCAGCATCATTATGACTCATTTTGTAACAAAAGGCGACCATAAGTGACCATAACTTTAACTTGTAAATTGTTTGGCCTATATTACTAAAAACACTAGGGTGTCTTAACTTCATAACTGCACCAAAACAGTGACTCATGAAAGAGAAAAACTCTTTTACAGATACTTCCAAAACGTTCTAATGTCATCCAGGGTCATTTTTATTGCATTTAGTGGATTTTTTTACTTGGTCAAGTCACTGGTCCCTCTGACATAATACCTAAATGTTGAATTATAGAATATAGAATATAAAACATGTGTCTTTTGTAGGTCAGTCAAGCAAAATTAATAACATGAAAACATACTTTTCAAATTATTATTTTATTATTTTTCTTTTTTTGTAAAGTCGCTGTTGTTTGTCACTGCTGTTTAAAGTCTGCTCCTTTTCAGGATAATTATGACTCATTTTTAACTGTTCAGCACAACAATGTCCAGTACAATGATCTGTTTGTGCTAAAGGAAACAGTGTTTGTAAAAATGAAACCATAGTACTAAAATGGATATCTTATCTAAATAATATCTTGCCCATTCTGTGTTTGAGTAATAATTGACTTCCTATGGTATGATGTCACTGTTCACTTTGTCCTACCTTTGATTACCCAAAAAAACCCTGTTCTTTTCTTTTTTTTTATTATATAGTGGTACTATATTTCAGAATACTTCTGGCTAAATCTGGCTGTAACCAGAGTGTTACTGCCTCATTAGGTGAATTATGACATCAGCAGAATGGAATGCTGTGATGACACTTCCCTTTTGCAACTCTCTGCAACATGCCTCGGCATGCAGGCAAGGTGCATCTTACCCACGTAGGATGTCCTGTTACCCAAGGCTTGGTACTGATGCGAACAATTTGCGTATGTTGAGGTTCTGGACAGTGAATTAATAGCACTCCCCAACCAAATATGTTGCTATTCCTTCATTTATCACACAAAAATGTTAGTACTCCAGCACTATTCCAGATATTTTACAGTATATCAGATAATAAGCTTAAAATTTCTCACACACTTAAGTGTAATTATTACATATTTTGATGTATGAATGTTTTTATTTACATTTTTCTATTCTCACAGTAATAGACTTTAAATGTGACATGATAGTGTATAAAATATGCATCAACTCAACAAATTTTACTAGTGAATTCTTTGGCCTATTACAGCAAATATACTGGGGTGTCTCAAATTCATGAGTGCACAGTGACAGTGACTCATGAAAAAGGAAGACTCTGGTGGTTATATTTTATATTTTTTTTCTCATGAGTGAAAAAATATTATGCTTACTTACTGTGATTGCTATTTTATTTTATTTTGTAAAGTATGGCTTACTGAATATGTAAATAAATCATGGCTAATATGGTGCTGGTGCTGTCTTTAATGTAATTAATAAATAATTAACTATTAAATATAGTAAATACACGGGTTTCTTTGATAAATTGTACGTTTAGAAGAACAGCATTTATCTGAAATAGAAATCTTTTGTAACTTTATAAATGTCTTTATCATCACTTGTGACTTAAAGCATCCTTGCTAAATAAAAGTATTCAATTCCATAATTTTATTCCCCATTTATAGTGTAGTAGATGATATAAAATATTTATAGTGTATAATGTTACAAAAGCTTTTTATTTCAGATAAATGCTGGTCTTTGGATCTTTCTGCTAATATTGATGATGATAATAATAATAATAATAATAATAATAATAATAAATCAGCATATTAGAATTATTTCTGAAGGATCATGTGACACTAAAGACTGAAGTAATGATGCTGAAAATATAGCTTTGATCACAGGAAAAAAATTATATATATTTAAATAGAAAGCAATATTACTGATTTTGCTGTATTTTGGATCAAATAGGCCTAATGCAGACTTGGTTAGCAGACTTCTTTAAAAACATTACAAATCTTACTAAAATGCTCTAATTCTTCTTTTTTCTCTCTTAAATTTTACTTTTACTTTCACAACTTTTATACATTTGGAAAGTCTTCCAGCTTTTCATCAACTTACAATCCCTCTGTAGTTCATTCATAAACACTAGTTTGGGAAATCCTGTACAAAATCAATAAAATCCCCCAAAAAAGCGTGTGATACTTGATAAGTATGACACCTAATAAATTACCAGTAAAAAAAATTGTTTTACGATGTATTTTCCTTTCGGTTGCCTAGTGCTAAGCAGCGCCGCTTTCTTTTTGACTGCCGTGCTTTCAGCCAATCAAAATCTAAGAACTCCAGTTTACGCAGCTGTCATGTTAACCAATGAAATGTTGATGTTTTTCTTCTCTGCCACGCAGGCACATTTCCCATCAGCCAATGAGAAGCAAGGCGAGGCGGGTGTAAGGGCGAAGGCGTACCTGTGAGTACAAGCTAACACGAGAACTTATTTAGAAAACAATATTTCAAATATAAATTATAGGTGAATACCGATCGTTTGCTTCAGCAACAAAACAAGTGCTTCTGTAATAATTCTGGAACCGCATTCAGAATTAATCTGACATGTTTTGTTAGGCATCTTTCAGATTAGCTACATAGCAAGCTAGTGTATTATTAGTAGTCTGATGCTGACATCAGATGTAACATATTAGTGGCAGACTTTAATCGCTTGAACTGCAGATTTAAAGCTAACCAAATTGTTTTTTGGAATTTAAAACAGCAGAGAAGATGGATTTCCAGCAGCAAGGATACCGAGCAAGTACGTATGAAAGAACTTAGCAGAAAATTGTTGTTTTTTTGAGATACGTGGACAACAACATACTGTACTTTAACATAAGCAAAGCCTAAATTGATTACATCACGAGCAAGGCTGTAAAATAACTGATTAGACCTAAGTAAATATCTTAGCTTGGTGACGTGCTTGGTGAACTCTTTAACTCTTTGCCACATCACATGTAAGTTACTGTAATTAGTATGTGTTGCATACATGTCATAAAGAATGAAACGGAGAGAATAAAACGTGTTATGATCCTAGTTTTGTTGTTGCTTAAAAAAAATCTATAGCTGTTTATCAGAAATGTCTTCATTTTCAGTCATTTCTTTTCTCCATGCAGCAAAACCCAGAGCCAGAGCATCCCCACCAAGTGGGGGTCCGCTTCTTTTTGATGACACCAGTTCTGGACCTCCAACCGTGAACAACCAGAACTATTATAGTTCAGGATATAATATGGCTGAAGCACCAGTAGGTCAAGAACCTGGAATGGGAAACCTCTTTGCAGATCCAGTGGCCAGTGCTGCCATGATGTATGGCTCATCGCTTGCCAATCAAGGCAAGGATATTGTGAACAAAGAGGTGAGATGCCATGTTTAACTTAAAGGGTTAGTTCAACAAAAAATGAAAATTCTGTCATTAATTACTCACCCACATGTCGTTACAAACCTGTAAGACCTTCGTACAGCTTCTGAACAAAAATTAAGATATTTTTGATGAAATCTAAAGGCTTTCTCACCCTCCATAGACAGCAAGGGTCCTGCCACGGTCAAGGTCCAGAAAGGTACCAAGAACATTGACAATATAGTTCATGTGACATCAGAGGTTCAACCATAATTTTATGAAGCTACGAGAATACTGTTTGTTGCACAAAATCTAAAATAACAACTTTGTTCAACAATTCTTGTCAAAAATATCTTTATTTCTGTTCCAAAGATGAACAAAGGTCTTACGGATTTGGAATGACATGAGTATGAGTAATTAATGAGAGAATTTTCGTTTTTGGGTGAACTATCCCTTTAGGGTATCATTATAATGTTAATGATGTGGAAACAACTGACCCAGCTGTAGATGTCGATCATGATCATTTAATGAATATTTATTGTGTAATCGATTTAATTTTTCTCCTACCTTGTAATCTCTTCTGCAGATCAACCGATTCATGTCAGTGAACAAGCTGAAGTATTTCTTTGCCGTTGATACCAAATATGTTATGAAGAAACTGTTGCTTCTCATGTTCCCGTACACACATCAGGTAAAAAATCATTTCCTGAATCAAAGAGATAATTAATGTTTCTTAACATTTTAACAGAATTGCTTCTTAAACATAAAATGCTTTTAATATAACATATAAAGGTACTTTAAACAGTTTTAATATCTTGTCACTTTTTTATAATTCATTTGTCAGCTTGTCTTGCATCACCCAAGTTATTGCAAAATTTAAAGGGAACCCAGGGTATTAAGACTTGTATTGACTTAATATAACGTAAATTAAATGTCGCAGAAAACCTATGAAAGATGTATGTTATTTAAAAAATCCAATTTATTTATTTTTTTCTCAATGATATGTAACTGTTGCACTCTGTGAACTACTGGCACTACCTGTTTTTACCGCAACACAACTCGGAAAATTAAAAAAGCCATTGTGTGGCTTTTCTCAAAATTTTCAGTTGAATGGCAACAAGAGGAGCAGTGTAAATCTCCACTGCTTTCCTAGTGATAAGAAGAGGAGAAAAGAATGGGAAGATTTCTGTGAACAAATAAAATTTCCTAAAGACCTGCGTCTTTGTTCTCTCCACATTAGACCTGATGCCTTTTAGTAGATCACAGCTACTGAAAGAGCTTACAAATGGCAGACAACAAACACTCGTTTCCATCTTGGCACGATGTAAACATGCCGACGCTCATCATGACGGCGCAGCCACTGAAAGAGTTTCTTACCATGGATTTCACTCGATATCTGGGCGTGTTTAGACTCCTTGTGGGGTGAAATAAATGGTTCTGCACTTATCCATTGCCACCTGTAAGCACTTTCAGTAGTTGGTGTCATCGTATTAGTATTTTATTTTCTGTATTGTGTATTGTTGTGTAACGATAAAAAATGGCAACAGGTAGTGGCAGTAGCTCACAGAGTGTAACCGTTTTAACGTCATTGAAATAATGGTGCCTTCTGTAGTCCGAAATATGAATTTTTTTAAATAACGTAAATCTTTCATGGATTTTCCACTACGTATTTCAGTAAGAGACATCATTTACATTACATTAAGCCATACAAGCATCAATACCCGGGGTTCCTTTAAAAGGCTTATATAGCGCTTCTTTAAACTGGTTCAATGTAAACATTTTTTTTTATGTTTGCTATGTTATCTTCAGGACTGGGAAGTACGTTACCACAGAGATACTCCTCTCACACCACGCCATGATGTCAATGCTCCAGATCTCTACATACCTAGTAAGTAATGTTACTATTCATTCTGAGCAACCTGACAAATCGTCGGTCTGTAAAGATCTGTAAAAATCTTACAAATAGTTTTAGGGAGTTTCTTAATGCCCCAAAACAAACATGAAGCAAGCATTGTGTTAATGCAAACTCAAGCTCAATTATGTGCATTTTTGTGCATTTTTGTGCCATTTTGTAGTAGACTATTCCATAAATGGTCTTCTCCTACAGCCAGTTTTCATTTTCAGGTTAGCCAGGTCACCTTTCAGGTCATGGCAGAAAATCAGATAAAGAGAATCTTGTTGAGCAAGTTAGATTTTATAAACATATTTATAGCTAGCTACCTGAAAAATAACTCATCCTAATGGCACAGACATTTGAAGGGATACTCTGTTGCTCCCTTGAGTACTAGGATTTAATGCAAGAATGCACATTAAGTATGAGCAACAGTGCCATGCTGGCTATGCATTTGCCATGTAGTAAAATCAGAAACCATGCATTTGTGAATTAATAGAGCTGTTGCATTGTCTGCACTTGACTTTTTGATTTCTTCATCAGACTTTTTCTTTGTTTTCGTTTAGCAATGGCTTTTATTACCTACATTTTACTGGCTGGAATGGCTTTAGGAATCCAGAAACGGTGAGTGATAGTGGTTTTTATAGAGGCACACTGACTTTTTTTTGGCTTTTAATATGAATATATTAGCCTTAAGGCTATCTACAAGCTGGTGTGATCCAAAACAATGACAAAATTCACATATACAAGATGTAAGCATTCAAAACTTACAGTCTCTAACTTCTGCCAATATGGATCATTGCCAATATGGATAAACTTTCTGTCCAATCAAATGCTCTGTAGAATCCAAAGCGTCCCGCTCCCTACACTATAAATCAGGGGTGCCCAAACAGGGCACAGGGGTGTCCTGCAGAGTTTAGCTCCGACTTGCCTCAACACACCTGTCTGGAAGTTTCTAGCATGCCTAGTAAGAGCTTGATTAGTTGGTTTAGGTCTGTTTGATCGGGGTTACACCTAAACTCTGCAGAACACTGGCCCTCCAGGACAGAGTTTTGGGCACCCCTGCTATAAATACACGCTAATGCTGTGGCTGAAATTGGCAAATTGTTCACAGAATTAGTATTTTCTATATGGTAAATGGCACGTAGTGCACTTTATAGGCGATAGGAAATGATTCAGACAGTCTAAATATGCTTTCCTTTAAAGCGAAAGAAGTGATTTTGCGCTGTGTTGCATGAACCGCTGCAGTACGCACACAGTCTGCTGCGGTCCAGACACGATAGCACAGAGCGGATGATGTACATGAATCAGTGCAAACCACAAAATGTATCAGACACATTTGAATTTACATCGAATGCAATACTTTATAGCAATATGTATGAGATTGTGGCTGTCAAATGCGGCTTTACCAAGCTGTGATTAAAAAACGAAAACTATTTAAAAAGGGGGTGGGGCTGCTTGATTTGTCCCGCCCTGTATTCCTGTTTTAGTTGAAATTACATCAACACATAGAATAATGCTGCATGTTTCAAAGCACATCAGTGGACCTTTAATGGGTGTTGGAGTGGTTGGACATTTAATAAAATAGTCTAATTAATAAGCTATTCTATAACATTCAATAATAAGACACGATTAATAATTTCTGTTTTCTCTACCTGTTCAGGTTCAGTCCAGAGGTTCTGGGTTTGTGTGCAAGCACAGCTCTGGTTTGGATCATCATTGAAGTTCTTATCATGCTGCTTAGTCTTTACCTGCTCACAGTTCACACCGACCTCTCGACGTTTGACCTTGTCGCTTACAGTGGATACAAATATGTGGGGTATGTTTTGGTTGGATATTATAATGGATTTAAATGTCTGTGTAAGAGCCACCTTTGTGTTTTTATATAGCATTAAAGATGATTTTTTTTCTATTTTTCCAGGATGATTTTCACAGTGTTGTGTGGACTGCTCTTCGGCAGTGATGGTTACTTCGTTGCTCTTGCTTGGTCTTCTTGCGCCCTCATGTTTTTTATTGTGAGTTTTGTTTAGAAATGTGTTTAAACATGGTGCTTACATGTTATGTTTTTCAAGTCATTAAAACATTTCTCCAATTTCAGGTTCGTTCTTTAAAAATGAAGATCCTGTCTTCATTCTCAGCAGACTCCATGAGTGCAGGAGCGAGCGCAAAGCCCCACTTTCGCTTGTACATAACCGTGGCATGTGCTGCCTTCCAGCCAATCATCATTTACTGGCTCACCGCTCATCTGGTCAGATGACCTACAGTATTTAAACTATAAAGGAACTTTAAAATGACAATGCTGGACTGGGATGGTTTTTTTGGCATTGTTACAGAAAAGTGGCTTACCATGATTGTGTTTTTTCACTGAGGATTCATGTGGTTTGATCTTCGATATTGGCTCCGTCAGCATTGCCATCTGCAGATCAGTTGTTGAAAATCTAATTTAATATTTTTACAGGATTGCATTTTTCTGCCGTTGTTTTCACATGGAGCAAATGGGAAAATAGCAGTTTGACTGCTCTTGTGTCTTCTCCATGCTGCGTTAGTCATTTTAAGAGGCATGCTGATTTATCTGCCCTGTGCTGTGATTCTTGTGCAATGTGCAATTGGTGAACACATGGTCAACTCAAGTGTCCTTCTTTTTCTGGGTTTCTGTGCATGAACGGCAGTGTTTTCTTCTTTATAGCAAAATAAATCCCATAATTTAGAGTTTTAAAGTGTGTAGAATTTTTTTTTTTTCATCTTGGTAGTTAAAATGCTTGATATGTTACGATACGTATCCGCCTTTTTCTTCAATGCAGAAGTAAGCTTATGGGCGAGACTTTCGGTTTATTAAAAGAATAACAAAGTGCAGTAAATGGTAAAACTGTTTGCACTACAAACCAGTGTTTATAATTAAGATAATACATTCAAATAATATGGAAAAACACACCAATTTGCAATATCACACAGCAAAACGAGCTTTTTCATACAGCTAAAAATAGCTGGGTGCAGATGGAAGCCTAACCCATAAAATGTACAGATGGCCACGCCCACTTCGGGGTAAAGCCCGTTAGACTTATAAAAGATAAACACGCGTTTCCACCAAATATATAAGTGCCAATGACCAACATTAATGCCTAAAATAAAACCAAACTCGTTACATTTCATCCTGCCCTCACTGAGTGTCTCTTTAAGGAGGGGTCGCAGGAGGCGCGCCGGCTGCAAAGCGTCCTTCTGGTTTCCAAGGAAACGTGGGAAAGGACAGCGCAGACAGGACGGGATAGTGCGAGACATAACAGCTTCTTTTGCAGATATTTTAACACTTTGACAGAAACTTTGAACTTGTAAGAGAACACAATCGGAGATTGGATGCTATAAATTAATTCCTGCCTGTTTAGGTAAGTTTTTCCGCTCTATTGTCTTGACATAAAGGCTTCACGCCAGCATGAATGCCTGGGTAATTATTCTAAATGTAACTTAATATTCTTGCGCCATTTTCTCAGGTGTATATGGACCATGTGGCTTGGCTTTCTGTGTTTGTCAGGTGATAGAATAATGTTTTAGATTATATTTCTTATATCTTATTCATATTTCGCATTAATTATCATCAAGCTGTCCGTGTTTATTTAGCGCCAACTGAATGGTATGTTATTTCTCGGTTGACTACCTTGTTCAATCATTTACTCGTTCTGCCCTCAGTTTTGAAAAAAGCAATGATACAGCCTCCTTCAGGTTTAATACATTAAAGTTGTTTGTTAGTTCGTTTAAGAAAACTTTAGAAAACACTGTGTGCTTGTTTGAAAATTAGCATTTTTAGATGACATGCTTGCGTGTGTGTACGCTACCTGTCAAAAGTTTTTGAACAGTAACGTTAATGTTTTTTAAAGAAGTCTCTTCTGCTCAGCAAGCCTGCATTAATTTGATCCAAAATACAGCAAAAGCAGTAATATTGTGAAATGTTTTATTTAAAACTATTTAAAATTACTGCTTTCTATCAGAATACATTTTAAAATGTAATTTTAATTTATTTTAAAGCTGCATTTTCAGCATCATTACTCCAGTCTTCAGTCACACGATCCTTCAGAAATCATTCTAATATGCTGGTTTGTTGTTCAAAAAACATTTTTATTATTATTATGATTATTATTATCAATACTTAAAACAGTTTAGTACATTTTTTAGAATTCTTTGCTGAATAGAAAGATGCAAAGGTCAGCATTTATTTGAAATAAAAAGTTTTTGTAACATTATACACTATACCATTCAAAAACTTGGATACTTTAATTTACCAAGGATGAAAAGGTGATATGGCCTTTATAATGTTACAAAAGATTTCTATTTCAGGTAAATGCTGTTCTTCTGAACTTTCTGTTCATCAAATAAACCTGAAAACATTCTACTCACTTTTTCTTAACATAATAATAATAATAATAATAATATTAAATCTTTTTGAGCAGCAAATCAGAATATTAGAATGATTTCTGAAGGATCATGTGACACTGAATACTGTTTTAATGATGCTTAAAATTCAGCTTTAAAATAACAGGAATAAATTACATTTTAAAATATATTCAAATAGAAAACAGCTAATTAAATAGTAAAGATATTTCAAAATGTTACTGTTTTTGGTGCACTTTGGATCAAATAAATGCAGGCTTGGTGAGCAGAAGAGACTTCTTTAAAAAAACATTAAAAATCTTACTGTTCAAAAACTTTTGACTGGTAGTGTACATATGTACAATGCATTAATATTACGTGATTTGTGTGTTTCCACAGTTTGACAGGTGAATGTGTGGACCTGTATTTTGCAGCTGGGAGACAGATGGAGAAACACACACAAGCACTGCCACCCCATTCTCCTTTGCATTCTCCCCCAAATAATTCAGAAGCTCTGTCTCGATCCCCCTCTCTTCCACAGCCTGCCGCTGTTCTGCCTGCATCCATCCCTTCCTCCCCAACCTCCTATCTACACCTTTCATCAACCCCTGGAGGGTCACACTGCCTCAGTCCCTCCACAGTATCTGACCAGGATGACCTGACCTGCCTCAGCTGGCTGCATCAAAGAGGGAACCTTTTACCCCTCCAGCCTCTACCCAAAATCACCACACTGCCCCAGACATTAGACCCGATCCCTGTCCAACAGCTGCCTTCCTTCCCTGCCAAACCCCCGTACTCTTTTAGCAGTCTCATCTTCATGGCAATAGAAGACTCGCCTGAGAAGAGGCTCCCTGTAAAAGGTATTTACGAGTGGATTGTCGACAACTTCCCCTACTATAGAGAGGCTCCCGGAGGATGGAGGAACTCAGTCCGACACAACCTGTCCTTGAGCAAGAGCTTTCAACGAATACACAGAGACAAGAGTCAAGTGCGTCAGACTTCCATTCAGAATTTTCTGATTTATAGCCACCTTATTTTTCAATGTGGAAGTAAGCTGTTTTCTGGTAATGTGTTAGACTTCCAGTTCATGAGTCGCCGTAGGGAAATAATGAGAAGAATAATGAAGTGCAGTAAACAGTAAAACGTTTTGCACCTCAAATTAAGATAATACATTAAAATAATGTTCTAAGACACACCAGATTTAAATATCAAGCAGCAAAACAAGCTGTTTTGTACAGCAAAAAAACAGCTGGACATCTCTTACAGAAAAAATAAGGTGGATATAATGAGTTTGAGTTTATTTAATGACTAGTTGTTTAATGGAATATTCCTGCTTTGTTTTGCAGTCCATTGGAAAGGGATCACTATGGCGTGTCTGCCCAGAATATCGCCCTGCACTGTTGGAGGTTCTTAGGAAAACCCATTATTGTCATCGTACCAACAGCAACTTGCTGAACAAGCCTGTTTTGTGAGTTTGATTTGCTTTCTTATGATACACCACCCTTATGAGGCTTAATATTAGATTATCAAAAGTATTAGGCACAAGGTCAGAGGAACAAATGACTCTGTCATCGTGACACTGATACATGCATATCTGACCTCCATTCTGAACAGGTTGGAGGCGGCTGATAATGGGCAGAACACCTTGGGTGAGACTATGGAAATTTCAGGTAAGCCACAACTGAACTGAATTGAACTCTGCTGGGAGGGGTATGCTCTAACAAAAAGACACAAACAATTGTAGTATACTATATATAATATAAATAGTTCTTAAAAGAAAGTGTAGAAGTATATGGGCAATTCTACAGAATTGGTGCACACTGCTGTCCCACTACCAGAAAACACATTTAAAAAGCATATAAGTATTCAAATCTTAGATGTTTACTAAGATCCTTGTATTATCTATTGAAACCCACAATAATATTTAAAATATCAGTAAGCTTAATATATATAAAATCATCATTTAGTGGGTACTTTCAATTGGGAGTTGGCTGTCCCGAACCCTAACCCCTAAATTCCAACTTATGAAAAAGATATTGAAATCATTTTTGCATTTTATTCTGTTGTTGTTTTTAAAAATATCTTTTTGATTTATAAAATATTTATTTTATGTTTTTTTTTGTACAAAAAAAAAGTGTCCTGCTTTTTCATGTCACTACCGAAACAGTGTATGTCTTAGTCAATTGGCTGAGACTGATTTGAACTACACCCCTACATTTATGATCAGGAAATATTTATGTCACTCTCTCTCAAAAGATAGGCCTCATCATTTTGAGGTAAATGTGTTCAAAATTACGAAAAATCGGTGTGCAACTTCAAAGAATGTCACTACCGTACATCATTTTTCTATAATTAAATATATTTTGTTTTTTATATGTGTACCACTATTTAGAACTGTGCTAGCTAACCATGTTCTAAATAGCATCTTTAAGGTAGGTTCAAAGGTATCTAAAATTGTCACGACCAAAACATTTGGTGAAGTTTCAGTAGTGACATCTTAGTTTTTTTGGGTGTTATCCTATAAAATTGTCACAACTGTAATAGTCACAACCAAAACATGTCTTTGTTTTGGTAGTGACAAAAGGGAACACATAATTCTTTATTTGAGGGAAATTAATACAATTTTAGTACAGTTATGTTTTATTAGTGTTTTAGTATGTGGGTTAAAATTCTGTAATGTGAAGTGGTCGCTACCAAAACATTACTGTCACTACAGAAAATGTGCAGCTTTTTCTGCAGATTTTGTGATAGTGTTTGGTTCAATGTATATTCAAACTAATGAATCTTCAAGTTTAAAAACAGTATGATCAGCTTTGTGTTTAAAATACAACAAACCTCATAAATTACTCTTGAAATATTGTTAAAAATGTAATTGTTATTGATTTACCTCTGTAAAAATGTTAATAAAATAGCAAAAAATATATATGTATCATGTAGATTAAGCTAAAATTAAGCAAAATCTTAATAGGTCGATATATCCCTTCTAATTAAATTATTATTACTATGATTCAGTAGTGACAAATTTGGGGAGAGGACAAATATTCCAAATACAGTATGAGAATTAGCTGTACAATTACTAGAAATATGTACCTTGGATATTATACAACTCGCATACATACAAAATTTGTGGAAAAATAAGTTTTCAAGACATTTCCAACTCTGGCTTTGAACCAATTCTGTAGAATGGCCCATATACACTGCACTCTTTATTTGATTATATGTATAGTAAAACCAGTAATGTTGTGAAATATTAATACAATTTAAAAGAACTGGGTTCTTTCATATATTTTAAAATATAATTTATTCCTGTGGTGCAAACCTGAATTTTCAGCATCATTACTCCAATCCTCAGTGTCCAGTCACATGAGCCTTCAGAAGTCATTCTGTAATGCTAATTTGCTGCTCAAGAAACATTTTGCATTATTATCAATGTTGAAAACAGTTGTTCTGCCATGATACTTTTCTTTAGGCTTCTTTGATGCGTAGAAAATTCAAAATATATATATATTAAAAGAAAAAACATTAATTTTTTCATGACCCCAAACATTTAAATGGTAATGTGTGATATGGTGCTTCTCTTGCACACACTTTTTTGTTTGCTAGCCTTTGTCCACTTTTTCCAGACACGGTATGTTTGTGAGCTGTTGTCTTAGTAACAGCCAGACATTACCCTAGCAACCTATAGCCACACTGACATAATGGCTGCCCTCTCTGTGTCAGGCTGTTTTACTACAGGGTCACTTAAGTAAAGAAGTCTCATAGTCTCACATAGCAGATGGTTTTCTCTCTTCATTTGCAAAGATCTTTCACCATACAGTACTAATTAAATAGTAATAATACAGTAATATAGATAGTAACTAGGAATTATTAGTGTTTTTTTTTTTATGAAAGAAAGTTATGTATGGTACACTCCTTGAATTCCATCACATTAACTGTTCCTTTTCAATGTTCCTCAGATCTAGATTCTCTGTCTTCAAACCCGCCATGCTCTTTGACGCCAGATCACGAAGAGCTGGTCCCCATGGAGTCTGTGGAACTGACAGAGGTTGCTGGTGAGGATTCAGAGAAGGATCCATTGGCAGACAGCGGTTACATTGAGTTACACTATTACCAGTATCAGCAGTATCAGTACCTGGTTCTTCCAGGAGACACTGAGTTGGACCTGGAAACGGTTGAGATACTGCAGCTTGATGCAGAGGCTCAAGAGGCCGCAGGGTCACTGCTTGACCTCGCGGGAGGCAACCATTGAGAGCTTGTGTGTGCTGTGTACAAGCAAGGAGGGTTTATGGGGAGATGGGGGCCACTGTGAAAACTCTAGGCTTGATGTACTATTGGCACTTTATAACTGCCTGAACTTTTACTTACTGTCATAAAAGGTGCAACATAAGCAATTCCAAACAATCTAGTGATTTAAAAAGACATTTGTAAGGACAAACAGCACTGTGAGGATATCCTTGGTATTAGTGTATAATAGGTGATAAAGCATCTGCAAAATGCTTTCATAAAGAACAAAATATTTATTGTTTATTGTCATGGTTGAAAGGTATAATTTAATGCACTTCCATGCCGTTTTTAAGTCCTCCCCATTAAGATTATTCTAATAATTTGTTGTGTTCTACATTCAAATTAGAGGGATACAATTCTTATGTGATTTTTGAAGATATATACGATTTTTAACAGTACAAAATTGTTCAGAATTATGAACATGTTCAAGTATTATTGAAACAAACTGCCAGCTGTTAGATCGGGTAGAAAGATTAATATCTAACCCTTATTTCTTGATTATTATCATGCTACAGCATTCTGTAGTGATTAGTTTTCTGTGTAGTATGATGCATGTCATATTTTGCTTTATTCGTGTTTATTTTTATTTTATTTTATTTTTTAGTTTAGTATGTTAACAGGTTGACTTTAAATGACACTCTGACCCCATCCTCTTCATGTGTAACTCATGTAGCAATAAAGTACTCAAATGTTATACTGAAATCTTTGCCTGATTTAACCTGTATATTGCATATTTAGTTTTAATCAGCAAGCCCTTAGTAGATCACAGATTTAACTAGAATCAGTGAGTACAGTTGAGGCCAACAGTTTACATACACCTTGCGGAATCTGCAAAATGTTAATTATTTTAGCAAAATAAAAGGGATCATACATAAAGCATGTTATTGTTTATTTAGTACTGACCTGAATAAGATACTTTACATAAAATATGTTTACATATAGTCCACAAGAGAAAATAATAGTTGAATTTATAAAAAAAAAAACCCTGTTCAAAAGTTTACACACACTTGATTCTTAATACTGTGTTGTTACCTGAATGTTTGTGTATTTGAACCCTTTTCCACAATGACTGTATGATTTTGAGATGCATCTTTGAGGACAACTGAGGGATGCGATGCATTAAGATAATAGAATTTGAAGATCAGGGTAAATGTAACCTATTTTGTCTTGTGGGAAACATGTAAGTATCTTCTGTAACCTCTGAAAGGCAGTACTAAATGAAAAAAAATATGGTATTTAGGCAAAATAAGAAAAATGTACACATCGTCGTTCTTTTCAAAAGTTCTTAATACATTTTTTTTTTCCTTCTAGGGCATCAGTGAACATTTGAACCTTCTGTAATAGTTGAATGTGAGTCACTCAGTTGTCCTCAGTGTGAAAAGATGGATCTCAAGATACAGTCATTGTTGGAAAGGGTTCAAGTTCACAAAAATGCTAAAAAGCCAAAGGATTTGTAGGACCTGAAGGATTTTTCTGAAGGACAGTGGGCAGTTTAACTGTTCAGGACAAACAAGGGGCTCATGAACAACTATCATTGAACAAAACAAAACAAAAAACACAGCTGTGGATCATTCAGGTGACATCACAGTATTAAGTATCAAGTGTATGTAAACTTTTGAACAGGGGGCATTTTTATAAATTCAACTATTATTTTCTCTTGTGGACTATATGTAAACCTCTTTTATGTAAAATATCTTATTCAGGTCAGTACTAAATAAAATAATAACATGCATTTTGTATGATCCCTACTATTTTGGTAATATAATTAACATTTTGCAGGTTCTGCAAGGTGTATGTAAACTTTTGACCTCAACTGTACTAATGCCCTCTCACATGGCTTGATTTAAGAAAATGACACATCTCAACCTTTAGATAATGGCTGCTCTGCAAGTGGCCACCTCCACTAATGTGGGTAATTGAAAGAAAAAGGCCAGCGTTCTGAAAATCTGACCTACCTACTCATACTTGAAGGTACAACAAATAGCATAAAACTGTCCAGATGCACCACTAGTGCAGTACCTGTGCTGTTAAAGTGAGTAACACCTTTTCAGACTATCAGGATATGGTGTCATCATAGGTAGACTACATTGTCAGCCCGGACTAACCCACAACTCCACCCAAAACCTGAACAGTTTCATTAAAAGGATGTAATGTAGGTGGGTCAACCTGAGACGCAAGTCAGATTTTCAATACACCTTCTATTTATGTGATCGTTTTAAATGCAGTAGTATTTCGATTACCCTTACCTAATTAATTGTTTTAATGAATTTAGACCCTGGACCACAAAACCAGTCTTAAGTAGCATGGGTAGATTTGTAGCAATAGCCAACAATATATTGTAGGGGTCAAAATTATCACTTTTTTAAATGCCAAAAATCATGTTCCATGAAGATATTTGGTAAATTTCCTTCCATAAATATATAAAAACTTAAAAAGCAATTTTCTCAGTATTTAGATTTTTTTTTGCACCCTCAGATTACAAAAATAGCTTTTGTAATAGATTTTAAAATAGCTGTATCTTGGCCAAATATTGTTCTATCCTACCATACAATAATGGAAAGCGTATTTATTCAGCTTTCAAAAAAATGTATAAATCTCAGTTTCAATAATATACCCTTATGACTGGTTTTGTGGTCCTGGGTCACAGTTTAACAAAAAAATATAATGGAATAATGGAAGCAAAAATATAATGGAATAATGGAAGCAAATAATCATAAGTGTATCAATATGTTTCTCATAGCTTTAGGATGTAGAATCAGCTTGACAGTGCAAGCAAAAATGTTTCATTTTGAGCATGTGCTATAACCAACATATTCATATACTAGAAGCTGTTGTGTAATGCAGTAAATAAGATGTGTTCATGGGTGGTTCTTGGCCCTGGCTACACTAAAAGTGAAGGCTGCCATACCAGTGTGACTCATTATGGAAAACCTAAAAGACACTCCCTAGATTTCTGACAAAACTTTTTTGGTAATAAAAAAAAGGGGGAAGGATTGTTTGTAGCATTTTCAGGTTGACATGAGCTAACGTTTTTAGGTGCATCAGCATACCAAGTACATCGTGTAAATGTGCGCACAATGTAATCAGAGAGTAGATATTCAATTCATATTAAAACTGAGGATTAAAATACTCCTTCAGGCTTATAAATCACTAGCTCAATAATATTTACGTCCTCTGATTGGACCATAAATACAAACCCCACTTGTCATTTGAGTCTGCTCTGGGTTCTCTTGGATATTGTAGTTCTTGTGGCCTACTGAAGGGTTGGAGTGTATTCGAATTCGTCACCCACAAAACTACATTTCCCAGCAACCCGCGCGGTGGGATGTTCTTTGACGGACAAAGTTGTGTTTATTAAAACTGAAACGTTCATAATCTGAAACAGAGCCAGTGGAGGGTCTTCAGTGAAAAACGCAAGGACAAGGTACTGGAATTATCGGTTGCTTTCAAACTCGGTAATATGTAAACTGGCGCAAGACACTTTTAAGATGGCATGCTTTAGCGGTTTAGTCCGCTTCTCAAATATGTTGTCGGTTTGATTGGAACTCCTCAGTGCTGGGGCGAGGCGATAGTAACTAGCTAGTTTTATCTCAGCAAGTTTGATTTTGTATTCTAATCATGTACATGCATCTTTTAAGATGTCGCCAAACGAACTACTTCTGATTCATATATGGAAAATATTACATAAAAGATCTGGAAGTCAGCCAGTTTGTTGAACAAGAAGAGGAGGTGCCTGCACTAATGTTTCAGATTTACTCATGAATATTTACTATTATTTGATTTGACACGAACGCAGTCTGAAGCTACTTTGAATGCTTTCAGTAGTTCATATGTTCATGTCATCATATTTGACAGAAGTTTCCTAGTGGCAGCTGCCGCGTTTCTCACTACCACAAGCAAAGCATGCAGTACTGCAAGTGTCTGTAATTACTACATACTCCTTTGAGAAACAGGGATTCCTGACATTTCTCAGCAGGTTTCTCTGTTCCACACCTTTTCTTTTTAATCCGTTCCGCCTGTGTATTTTATTCCTCAGGGTGTGCTGTTTTACCTTTACACATATTTGTGTACAAACTCTTCCACCATATGCAGATCTCACTGGCTTTGACGTTTCCACAGCAGTGTTGATTGTGCTCATTTGCCCACGAGTGAAAGCAGTCTGAATGATTGAAACAATGAGTCACATTCAAGCCAGAGAATCTGTCAGTGGAGAAGAGCATGCTTGAACCTTTTAGTTGGCTTGCCACATCGCAATTTCCCAACAAACCCTGCCCTGCTTTCCAACAGGGCCAGTACTGTCTCAATAATGCCTCCCAGAAATGTGATTTCACACGCTTTCTTTGATATTTCCAAGCAGATAGCTCTAAAGGTCGAAACTAATTGTAGCATGCACTCGAATATGAATGTGTGACCTTATTTTATTGCAGCCAGTAAGCTGAAAATTTTTTATTGTCACCCACAGTAAGCGTGTGATATAGGACAGAGGATGAGGGGTGAACCTGGGCCAGTTCAGATTGTGACTGTCAACAAGGAGGATCACTCCTTTGACCTGGATACAGAAGCGCTGAGTCGTATTCTGTTGGCGCCTGAGGTTCGAGATAAGGATGTGGTGGTGGTATCTGTCGCCGGTGCCTTCCGAAAGGGGAAAAGTTTCCTGTTGGATTTCATGCTCCGATACATGTATAGGAAGGTGAGAAGGAAAACCAATCCATTTAATATTCAGATCATATAATGCAACACATAACTGAATTTGAAGGCAAAATTGACCTAGTTTTAAGATGGCACTTACTAATATAACTATTTTGTCCCCTCCAGCCTGGTCAGGATTGGCTTGGGCAGGAGAATGAGCCCCTGACAGGTTTCTCCTGGAGAGGAGGCTCGGAGCCAGAGACCACTGGCATTCAGCTATGGAATGAAGTTTTCATTATGCGGAAGAAGGATGGAAGTGAGGTAACATACACTCAACAGCCGGCAGCTAACTGTGGTCATGTGGTCTCATTCAGAACTGGTTAAAGGTTTTACTTCAATGTTTTTTTTTTAAATAGCAGAAACTAACAATTTTCATGATTGTGTTTAAGTGATTAGTTCATTTGCAGAATAAAAAATTCCTGATTACTTACCCCCATATTATCCTACATGTTCATGTCGTTCTTTCTTCAGTCGCAAAGAAATTAAGTTTTTTGAAGAAAACATTCTAGGATTTTTCTCCATATAGTGGACTTTTATGATTGAACTTCCAAATTGCAGGTTTAATGCAGTTTCAAAAGGCTCTATACAATCCCAGCTGAGGAATAAGGGTCTTATCTAGCAAAACAATCAGTCATTTTCTTAAAAATTAAAATGTACTTTTTAATTACAAATGCTCGTCTTACTGTAGCTCGACCTTACACTTTTGAACATCTGTGTTCTTTCACTAATGCAGCGTAAATTAAAGTTGTGAACTTGCAGTCAGTTTTGGGTTAATGTTTAACATGTACTAACTATGCATATGCACAAATTTGTGTGTGAAATCTGCATGTGAAAGTTAAAAATGGAAAACTTTCTGTGCATTTTGCCAATCCATTTACAAAGCAACAGTTTCTAGGGCTTGAAAACATTTCAAAGTGCAATTTTTTAATTATATATAAATATATTATAAATTATAATTATATATAAATTAGCATATTTTCATGGATATGTGTGAAAGGGGATTGTTTTTACAGTATTGTGTTAAGATAAAAGTAATTCATTATCTTAACATGATTATAATTATTTATTATGTATAATTTATACTTACTTATTTATACTTCAGAAAACTCTAACTTCACAGACATTAAAGGGGTCATGGACTGCTGTTGTTTTTATTTTGTACTGTTATCTGAGGTCCACTTACAGTTGAAGTCAAAAGTTTAAATACATGTTGCGGAATCGGCAAAGTAAGAGGGATCATACAAAATGCTTGTTATTTTTGTTTTTATTTAGTACTGACCTGAATAAGAGATTTCACATGAAATACATTTACATATAGAGAAAATTGTAGTTGAATTTATAAAATGACCCTGTTTAAAAGTTTACATACACTTCATTCTTAATACTGTGTTACCTGAATGAACCACAGCTGTTTTTTTTGTTTTTGTGATACTTATTCATAAGCCCCTTGTTTGTTCTGAACAGTTAAACTGCCTGTTGTTCTTCAGAAAAATCCTTCAGGTCCCACAAATTCTTTTTGTTTGTTTACTACAGTTTGTTAGTACTACATGAAAAATATATAATATTTAGGCAAAGGAAGAAAAATGTACACATCTTTATACTGTTCATAAGTTTACACCCCTGGCTCTTAATGTATTGTTTCTTTCTGGAGCATCAGTGAGCGTTTGTAATAGATGCTAAGTAGCTCAGCTGTCCTCAGTGTAAAAAGATGGATCTCAAAATCATACAGTCATTGTTGGAAAGGGTTCAAATACACAAAAATGCTGAAAAACCAAAGAATTTGTGGGACATGAAGGATTTTTCTAAACAAACAAACAAACAAAAAAAGACAGCTGTGGATCATTTAGGTAACAACACAGTATTAAGAATCAAGTGTATGTAAACTTTTTAACAGGGTTAATTTTTATAAATTCAATTATTATTTAGTGGACTATCTATGTAAATATCTTTATATGTGAAATATCTTATTCAGGTCACTACTAAAAAATAACATGCATTTTGTATGATCTTTCTTATTTTGTTAAAATAACACTTTGCAGATTCTACAAGGTGTATGCAAACTTTTGACTTCAAGTGTATAATGTTGTCAAGATTTTTACAAAACACATAATTTAGAAGTAATAGGTAGGGATGCATCGATCTGATACTCAGTATCGGTATCGGCTCCGATTCTGGCATTTTCTGCCGGATCGGGGATCGGTCAGACAAGACCAATCCAAATTTGATATTGTGCGTATACTATTCTGTTATTGTTGACGAAAGGCACAAAAACATTATAAAGCACCACAAAGTTCTTGTGCACTATATTTCAAGTGTTCTGCAGCTGTTCCATAGCTTAATGTGAGGTACAGATGAATATTTAAGTTGTTATATTCAAGTTCACGTAAACTCTTCTCTCCGCTACAGCTGTCTGTCATCCTCCATTCAGCAATCAAACTACGTGTTGCGTTCGGTTACTACAGTCAAAACAATGAAACTCCCTTTAAGAGCGCACAGTAACTGAGGTTTAAAACTGTTAAAAGATAAGGCTCAATAGACTAACGCACATATTTTATACACTACACTTCAATATCGCTTCCCTTTGTATCTTTGAATTTTTCTAATGCGGACTCGGAGGACTGCGCAGCCTGCGTACCATGTTGCTTCAAGCGCATTATTCTGCGTATGGGATGCGCATGTGTTGCTTCAAGCGCACCAGTCTGCGTATGTAATGCGCACCGTATTGCTTTAAGCGCATCATTCTGCGCATGGGATGCGCACAACCGCTTTGTGCCGCTCTGTATTGGAGCCTTTAGTATTATAATACTTTTCTGCGCAATAAAAGATTATTAATAATCCTTCTTGTTCTGTCCTATCTATCATATGTTGATGCCTTCATTACTGTGCTAGACATTTAAAAGAAATGTCTTTTCATTTTATAGCATATACTTATATATAAATGTATTTACTTGTTTTTCATGAATGTATTTTACAACAATACAAACAGTAAAATTTAACAGTTTACTAGATTTGGTCGTACACTTATTTACTTTTATTTCTAAGTATATTTTGCTGCTAAATTATCCATTAACCTAGTTAATAATACATTTTACATATTACATTTTTTCATTTGTAATTTTTCATTAAAATGACGTTGTCTATATGTGATAGACTGTGTTTAACACACAAAAGAGTGACGATCAGGTCAACACAAAGAAGTATAGAAATTCAACATTGATTTTAAAAAAAACTATGCTGATATCGAACTGGATCTGTATCGGCAGATACTCTGAACTTTTTGTATCGATCGGATCGGTTCTGAAAAAATGGTATCGTTGCATCCCTAGCAATAGGCAATTTTCTGTCCTGATTTGACCCCCCTCATCCGAACGCTGTATTTGAATATGCGTGGCTGATTGTAGACTCGGAAGCAAATACTCACTGCTATGATTGGCTAACAGTTGTGTATGTTTCACAGTCTACATCCTACATTAAAAATGCATAAATACTCATCAAACGATCTGTAATAACAGACAATGCAATAGTGAACACATAATAAAAATTACTGTAGGATTCAAAAGCCGACACAGCATCTTCTTTTAGTTTCAGTCTTTCTGGAAATCCTGTGTCGAATTGTGCCTTGTTTGTAAACGAATCCACAGTAAAATTATATGAACAAAGGACAAAGATTTTACTGATGTGGTCTGGAACTTCATTAAGTATAAGTTCATCCATTCTTTTCTAATGTTTATATCGAAAGGAAGGCAATGCAAAGACTGTGTATTTCCACAGCTTGACACTGCTCAGCGTTTTTTTTATCTTCGGAGCCATCTTTATCACTTGGTTTGTGCTTAGACCTGCGTTTGCTTCTCTCTTTATTTATTTAGTTTTGGCAGATTGGCTTTAATATAAGCTGTTTTTAGACCAACAAGAAGGTTCTGAGTTCCCAAACTTACAGGATGTTTTTTTTTTTAGCACAGTGATGTCTTATATGTCAAAAGAACAATGGAATTTTGATTTCTCAGTTCATGACCCCTTTAAAACCAGGTTAAGAACAAAAGTATGTGTCTAAGCATGTCTTGTAAATTAGGCGTATATTTTTTGTGAGATGTTTTCCTGTACTTTCAAATATGAAATAATCCACCCATTTATTAGTAAATGAGACCCATTGTTTGTCTTTGTATCTGTATGTATAATATCTGCTTCTAATTCATTGTCCTTTGATGGTTTCACAAAACAACAAACTTGCAGTGTGGCCAGTGTAGTCTAAATGGATGATTCTGACCTGGTTCTTTTGAATTAATCGGTCAAAATGATTCATTCACTTACATAGTGAATCAGCTGGAGCAATTACTGAATTAACATTTAAGTTGAACTGCAAGTCATTCATTTTGGCAGTATTCAACTTAGAAGTAAATCAGTGTTCTAGTGTTATATTTAAGTCTTGTGAGATCAGTTTTTGCTTCCTCTGAGGTGATGAGAATCAATCAGTGAAATTCCTTACAATTCCTGTCACTAGTGAAGCATGTTTGAGGTATAATGTGAAAATAAAAAACTGAGTAATAATGAAGAACTAAATAAGTAGTATTAGCTAGTTTCAGTTCCCCAGAAATGTATCATGACGGTTGCATTATGAACTTTATTAATTTATCTGATATCTTTTCTGGTGGTTATTGTCTAGTAAGCAGTCTGCACTTACACAAGCCCTGATTTCAGATTCATTGTAAGTTTATGGTGAAATTTTGTCACTTCCTGTCAAGATTTTGTCATCTGTAAGTCTGGCCTAATGTGTAATGTGTTTGAAGAAACCATCAAATCACTTTTTCACATTCTTGAATCACTTCAGCTCACTTTCTCTTTTGAGATTGGAGAAACTTTGTACTAAAAAGAGCATTTTGTTTGTCTATAGGTTGCAGTGCTTTTAATGGACACACAAGGAGCATTTGATTCTCAGTCTACAGTGAAAGATTGCGCCACTATCTTTGCCCTCAGCACCATGACCAGTTCTATCCAGGTTTCCATAATGCATCTCTACAAGTTTTCTTTTTTCTTTTTCTTTTTGAAGAAGACTGGAAATGTATTGTAATTCATATATATATATATATATATATATATATTATATAATATGTGTGTGTGTGTGTGTGTGTGTGTGTGTGTGTGTGTGTGTGTGTGTGTGTTTTTGTAGATTTATAACCTGTCACAGAATATTCAGGAGGATGATCTACAGCAACTTCAGGTTAGTCAAATTACAGTCACAGTCTCAATCTGAACTGACTTATCTTAAGATTGTCTTGCAATTTTAATTTGGAAACTGTCTTTTTAACATCACACATAAATTATTGGGTTAAATGTAAGTTTATTTTTTTAGGATTCTTCGTGAATCGAAACAAAAGTTCAAACGGACAGCATTTATTTGAAATAGAAATCTTTTGTAACATTATAAATTAGTTTACTGTCACTTTTGATTAATTTAATGCATCACTGCTGAATAAAAGCATTACATTCTTAAAAAAAACTTAGTGCCCTTAAAACTTTGAATGGTACTGTACAGATAGCTTGTATTTAACGGTTCCTCATTAGGTATGTGTAAAAGCATATTTTCTTACTTGACTAGTCAGCGGGTTGTCTAACTAGTTATCATTTAAGCAGGCCTGTATAATTAGAACCTGATCAGATTAATTTTTTAGTGGCATTTACACTACAAGTCAGTTTTTTGAAGCGTAAGATTTTTAATGTTGTTGTTTTGTTTTTTTTAAATAAGTCTCTTTTGCTCACCAAGCCTGTATTTATTTGATCCAAAGTACAGAAAAAAACTATTTGAAATGCATTTTAAAGTGTCATTTATTCTTGTGATCAAAGCTACATTTTTAGCATCATTACTCCAGTCTTTAGTGTCACAGTGTCCTTCAGAAATCTTTCTAATATGCTGATTTGCTGTTCAAGAAACATTTTTTAAATTATTATCAATATTTAAAAGTTTAAAAACACAGTACTTTTTTTCAGGACTCTTTGATAAATATAAAGATCCAAAGATCAGCATTTATCTGAAATAAAAAGCTTTTGTACATTATACACTATACCATTCAAAAGCTTGGAGTCAGTGTAATGTTTTTTTTTGTTTTTTGGGGGAAAGTAGTTTTATAAATTATAGAAATTAATACTTTTATTTAGCAAGGATGCTTTAAATTGATCAAAAGTGATGATAAAGGCATTTATAATGTTACAAAATTACTATTTCAGATAAATGCTGTTCTTTCTATTCATCAGAGAAACCTGAAAAAAATCTACTCAGCTGTTTTCAACTTAAATGTTTTTTTGAGCAGCAAATCAGAATATTAGAATCAGGATCATGTGACTGGAGTAATGATGCTAAAAATGTAGCATTGAAATCACAAAAATAAATTCAATTTTAAAATATATATTAAAATGGAAAACAGTAAATAGTAAAAAATATTTCACAATATTACTGCTTTTGCTGTACTTTGGATAAAATAATGCAGGTTTGGTGAGCAGAAGAGACTATTCAAAAACTTTTGACCGGCAGTGTACATGCAGAAAATGTCCTCTTTTATTTATATATATATATATATATATATATATATATATATATATATATATATTAAAACCTTAAAGTTTTCAAACACAAGACGCTGAAAAACAACCGCCTGAGCTGTAATGCAAGTCAGTAACTGACAAATATTCAACAAATAAATAGGATAAATATCTATAACCTTTTAATGCACAAAGTCAACAACAGAAAACATTGTGCACCACAGGGGATTTCAACTATGATTTATTTCTGCACTTATTATCTATAATGTTGAACAAGCAGTCGGTTGTGGCTCTAAATTTGTTCTTTTAATGCATTGCCATTAAATTATTGATGCAGCTCTGCTTTTAACAGTACCATAGAGACCATAAAGAATGCTATATTTACTTTTTTTTTCTTCTTTTAAATTGTGGTTTTATTCTTTTTGTAAGTTGTAATGACTTCTGTCATTTTTGTGTGTGCGTAGCTGTTTACAGAGTATGGCCGACTGGCAATGGATGAAATCTTTCTAAAGCCTTTTCAGGTATGAAACACAGCTTGCTGATATTGACGTTGTTGCCTCTGTTAGTTTTAATGGTTTGTAATGACACGTGCCCTCTGTGCTCGAATTTGTATTTCAAATTTGTGGTTTTTACTTGGCATTCATTTAACCTATTGAGCACAATAGCCTCAGGACCTAAAAAGAAATGTGGTAACACCATGTTACAATAATGGTATCATATATCAGATTAATGGTATTTGAAATCTTATATTGAATGGTCATCATATTTAGAAACAGTTGGATGTCAAGGCCATGTGTATTAAAGAAAGCGCTTATGCTTATTTCCTTCATGACGGCTTAACTCTTTCTTGCCCGCAGTCTCTTATGTTCCTGGTCAGAGACTGGAGTTTCCCGTATGAGTACAAATACGGGTTTAAGGGAGGAAGCGATTTCTTGGACAAACGTCTGCAAGTACGTGACTAAGACTGATACTCATGCTTGGTATGTTTAGTTGTGTGTGCGTTCGTCTGTAGTGATATCTCTTTTATGTGTTTGTCCGGCGGTGTTCAGGTGAAGCAGACTCAGCATGAGGAGCTTCAGACAGTGAGAGAGCACATTCACTCCTGTTTCACCTCCATTTCCTGTTTTCTCTTACCACACCCTGGCCTGAAGGTGGCAACAAGCCCTGCTTTCACGGGACAGCTGTGTGGTATTAGACTTCATTCATGTTTTACAGCACCTATTACACAGGGATGGGCACAGATAACAGAGCATTTACAACATAATAATTCATTTTCTTCCACTTAAAAACATTTAAAGTAATTTTGAGATTTCATAGTATTTTGTGAATAAAGTGCCCATCTCTAATTCTGCCAGTACATAACCACACCAAAATGGCGCTTTGGAAGAAATCTCTTACTGTATGCTTACCAAGACTGTGTTTATTTGATCAAAATACAGTAAAAATGTTTTTAAAACATTTTTAAACATTTCAAATAACTGTTCTATTTCATATATTTTATATAGCAGAAATGCAGTGTTGGGAAGGTTACTTTTGAAATGCAATAGGTTACAGATCACAATTTAGCAGTCTAACTATTTCAGTTAATTTATTAAAGTAATGTAACCAGTTATGTTATGATTACTTTTCTAAATTTCAAATGATTTTTTTTTTTTTTTTTTTGTTGATCATTTTTAAACATTTAAAGCAAGCTGGGTTATTCTTACAATAGTACTCAACACTGACTACTGTCAGACTTTCAAAATCCTTCAACACTTGAATGAAGATTATAATAATTTAATTTTAAAGCACAGCCACCAGTGACCACAAAATCAGGCTTTTTACTTTGAGATCGAATACAGATTTAAAATCTTTAGATATAGTTTAATAGCTATGATACTGTTTTTGAAATCAAATCTTTGCGTAGCTATGACAGGAAACGCTGGCAAAAAAAAAACAGTTAATTTAAAAATAAAGCATATACATAAACCCAAATAAAACCGTTATCAAATAAACGTGTCCTATTCTGTTGCTGAAACATTGGTGTCTTATATTTTAGAGCAGTTAATGCAGTTTTGGCAAGAAATCAATCAAATCGGTGTGTATATATAAAATATTTAGATGTAACCCCTTTGTAATCCTTAACATTTGTTTTATATTTAAATTAAGTAAATCTGTTACATGTAACTAGTTACTCCCCAACACTTATTCTAGGGATTTCCCTTCTGAAATCATTTCAATACGCTTATTTGGTGCTCAAGAAACATTTCCTGTTATTATCACAGTTGAAAACAGTTATTAACATTTTTATTCAACCTGTGATACATTTTTTTCCACAATTATTCTATGAATAGAAAGATGCTTTGAAAAAAAAACAGAAATCTTTTGTAATATTTTAAATGTCACTATTTATCAATTTAATCCATCCTTGCTGAAATAAAAATGAATTGGGAAAAAAATTGCTCGCCCCAAATCATAGTACAGTAGTGTACATTAACAGTCAAAGGTTTTAAAACAGTAAGATTTTTAATATTTTTTTAAAAAGAAGTCTCTTCTGCTCACCAACCTGCATTTATTTGATCTAAAATACAGCAAAAATAATAATATTTTTAAATATTTGGTAACACTTTAAAATAGGGAACACTTATTCACTATTAACTACGATTCCCTCAATAAATTCCTAAGTTGCTGCTTATTAATAGTTGGTAAGGTAGTTGTTTAGTTTAGGTATTGGGTAGAATGGTCATGTAGAATAACGTATGTGCTTAATTAGTACTAATAAATGGCTAATATTCAAGTAATATGCATGCTAATAAGCAACTAATTAAGAGACTGTAAAATAAAGTGTTACTAAATATTTTTACTATTTAAAATAACTGCTTTCTATTTAAATATATTTTAAAATGTAATTTATTCCTTTGATCAAACTAAAGTTTCAGCATCATTACTACAGTTTTCAGTGTCACGTTTTAGAAATCACTCTAATATGCTGATTTGCTGTTCAAGAAACATTTAATAATATTATCATCAATATTTAAATCAGCCGAGTACATTTCTTAGAATTCTTTGAATAGAAAGATAAAAAGATCAGCATTTATCTGAAATAAAAAGCTTTTGTAACAATATACACTATACCATTCGAAAGCTTGGAGTCAGTATATTTTTCTTTAAAGAAAGGATAGAAATGAATACTTTTATGCTTTAAATTGACCAAAAGTGACGATAAAGACATTTATTATGTTACAAAAGTTGGTCTGAACTTTCTGTTCATCAAAGAAACCTGAAACAATTCTACTCTGCTGTTTTCAACAGTAATAATAAATGTTTTTTGAGCAACAAATCAGAGTATTAGAATGATTTCTGAAGGAACATGTGACTCGTGTAATTCAGCTTTGAAATCACAGTAATAAGTTAGATTTTAAAATGTATTCAAATAGAAAACAGTTCTTTGAAATAGTACAAATATTTCAATTTTTTACTGTTTTTGCTCTACTTTGAAGAGTCTTCTTTTAAAAACATTCAAAATCATTAAACTTTTGACTGGTAGTGTGTATTTGTCAACACTCCACTGATCTGCGTTCGTCTTTGTGTCCCTCATTGTAGATTTCATTTTCTATTTTACATTGCATTTTCAGTCTCTCATTTTATGTTGCCAGTCTTATGTTATTTGTTGTGTTAACATGTTCTAACTCTCTCTCTCTTCTCAGATGTGGCTCCAGAGTTCAAGGATCAGTTGCGTGAACTCATTCCCAACCTACTGAAGACTGACGAGTTGGCTGTGAAAGAGATCAATGGGAATAAAGTGACCTGCAGGGGCCTGCTGGAGTACTTCAAGGTGTGCTCACGTCTGGCGTACGATCACCTTGATCTCTGTTTTATTGAGCCGCATTTTAAATGAGTCTTTTCTCTCAGGCATATATCAAGATATATCAAGGAGAAGACCTTCCACACCCTAAATCCATGCTAGAGGTAACAATGCAGTTCTGCTGATATTTGGTATTCATCTGTGACCTGTCACAAGATGCCATATAGCTGAATTTATGTTTTGACTCATTCAGGCTACAGCAGAGGCTAATAACCTTGCGGCTGTGGCGTCAGCTAAAGACCAGTACTACAAGAATATGGAAAAGGTCAGTATATTACCTGGAATGTGTTACACACTCATATATACAATACGAACAGTTCTTTTCAAAAGGTTAGTAGATACAGTGTCTGAATGAAACTTGCGCAATAGTAATAAACAAGAGCGAGACACAACATTGTCACTCATCACTTGTGAACTGTGTGAACTTTTTACATTTCGATTGGCATGTGTTTGCCATTTAACCTTGTTCTTTTTATTCATTTTCCACACATTCCCCCTCTCTGTTAGGTGTGTGGTGGAGACTTGCCTTATGTGTCTCCTGACTCACTGGAGGAGAAGCACCGTTTCTTCCTGCAGGAGGCTCTTCATCTCTTCTCCAGCACTAAGAAGATGGGTGGGCGGGATTTCTGCTATCGTTACCAGGAACAGTTGGAAGCAGAACTAAAAAATCTGTGGGAGTCCTTTAGCAAGCACAACGAGGTAACAGTAATGTGAAAAAACATTGTGAGAAAAATGTAAAACTAAAAAATGTATTAATTTCTTGTGCACTTGCTGTCTTTTCAGTCCAAGAATCTTTTTAGTGCTTTCCGGACACCTGCGGTGCTGTTTGTCCTCGTCTGCCTCCTGTATGTGCTGTCAGGAGTTTTGTACTTCATTGGCCTGGAAACTATTTCCTTTGCATGTGACTGTGTAGTTGGTCTGGCCATGATTGCTATGCTGACCTGGGCCTTTATCCGTTACTCTGGCCAGTACAGACAAGTAGGCACAGCCATAGACCAGGCTGCTGGAGTAATACTAGAGCAGGTAAATATATCCCTCCTTTAATAAATATACACACTGTCGTTATGCTCATGCGAGTACATAAGCGTAAGTCTCTTATGCTCATCAAAGTACACAAAAAAACCCAGTAATATTGTGTAATATTATTGCAGTTTAAAATAAGTTTTCTATTTTAATATAGTTTGAAATATAATTTATTTCTGCGACGCAACGTTGAATTTTCATCAGCTGTTACTCCAATCTTCGGTGTCACATGATCCTTCAGAAATCATTTTAATTTTCTAATTTATTATCAGTATTGTAAATGGTTTTTGGAACCTGTGATACTTTTTTCAGGGTTCTTTGAATAAAATGTTCAAAAGAACAGCATTTATTCAAAATAGAATTCTTTTCTAACAATGTAAGTCTTTACTATCACTTTTTATCAATTTAACACATCCTTACTGAATAAAAGCATTAATTTCTTTCAAAGAAAGAAAAAAAATACTATACCAGTCAAAAGTTTTTAAACAGTAAGATTTTTCATGTTTTTTTAAAAGAACCCCCTTCTGCTCACCTATCCTGCATTTGATCCGAAGTATAGCAAAAACAGTACATTTTAAAATATTTTTACTATTTAAAATAACTGCTTTCTATTTGAATATATTTTGAAATGCAATTTATTCCTATGATTTCAAAGCTGAATTTTCAGCATCATTACTCCAATCACACGATCCCTCAGAAATCATTCGAATATCCTGATTTGCTGCTCAAAAAACATTTATTATTGTTAGTATTATTATTATTATTATTATTATTATGTTGAAAACAGCGGAGTATAATTTTTCAGGTTTCTTTGATGAACAGAAAGTTCAGACTCTAAGCTTTTGAATGGTATAATGTTACAAAAGCTTTTTATTTCAGATAAATACTGATCTTTGGATTTTTCTATTCCTCAAAGAATCCTGAAAATTAAAACAGTTTTAAATATTGATGATGATAATATTAATAAATGTTTATTGAACAGCAAATCAGCATATTAAAATGATGTCTGAAAAAATCATGTGATTCAAGACTGGAGTAATGATGTTGAAAATGTTGCTTTGATCACAGGAATAAATTACATTTTAAAATATATTTAAATAGAATGCAATTAAATAGTAAAAATATTTCACAATAATACTACTTTTGCTGTATTGTGGATCAAATAAATGCAGGCTTGGTGAGCAGAAAAGACTTCTTACTAAAATTTTACTGTTCAAAAACTTTTGTTTGATATATTGTTTGTATATTGTTATGAAAGATTTATATTTTAAATAAATGCTGTTTTTTAAAAGTTGTTTATTCATCAAATAATAATGAAGAAAGTATCACAGATTCCAAAAAAAATTGATGATTTCTGAAGGAGCATGTGACACTAAAGACTGGGGTCATGATGCTGAAAATTCTGCTTTGCATCACAGAAGTAAATTATATTTTAAAGTATATTAAAATAGAAAACCACTATTTTAAATTGCATTAATATTTCACAATATTACTGCTTTTAAACAAACAAATAAAGCAGATCTAAATATAAATAGTCTAAATATATATTTTTAAAATAAAGATCTGAGTTGTTTAAATTCTATTTCTCTTTCAGGCCACAGATGTGTTAAACAAGACAAGAAACCAGGCTCAGGTGGCTGCACAACAGAAGAAGACAAGATAGCTTCTCCGCCATACCGAAGATGCCAGAACGAGATGTAAACTGCACAGACGCGACCAATAATATGTTACCAAATAATGCACACCTCCAAACATAGCACTTAAAATTTCTACTTCTATTGCAGGTTGACTGATTTTGTCAGAATATCTTAAAGCAGATTTTTAAATATCAACACAAATATGAACACAAGACCAAATATCACAAACCAGCAGCTGGTTATTCAGGGACAGGTATAGATTTAGCACAAGGGCTAAAGTCTTCTGCATTGATACGTTTACAGTTATTCATTCCGGTATAGCCAAAGACATCCTCCATAACAGGTCAGGGTTGTATAACGTTTTAGATTACACTTGTATTGCACTCTGTAGAAATGTTATCTGTTGTCTTTAGCCAGGAACACCTTTGCACACGAATTGCCATTACTTCATTAAGGCTTGAGCTTGATAAGATGTTTAGTATTAATGTATCGTGACCTTTGCAAGAGCTTTGTTCTATGATCTTTGTACCAAATTGTGGCCTTCTATGCATTCCACCTTGTATACATCAATGTATGATTGATTTATATGGGACGTTCTGTCATTTGTATTGGGTTTCGTATTGGGGGTAACAAACGTATATTATTCCATCCCAATGTTCTTGAGTGCTGGACTGGTTCTGTTCACTTCTTCTTAACTGCTGGCATGTTACTGGGTGTTCAAAACCATTCTGACATTATGTTGGACTGAAAGTATTGATAGAAAAGCTTATATCTTGAGCAAAGCTCGGTTATTGTGCACTATTCTGTAATCAGGTTCATATTTACATATATTAGTAAACGCTTGATTTGATTCTGTTATTAGAGTGGTTTGAACACTGTTGTGTCTTATGACTTTCCATTTTCATTTATCACAAGACATTCCCCTTATTTCATGTATGATGTGGTGGTGAAATAGTACAGCCATACACTACTAGTCAGATGTTTTTGAACAATAAGATTTTTTTATATTTTTTAAAGAAGCCTCTTCTGCTCACCAAGCTTGCATTTATTTGATTCCAAAATATTTGTACTATTTAAAATAATTGCTCTCTATTTGAATGCATTTTAAAATGTCATTCATTCCTGTGGTCAAAGCTCAAATTTCAGTATCATTACTCCAGTCTTCATTTTCACATGATCCTTCGGGAATCATTCTAATATGCTGATTTGCTATTATTATTAATAATATTTCAAAGAGGTTTTTTTTTTTTTTTTTTTTTGATTAATAGAAAGATCCAAAGATCAGCATTTATTTAAAATAAAAAGCTTTTGTAACATTATACAATATAGCATTCAAAAGCTTGAAGTCATTATAATTTTATTTTTTGTAAAGAAATTATAGAAATTAATTTAGCAAGGATGCTTTAATTTGATCAAACGTAAAGATAAAAGACATTCAGAATGTTACAAAAGATTTATATTTCAAGATAAATGTTTATTTTAAACAGAACTACTCAGCTGTTTTCAGAATATTAATAATAATGTTTTCTGAGCAGCAAATCTGAATATTAGAATAATTTCTGAAGGATCACGTGACTATAGTAATAATGCTAAAATTTAAGTTTTTAAATTACAGGAATAAATCACATTTATATTAAAATAGAAAGCATTTATTTGAAATACTTAAAATATTTAACTTTTTTACTGTTCTTGCCGTAGTTCAAGTAAATGTAGGCTTGGCAAGCAGAAGACACTTCTTTAGAAAACATTAAAAATCGTACTGCTTGAAAACTTTTGACTGGTAGTGTCTGAGAGTACCTGCAAGCTTTTCAGGTCTTAAAAGACAATGAAAATAAGCATATGTCCCCTGAGGCATGTCTGTAATGTGTATCCGTGGCGTTTTTCTTTGTTGCATTCCAGTAGAGCCTCATTTGGAGGCTTTGAATGTCCTATCTTCACTTTTTCAATCGAGTTGACCTGCCTAAACTGACCTACCAGGGATCATTCTCTCTCTGAATGTCACTTTTACTGTTACATACACTTTTTATCCCAAAAATAAAGCTATAAGCATGCCATACACTGACGTGTCTGGTTTGTATACAGTAGAAGGCAGAAATGTGAAGAAGAGTCAACATTTGTACACTAGGTGTCAGCATTGATTTAAACGGAACGGAGAGAGCGTTTCAGCAAGAACCGTGGCCACGTTTTGAACATCCGTGCGAATAAATGAGACCTTTAATTCATACAGAATTTGTTCACTGCGAACTGTCGATTAAAAAAGGCTATTCTGTCTATTCCTCTCTGGTAAGCGGGACGTGTTCTTCCGTCTTCGCAGTTTCGTTCTTTGCTGCTGTGCACCGCTCCCTCTAGCGCGTACTGTGTGAATTTTTCCTATAGAAATGAAATGTCCTTGTTTCCTTATATGGCGATCGGAGTCGCGAGCCGCCTGATGTGCTCGGCTTTGGCTGAGGCGCGCTCACGACTGTCACCATTTGCTTCCTTATTTGGAAGCGAGTTAAGCGAACCTTAAAAAGGGGCAGAGACAAACACAAAGGGTTAGGCTCAGACGCCAGCGTGCCCTACGAGCCGCTAACGAAGATTGCAATCGGTGTAGCATGTGTTTTCAGTGCAGAATTTAGTAGTATAAAAACACTTTCCACCTCATGTTACCATGTGTGGGGCAGAGAATCACAAGAATTTTCCCTAAATGTTGAACATGTAAAACGTGGATTGTTTTATTTAAATAAATTTAAATGCATTTAATTAAAATGTCCTCTATAATAATAATGTATTATATATAGTATAATACATATATATGCTTATTTCAACAGTACATTAAAAATGTATGTTAAACCTTTATACAGTTAAAATTAAAACTGAAATAAATAAATATATACATACATACACTTTTAATTTTATATTTTAATGTTAAATGTATAATGACTTAACATACATTTTTAATGTACTGTTGAAATAATTTACATATGTTATAGTGCTGTCAAATCAATTAAACGTGTCCAAAATAAATTTGTGTACACAACGTGTTGTGTGTATATATATATACACACACACATACATATGTAAATACACAAACGTACATGTATATATGTAAGAAATATTTACACATATGTATGTATTCATATATATGATTTATGTTATATATAAATGGCAAACACGCACATAATTGTAAACAAACTTTTATTTTGGATGCGACTAATCGTGATTATTCGATTTGAAAGCACTATTATATATATATATATAGATAGATAGATAGATAGATAGATAGATAGATCTAGATATATTACTATAGAGTAGTTTTTTTAAATTAACAATTTAATGCTTCATTTTTTTAAAACACTTTAAATACACTTTACCTCATAAACGCTTTTTAACGGCTATAAGTTTGTGTCAGCGCACTACTAACAACAGTGAATATATTTTT
Source organism: Cirrhinus molitorella (assembly GCA_033026305.1). Lineage (NCBI taxonomy): Eukaryota > Metazoa > Chordata > Actinopteri > Cypriniformes > Cyprinidae > Cirrhinus > Cirrhinus molitorella. The sequence goes on along the minus strand of CM065129.1, from coordinate 29,422,349 downwards.
CTATGCATAGGGCCCAGAACTCCATTTCCCATAACACCCCTCAAAAAGCGCGTGACATGTACGCTCGCTCCCATTTTGCTCCACGGCCGCGCGCAAAAGGGCGCGCCCGAGTGTTGTATCAAGTGTGCGAGACCGAAGGACTGCATCACAGCTCATTCAATTCCTATCCAGACGCCGACTAGCAAAGAGACACAACTATGGTATGTCTGTATTTAAATAATAACAGCGCAATTTACGGTTCGTTTCAACACATTCGACGAGTTTATTGATTAGGTTGATGGTTTTTGTTGTGAGTATATAACCTGTGAATATGAATCTGTCAGTCACCCCACCTCCGACTAATAGCTGCAGGCTATGATAAGTGCCGTGAATTGTAAGAAACCCGTTTTCGTTGCTTCCCGTTGGTCATGTGCCTCAATCGTTTTTATTAGCACACGCGATTGATATCGCGAATCTCGACGGTTTGGATGTGCGTGGCCTTCTGCTTATTCGGATGCGATGAGATTGGCAAAAATGAGACCCAAAAACAACTGGCGCCATTTCCCCGCTCAGCCTTCTTTATTTCCGTGAGTCCAGGCCCAGGAAAGGCCTTGCTTCTTTCATCACACGCTACCCTACAGGCCCCATCGCTCACATACTATCACATCGCATGGGAAAATTAGGATCGGCAGTGAATAAAACGAGTGGCCGCGTATGCGTTTAACTGCGGTTTAACTGCGTTTTTCGACTCGCTTTTACGCTTTCACGACTCTGTCCTTTGTCTGAACACGATCATCCGTCAGAAAACACCATCGCTTGCGTTTGCCGCACCGGAGGGGATGCGGTCGTGTGTAAAAACGTTGATGATTCCTTTTTAACTTCGAATCCTCGCATGTTCATTCAACGCTTTCCGTCTTTTAGGACGCGTTCATTTTGCGGATATTTGGAACACATGCACGAACACTGCAATCGTGGCCCCACCCTAATTCTTGATGCACAGATGGTGTTGGTTTATTTCTTTGACCAAAAAAAGAAAGCTCGACTGGGAAGGTGTAATAGGTCAACTACAACCCAATTTCAAACAAATATTTGAGCGGAGTGGACAGAAGCCAAGTATAAAATCCGTTGCTTGAGCATTTGCGTATCATCAGGCGGCGTGTGCACGACTACACTCTTCCTGGTTGGACGTAACTTTGATGAACCGTCGCGTAACTGATGTTTTATCTTTACTCGACGCGTTTGTTGCTGCTTGTCTCCATAATTGTATTTTGTCTATGACGTGTTTCTTGCCTGTGACGTGGATATTTGAAAGAAAGTGCTTTGCTTCGAATTTGTGATCCTGGACCACAAAACCAGTCGTAAGGGTCCATTTTTTTTTGAAATTCTGAATTTGACGTATGGTGTGCTAGGAGAATATTTGGCTGAGATACAACTATTTGAAAATCTGGAATCTTGAGGGTTCAATAAAATCTTTAAATTTGTCCAAATGAAATTCTTAGTGCATACCACTAATCAAATTATTTTGGTCTATTTACGATAGGAAATTTACAAGATATCTTTATGGAACACGATCTTTACCTAATGTCCTAATCATTTTGGGCATAAAAGAAAAATCAGTGTATTGCTACAAATACACCTGTGCGACATATGACTGGTTTTGTGCTCCTGGGTCACATTTAGCATATGAGCTGCTGATTTTGTCGAGTTGTTTCTGTAGACCGATATACAAAAAAAAAAAAAAAAAAAAAACTTGAGAAACTGTTGAGGGGAAATGGTGTTGATGCGCGTGTAGACTGAAGGAAATGCCGGTTCCGGTGCAACCAGTCACTGCATTCTAGTCGACGTCACAGGCCATAGGTTACGTCAAAAACGCTTTTTGAGAGGCATGTGACCAACTTATACAATACGTTTTTGTTTTGTTTTTCTTTAAACTCTTTTCATTGAGCACCCACGACGTTACATTTCCTGCATCACAACGCTTGCTCATTTCTCACTGTGGGTTTCACTTCTCTGTGAACGTGGATGATTTACCAGCAGCATTAGTGTCCTTGTACTTAAACTTTGGACTTTATTTTGCACTTTAATATTTTATGACACTGTATGACTTAGATTAGAGTGGGATTGTCCTGTTTTCTTGCAGAAGATCTAGCGTTTGCATTTGCTTGTTCAAAATTAGCAGCTTTAGTAAATGGTCATTATGACCAGAACATTCACGATAGTTCATTGGTCAAAAGTTGTGGGTATTCTAATTCTCCTTTCTTTTATGAGCGTGTTACATAATAAGGCATCTTAACATGTTCCTCTCATTCACACCTTAAGCAAACCCGGTTCCACCCATTGGTCGTACATGCGTGTGTTTCCTGTAAGTGAGCTACTTAACCATATCCCCTGCAAGGCTCCTTGTCAGAGGGTTTTTTCAGTGATCACAGGATAATCTTAAGAACTGAAATGTTGAATGTCTGGTTATGGCAGTGCAGTGTGAGTCACTGATCCACGTTTCTAATGGAAATCAGCGGACCCGAGTAGGTTTATGGGACTGGTGTGACTGAGGCCATTTTGATTTTTCACAGAAGAATCATTGTTTAGACATGACTCTTGTAGTATCTACGTTTGAGTAATTTTATACATTATTAGGTATAAACCTCTATCAGCTCTATAGGAAGTGCCCGGCCTTGCTTGAGTTCAAAAGTATTTGAGCATGTCCGAGCATATCTGAGGTGTCACGTGACCAGGAAAGAATGGTGCCTTGTTTCTTTCTGGGAATAAAAACCGAATCCCTGCAATATTCCGCTGCCCTCAAAGGGTGTGTGGCCCTGTTTCTCATACGTCAGGGTTTTATGTTTAGTCATCTTGCGTGGCAAAACCTGACGGCCTAGTAGGTTGTAGGTCCAGATTGAACTATCCAGTTTTGTCAAACTAGAACAGACAAAGCGTTTTGTTTTAAAATGCCGTTTGCACCCACACATTCACGCATCCTTGCTCGTCGGCTCACTCACTTCCCTCTATTCAACCCGAATCCTTATCCTGTGTGTGTTTGTGTGCTCGCAGGCCTCCGGGGTTACAGTGGAAGAGAATGTGTTGACGGTCTTCAATGAGATGAAGGTCCGCAAGGCTCATGCCAACGAGGAAGAGAAGAACAAGAGGAAGAAGGCTGTTCTCTTCTGCCTGAGCGAAGACAAGAAGAAAATTGTCATGGAGGAGGGCAGGGAGATCCTGCAGGGAGAAGAAGGTGATCCCTACCTTAAGTTCGTCAAGATGCTTCCTCCTGACGACTGTCGCTACGCGCTCTACGACGCCACGTATGAGACTAAAGAGACCAAGAAAGAGGACCTGGTTTTCATTTTCTGGTAAGTCTTCTGCTCTTCAGGTGTGTTGGAGCTGAACTTTGCTGGAAGGTACATCTCCAAGAACCGTATTGGTCGCTGCTTGTCAAATGCTTAATGATCTGATCTCCTTGTTGTGTCGCACAGGGCCCCAGAAAATGCCCCACTTAAAAGCAAGATGATCTACGCCAGCTCCAAGGATGCCATCAAGAAGAAGTTCACAGGTAATGATAAATATAATATATTGCACATGCACACAAAAAATGGAAAATACATTTCAAATATTATAATAGCTTATTATAAATATGATCTGTGAGTTGTAACATTTTGTTCTGTTTTGTTTTGCAGGTATCAAGCACGAGTGGCAAGTGAACGGTTTAGAAGATATCAAGGACCGAAAGACCCTTGCCGAGAAGCTCGGGGGAGCATCAGTGGTGTCTCTCGAGGGCAAGCCTCTAAACGATTGAGGCTGACACATTTCAGGGGTTAGCTGTTCATTCCGACATTGGTGGGGCAGACGGGCCGGCACGACAGTTTGTGGGCCATGGGGTGGGTTAATGTGGGTGGGGGGGAGGGTTGGGCGAAAGTGACAGTTTCCAAACTCCACACATGACGAAAGATGTAGGCTGTCATTCCAGTTCACACATACAATGATCAAGAACAAAACCATAAGAGAAAAAAAAGATCTTAAAAAGACAAAAACCAAGGATGATGATTATAAAAACAAAGTAATATAACTGTAAATGTGTACTGGCAGGTTTTTGTTCTTTCTGGGTTCCATTAGATTGTTGAAAGGAAAGACTGAGACAGCAGCCGTTACAATTCAGCTATACAACATACTGTTTGTTCTTAAGATTTAGGACCTTTTTTTTTTTTTTTTTTTTTTGCCAAAACTTCTAGTTAAGTTTTTCTAAGTATGTGTGTTGTTGAAGACTAGGTGTAATACGAAATTGAATCCGAAATCACACAACATTTTCGGACCATTCTGGGAACACGATTTACTCTTCCCCTTCTCTCTTTTCGTTTTATTTTGCGCTCACAAGTCGTTTTAATGATTTAATGATTCCATCTGATTTAAGTATTTCCAAATGTAATTCAAAAACTATGGCACTGGTGTCAAGAAATTGTACACATTCCTTCTGACTGTAAAATCTGGGACCTAGTGGATGAGCGGTCTGTTGATGAATTGGATTGAGTGGATTGATGGACATGAAGATTAGATGGAGCGATATATTCAGGCAGCCTGTGTTACAGAGCTTTGATGGATATTGGTCAGTGGATGTTTTGTATCGTCTCCTTATCTCTAATAAAAAAAAGCACTAAACAACTCCGCTGTGTTACAACTGGTTTGTTTCCTTTGTGTTTGGTGAATCCTGTTTTTGCTTTTAATCTTAGAACACACATTGATCTTTTATATTGGTTCGTAGGTATTTTTGCTTACTTTTGTGTGTGGATATTCTGCATTTGTTGCTGTTTTATCAGTGTTCAGCATGGTTTATGCACTGAAATATGTGATGGTTTGCAAAATTCATAAAGTTACAAATGGATCCAAACAAAGTGACTCTGATTGCTTTGTCATCCTCCCTATGGATGTGATTGGTGTTACTTGTTGGGGAAATATAATATTGTGATAATGTAGTTCTGCAGGCTAATAATAAAAATGTTTGTTGTATTAAACTACTTGGGTTTGCACATAAGTGCATTTGGTACAAATATGATGTTCCAGTTCATTATCTGTTATAGGGAATTAACCAGGAGAATGACAACGTGCAGTAAATGATAAAACTTTGCAATACAAACTAGTGTGCTCATAATCAAGATAATACATTAAAATAATATGACACACCAACTTGCAATATCAAACAGCAAAACGAGCGGTTTTGAACAACTAAAAATAGCTGGAGGGCAACGAGACCAGAAGCCAGAACCATAAAATTTACAAATGACCGTTTCACAAAGGTGCATGTACACCGATGAATGCCTAATAATGGGTAAATGTAGTAGTATTTAACCTAAAAACTAACCTATTGCTAATCAGAAGCAGCCCAAAGAATACAGTAATAGAAAACCTTCTCATAGGTTAGTATTTAACAAAACATTTCGGTAAAATATTGAATTTATTGATGAACAAATAAATAAAATGTGTGGTACGCTAGACCATTTGTTCTTTTAAAACGTAGTTACTGGACAGTTGGACCTGTATTTTCTACAATACTGCTGAATCATGTAATCACGACAGTATAACATGCTACTCAGCCATGTTGTGAAAGAAGTACCCATGCAACCAGTGGAGGGCAGTAGAGATTCATTTCAAAACCGCGCCGAAAAAACGAAACCTTCCACCTTCCTGTGGTGAACTGAATTCGCTGAACGTTTCCCACCGTATTCCGGTAATTTTAAGATTATGAATTTCCCAAACCACAGGCTAGCAGTAGCTACTGCAACACTGAACTAGTATGTTATAATTTAACAACGAATAATAGCAGCCAGAAGTGTTAATATACCTGTAATGACCGACTGGCAGGATGTTTTTTTTTGTTTGTTTGTTTGTTTTTATATGCACTTACCACCAGAGGGTACCAGTGTCGCATTTTACGTACAGACCCCCAAAATGTGATTTCTCTCTCTCTTTAAATAGGCCTGCTTAGAAAAATCGATCATTGTGTGTTGTATGTTTTTTTTATGCCAAAAATCACTAGGATATTAAGATCATATTCTATTAAGATTATTCCTACCGTAAATATATAAAGACCTAATTTTTGATTGATAATATGCGTCGCTAAAAACTTTTTTTGAAGGTGATTTTCTCAGTATTTATACTTTTTTTTTTGCACCCTCAGATTTCAGATTTTCAAATAGTTGATCTCAGACAAATATTGTTCCATTTTATCAAACCATACATCAATTTATTCAACTTTCATATGTATAAATCTGTTTAAAAAAAAAAAAAGTACACTTATGACTGGTTTTGTGGTCCAGGGTCACATATTTAGTGTTACCACTTGCTTCTATAGAAGTCCTGATTAAGGAAGTATCTCTAAAATTCTAATTGTAAAGGCAAGGAGAGAAAACACAACAGACATACTTAAGTTTATTAAAATAAACACTTTTTAAAAATAGAATTATAATCAACATTTACCCCACAACCTTTCTCATAGTTTGTGTCCAGTCATTATATTAATCCAACATAAAAGAATACAGAGAATTATTTTCAACAGATACTGTAATGTTACCAATATGAGGTGTTCATCTGTCTTGGAAATGAGTGTGTAACTGTAGAAGTGTGAACTATATTCATAGCGCCAGATTAATGCATTACCAAACAAAAAAAATTTAACCCATGCTTTAAATATATATACTTTAAAAACTGTTCACCCATACTACATCTCATAGTCACCAATTTTGTTATTGTGGTAAGCACAAATCAGAAAACAAAATTAATTTGCTTAGCAGACTAAACGGATATGCAGGGATGGAAAAGGACGACACATAGCCCTTTTGCGTCTACTGACCAAATAACCTATATGTGACCTTGGACAACAAAACCAGCCATAAGAGTCAGTTTTTTAAAACTCAGATTTATAAGTTATCTGAAAGCTAAATATATAAGCTTTCCATTGATTTAAGGTTTGTTAGGATAGGACAATATTTGGCCAAAATACAGCTCCGGAATCTAAGTGTGCAAAAAATCTACTGAGAAAATCATCTTTAAAGTTGTACAAATGAAGTTCTAACAATGCATTTTACTCAAAAAATCAGTTTTGATATATTTACGGTTGGGAATTTACAAAATATCTTCATGGAACATGATCAGTATCCTAATGATTCTTCACATTTTGACCCATAAAATGTATTTTTGTCTACTGCTACAAATATACCCATGCTACTTAAGACTGGTTTTGTAGTCCAGGGTCACATATATAGCATTAACCAAAACCCAAGTAATAATATGTGATGCCAAAACCTGTCTCCATCCCAAATCGACATTCTAAAAGTGCAAAGAACAGACTGAAGCATCTATAATGTGTTATCTGAACAAAGCAAGGCTGTGGAGAGAACATTTAACTGAGATCAGATGTCTACATAACATTGGCAAAGACCTGACAAGATAAATCTACGGTGTTGTAGGACTCCATGCGTAACATTGTCAGAATAGCGAGCAAAAACTAAAGGTAGTGGTTAAACAAAGTTCCAGCTCGAAGCCTGTGGGTAGAGATCCTCCAACCATGGACCTTCTTTCTTCTCAGATTCAGTAGCCACACCCATAAAGGACTGTAAAGTGCAGTTTCCAACATAAGCATGTCAATTATGCCCATTGATTTGATATTGTCATATTTTCAGTCCTGACTGCAGTCCACCTTGTTTCCATGAACCCAGTAACAGATCTGAGCAAACTTCAGCGGAGTGAAGCGAACAGCGACGTTGTAGTCGCGATTCTCACCATTGATTTCCAGCCACTGGTGGCCCGAGAAGATCCCAATAACCTTGCGCTCCCATCGCTCTAGTGTATCGTCCCACACGCGTCCGTAAACACCAGAGCCACTTGCGCCGGGGCGAGCGTCACAGTGCTGATAGATCAAATCGTTGGACTCATCCTCCACCGGACAAAATCGGTACACCAGTTCCCCAGGCCGGTCACTGTCGAATCCGGAAAAGTGTATGCGTTTACCAGCCAAATTGTCTGAGGTGGGCGCTACAGCCAGCCGCATGAAGGGACGCCGGTGAGGCCAACGCAACTCTAGAAGTGCGTAGTCAAAATCCATGCTGACTTCTTGAGGACCTTGAATCCAGCCTTTAGGAACCCGTGTGCGTTTAACTCTCACCCAGCGCACCAAGGGTTTCTTCGAGGGAGCCTGACCCGGCCTCGTACCATTAACTGACGGAGGGATCAGGAAGCCCACCCTGAGTTTCCTCGCTCCCTTGACGTAATCCTTCCCATCATGCACGCAGTGTGCTGCGGTCAGAACGTGCTGCTGGGACACCAGAACTCCAGTGCAGCCGGTGGAGATGCGGACGGCGGTGGAGAACGGGTAGTCTAGAAGGAAGTGGTCACCACGGATGTTAAAGCGTCCGTCTGAACCATAGATCTGACGTTTTTGCCGCTTCCGTCTGGGAGTGGTTACTCTGGGCTGAGTGAAAGGAAGTTCAGTGTCGTTTTCCTCCAGGTCTACAGTGGTTAAAGTTCGCGAGCCATCAAAATAAAGAGTTTCGAAAGCTAGGTGCTCTTTATCGGTGTCTTCTCCTTTGTGGTAGCAGCTCTCGTTGCAGTGAGTAGTGAAGTCCAGCTGAGTTTTGGCACTGAAGCGGGAGCGAGACAGCGGCAGGGTGGCGTGAGGTATCAGCGAGGGGAGGTGATGGCGAGGTTCTCTCACTGAAACCGAGCTGGGCAGGAGGAGAAGGAACAGCAGGCCAATACAGCAAGGATGGGCCAGACCTAATCTCCGGTTAGGCACCATGGCTGAGACGTATACAACCTAAAGGCGAACACAAGAAAATATGCAAGCATGAAATAAAACTCAAGGTGTCCTCGATTTTGCAGATACAGTTGACGTTAAATTTTACATGCACCTTGCAGAACCTGCAAAATGTTAATTATTTTAACAAAATAAGAGGGATCATACAAAATGCATGATATTTTTTATTTAGTACTGACTTGAATAAGATATTTCACATTAAAGATGTTTAAGTCCATTCTCAATACCATGTTGTTACCTGAATGGTGCTTTTTTGTTTAGTGATAGTTGTTCATAAGTCCCTTGTTTGTCCTGAAAAGTCTTTCAGGTCCCACAGATTCTTTGGGTTTTCTGCATTTTTTTTTTTTGTGTGTATTTGAACCCTTTCCAATAATGATAGTGTGAAAAGATGGACCTCAAAATCATATAAAGGACAACTGAGGGACTCATATGCAACTATTACAGAAGGTTCAAACACTCAGTGATGTTTCCGAAGGAAATACGATGCATAAAGAGTATGCATAAGATACTTAGCTTACATGTTCCCCAGAAGACAAAATAAGTTACATTTACCCTGATCTTCAAATTTAAAATGTTTTTATCCCCCAGCTCTTAATGCATAATTTTTCCTTCTGAAGCATCAGTGAGTGTTTGAACCTTCTGTAATAGTTGCATATGAGTCCCATTAGTTGTCCTCAGTGTCAAACGATGGAACTCAAAATCACAGTCAATGTTGAAAAGGGTTCAAATACACAAAAATGATGAAAACCACAGAATTTTAACAAAAGGTTCTTCACAACACAATTTCATAGACACTAGACATTATACACTTACCGTCTTTACAAAACGTACATTTTTCCTGAATACAATAAATTCAGACAGAAACACGCACCTTGTTTCTAGACACAACATGACAAATCATTCACTATGTCCGAACACTTTCATACTGTCCATATTTTTCTTCAACGCAAAAGTAAGACTTTCAGTTAATTAGCTGCTATAGAAATAAGGAGAATAATGTGTAATAAACAGTAAAACTGTTGCAGTACTAAACAGTGTGTTAATAAGTAATAATAATATGGTAAGACACACCAATTTGCAATATCAAGCAGCAAAACAAAATATTTTGTACAGCTAAAAATAGCTGGAGGGGACCTGAAGCCAGACCCATAAAATTTATAAATGGCCGTTCCCCCTCTTACGTGAAGAAAAAGGTGGTATAGTAAGTGACAAACAGCTTGCGAAGAGTATTATTAGAAAAACAGTACTTCTACAAAGTCTCTGAAGTGTGAATTCAGTAACAACATGACGGATGTAGTACATTAAATTTCATTCATACTAACCCATATTCTTGTACTCGTTTGATGGTTGAGACAGTAGTTAACTAAATGCTAAACTAAATGTAGTACCTACCAGACAGCATATGCTTTTCTAAAATTCACTCAAAAGATCAAATATGAAGCCCAAAAAAAAATTTGAAGCCAAATCTGAAGACTCTTGACAACTAGTGTTGAATATACACTGGGGTAAAAATGTAAGCAGAAGTTGTATACAATACTTCAGCCTTAAGAACAAATTAAACAACAAAAAAAAGTTATTTTAAGAACGTTACTTAAAGATTCATTGAGAACCGCCAAATCGTTTATTTTTGTATACTTTTAATATGCCTTAGAATTTTATTATAGCCTAACCATTTTATATTTATGGGTGTCAAATACCTGCCTTGCCTATTCATCTTTAAATTACAGTCTGGGAAAAAAGTATCAATGCACCAGGACGCGCATAGTCGTCTATAGACATAGGCGTAATACAAATTTCTTGAATAGTCCTAGTATAAAGGGACGTTATCATCTGCTCCATTCATCATGGACACCCATGTGTGACACCTGGGGAATTCCCTGGACACAACCTGTTTCCCACAACATCCCTTTGTCCTGAAACCCCCCAGTCTCGTCTTTTTTGTTGTCTTTCACATCATGAATGAATGTCCAACCAACCCCATCCACGCCTTGCGTTGTTGTTAAACTCAAGGAAAACAAACTCTGTTTACCTACCTCACTTTCCCATTGTACAAACCAACAACGGCAATGCACGTAAAACTAGGAGATCCAAAGCTACATAAACTGAGCATTTTATAATGAGAAAACGGTTTGAAATAAATTTTATTTTTCTCTAACTTATAATATTGGAATCATACGTACAGCCAACAAGAGCAGCAGCAGCGTTTGACCCGTGCGCCACAGCTTTACGCACGCACTCTCTGTGGCAAGAGGAATCAATACAAAACAGTTGAAAAGAAATCCGCTAGCGGATGATACTTAACTTCAAGCTGTGTTAATAGTGACCAAGGCTTGTTTAAATCCAGATCACAGATTCCTCTCCTGGAAGTTCACCGGGTATCCCAGTCTCCAGGTTTACTCCCATCTCAGCTGTGAAGGTTTGTGCTGGAGTGCGTGACAGGTTCGCCAAAGACATACACAATCCTTTTAACGTCAGTCTTTCTTCAAACACTGATTGTTTTCAACAGCCCCTAGTTCATCACACCAGCCAGCATACTTGCCCTCCGTTAAATGGTGTAGTGCAAAACTGAGGTCGTCCAAGCCCAATAACCGAAGCGCAATGTTGCACCTCCCTGCGTGGTCCTAGTGCCGCCGCCACCGCAGGGATAAAGGCAAAGATGGTGCGTCCAAAAGCAACATCTATGTGTGAACAGTCTGTACTGTACTTCCTTCTGCTCTCAGTCGTAATTCTTTAAATGTAACGAGCAAAGCTTATTCTGGGCATGCCTTGGCACACATTAAAATATTCTTGCAGGTGTTATTAAGCTGTCTATCAAACAGGCTAGAGTCATGGCAAGCATGTCTTGAGGATATACATTCCTTCTCACTCAGTGAAATTACACTACATGTACTATGCCACTCAAAGCAAGCGCAAGCACATGTACATGTGTTTAGGTAACTCTTTTAGTTTATTATGACTTCTTAAAGCTACCTATAGCCTAGGTGTAACTAAACTTACCTGTTATGGGTTAAAGGGGTTCAAATGACTGATTGTTCCAAGGTTGGTCTTATAGCAGGACACATTCCAGAAATACTTGGGTGTGTTGCAGTCACGATGGCGTCTTGAGCCATAGTGCAAGCTTGAATATAACCTTCTGACCTTGATCTTTCTCAAGCACTCACACCACTTGCCCTAACCTGTACGAAATAGATTTCCATTTCCCATTACCCATTTTGCAAAACAAGGGGCCTCCAACAATGCAGTTGAAGTCAAAAGTTTACATACACATTGTAGAATCCGCAAAATGTTAATTATTTTACCAAAATAAGAGGGAACATACAAAATGCATGTTAGTTTTTATTTAGCACTGACCTGAGTAAGATTTTTCACATGAAAAACGATTACATGTAGTCCACAAGAGAAAACAATAGTTGAATTAAAAAAAAAAAAAAAAACTTTTTTTGACCCTGTTATTCTTAATACTGTGTTGTACTCCTGGCTCTTAATGCACTGTTTCTCCTTCTGAAACATTAGGGCGCAATTGAACCTTCTGTAATAGTTGCATACGAGTCCTTCAGTTGTCCTCAGTGTGAAAAGATGGATCTCAAAATCATACAGTCATTGTTGGAAAGGGTTCAAATACACAAAAATGCTGAAAAACCACTGAATTTGTGAAATGTCTTATTCGGGTCAGTACTAAATAAAAAAATAACATGCATTTTTTATGTATGATCCCTCTTATTTTGGTAAAATAATTAACATTTTGCAGATTCTGCAAGGTGTATGTAAACTTTTGACTACAACTGTATGCATGTGTGTATGAGAGAGAGTGGAAAAAAAAAGATTCAATCACCTTTTGTTGCTCAAGTGCATAAAAGCGTATCAAATCATTTCACTTTTGCTCAACTAAACAAGCATACAAGCATGTGCCAAAGTATGCTAGCCTGCAGCCTTGGAGTATAAACAATAAAAAAGATAACTGTGAGATAAAATTTAAAAATAGAAAAAGCTACAATGTTACATATAGGTGACTCAGAGATTTATAAATCATCTGAAATCTGAATAAATAAGCTTTCCATCGATGTATGGTTTGTTAGGACAACATTTGGCTGAGATACAACTATTTAAAAATCTGGAATCTGAGAGTGCAAAAAAAAAAATAAAAAAAAAAAATACTGAGAAAATCGCCTTTAAAGTTGTCCAAATAAAATTCTTAGCAAAGCACATTACTTATCAAAGAGTAAGTTTTGATATATTTACGATGGAAAATTTACAAAATAGCTTCATGGAACATGATCTTTATTTAATATCCTAATGATTTTTGGCATAAAAGAAAAATCTATATTTATTTTGACCCATACAATGGATTGTTGGCTATTGCTACTTTTGACTGGTTTTGTGGTCCAGGGTCACATGTAGTCACAATTGTCACTTATTTTTATTCTGAGGTTTCCATACTGCAGTTAATGTAGTGTATGACTCTGTCTGCTTCATTTCCGATACAAAAGAGTTTTTCCACAAGACCCGTGGGCTGCGGTTTTACACCAGGATAAGGAATGTTTGAAGTCTTGTAGGGGTTCTGTAAGTCTGTAAATGTCTAATACCATAGCAAAACACTGTTCAGTGATGGTATCATGTACTACATTGAGTGTCACGGTGGGTGAGCGAGATTCTGTTGACGTGTGCTGGCACTTACACACGATTCACATTGTCTGTTTCCTGCCCCCTTTCTCCAGGGTTTCTTTCAGACACTTCCAGACATATATCTTATTTAACATCACAAGCCACCAGAGACCGAAGTGGATATCATTTCAGCTGACAAGCCACTGATATTTGCTATGCTCTTTCACGGTTAGCGATAAGGGGTTAGGACATTGGAAATGCAGCCTAAAGCTCATTCACTCGACAGGAATCCGCTACCTTGGACAATCCCCAGATCTCTTTACAGTGGGACTCTTGTTCTTGACCTGTCCTGGCTTCATGCCTCGTAGAGGCTGTGAGGAGGGGCCTTTGAAAGTGTGTCCATTCCTCTAAAGCTAGTCTTTTATCACCTCCAGCTCCAACTCAAGTCCTGTGTCTCTGTGGCCTTTTCTCTATTCAGCAGGCCGTCTATTTTCAGAACAACTGATTCTTGTCTTCTTTTTTTTTAGACAAACAGAAAAGCCTTTGCTACAGCAGCAATGGATAATTTGCAGTATGAGAGGCTTTGATGCTCTTAGTTAAAGGGGAAATTCTTCCACTGAAGGATGCAAAACAAGTCAATGGGTTTCCTTTACAGACATATACACAACTGTTATGATTTGATGCTTCAGTTGACTCACTGAATCACATATTTTGAAGCAGGATATTGTGGCATTTTTGAATTGGTGCCGTTGTGGGCCGACATACCTCAAAATATGCTCAAGTCACCAAGCAAACATTAAAATGAAGCTGAGCAAAAACAACGCTTTTTTTAGCTACACTACCAGTCAAAAGTTTTTGAACAGTATATTTTTAATGTGTTTTTAAAGAAGTCTCTTCTCAACAAGCTTGCATTTATTTGATCCAAATTACAGCAAAAACAGTACAATTTTGAAATATTTGTACTATTTAAAACAGCTGCTTTCTATTTGAATATATTTTATTCCTGTGATTTCAAAGCTGAGTTTTTAGCATCATTACTCTAGTCACACTATTCACCAGAAATCATATTCAAATAGTTTTTTCAGGTTTCTTTAATGAATAGAAAGTCAAGAAGAACAGCATTTATCTGAAATTTATATTTTTTGTAACATTATAAATAATCACTTAATAAATATATAATAAATCACTTTTGATCAATTATCCTTGCTAAATAAAAGTATTAATTTCTATAATTTCTTTAAAAAAATACATGAATCATTTTATTATTATTTTAATTATATATATATACACACACACACACACACACACACACACACACAGACTCCAACCTTTTGAATGGTACAGTGTATAATGTTACAAAAGCTTTTTATTTCAGATAAATGCTGATCTTTGGATCTTTCTATTCATCAAAAATCCTAAAAAAAATGTACTCAGCTGTTTTAAATATTGATGGTAATAATAATAATAATAATAATAATAACAATAATAATAAAATTAATGTTTCTTAAACCGCAAAATCAGCATATTAGAATGATTTCTGAAGGATCATGTGACACTGAAGACTGGAGTAATGATGCTAAAAATGTAGCTTGCTTTGATCACAGGAATAAATTACATTTTAAAATATATTCACATAGAAAATTATAAGTATAAGGTTGGGAACCTAGACTGGTTATATAAAATATATATATACAGTAACTGAATGATTTGCCTTGACGGACTGCATTAAAATAGTCTAAAAGTGTCTCTTGTATTACTATTTGAAGTCTGATTTTCAAGCAAATTGCTCTCCTTTTCAGTAAATAAACACAGCATGTGACCAATGAAAGGGATTTCTGAGCTAATGTTTCTCTTTAGCCAAAAATATACAGGGCCTTTTGGGAATTCTGATTCCTGAGGTAAAATCATTTATGAGATGATTCTTTTAGTCAATAAAACACTGCATAACCAGCAAAGCCTGCTTTCTGAACAAATGACTCCTTTTAGTGAATCAAAAACACTATATTCATAATTTGAATGGCCAATGAGACCCAACTAGTGTAATTATTGACACATTGTTTATATACCCATGTGTATTTAATTGTTAGCACAAAAATGAAGGAATAAATACAAATATATACCACCCACTCAGTTTTGTTCTTTTTTTTCCTTCTAAAACAATCCCAGAAATGTTACGGAATTGCAGTTGGAACCTGAATCATTTAGTTCTCTATGATTCCCATCTCAATTATAAGTGATTCACAGATAGTGTGTATGGGGACAGATGATAGCAGACTTTTTGTCTTGAACTGTAAGCTGAGAAGCCAAAATAATGAACAGTATTCAATAACAGTCCTTTTTAAGGGGCCATGCTTTCTTTTCTGCACAGGAATAAAGACCCAGACCTATTCAGTGGCACTCCTATTAAATGCCCTGTGAATGTATGTATGAACTCTGTCTTACATACATAGGTGTGGTTTAGTGCACAGCTTCAAATCTATTATAGGATGTAGGACAGAAGTCCCATTCTCTCCCAGTCCTTAATTCCCATTACACTGAGGCTCAGTGTACAGTAGCCATCCAAGCAAATAAGTATTGTTAACAAGATCAGAGACTCCCTCTGTTCTCTTTAATCCATTAATTGACTTTTGGTTCGACCCAGCGATTTGGACTCACAACAGCGGAAAAAAGCTTTTCATAACAATAGTCATTATGCTTGACTAGCTTCCACTGCATACTGCCAATCAGACTCCAATATGAGGAAAGACTGCACATAATGTGTACATGGACTATTTCTTCAACAAGTTCTTACACAATATTGCCCTCTAATGAACAGGTTTGACTACTTGAGTCATTTCCATGAGCACTAATCTTAATGTTTAAGCATTTAAAGATATTCTAGGGAATTGTGTCCTAATTTTATAGCAAAAGTTTGGACAGGACCCTTTTTTATTCTAACATGACAATGCCTCTGTGTATAAGGCAAAGTTCATAGAGAAATGTTTGATTGAGTCACTATGGAAGAACTTGACTGGTCTGCATAAAGCCAAGTCCTAATCCCAGCTGAACACCTCTGGTGTGACTTTAAATGCAGACCTTGAGCCAAAAACTCAGACCAAACACCAATGACTTGTGCATATGGATAGTCATTTTAGACACTTCCAAAACTGAAGCAACAGAAATGGAAATACAATTTTTAAATACATGAATTATGCTTCCATCTTTGTTGCTACAGTTTTGGAAGTGCCTTTTTCTGTTCTAAAGAAGGGGGTGTACCTATACTTTTGCCCATATAGTGTATGCACAAGTCATTGGTGTTTGGTGATGAGTTTTTGGCTCAAGGTCTGCATTTAAAGTCACACCAGAGGTGTTCAGCTGGAATTAGGACTTGGCTTTATGCAGACCAGTCAAGTTCTTCCACAGTGACTCAATCAAACATTTCTCTATGAACCTTGCCTTACACAGAGGCATTGTCATGTTAGAATAAAAAAGGGTCCTGTCCAAACTTTTACTATAAAATTAGGACACAATTCCCTAGAATATATTTATATGCTTAAACATTAAGATTAGTGCTCATGGAAATTACTCAAGTAGTCAAACCTGTTCATTAGAAGGCAATATTGTGTAAGAACTTGTTGAAGAAATAGTCCATGTACACATTATCTGCCGTCTTTCCTCATATTGGAGTATGATTGGCAGTATGCAGTGGAAGCTAGTGGAAAATGCACATTCATTCTCTGCCAGCAGATGGTGCATAAGGAACAGCAGAAATTAAAGAATTAAAATGTAAAATATAGAATTAAAATTTCCTGACAATTTACTTAACACTATGTCCTCCAAAATGTTCATGCCATTTTTTTTAGTCGAAAAGAAATTAAGGTTTTTGAGGAAAATATTCCAGTATTTCTCTCCATATAGTGGACTTCAATGGGATCAGTGGGTTGACAATCCAAATTGCAGTTTCAATGCTGCTTCAAAGGGCTCTACATGATCCCAGCCAATAAATAAGGGTCTTATCTAACAAAATGATCAGTCATTTTCTAAAAAAAATAATATTTTTTTTTTTAACCACAAATGCTCCTAGCTCTGTGTCCACATCTTCATGCATTACGTAGTCATGTTGGAAAGGTTACATGTGATGTAGGCAGAAATACCAAGCCAGTGTGTACAAAGCAAAATTGCAAAAAAAGTCAAATGGCCTTTACAAAAAAGGTAAAACAATGATGTCTGATAATTTGATGGATAAAAAGTTGGAGGAGAAAATAAATATTTTGCCCTACCCTACCTTTTTGAACCAAAGTACACAGGCGAAGAACTAACCATACATGACCTTTCCTATGTGATTATGCCTGAAGTATGGAGAAAAATCTTGGAATGTTTTCCTCAAAAACCTTAATTTCTTTTCGACTGAAGCAAAAAAAAGACATTAACGTCTTGGATGACACGGGTTGAGTAAATTATCAGGAAATTTGAATTCCAGAGTGAACTAATCCTGTAAGACCTTTTATGGCATAAAATCTGATACAATTGAATTTAAGGATCTGCAGAAACCCTGTTTTTTGCTCTTCCATCATGTCTTTTTAATCATCCAGCTTTTTTTAATTGGGCCTCATCAATGTGTCAAACACCAGACAAGGTCCTTGACTGTCCTTTGTGCCTTCTAAGTACTCTCTGTTCCCCTTCAATGGGTCTGACATCTCCTCTCCCACAACACAGCTGTCCACCTTGACTCTGACCACTACTGTGCTTCACAGTTTCTTCTTTCTTCTTCTCTAACCTCTTTTGACAAACTCTATCTCTCACGCTCTCATTCTATACTCCCCCTCCTCATCTCGCAGGCTTGTTCTCCCCAGGAACTCCTAAGGGGTATAAATGCAGCTCTGCTTCCCCACAGTATGAGCTCATTCCCAACTTGGCAGCCCGGAGGAGCGAGCGGAAAATTGACACGAAAACACATCATTTGCAAAAACAAGTCGAGGAATGCAGAACAAAATACTCTTATCGCAAAAACACTCATAAGGAGCATGTCACTGGCTCCAAGCACCGGGTTGCTCTGTTTTGTTAAAACAAAACATTATTATTAATAATTTTTCCTAATCCTTGAACAACTTTGTAATGATAAGCTGCTATCATGTTTAGGAGCTCAGTCATAGCTTTAAATGGAATACATTTTTGCTCATTAGAAAAGTAATTCAAGATAATCACTATCATAGGCCGTGTGCTAAAATGAGTTCCAGAGTTGACATCCAGAATGACGTTTCTTAATTTGATTAATTTGACCATTTAGGAACAAAAACAAGGAAAGAGCAACTCCACTGTGCTGACATGGTGGAAATAAAGCCATCATTACCATACTGGAAAATTATTGTTCTCATGGTAAGATATGAAGCCAAGAAAAAGAGACATGTCGCTGAACCAACCTGAATGTCTTGCTTCTTGAAGTCTTACACAAATGTTTCTTTTTCCCATTACAGTAGCTGTGGAACAAAAAACACATTTCACCCACCACTTAAAGCAATACCTCACTCGAAAATTAACATTTTGTCATCATTTACTCTATTTTATGTTATTCCAACCTGTATTAAGAAATATATTAGGCAGAGTGTATAATCTGCTCTTTTTCATTACAAAAGTAGACAGCCATTTACAGTGCCTTGCAAAAGTATTCATACCCCTTTGTGTTTTGTTATGTTGCTGCCTTATGTTAAACTGCTTTAAACTATTTTCTTCCACATCAATCTACACTCCATACACCACAATAACAAAGTAAAAACAGAATTGTCACAACTTTGTAAATGTATTAAAAATAAATAAGTACATTGCATCAATATTCATACCCTTAACTCAGTACTTAGCTGAAACACCTTTACAGCTTTAAACCTTTTTGGTATGATGCGACAAGATTTGCACATCAACATTTGGCAATTATCTGCCATTCTTCTCCAAGCTTGGATGGGGACAGACAGAAATGTTTGATTGGATTCAAGCCATTCATAGAGTTGTCTATAAACAACTCTTGCTGTGTAATTAGGCTCTTTGTCCTGTTGAAAGGTAAACCTTCTGCCCAGTCTGACTTCTGAATGCTGGACTGGGTTTTTATTAAAGCTCTTTTGGTATTTTGGTACATTGTTATTTCCTTCTACTCTGATGAGTCCCTAAGTCCCTGCCACTGAAAAACAGCCCCACAGCATGAGGCTGCTACCAGCACACTTTATTTTTGGGATGGTACTTTGGAGGTGATGACCAGTGCCTGGTTTCCTCCATACATTATGCTTGAAATTGAGATTAATCAGACCACAGAATCTTGTTTCTAACAGTCTGAGAAACCTTTAGGTGCTTTTTTGCAAATTCCAAGTGTGTTTATGGTGGTCTTGCCACACCACCATAAAGCCCAGATCGGTGGAGTGTTGCAGTGATGTTTGTTATTCTGTAGGTCTCTTCTATCTCCACATGTGACATGGAGCTCAACTAGAGTGACCATCAGGTTCTTGGTCACCAGTCTAACCAAGGCCCTTCTCCATCTGTTGCTCAGTTTGACCAGGAGGCCAGCTCTAGGAAGAGTCCTGGTTGTTTCAGATTTCTTCCATTAAGGGTAATGAAGACTACATGCTTCTGTAAACCTTCAATGCATCAGATTTTTTGAACTCTTCCCCAGATGTGTGGCTTGATGCAATCCTGTTTCTGAGCTCTACAGGAAGTTTTTTTGACACTAGGGCTTGGTTGTTACTCTGATATGCACTTTCAGCTGTGTAACGTTTTTATTAAGACGCGTGCCTTTCTAATCATACCCATTCAATTGAATGTGAACTTTACAAGCAATATGAATGCTCTTGAGCTCAATTTAAACTGACCCAGATGAGGGTATGAATGCTTATGCAGTGGAATTTAAGTCATTTAAGTTTTTTATTTTTAATGAATTTGCAAACATTTGCTTTTCCATTATGGTGTATGGAGTGTAGATTGATGAGGTAAAAATATATATATAATTTCAAGCAGTTTAACATAAGACAGCAACATAACAAAATGTAAAAAAAATAAATAAAAATAAAGGGGTATGAATACTTTCGCAAGGCACTGTATAAGCTTCAAAACTGATAAAAAAAAACACCTTTAAAGTATTATAAAAGTTGTTCAGATGACTAGTACACTATATTCCAAGTCAAAATATTAAAATATTTTGGCTACACAATAAAAGCCAATGGGAGTCAACAGATGGGTTTTTTGGACCCCATTGACTTCCATTATATTGACAGTTCAAAATATCTTCTTTTGTGTTCTGCAGAAAGGTCATACAGATTTGAAATGATCATTTTTGATTTTCATGTTTATTCACTGATAATCTGTCCATCCATCGAACACCTCAAGTTTAATTTCCAGAACAGTAAATACTTACCGAATACGCAATAGACAACTGTTGTGTACACTACAGCATGCATCCCTGAAACCAGACAAACATATGATTATTCATGATGGATATAAAAGCAGTTTCTGCTAAACATTAAAGGGATAGTTCACCCAAAAATTTAAATTCTGTCAATAATTACTCAACACCGTTGTTCTTTATTCATCTTTGGAACACAAATAAGATATTTTTGATGAAATCAGAGAGCTTTCTGACCCTGAATAGACAGCAACGCAACTACCACGTTCAAGATCCAAAAATGCGCATCAAGACTGACATAGAAGAGAATATATTGTTGAATAAAGTAATTTATGTTATTTTCTTTGTTGAATCACTGATGTTACATGGACTATTTTAACTATGTCCTTACTACCTTTCTGGGCCCTGAACGTGTCAGTTGCGTTACTGTCTATGCAGGGTCAGAAAGCTCTTGGATTTCATCGAAAATATCTTAATTTGTGTTCCGAAGATGAATGAAGGTTTTACGGGTTTGGAATGATATGAGAGTGACAGAATTTTCATTTTTGGGTGAACTATCCCTTTAAGCACATCTGAAAGGACTTGAGTAAATGATTTGGTCATTTTGGAGATTCCCAGCAGTGCTCGGAGTGTGAATAGTCAATGTCAGGACTGGCAGACAGAGACAGCTGTAGAGAGTCTGATGTGACTGCTTTGCAGATGTTACCACAGACACACTTCCAACACTCATCTGGATGCCTGACCTCACAAAAGGACTCCCATAGTAATGGCCACTTTTAAGCGCTCCCCATCAGCCCTGCATGAATGCATGCTGTTTTTCAAGCCGTTATGAACCAGAACATTTATATACGCCATAAATATTGCACTGCAACACAAAGGTATTATATCAGCACAGTTAGCTGATTAGAGAAAGGGCTTCCCAAACAGCTGAGCAAATAGAAAATTCAGCCGTAATCATGGCAGATTAATGCACATATTTGGGATAATAGTCCTCCACTTTGGAGCTTTGGGTTCATTTATGGTTCAGACCATGAGAAGGAGAGGGAGGAAGGATTATGGGAGAAAGAGAACGAAAGAATATAAATGAATCTCAATCTGTCGTTCTCTGAGCCAATTTCAGTTCACGCAGATGCCCAGAGCAATATCTAAAAAAGACATAATTCATTCACACAGAACTTAACTAAAACAAATGTACAAAATAGCACTCCCCAAATGGAATAAAATGCCTGCAAATACCTGTTAAACGTTAAACCAAATGAAAAGGCTTCACATGTAAAGAGTCTTCTGCTTTCCTGACCACATACCTTGAACAGAAACTGATAACACATTGAAAAGCAATCAATTGGCCTTACTGCTTTAACACTGAGCTGTTGTGGCCACGTGGGGGAAGAGAGCAGAAATCAAGCTGTCTAAACCGGTGTTCAGTTATGACAGACAAACGACCACAGAAAAAACACAAGTTAAAAAACAGAGAGAAAAATCTTCTCTGAGGTTCTCTATAAACAGTCCCAAATATTTACGGTGGACCTCACGGTGAACCGCTTAGCACTGCTTCTTTGGCTCTCACATGTGTATTTGCTCTGTAAGCACAGGTGATTGTCAAACACTGACTGCCAGGATCACTCGTTTTAATAGAAGATAAATATTTTTGCATTACTTAATCATATTGTTCTGAACCTGTATGCTGTTGTTATTTATTATAATAATTATTATTACAACTTTTTAGGATTATGAGAGAATAATGATTTAAATGAGTGGGTTTTTTGCATGATGGTCACTATAAATTACTTTTTATACTTTTTACTTTTTTTTTATTCCACATTATAACAGCATACTATGGAAGCTAATTTCTGCCACCTAATAAAAAAAATTGTAAATTCACAATTGCTTTTTAATGTTTATCTCAGACCTTTTTTTTTTAGAATTGGTTGCAAGTTATAAACTTAAAAATGCAAGTTTATATCTTACAATTCAGACATTTTTTAAGAATTCTATCTTTAATCTCACAATTTCTCACAATTTTAACTTTTTTTCTTGGAATTCTCAGTTGCCATCTCATAATTCTGACAAGTGTTTCTGAATTCTGAATTCATATTCCACAACTGAATAAAAAACTAAAAACTAATTGCAGTTTTTTAATCTCAAAATCCTGCCTTGCAAATACAATTTTAATAAAACTTTTCTTCTCAGAAAAGCAAGTTATAAATTCCAAATTGCGAGATATACACCACTAGTGATTTTTTATGTTTTTAAAGAAGTCTCTTCTGCTCACAAAGCCTGCATTTATTTGATCCTAAGCACAGCAAAAACAGTACAATTTTGAAATATTTTTACCATTTAAAATAACTGTTTTCTATTTGAATACATTTTAATATGCAATATATTCTTGTGATCAAAGCTAAATTTTCATCATCATTAATCCAGTCTTCAGAGTCACATGATCCTTCAGAAAGCATTGTAATATGCTGATTTACTGTTCAAGAAACATTTATTATTATTATTATTATTATTAATATTTAAAACAGTTGAGTCTTTTTTTCAGTATTATTTGATGAATAGAAAGATCCAAAGATCACCATTACTCTAAAAAAAAAAAAAAAAGCTAAAAAAAATTTTGGAAAGAAATTACAGAAATTAATACTTTTATTTAGCAAGGATTCAATAAATTGATTAAAGATGATGATAAAGACATATAATGTTACAAAAGATTTTTTATTTGAGATAAATGCTGTTCTTCTGATCTTTCTATTCATCAGAGAAACCTGAAAAAAAAATACTTGTCTGTTTTCAACATAATAACAACAATAAATGTTTTTAGCAGCAAATCAGAACATTAAAATGACTTCTGAAGAATCAAGTGACTGGAGTAATGATGCCAAAAAATCAGCTTTGAGATCTGGAATAAATTACCTTTTAAAATATAATTAAATTGAAAGCAGTTATTTTAAACAGTAAAACTATTTTAAAATTTTACTGTTTTGCTGTACTTTGGATCAAATAAATACAGGCTTGGTGAGCAGAAGAGATTTCTTACTGTTCAAAAACTTTTGACTGGTAGTGTAAACTTGCAATTATACATTTCTGTCTTTCAGATATGCGAGAAAAAAAAAGTCAGGATCACAACACAGTGATAAAAATTCACAGTTAACCTTTTTTATCCCATGATAGAAACAAGCTTTCATAGAATACAGGTTAGAATTAATGACAAAAGTTTATTTTTTTGGTGAACTATCCCTTTAAATCGATGCTAAAATCTCTTTGTCTTTGGGGGAAAAAAAAGCTGAATAACAAACAGGGCTGTGTTGAGATTTGATAAGAACGACAATAGTAATTTACACGCCAACCATGACAACTGGGAGTGACCGGAGGAGCAGGCCGAAAGCCTCTTGAGGCAGCAGACTCATGTGGATCCATCTACTCGACTGAATTGTTTTAGAATGACTAATGCCACATACTAATGCATAAAAGAAAACTACAATACAAACCACTGCTCATGACTACAGCGGCCTGCCTAAATATAAAACAGAGTGTGTGGCCACGATTTCGATTTTGAAAAATGTTTCTTTATAAACCACAGATTTATTGCCAGAATGGATATATATCTATATTCACAGCACAAGCAAGACGACAAAGAAACAAACCGAACAAAGACCTTTTCATCTCCTAGGTTTCGAATATGATTTCTAATCCAATGCAGAGACACGTTTGAGCTTCCCAGTGCATTGCAGTCGTCTGCACGACCGCAGTTTTCCTTCACCACAGCTCAAACTAATTACCAGACGTACTTCACAAGCCAAACAAACTGCAGCCTGCGTTTTGTCTCTGATACTGCGTAATAAGACATTTCCCCTTTGACACTTCACAAGAAAACAAACCTGCTTTGCCTTGTACTTTCCCTATCGCTCTAACAGGTGTTGTTTTGTAACATAGTTCGTTATAGAAATGTAAAACATTTAATAATTCATACTGAGTAGATTTAGATTCTTTAGACTTCTCAGACTTCATTCAAAGGGATGCAAAACTATTCAGCTCTGCTACAATGTTTTCCTCCAGCCTGAAGCATTTGGAGCACTTTTGCCTGCCAAAATTGTGAAACAGGAAAAAAAAGACAATTGTGAAGAATGGATAGGACAGTTTTGCTTTTTTTTTTTTTTTTTTTTTTTTTAAGTGGAAAAAAAACAGTGAGTCGGATGAAGGGAAGAAAATGTGGCTTCTTTTCCTGCTGCATTCTTTCCTTCATCAGGAATTCACTGAGGTTTTGGCAGGCAGATTTTATTACTGGAGTCTATCTCCTTTACTTGAAGAAGGACAGACTGTATGGAGAGCGCGGTGCAGGAGACTGAGTTATAAATCAACATACAACCTTTCTACTTCATCTATTCATAAATAACAGCCATAAGACTGGGTCAAAGCAACCTCACACTACTGGTGATAAAAAACAGCTCATAAATAATATTCTCGGATTACACGAGGCCTAGTCCAGATTTTATGCTTTACTAATCTCACTTCAATATATTTTAAAAAGCCCTGCCCTGACATGGTTTTTTATTAACTTCTGTTCATCTGATGTGGATTCCACGGCATCACTCCTCTGAGGCATTCACACCAGCAAGACCAGGCTCATCACGACAGCACTGTTAATGCATGTCAGTGTAGCAGAAGATTCGTGCACGATCTCAAACATTTAGTGTCTGGCCAAAGCAAACATGAGGGGAAAACACCATCCCTGTCCATGACAGCAGGAATCTATCTGAGAGAAGCTTATAAAAACAGAGCGACGGCGCTATAAAAGAGTGGATTGTGATGGCGAGTTTGTACCAGCAACAAAACCAACATCCCAACCTCGCATTAATCTGCTCAGAACAGCCGCATTCGACACCGGCTCTGTGCTCTATTCAGGACGTAAAGTACTGAGAGAATGGGCCTGTTATGAGACAGTTACACTTGCATACAGAGACTATGGGAATAAAGCTCTCTAGGGCCTTCCCATGCTTCACAGCTGAAGTGAGTAAGCTGTTTTGTACACTGCTGAAATGTTTTGTCATGTGGACTAAAACGTGTTCACGTGGTAAATCAATTGGTTTATATTAATAAGAATATCTTATATAACCAAGTAGGTGTCATTTGTAATTGATTATGTTTTAGTTGTTCTATAATAACGTTTTTTTTTTTCAATTGATTTTTAATACTGTGTTGTTTTCTGAATGATCCACAGCTGTTTTTTTTTTTTTGTTTAGTGATAGTTGTTCATTAGTCCCTTGTTTGTCCTGAACAGTTCAACTGCCTGCTGTTCTTTAGAAAATTCCTTCAGGTCCCACAAATTCTTTGGTTTTTCAGCATTTTGTGTATTTGAACCCTTTCCAACAGTGACTGTATGATTTTGAGATCCATCTTTTCACACTGAGGGACTCATATGCAACTATTACAGAAGGTTCAATTGCTCACTGAGGGAAAAACTATGCAGTATGCCG
Source organism: Cirrhinus molitorella (assembly GCA_033026305.1). Taxonomy (NCBI): domain Eukaryota; kingdom Metazoa; phylum Chordata; class Actinopteri; order Cypriniformes; family Cyprinidae; genus Cirrhinus; species Cirrhinus molitorella. The sequence continues at coordinate 29,396,140 of CM065129.1, read as the reverse complement.
GGTGTGAAAACTTTTGAACAGAATGAAGATGTGTACATTTTTCTTATTTTTCCTAAATATCATATTTTTTCCATTTAGTACTGCCCTTTAGAGACTACAGAATATACTTACATGTTTCCCAGAAGACAAAAGTTCAATTTACACAGATCTTAAAATTAAAAAAGGTTTTCATCCCTTGGCTCTTAATGCATTGTTTTTTTCTTCTGGATCATCAGTGAGCATTTGAACCTTCTAATAGCTGTAATAGTCCCTCAGTTGTCCTCGGTGTGAAAAGATGGATCTCAAAATCATACAGTCATTTATGACTATGTAAGTAATGATTTCATTTCCACCGTCAAACAACTAATAAATTATACAGAGAAAGTGAGCAAAGAGCATCAACAAAGCTTTTTGAAACTCTTAATCAGTTACCACTGTGTCGCAAAATGATTCACTGTCAAACAACAATCTAATTGGAACACTTCACTGTTTTGAAGTGTTCCAATTAGATTGCGTATTGCAAGAATTCAAAATGCGTATTGCGAATCATTTGATTCAGAACAGGAATTCAAAGCGCATATCGGGAATCATTTGATTCAGAACATGAATTCAAAGCGTGTATCATGAATCATTTGATTCAGAACATGAATTCAAAGTGTGTATCATGAATCATTTGATTCAGAACAGGAACGAACACAAAAAGCAGGATTTATCACATTAACCAATCACAGTAGAACATAACCAGTCATATCCAACCATACTGCAAGTTTTAGAGGGTGTGTTAAAACTTAATAGGCTGAAGGGATATGAGAGAGACATGGACTCCCGCTGTAACTTCACCTGCTGGCGTTGCTATTGGACAATGTTCCTTTAGAAAAACAAGTGATTTATACACTTTTTAATGTTAGATTTTGTAATATTGACATTGTTCTATTTTTGTAAAAAAAAATTAGCATTACATCACTTGCTCCCCAATGGATCCTCTGCAGTGAATGGGTGCCGTCAGAATGAGATCTGATAAAAACATCACAATAATCCACAAGTAATCCACATGACTCAATTCATTTGACTCATCATTTAACGTCTTATGAAGTGAAAAGCTGTGCGTTTGTAGAAAAACAAATCCAACTTCAAGCAAGTCCCCTAGTCATAATATTGCTTCCTCCAGTGAAAAAGCCGTTTAGTCTGATTCAGGAGACAAATCACAGATCAAGCACTGCTTACAAGCCAAAACAGTTCAAAACAAAAATACTGGTGGATTTTGATGTGAGACGACAACACATAGGCTTTTTCACTAGAGAAAAGCATAATGCTGAATTTCTCCAAATCTTTTCAGATGAACAAACAAACTCATCTACATCTGGTTTGAGGGAGAAGTAAATTTTCAGCAAGTATTTAGTTTTGGATAAACTATTCTTTTAAGCTTAAAGGTCATGCCAGGCTAAAATAGCCCTTTAAAGATATAGCTCATCTGAACATAAATATTCTGTCATTATTTATTCACCCTGCCTGTCTGACCTGTTTTTTGTCAAGCACTAGGATAATTTGCTAAAGCTAGCTCTTACAACAGCATAGAGAACACATCCTGTCAGATAAAAAAATAAATAAAAATTTGCTCTTGCATGATATCATGATGATTGCGGTCATATTTCACTTGAGAGCTACACAAATGGGAAGATTTTCAGCAAATAATGGAACCTGTCTGTTTGTTCTCAAACTTATTGTTCACTGCGAGATTTTTTAAAATTCTCCAGCTCTGAAACTTTGATCTGAAAACAGTCCCATGATTTAACGTTTTGACAGTGATCTGGGCCTGTGGTGCATGAGGTGTTGGATTTTTAAACGCCCCATATGTCGTTAACAACAGATTCACACCAGCACAAATGAGCCACATATAAGAATTCAGTTTCTGTTGTGCAACATTAAAGTTATATGATGCAAAGATGTGCAATAAATGTCCCGCACTGACTTTGTTATCCTCTTGTGTATCAAATTTTAGTTCAAGAGCAGGCGCAGCTGTAAACAGCACTCAGACTCTAAGAAGAGTCCCGTTGCTTTTTAATTAATAGCATGAGGACTCAGAGACAGAGATGAGATGATGCAGAGACTGGGCTGCAGCTGCGTGTCCTCTTGTTCAACCTCTATCTTTTGTCCGATTGAGCACAAAAAATCCAGTATCCCAGGAGAGAGCCTAGTCTCCCTAATATTCTGCCAAGCACAGGCTAATACATCCTCCTTCCCCGGCACATCCCCAACATCGAATTCCCTGAGCCAACAGTTTGCACGCTTAAGATTAGGAGCTCCAACATCTTTAAAGACAAAATCCAGCTCATTCCTCTACACTTATATGAAGATAAATGCATCTTCTCCAGGAGTTTAGATATTATGTATGGCTGCCAGTGCAGTGTCTGGATTTACGATGAAGATCCGGAGCCACGGAGCCAGTCCAGTTCTGAAACCGTTAACTGTCAGTAAGGACCAAATGTGAAGCAGCTGTTATTACGCAATGCTTCCTAAATGACCCACAACAATCGCCTCAGGGGGAACTGGCACAACCTAGTCAGATTGTAAACTGCTGACCTTACAGGTACAATCCCATCTGAAGACTTCCTAAGCCAATCTGCAGTGAAGGTGTTGCAGATTTATGTGCATAGTTTTCCAGGGTGTTGAGTGAAGAGGACGCTGAAAGCTGTCAAACTTAACTTCTCCCTCCACTGCTGAGGAATAAGCAGGATAATTTTTTTTTTTTTTTGGTCAGAACAAAGGTTGACAGAATTTGTGACATAATGCTATTAATTAGCAATAAAAAAGCTTACTCATCCTTTGCAGTGAGGCACTTAGAATGGAAGTGAAATGGGCTAATTTGTAAATATTAAAATATTTGATACAATAGTATACCCACAAGACATAAATGTTTGAATAAATATGATTTGAGTGAACCCTAAAACCCTAGAACAACTGTAAAAGATTATGATTTAAACAGCTTTAAAGCTCAAATAAAACACTGGTTTAATATACACTATCAGTCAAAAGTTTTTGAACAGTAAGATTTTTGATGTTTTTTTTTTAAAGAAGTCCATTTTATCCATACAGGAAAAATATTTTTACTATTTCAAATAACTGTTTTCTATTTAAAAAATTTAATTTATTCTTGTGATCAAAGCTAAATTTTCAGCATCATTACTCCAGTCTATAGTGTCACACAATCCTTCAGAAATCATTCTAATATGCTGATTTGCTGTTCAAGAAACATTCATTATTATTATCAATATTTAAAACAGTTGAGTACGTATTTTCAGGATTCTTAGATGAATAGAAATATCCAAAGATCACCATTTATCTGAAATAAAAATCTTTTGTAATATTATACACTCTACCATTCAAAAGCTTGTAGTCAGTATAATTTTTTGGAGGAGAAAGAAATTATAGAAAGCAATACTTTTATTTAGCAAGGATGCTTTGAATTGATCAAAAGTGATGATAAAGACATTTATAATGTTACAAAATTATTTACATTTCAGATAAACGCTGTTCTTCTAAACTTTCTATTCATCAAAGAAACCTGAAAAAAATCTACTCATCTGTTTTTAACATAATAATAATAATAATAATAAAAATCTGAATATTAGAATGATTTCTGAAGGATCTGACTGGACTAATAATGTTAAAAAAATCAGCTTTGAAATCACAGGAATAAATTACATTTTAAAATATATTCAAATAGAAAACAGTTATTTTGAATAGTAAAAATATTTCTAAATTCTGTACTTTGGATCAAATAAATGCAGGCTTGGTATGCAGAGTTTTTAAAACAAAAAAAATCTTACTGTTCAAAAACTTTTGACTGGTAGTGTAAGAATTAATGTTTTTTTTACATTACTGCTTTTAACTGCTTTTACTTGTATTAAATCTAAAATATTAAAACACGTCTATGACTTGTGAAGTCAAAAATAGTTCAAATATTTAATCCTTGTTTTAAATAATCAAAAAAAGCTGATATGAATCTACCACTCTAGTCAAAGCTGACAATACAATTAGCATGCCAAAAATGTGATGGCGCAGCAAAATTTTGTACAACAGAATTTACTTCAGAAAGTGGAAAATTTGCAGAGTGGAGCCTGAAGCGGAATTTGGGAGAGTTGATTTATTGCAGGGCGTCTCTGCTCTTTATGTGTCCATAATACAAGGTCTTCCTCTGTGGTTTTTAAGAGGCAATCGTAATGGAAGCCAACACCTAGCAGAACAACTGCACACCTGTCTGGGGTTGAAGGTGTGTGCAGTGCGCACAAAGGGATAAAGGGAAGGATGAATTCTATATCCTTGACCTTAACTTTACTTCAGGCTGGCAATTCCCCTAAAAAGCTTCCATGAAACATTAGATTGAACCATGCACTTTCCTCATCTTCTTGGACGCTGATGAACATGAACTTCTGACATGTTGCTTTAATGGAGGACTCGTGAATGTTCTGCCAGTAAATGATAAAGTGAGCTCAATTTTCCACATCAGTCAGGAGACTGGTCTGGACAAGTTTCACAGCGCCCAAACAGAATCCCCAGATGTAGAATAAGCGATCCCTGTCTGCACACTGAGAGTGTTGATAGCCAGACCAGTGAGTGTAATGTTGCTGTTAGAGGAAAGGTTAATAAACAAACTTACATTTTAGACAGACACAATATTGCTAGTGTCTTCTTGTTGTTTTGCTTAGCAAACGACGTTCTAAACGAAGCCAAAGCAGAATCGACTTGCGCGTCCCGAGCAAAACTCGCTAGCCTAGTAGTGATGTTCGATTCTTGAACGAATCGTTCTTTTGAGCTAGTTCACAAAATCGAACCGAATCGAACTTTAGTTCCGGGTTGATAACGCAAGACGCACGGCCGAAGTAGCACGTCCGACTAAAAAAGAACCGAATGAGCCGGTTCAACGAACGGTCGAAGTTTGCCGATGTTTACCGAAGATCTTAACGAGTGCTGGCACTGTACGAGCCTGATGCGCGGTCTTAAAGAATTAGTTCACTTTCAGAACAAAAATAATGTACTCACCCCCTTGTCGTCCAAGATATTCATGTCTTTCTTTTTTCAGTCCTAAAGAAATTATGTCTTTTTAGGATTTCTTTCTATTAAATGGACATCTATTAGAACTTCCAAAAAGTTCCAAGAAAGAAGGGCCTTATCTAGCAAAACAATAGATTATTTTCAAAACAAATTGACAATTTATATACTTTTTAACCTTAAATGCTCGTCTTGCTAGTCTGTGTAATCCGGGCCAATACAGTTCTCATCTCATTTTTGTCTTCAACATCAAAATCATCCTACAACACTGTTTTACCTTTTTTGGAAAAGACTGTTTGATATTCCTTGTATGTTCACTTTGAAAACACTGGGTTGGTACTTCTGCAGCGATGTGGGACGATTTTGAAGTTGGGGAAGAAAACGAGATGGAATTTTTTGACATACCCGATCGTTTCACAAGATAAGACCCTTCTTCCTCAGCTGGGATCGTTTAGAGCCCTTTGAAGCTGGATTTAAACTATTTTGGAAGTTCAAACTCGGGGGCACAATAGAAGTCAATTTTATAGAAAGAATCATGTTTTTCTCAAAACACAATTTCTTTACAACTGAAGAAAGAAAGACATGAACATTTTGTATGACAAGGGGGTGAGTACATTACCTGTAAATTTTTGTTCTAAAAGTGAACTAATCCTTTAAGCTTATTCAATAACAGACAAAACGTTCTGGATATATGCTTATAACTGATTTTATTAAATTAGTGATTTTATTATTTAGTGACTCGCACATAAAGTCACTTGCTAACAATGTAACCTGCAGGAAATCCCCACACTAATAATGAACAGTGACAGACTGTCTAGAATCTGCAAACACAGAAAAGCAGAGTGATACAAACAGTGAAAATCAGAACGTTTTGAACACTGCGTGTATTTCAGTGAGAGAAAATTTATTATATAATGTAAGCATTTTACATTTAAACGGTTAGTTCACCTAAAAATAAAAATTATCCCATGATTTACTCACCCTCAGGCCATCCTAGGTGTGACTTTCTTCTTTCAGATGAATCCAATAATCCAGTTATATATATATGTTTATTTATTTATTTATTTTTATTTATTTATTTGAGGCATTTTTTTATTATAGATGGATGCACTTTATTGGACTTCTTTTGAACTGTAAAAAACACCCACTCATTGCCATTATAAAGCTTGCAAGAGCCAAGAAAAAATTTAATATAACTCTGATTAGATTTGTGTGAAGGAAGAAAGTTACATACACCTAGGATGCCTTGACGGTGAGTAAATCATGGGCTGATTTTCATTTTTGGGTGAACTAAGCCTTGAATGTTTATAAATAACTTCAATGGGATATTATGAAACTAAAACTATTGAAACTAGATGAACTATATGAAACTATTTTACACGCTAATTAATATGGTGGGAAAATTCAAGATGAATTAAAGAGCGTTAACCACAAGTATTAGTGCAGGAAGGATACAAAGAACGTTACATAGCTGTTTTGTACACATCATCACGATATAAATCAAACTCAATAGGAACCAGTTATGGCTTTGATGAGCACATAGAAACTGCATGACAAATACGAGGAGAAAAAAAAAACAAGGAGACTAGCTGAAAGCACTGATGTTGTTGTGACAGAAAGTGGTGGGAGAGGCTGAATTAATATCATCTGCTCAGTGCATATAGTGTATTTTGTACAGAATTGCCTTTTGGGCATATGAAGCACAGATGAATCTAGTTTCAAACTATGACACCCAGTGAACTGAACTGAACTGAACAAAAATGTAATCTTAATTCTTAATTTAATGAAACGCAGTATTTTGGTGAATCTAGTAAAAGTTAAAAGTTTGCATACACTTTGCAGAATCTGTTATTTTTTTATTTAGTACTGACCTGAATAAGACATTACATCAAATGATCACTGATGCTTTGGAAGGAAAAACAATGCATTGAAAGCTGGGGGTGTAAACTTTTGAACAGAATGAGGATGTGTACATTTTTCTTATTTTGCCTAAATGTCTATAATAATGTGAAAAACAGTATTATAAATCAAGTGTAAGTAAGCTTTTGATTTTTATAAATTCTACTACTATTTTCTCTTGTGGACTATATGTAAATGTCTTTTATGTGACATATCTTATTCAGGTCAGTATTAAATAAAAAATAATGCATTTTGTATGATCCCTCTTATTTTGGTACAATTTTGCTGCTTCTGCAAGGTGTGTGTAACCTTTTGATTTCAACTGTATATTTCTCTCTGTGTTTCTCTTTTCCCTTTTATAAAACATAGTGGAACATGAGCTAAAGGAACTAGTGTTTTTACTGTTTTTCTCCCTTTATTCTTGATCCAACCTATGTTTTTCTCATTTTGGCTGAAGCTGCAGGTACAGAACATCCATGGAACAGCAGAATGCCGAAGCGAGTCCAGAAAGCTCTCAGCACTTTGTAATCCTTCAGCTCTTTTCCTAATGACTGACCTTAAAGCCACAGTGTTGTGAGAGATATTGTGCTGTGGTAAAACAGCAGGGCAGCATGGAAACATTAATCCTTGTTAGCCAAAAAATAAAAGTGATTCCTGTCATCATCGATTATAATAATTTATAATTCGCAGAAACACTGGAAATAAACAAAAAAATTCAAGTGAATTAAATTGTTTTAGGATTGTTTGCCCTGCAAATATATAAATGGGGATTAGACTTCTAAATGACCTTTTGCAGTCTTGTGACCACCTCCTGTGACTTAAGTAAACAGATTTCAGCTCACGGCTGGTTCACACTTTCTTTGGCTGGCGCAGCATAAAGCTCTCACACTTACTGGAAATGCAGATCATCGATGAAATCATTGAGGAGCTTTATTAAACGTCTTAAGTAATGTACAGAAACTAAATCTTCCATACAAAAACATTGTCACATATAGGCACTCATGGACTTTAAGTGCTGGATGACATAACGGCATAACAGACTCCAGGGACCTAAAGGTTGGCAGTCCACTTGGTTCCCGAAAAACATCCCATGATTATAAAATGTGAGAAATAATTCGGCAAGCACACTCAAGTCAGAATGTACTTGCTCCAGTACAGGCCGCCATAAATCATTCAGCGCACAGATGGATTTTTAGTCCTCACGTACCACATCTAAAATCAAGACGTCATATTAAGTCATATGCATGTGTCTGTGTGTGGCAAGCAGCTTTCACAGATTGGATGGATCCACTTTAAATGCTTGAGAAAGATTAGGAGAAAAGAATGCAAGCAAGCACACAACACAAAAACCTTATGATAAACATAGCAACTGAGCTGATGCTGGGTTTAAGCACATGTCTGTATATTTTGTTTAGAGAAAACCCAGTGAAGAATTATGGATGCTGGGGGATGTTTTTTGTTTGCAGCTTGCTTGGAGATGATAAATACAAAGACATGTGCAGTTGCAATGAAGATAGAGTCATAAAACACCCAAGTACATACATTTTAATGGCCTCAATCTTTTTTAAAGAGTTCTGAATATGTACAGTAGTAAGAAAATCTACTTCTGCATTAGTGGTGGGGATTTTTTTGTGACTCTTTCGGCAGGTTACTTTGTTACGCCAGCAGGTGGCGACACTGACTCATTCAATAAACTGATTCGTTTAAACAAGTTGATTCATTAAGGAACAAAACAAGTGACCGGTACTCGCGTACTTCCGTACAATGGAGTGTTTTCACGACTCAGTCATGGCGGCGCTGTAAACAAGTCAACTGAACCTAATGGAACTTGCATATTTTCCTGATTATTGCTGCTGAAAATGGTCAATTATGTTCAAGTTTTGGGCTGTACTAATCGTTTGGACCAGAAAAAAATATTTGGAGTACTACAGACTGCCAAAAGTTATATTGAATCAAGGAGAAGAGTGCAAAAAACTGAGGAACAAAAGACGTTTGTGGCTGGCCAAACTAAACAAGGATTTCCAGGGCAAGAATCTTCATAACATTCTTATTTCCGGTCAGGTAGGTGAAATATTAGGCTAATATCTTAATAAATACTGCTTGTATGTATCTTTACCACCTAACTTTAGTTCGTTAAAATATTGTGCCCTTTGCTGCTTACTAAGCCCTTTTCTACACAATTTAGCAGCTTCCACACAATTTTTCCGTGGTTTAGACAGCATACTTGAGGCCAGGGAGAGGATAAGAGTATGTGACAAATGCAGTACATCTGGATTAAATCATACTACATATATGCATACTTTATAGAACATATTTTTTAACAGTTCGTTAATTAAAAGAGTTACTTACTCAGAGACTATGCAAGTATGAAGGCAGCCAATATCCTAATGAGTGAGTCATTGAATTATTCACTAAACAGATTCCATAACTTGGCACGGATTTGTTTAGGAACAAAAAATGAACAAAATAACTGCCGATACTGTCTCTGACACGTAAGTTAGTCAGTATTAAAAGGTTAGTTCACCCAAAAATGAAGATTTTGTGATTAATTACTCACTTTCATGTCGTTCCAAATCTGTAAGACCTTCATTCATCTTCGGAACACAGATATTTTTGATGAAATCTGAGCTTTCTGATCCTGCATAGACAACAATGCAACTACCACATTCAAGGCCCATAAAAGTAGTAAGGACATTGTTAAAATAGTCCAAGTGGCATCAGTGGTTTAACCATAATGTTATGAAGCTAGGAGAGTACTTTTCTTCCACTAAGAAAACTAATGACTTAAAAAAAGAATGACTTTATTCATCAATTTCTTCTTTCCTGTGTCAGCGGAAAGCTCCTGGATTTAATCAAAAATATCTTAATTTGTGTTCTGAAGATGAACGTAGGTCTTACAGGTTTGGAACAACATGAGTGTGAGTAATTATTGACAGAATTTTCATCTTTGGGTGAACTTTCCCTTTAACTTCATGCTGCTAACCAGCAATCCTGCTTGTGTGATATTGTTTTATTATGCAAACTTTTTAGTGTAGACCTGGCCTCTATGTAATGTAACGCCTTGCAAATATGGCCACTAAATTTAGCAGTATGTAAATAAATTATACATTAACCAAATGCAAAAATATCAGAGTCAACTGAAATCAGTATAAAAGCTCAAAACCAAACAAATTGTCTGTGGTCTGAGCTTCTCTTTATATGTGACTGACCCCCTTAGCTGGAAATCTCCATAGTGATCCAGAAGAGTGTTTGGCTCTTCTTTAGCACCATCTTTTCAAAGAAAAAGCAGCCAGAGGAGTTTGAACAGAAGCCAGTGCTTCTAATGCCTACTCATTATACAAAGAAAGACAATTTCGGAAGAAAATGATCCAAAACCTCAACAAAAACAACTTGCCTAACATTCACACATCATCTGTGAATAATTTGCATGGCAGCAAAACGAGAGCACTTGTGCTCTGATCTTCCCTTGTTAAGACGTATAGGTCTCATTATATTCTTCACAACTTTTTAACAAGGAGAAAATAATGTTTGTTTGGTTTGTAAACCCATGGCAGCGAACATAAAAATGCATTATTCCTTTTCCCCCCTAAAAACATTCTGGAAGTGTGCCATTCCTGTGATGGAGACCCCCTGAACGCCTGCTGTAAAGAAAACCAGGCGATGAGGCTCTTGAAAGCCTCCAAAACCACTTTAACAATTTAGATGCAACAACTTGACACTTGTTTGCTGTTTTCCAACTTTCAAAACAAACGTCTTTGAGTCTGATACAAAAAAATATATTTCAACACCATGTTGCCAATGACAGGGAAAAGTCTGTTCTGAATTATAGCAAAGAAAATTATACATTTGTAATTTGTGCTGAATGAATGTTAAACTCAGCCTTTGCATTTTTAGCACAAATTCCACATTTCAACCCCAAAATATTTAATAAATCAAATAGAAATTGTAGCACATGAAGACACTGCCTAAAGAGGATAAGCGGTAATACTCAGATGGCTGCATGACAGCGAACAGAATGAAAAACAACAGCTGATGTTTATCACACTGCTGCACTAAAACAGTGTGAGAAATTCTCCACCCAGAATGCTTTGAGGCACATGTCTGCAAATCCTCTTGAGCTGGCCTCCCTCATCTCCGTCCATCGCCACGAGGTACAGAGCTCACATTGTTATTAAATGGCCCTCCCTCCAGCCCTCCCTCTCTTTCTCCTACTTTTTTACAGTGGCATGTTATTGAACTCTAGGGACCACCTGGTAAAATAAACAGCAAAATAAAAGGGGAGATGTAACAAAGCCCCGGTGCCTCCTCCAGCCCTTCCATGAAAATAAAGAAGCGTGTCTGTTTCCCCTCCCACTCCAGTCAAGCAGTTCCAGCTCACGGGTCTTATTTTACAGATTTTCCTATGTGAAACTGCAGCCGTATGCGTTCGTGTCATTCTTATAATTGGGAAAATGGCTTCTGGAGGAGCCGGGGTGAGCCGCGAGGGGCGTGACCTTTAGTGCAGTCACGAAAGTGTTTCGCACATTCAAGACGTGTATCCGCCGGCTACAGATTCTCTCAGGCCTTGAGCAGTGACTTGGCAGAGGATGCAAGCGTGCTTTCAGAATGACAGCTCTGGCACACATGCTCATGCCCTCTTTGTGACAGGGAAATTGGATTGACACACAATACTCTCCCAGACACAGTACTACTTGCTACTCTGATAAGCAACAGAATACCACGGGGCAAATGATCTGGATGGATGCTCACGGAGTCCAGGCCAGGGGTGGCACTAAACCCTAGTGAAAGAAAAGAAAAAAGTTACCTCATCCATTTGTAAATTTAATGGGTCTGTCTTCCGCTATTCAGCTCGTTTGGCTACATTTTATTGCAGACTGGTGTGTCTTACCATATTATTTTAATTATGAACACACTGGTTTGTAGTGTAAAGAGTTTTAAACAGTGTAGCGCTGAAACCCTATTGTAATTGTTGGAAGAATCAGCAATTTCCATGTAAAACTGATTATGCAGATCGAACCATAAGTCGTAGAGACTTGAAACTTGGAGGCTTGCCCCAATTGGTCTGACAGGGGCGCTACAGTGATCAAAAGTACGAAATCGCTCATAACTCCTAAACCAGCAGTCATAGGCTCAAGTGTCGTATGTTGTTGGAGTCCTTGGCTCACACCGAACAAAACGCACTACTCAGATTTAATCGTGAGCCTGGTGAAATTTGCAGTTTTGCAAACAATCCTAGTTTTTTCGCCTGATCGGAACCACATCAGTGCAGAGAGATTCTCTGGAGAGTGACTATCAATAATTATCAAAAAAAAAAAAGTAAAACTTTCGATTTTCCGTGGCAAAAGGAATCCGAAACGTTTGAAAGGGGCAGGGCCACTTTTAGTAAAATGTCTATAACTCCTGAATGGAATGAGATATATTTACCAAACTCAGAACACTTACAGTATGTAAGCGCTCAATCTGAGGACAAAAAAAAAACAAAAAAAAACGCAGAGCTTGGCCACTTGTTGGCGCTATAAGAGAGAAAAAAACATAAAAATGGCTAAACCTACACAACCATTTGTCCCATCAACATGAAAATTGCTGAGCACGGTCTTGGGTCAAAGTGCCACAAGTGTCTATAAGGTGATTTGCACATCTCAAAAAAAATATGGGTGCCATTGACCCAGACAAGGTTAACAGAGGTTGATCGGAATGAAACTTGGTGGGCTTGTTTGACTCACAACCCCAAAGGTCTGTGAGAAATCTTAAAGAAATTGGCTACTGGGACAATTGTATTAGTATCAAATGATAGTATTCCTCATTCCAGACAACTTTGCCTCTAGAACCACTGCTATTAATCAAAACGTGTGTTAAATGATTGTAAAAAAAAAAAATAATAATAAAAAAAATAAAATAAAATTTGACATCTTTTACGAACTAGTTCTAGGTTTTTGGGAAAAAAGAAACTGCAGTAAAATTATCTGGACTCAAAAGACCCAAAGTCCTATCAAGCCTAAAGGAAAACTCAACTTCACCAAACCTAGTGAGCACATGCGACAGGTGATTCTAAACAAGGATGCAAAGTTTTAAGGAGATAAGACCACCATTTTTTTTGGATTGCCAAAAATGCTTTTTTAAATAATTGATTTAGGTGATTATAGGCTTGCTAAATAATCATCATCGTGTCACGGGTGCAGCAGTCTCAGCAAAGAGCTCCAGACTTCCAGACACGTCCTCCAGCTCCTCCAGGTGAACCCCAAGGCGTTGCCAGGCAAGCTGAGAGACATAGTCCCTCCAGCATGTCCTGGGTCTTCCCCGGGGCCTCCTTCCAGTGGGACAAGCCCGGAATACCTCCCCAGGTAGGTGTCCAAGAGGTATCCGGAACAAATGTCCAAGCCACCTAAACTGGTTCCTCTCGATGTGGAGGAGCAATGGCTCTACTCCGAGCTCCTCCCGTGTAACACCCCATCTCTAATCCTTACGAAGGAAGCTCATTTCAGTCGCTTGTATACTAAATCTTATTCTTTCGGTCATAACCCAAAGCTCATGACTGTAGGTGAGGGTAGGAACGTAGATTGACCGTAGATCAAGAGCTTCGCCCTTAGGCTCAGGTCCTTCTTCACCACAACAGGCCGGAACATCGATCGCATTACTGCTGCCATTGCACCAATCCGTCTGTCAATCTCGCGCTCCATCTTTCCCTCACTCGTGAACAAGACCCCAAGATACTTAAACTCCTCCACCTGGGGCAAAGACACTCTCCCAACCTGGAGACGGCAAACCACTCTTTTCCGGTTGAGCCCCATGGCCTCGGAATAATGTTTTTTTTTGTTGTTTTTTTTACATGCGCTTAAATGGCTTAAAGTGCTTGAAGTCAGATAATCTCTGCTTGTAGCTATATTTCTATTCGTTATTTCCCTACAGTGGCTAATAAACCGGAAGAATCGCACATTCACAGAAAACAGCTTACTTCCGGGTTGAAAATGAACTTCCAGTTCATTATCCGCTATATGAAAATAACGAGACGTATACCAACATGCAGTAAACTGTAAAACTTTTTTCACTACAAACTCATAATTAAGATGACACATTAAAATAACATGGTAAGACACACCAATTTGCCATATCAAGCAGCAAAACAAGCTGTTTTGTACAGCTAAAAATAAAACACATAACATTTACAAAACATTTTTAAGGGAAGTAAAATGTGGATAGACAGGTTATTTTCATATATCCAAACAAGGTCAGAAAAATGGGGCCTTTTTTTTATAGGGGGCGTGTGCCCCAGTAACGCTTCTGGGTCCAGGCTAACAGTAGCCAGCTCGCTTTGTTCACAGCTGGTTTTAATATCAGCCGTAATGACAGTCTGGAAGCAGGACAGGCAAGAATTAGGACTCTGGAACCTGAAGACAAAGCAAAAACAGTCCCCTACTGGTGCTGAACGTGACACATCCATTATTCTGCACGTTTACTGTATATTTTCCACTTGAGGTCACATGAAACATGGTGCATTTTAGAGTGAAAGATATATAGAGTTTTTTAGAGAAAAGTCTCAAGGGGTTAAATAGATCACACCACTTCCACCGACCATACATATTTGTGTTTGACCTCAGGGAATCCCTAAAACCAAACAGACGGATAAAGAGAGAGGTTTTAAGTTGTGAGGCAGCTGCTCCATCACTCTCGCCATTTCTTTCCAATCCCCCACGAGACTTCCTGCTAAACCATTAATGGTGCTTACTGTTTAGGTTAACCCTGGACCTGATCCATCCCTTCACACATAACAAGCAACAGAGACCTGAACTCACAGGTTAAGTATATTATTACAGCTAGATTCAGGCTGACTGAAGTGGAGCTAGTCACAATTAGGCCTACACAAATATATAACCAATAAACATCTCTTTTAACACAGTTAGGCTACTGTAAAAACTGTGGTTGTAAAGGATTGGTGCAAATAATTTACGAGAGTTAATATGACAGTATATACACTACAGTACAAAAGTTTGGTTCAGAAAGCATAAAAAAAATCTTGAGAAGCAAATCAGCCTTTTAGAATGATTTCTGAAGGATCTTGTGACACTTAAGACTGGAGTAATGTGGAGTAATATGTTCAAATAGAAAACATTTGTTTTAAATTGTAGAAATATGTCACAATATTACGATTTTAAATGTATTTTTAAACAAATACATGCAGCCTTGGCAAGCAGAGGAGACTTCAAAAACTACATAAGTAAATATGATATTGTATGCATGTATATTTTCATTCTAGATGTTTGATATTAGATATTTAGCAGATATAAGGTTATACCATGGTACATTTCCTGTCTTTCGTAAACAGCTCTATTATGATTGCGTGGCTCAGCGCAAAACGAAACAGGCTCACACCACGAACAGTTCACTATAAAGCGATTAAGACTTTGTGTGCTGGAGTGCACAATCTGGACAATTCTTCTTCCTTCGGTTCTCTGCCAACGTCAAGTGGAAACCTGGACGTGTCTCAACAATAAGTCATGAAAGGACTTTTCAAAAACAGAAGGAAAATTTTATTAAACGAGAAAGGGTCCACAATAAATTAAGGCTCATTGCGATCATTAAAAGAGCAAAGAAATGTTATGGGTCACGCTACCGAGCCTGCTGTCAAACAGTCGGTGGAAACTGATGGTCATAACAAAACGTCTATTGACTTTCCAGAGCATGAATATAATGGTAAGTAATAATAGTGTTTGTGCTGGCTACTTTATTTAATCTGTGTTGAAGAAAATGCTAATTGATTTCAACACAAGAACTAGTTTATTAATTCAAATGTGTTGAAATGGGCCTAGTAATGAGAGATGTCTTGGAAGCAGGCAGCCAAGAATGACGACACAGAAGCCCTCAGAGAACCGGAACCACATCGCCATCTAGAGGCTAAATCTCAGCACAACAAACACAGAGCTGCGGACTGATTTATAAAAGACACCAGTAGGTACAAACGCTTTTTTGTCATTTAACGCAATGAAAGATCAAAAGTGTATAAAGTATTATGCTAGAAGATAGTATTGCAGTTGTATACGGGTCATTCTACGGAATTGGTCCAAACTGCTGTCCCACAACCAAAAACATATTTAAAAATCATTTAAGTATTCAATTCTCATGTGTTTACTAAGATCCTTAGATTCAAGAGATTATCCATTGAAAACCAAAATAATATTTAAAATATCAGTAAGTTTAAAATATATTTTAAATCATCATTTAGTGGGTACTTGCAGTTAGGAGGTGGCTGTCCTGAACCCGTATGAAAATATTATTCCATTGTCATTTTTTAAAATATCTTTTTGATTTTGTAAAAAAAAAAAAAAAAGTGCAACAAAATATTTAATATTTTCTTTGTAAATTATGAAACTTTATATAAAAAAAAGGTGTCTTGCATTTTCATGTCACTACTGAAACAGTGTGTGATTTAGGCCATTGGCTGAGACTGATTTTAACTACACCCCTACATTTATGACCAGGAAATATTCCCATGTCACTGACTCTCATATATAGTGACAGGTCCAATCATTTTGAGGTAAATGTGTTCAAAAGTATGAAAAATCTGTCTATAACTTTAAAGAATGTCACTACCGAAGACTATTTTTCTATAATTAAACACTTTTTTGGGAACTATTCCATAACATTCAGTTTTTATGTGTACAACTGTTCAGAACTGTGCTAGCTAACCATGTGCTGATTAGCATCTTTGATTTGATTGTTTCGGTAGTGATAATTTTATGGCACAACATCGAAGATATCACTACTGAAACTTGACCAAATGTTATGGTCGTGATTGTTTCGGTAGTGATATCTTTTGTGTTGTGCCACAAAGATTTTTTTTTGGGTGTTAACCCATAAAATGGTCACTACCGTAACCTGTGCGTTAGAATGTGGGATAAAATTCTGTAATGTGATGTGGTTGCTACCAAGCATTGCTCTCACTACCGAAACATAACTGAGTTATGATAGTTTTTGGTTCAATGTATATTCAAACTAATGAATCCTTAAATTCGAAATCAGTATGATCAACATTTTACCTTTTACAAAGAAAAATTGGATTCAAAATACAACATCTCATAAATCACACTTGAAATCTTGTTAAAAATATAATTGTTATCGATTTACATCTGCAAACTTCTTAATAAAATAAATACAAATGTGATGCGATCTGGGAAAACCCATCGGATGTTGCGCTGAGACGTTTTCAGGAAATTCGAAAAATAGTGTGTCATTTTTTTGTCAAAATTATGTTTTCATTAAATTATTATTCTACATCATACAAGGGGTGATCAAAAGTTGGGAGACTATACCCATGATAAACAACAGAAAACATGCATTTGTGTAATAATGCAGTATAGCGCTCCTGACAGCTCTCCTTAAACCCGTAAAAGGAGTAAAACGCGTCTCACTTTACACCAGTTTTTCTCAAATTTCCATTTCTGAAAATCATAGCTTTCAGCCATATATATCTGTGTTTCGGTAGTGACAAATTTGGAAAGCGGACAAATATTCCAAAACCTTCTGAAAATATGAAAATTTGCATACATGTGTGTGGAAAAAGACATTTTTACAAGATGTACTTTGAACCAATTCTGTATAACATTATATACACATTGATTTTTTTTATCTTACATTAGTGTTTTTATATGGTGGCCATATAACGGTTATATGGTTGTTGCTCAGTAAGCAAATGGGTGGGGGTTTATGATACAAAAATAAAACAAATAAATGTATTATAATAATAACAACAATATCCTAAAATCCAGAGGAACACCAGAGTATTATTTGAAAGGTTTTATTAATTTATAATACAAGATTTAGGGATTTGTTTTTTTTGTACATTTAATAATTTGTAGCTAATTTTCATAGCAGTGACAATGATAAACACTCTTGCAGTAATTGGCCAATCAAAACAAGATTGGAGACAGTTTCTGTGGATACTCTTTCCACAACTGCACTGTCTTTCCCAAAGAAAAAGCCTCACCCGCTCGCTCACGCACACAATTAACATGAGTCAGCCATCTGACGTGTACTAATAAAAACTCAACCGTACTCAGACAAGATAAAAAGGACTCCATTATTACTCCATTATTAATAATATTAATTTCCCACAATCAAAAGGCAAACAAAACAGACGGCATACAAACATTAGGAAATAAAACACTTTTTTTTTTTCTTTCTTCCAGCCCAGTGGGAGGCCATTAGGGGCGGCCGTTCCTGGCCCGCATCTTTACCTCTAACGCTGCAGCGCAGCGGGGGTCCATAAATCCATAGCGCTTATAATGGGGGCTTTTACCAGCCCAGCCCTTCGCTCCAGACAGAGGCTTTCGGATGATTTCCTTATTCTTCGCATCTGGGCTTTGCTCCTTAGACAAGCACAGGAGAGGATACTGATGATATATTCTGACTGGGCAAGAAGAAGAGTTTGTGGCATTTCACATCAAGCACAAAATCGCCAACCTTCCCTCATGCTTCTTCAGCGGAGACAAGGAAAATAAAAAAACGCTATTCAAGTAAGACACGGGGTGGCTGGCACACACCCAGGGCGAGGAAACACTAGACTAGGGTCATGCACAGATGTTTGAGTTTGAGATCTACTCTCGATTGGTCCTAGGACGAAGGCAAGAATCGTAGGTGGCCACAGCACATCAGATCCACCAGCGCTATAGCAAACTCCCTCGGTCCACTGCAACAGACTGGTGCTTGTGTCATCGCACCTCTCTCTCTCTCTCTCCGTAAGCTCCTTCTGTTTGAGGCAGGTGGGAGGATTAAGACTACAACAAACACATAGTGACTTCAGATAAGGATCCGTGTTAAGTGCAATCAAAAGTCTGAGATTATGACGCATATTAAGCTTCGTCTGAGTCAGACGTGCGATCCAAGTGAAAACTCTGACACTTGGGTGTTGGGAGAGCAGAAGGTCTCTCG
Organism: Cirrhinus molitorella; assembly: GCA_033026305.1. Classification (NCBI taxonomy): domain Eukaryota; kingdom Metazoa; phylum Chordata; class Actinopteri; order Cypriniformes; family Cyprinidae; genus Cirrhinus; species Cirrhinus molitorella. The sequence continues at coordinate 29,377,291 of CM065129.1, read as the reverse complement.
AGTACAGGACATCCCCCTAAAAACCTGTTCACGCATCCGTTTACATAATTTCCTTTCAATGATTCAGGTATTTCATATTTGCACAGTTTAATATTTTCAGAGAGGAGGCCTGTAAACAAACGGCCGCTTCACTAAGCAGGTAATTTTGGCAACCGAACTAAACGAGAAAACCGAACGAAGGCAAACATATGAGATTCGATAAACTTGGCACACAAGAGTCTCCGGCTACTATACAGAGCAAAAACACTGAACGAAAACCTAGTCGCACTCTCCCTGGAGCTCTTCTGTAATCATCCAGAATGCACCACGGGTTGGTGAGCAGAGACGGGAGCGGGGAGCAGGAGGACGAAGAGGAGGAGGAGGAGGTGGGGGAAGGTTCGTCTGGGTTTTACAGCAGTAGACAGCAGCTGCTCTCTGTAGTCTTCTCCCTGTTCCTCTGGCCTACGAGGAGAGAGTAAATATTGAGTGACGCCTAATAAATCCAAGACAAAAATGCAATCCCAGATCCTTCTCTGAAAGCAATAAGAATGCGAGGGAAAAGCAGGACACTATGATGACTTGCGGAGGAGAAAATAGCCCGTTTTCTTCCTTGAATGACATGCTGTGTGTAACTAGTCTATAATTAATGAGGGGTGGTATTCGAGTCAACATGAAAGCACAATCAGAGCACATTTACTTCTGTAACTTGAGGCATATCAGAGTAAAAGAGAATACTGAAGGAGACATGCAGTACAGGACTGTATTTTTTCCATCAGGAATGGACTGGATCATGAAAAGTGGGACTTGGCTCAAGTTTACCCCCAAAAACAATTCAATTCCAATGATAACTAAGTGATCATCTTTATTATGACAACTAAATAATTGCCTTACCCAATACATTTTTCAGAAACTTGCATTTGCTACTATAGAAGCCTAAAGCAATGCCTCAATATCTATTTGTATATTTGTTAACAGTTAGGGGTGGGAGATATACCAATAGACACGATTGACCGGTATCAACTGGTAGAGATTGGACAATCTTATTTAAAAGCAGTAATAATGTGATTTTTTTTTTTTTTTTTTTAAATAACTGCTTTCTATTTGAATACATTTTGAAATTGAATCTATTCCTGTGATCAAAGCTGAATTTTCAGCATCATTACTCCAGTCTTCAGTGTCACATGATCCTTCAGAAATAATTCTAATATGCTGATTTACTGTTTAAAAAAACATTTTTTATTATTATTATCAATATTATATTTATCAATATTAAAAACAGCAGAGTGGAGGGGTGGATGGGCGGGGGTGATGATAAAGTGATGATAAAGACATTTCTAATGTTACAAAAGATTTCTAATTCAGATAAATGCTGTTCTTCTGAACTTTCTTTTTATCAAAGAAACCTGAAAAATTCTGCTAAACTAATTTGCATTGCATTTTTACACATTGCAGTTTAAAAACAAGTGCTTTTAAGCCAGTAAACTGTAATCAGCAGCGAAATAACATTTACAGAGACTTTCTGAGTGCTGTCAGAGAAGCATGTGCAGCATAGTGGGGGGGTGGATGGGCCGGGGTGATGATAAAGACATTTCTAGTGTTACAAAAGATTTCTATTTTAGATAAATGCTGTTCTTCTGAACTTTCTATTCTTCAAAGAACCCTGAAAAATTCTGCTGAACTAGTTTGCATGCATTTTTACGCATTGCGGTTTAAAGACAAGTGCTTTTAAGCCAGTAAACTGTAATCAGCAGTGAAGTAACTAATTTACAGAGACTTTCTGAGTGCTGTCAACTAATTTCAACATAATACATGTTTTCTGAAGGATCATGTGACTAGAGTAATTATAGTAAAAATTCAGCTTTGAAATCATAGGAATAAATTAAATTTTAAAACATTAAAATAGAAAAGAGTTTTTGTTTTAAATTTTTACTGTTTTTGCTGTACTTTGGATCAAATAAATGCAGGCTTGGTGAGCAGAAGAGACTTCTTTTAAAAAAAAAAAAAAAACTATATAAATCTTATTGTTGAAAAACTTTTGACTGGTAGTGTAAAGACCAAATTTAAAGCAATTGTGATATATATCGTTACCGTAAAATAAGATTACATCATGATATAAGATTTTGGTCACATCGCAGTACTGCACAGCCAAGGTGAGCAGTAAAAGTCAGAAGTAAAAGACTAATAAAAATAATTTCCGAGGTGGAGTAAGCTCAAAGATCAAACTGACAAACATTTTTGTTTCTTTGGAATAATGCACACTGATAAAAAGTTTGGGTCAGGAAGATTTTTGGAAGGTTTTGAAAGAAATTAATACTTCTTTCAGCAAGCACACACTAAATTAATCAAATGTGACAGTATAGACATTTACAATGTTACCAAACAAATTCTAATAAATGCTGAGTCCTGAAAAATCACAGTCTACACAAAAATATGAATATGATGGAGATTTGAGCAGCAAATAAGCATATTAAACTGATTTCTAAACAATCAAGTTACACTGAAGAATGGAGTAATGATGCTGAAAATTAAGCTTTGATCATAGGAATAAATTACCCTTCAAAATATATTATATATTTCTCAAAATTACCATTAACTGTATTTTTGATCGAATAAACAACCTTGGTGAGCATAAGAGAACCAAAAGTAAATGTGCTCAATTCTGTTTTCATGTTGACTTCACAAGAATTCAGGGAACCACAAGGAAACCACACTGTGATATAATATATAATTTTAAGTTCATGTGAACTTTGTCAGTTGTAAAACTGACTAAAATAAAACTCAGATGCCAGGAAACATTTCTAATATATACTCTGAAGACATCAAAACATGTAACCTGCTTCCTCATTTCAGACGTAATGACAGTCATTCTAAGCTTGCTTCAATAGAGTCAGCACAACAGGAAGTGACAAGGATTAGTAAAGTTGCAGATGTCTTATATTATAGTGCGTGACTAGATAAATGCTCAGTGTTCAGTCTCTAATATGACTGTATGCCTCTTAATTATTCTAATGTGTTTGGAAGATTGGAGCCAGTTGCCACCTGGCAGCAGTCTTCCAGTAACTGCTGTGCCCTTGTCTTTTAAACAAAAAGTGGATGCGGATAAGCAAGCCAAGGACATTCAGCCATGTTTAGAGCAGTAGAAACTTGCCAGAGGAATATATCAGCACTTACCATGGGAGTTCGGCTCTGGCAGCGTCTCTCTGGCAACCAAGTGCATGACAGTTGTTCGGCCAGGGGGCAACTTCAGCGCTATTCAACAGAGAAGTCACATACTGAATTTCGCCATAAAACTTAGTCACTCTGCCCAGTAAACACACAGCTTCTGACCTACAGCATATTTTAACTACCCATATTCACTGTCCTTTTTTTGTCCACAAAAATGCGTAATAGTGTCTAGAGCAAGACAAAATAACAGAGACAGACACAGAAAGAAAAACAATGGGACTGTCAAAGCGTGTTGACCGTGACAGACATGCAGACAAGGTCTAGTGCTCACCTCCTAGTGTGACATTGCCATGCAGGAAGCGGCCCTGAAAGATCAGCCGCAGGATGCTGGGGCTGCTCACACTCTCCTCCTCCCAACCTGCAATGCAACAAAAGTCACAGTCGAATTACTCATTCGCTACAAAAACAGGCTTTCATGATGCTTTACTATTAAACAATTGTCATATTTTGACTACAATAACATCATATTTTGGCTGCTTGTGTCCATAGATGAAATACAGTGAAAGTAAATTAGCAAGAGTGTTGCACGATATGCTCGTACTTAGTTTTTAAAAATGGTACAATTCCGAATTTTACCTGTACTGTTACTTTAATAATGCATTTTGATAAGAGCCTTATCGAATGGCGCAGACACATGGTTTTGTTTACTATACACGCACTGAAGCACGCCTGACGCTCGCTGGGTTTTCAGCCTCTACAGCCTCAATATATGAGTACATGAACACAAACAGAATTTCTGGAACTGCTTTGAGAGCACTTTACGAGCATTTTAAACATTACTTTTGAGAAAAACTATAATCATACCATATACATACAAACTCAAAAAGTCTTTACAGCAACCTGTCAAAACAAAAGTTTGATTTAACTTGACAGAACTATTACTTATTGTAATGGCAGTGCTACTACTACTACTAATAAAATATTAAAACAATAATTTAAAGAATATTTACCAGAAAGATTATTTACCAGAATTATTTTTTTAATTGTAAATACACAACAGTACTTCTGAAAAAGAAGAAAAAATAAATAAATATAATAAATTAATTCTTTATAAAAATCGAATTAATATTATAAATTACTTTTACAAAAACATTTAAGAAAAATTCAACTATTAATATGGAATCCAGACAATTAATTAAATGATTGACAGAATTTGAGAAAAATAAAACTGAATTTGAGAAAAATAAAACGTATTTCACAGGGCCTTAAAAGTGTACCTTTTGTTAAACTTTTAATAAATTGTTGTTAAATTGTGTACGATTCATGATTTCAATTAATTAGACATGGTTTTTGGATTACTATTTTTTATGTAACTAAATAGAGTCTAGAAAAATTCAGATGGAAAAAAATGCAATCCAATAAATTAAAACAGGAAAAAAAAAAAACGGAGTTAGTAAAAAAAAATGTAAATAAATACAGACAGAATACAGTCAGGTGTCATATCGAAGTTAAAATGTTACCATGGACTATTTTAATGACGTCCTTACTACCTTTCTGGGCCTTGTACGTGTCAGTTGTGTTTTCATCTATAAAGTGTCAGTAAGCTCTCGGATTTCATAAAAAATATCTTAGTTTGTGTTCTGAAGAAGGTCTTGTGGTTTTAGAACGACATGAGGGTTTATTTTTGGGTGAACTATCCTTTTGAAGTGACTGTTGACTCAAAAATGCACTTTCTGTAAACTAGAACACTTATGTGACCCTGGCATGGACCACAAATTTGTTTTTTGAAATTGGGATTTATACATCATCTGAAAGCTGAATAAATAAGCTTTTTTGGCCGAGATACAGCTAATTCGAAAATCTGGAATCTGATGGTGCAAAATAATCTGAATACTGAGAAAAATCACCTTTAAATTAAGTTCTTAGCAATGCATATTACTAATCAATTTTTTTATATATATTTAAGGAAGGAAATGAACAAAATATCTTCACGGAACATGATCTTTACTTAATATTCTAATGAATTTGACAACAACAACAACAACAACATGTTCATTTTGACCCATACAATGTATTTTGGGCCATTGCTACAAATATACCCATACTAAAGACTGGTTTTGTTAACCAGGGTCACATAATGTAAGTTTAAACTATGTTTTGTGCATTAAAAAGCATGTTAAACACAAATACAATACTTAAATGACAAACACAGCTAAAATTTCAATCAAAACATACCTGCCGGCCAGTTTTCGAAAACATGCCGGGCAATGTCTGTGGCGGAGTCATTTGGAGAAAAATTGAAATCCTGTGTCTTCCCACTCACAAGGATCAGCCGTAGATTCACCTGTAGTTGGTTGAAAGGAGAGAGGAAACAAATGAAATCATTGAAATGTAAAGTGGTGCCCTATAACCCACATACACAGTGGCATTTCCACCAAATAGACCTTAATGACCCTTCAATCTGTGCTCACCCCACATAACATGAGATGACCCGGAGAGTCCTTTGCAGAAACGAACATTCCTTCCTAATTAGATTTATGTTCAGCTTTAAGGGTGAAACTAGCTGCTACACACTTTAAGGGTTCCTGTGAAATGGTCTGGTGATGAGGGGAAAATGTGGGGTGGGAGAGAGGAAGTGCTACTGCCTTTCCATGTAGTGATGCTCTTCCCCCCTCCTTTCCTAGGCACCCCCTGTCATGCTAATGCGATAACCCCAGGTGTCCCAGACAAGTTATTAAATTTACATGGCCCATGCATAACCCCTTGCAGGAGGAGGGGAGCAGCACGGTGGATTAGCACAATAAATTTGCTCCATGCACGAGTCCCAATAAAAAAAGCAACAGACAGACACACTGCCTCCACAGTCGGTATTAATAACACCGCAAAGCTTTCCGCCACAGGCCAACACACGCTTCATGACAGTTTTCATACATCTAAGAAATGCATACAGGATTGTTTGATTTTTACTGCCGACATGTTCAATGGCTTTACTATTAAAAAAAACATTGGTTCAGAATTTAAAAAAATAAAGTAACAAAAAATATATAGTTTTATTATTTTTATATATATATATATATATATATATATATATATATATATATATATATATATATATATATAATAATAATAAAACAATTACTATTAATGCATTTATGTTTTTTTTTAATCATAATACCAACAACAACAATTAGTAGTAGTATTTTCATTATTTTATAATAACAATAATTTAAATAACTATTCTTCTTCATTATTATTTTTACTACTACTACTACTACTACTACTACTACTACTACTACTACTACAACATATACATACATTCCAGGAGAAACAGAAACTACAGCCATAAAATCATACACACTTTTGTTGGAAAACAACAACATACAATGCCAAACCTTACTGAAATCATTCTAACTGATATTTCCAAGGCTATAAATCACAAATAATTCACACAAATCTTACTAAATGTCATCTATTTTAGCTAGCTGGACATTTTTCCTGTAGTTTTAATTTTAAATTAGTACAGTTTGCAATAATATGCAATATACTAGCAAAGTACACCACCAGTCAAAAGTTTTTGAACAGTAAGATTTGAAATTTTTTAAATAATTTCTCTTCTGCTCACCAAGCCTGCATTTATTCAATCCAATGTAAAGCAAAAACATTTTTGCTATTTAAAATAATTTTCCTATTTAAATGTATTTTAAAATGTCATTAATTTCTGTTTTCTCAAAGCTGAATTTTTAGCACGTTTAATCCAGTCTTCGGTGTCACATGATCCATCAGAAATCATTCTAATATTCTGATTTGCTGCTCCAAAAAACATTTATTATTAATGTTAAAAAACAGCAGAGTAGTATTTTTTTCAGGTTTCTTTAATGGATATAAAGTTCAGAAGATCAACATTTTCTAATGTTACAAAAGATTTCCATTTCATATGGAAATCTTTTGTAACATTAGAAAATGTCTTGATCAAAAGTGGATAAATTTAAAGCATCCTTGCTAAATAAAAGTATTAATTTCTATAAATTGTTCAATCTATATATAAATATAACAGTAAAAGTTAATGTTTACATGCAAAATATTTGTGTACTATGTATATTTATTATGTATATATAAATACACATGCATGTATATGTTAAGGAAAAATATTTTAGGTTTATATCTAAAATATTTATATTTATTTATAATCTAAATTGTACACAAGTAAAAATATATATACATATAAATATTTTGTTTTAATATATACATGTGTGTGTATTTATATGTACAAAAAATTATACAAAGTAAACACGCATATAGTATGTAAACAAACTTATTTTCGATGCGTTTAATCGCGATTGATCGTTTGACAGTCCTAATATACACACACTGACGCCAAGTTTTTTAACGGTATGGTGTATAATGTTACAAAAGCTTTTTTCATCAAAGAATCCTGAAAAATATTTACTAAACTGTTATAAACTTTGATGATAATAATAATAATAATAATAATAATAATAATAATAATAATGATGATAACTGGAGTAATGATACTGAAAATTTTGCTTTGATCACAGAAATAAATTACATTTCAAAATATGTCCAAATAAAAAAAAAACATTTTAAATAGTAAAAATATTTCTAACTTTTACTGTTTTTGCTGTACTTTGGATCAAATAAATGCAGGCTTGGTGAGCAGAAGAGACTTTCTTTTGACTGGTAGTGTACAAATGTTTAGATTTGCAACAGTGACATACTTGATCATAGGATTCATTCATTGAACATATGATTCTTTGATCTCATCACACATCCAAATTAGGCAAGGGACTGAATTAATTTGGAAGCATCCTCTTTGAAACTAGGCAGCGTCATAAGACTCTAATGTCTGAACAGAAAAGACAGAGTGCTACTATTTCAGCCCAGAAATAAATTCAGACCAGGAATTCTGAGAGTAACTCTGAGAGTCTCTTGTTCAGTTTTTTTTTTTAAAATCCAGGGTTTAAACATCCTTTTTCTCCTTTCATGGTTTTCAATGACTGCAATTTAAACATTACATCACCCACACTCAGTGTGTGGAGCTTGGCTAGGCCTTAATGCTTTCGTTCAGAATCAGATGGAGAAAGAGGAGGGGGGTGTAAGAAGGTGAGCCAGTCGGTCCTGGCATTGCTGTGTTTAAAGCCACATACAACACAGGGCACAAAAACAAAGGAAAACAAGCTTCATGGAGACACTGCAGCCAATCAGAGGATCAGAGAAACTTTCAACATGTTTCTGAGAAAGTGGAAGTGAAAAAAAGACACAGTTCCTCTGTTTCCTCTACAAATATCCAAGTACAAATTAGCAAGACTGCTTATGTTAGTCAAATTGTATTCAACATGCTAAATGTTAATATGTGGATCCAGCTCGCAATAGGGGACCCCGAGTTTTCCTTCCACCCCATGGTGACAGCAGTGCAGGTCATGACCCAAATAGTGGAAGCAATCAAATAACATTACAGCAAAAGGAAGATCTCTTCCCGCCACAAAGCTGTGCTCATCCTCGCACCACGTGCCACCTAAATCCTCACTAAGTGCCCCCCAATGCCCTGCCCTAACCCATTGTGAAATCAGGCTCCTGTTGGAAATGTAGGGCACCCCACCCCCATTCAGACACACTTGAAAATATTCGGCTTTCACCTATAGGGACCTGCAGCGAGAACAAAAGAGGTCAAACCATAATCCACAACGTCATTCCAGCGCTCTGTTTACAAACACCAAGCCCCCGATAAAGGCACAGAAAGCCCTCTCCCAGCCTCCACGGGTGGAATTAAGGGTGTTAGTTATCTGCAAATCTGTGACGGGTAATATAGACAAGAGAGCACAACAAACAAATAAGCACTCCCTGCTGCCCCAGTTCTTGAAGCTTTGACAAATACAAAACACCAAAGCTGTCTAAATGCCTCAGAACCAGTACGTAAACACCTCGATAATCTGGCGGCTTATATATTTTCTGCAATATCTTCAATCATGTTGCTTTCATCCCCAAATCAAGAGCCTAAAGTCATCACCATTTGCCCCCCCAACCCCCCCACATCATAAAACAACAGCAGTAAACCCAACACTGAACCAAACAGGTTCAACAAACAACAACAGGTCACCGAGTTTAACATAAAAGCTTCATTTTTTAACCTTAGTTTAGATTTACAACTTCTCTCATGTAAACCCATATTAGCACTAACAAGAGCGGGTTAGGTTTATATATACAGTTTATTTTACATATACTACCAGTCAAAAGTTTTTGAACAGTAAATGTTTTTAAAAAAGACGCTTTTACTCAGAGCCTGCATTTATTTGATTCAAAGTACAGCAAATGCAGTAAAATGTTGAAATACCTGTACTTTTTGAAATAACTTCTTTATTTTAATATATTTTAATATGTAATTTATTCCTGAAAAGCTGGATTTTCTGCATAATTTCTCTAGTCTTTAGTGTCACTTGATCCTTCAAAAATCATTCTAATATTCTAATTTGCTGTTCAAGAAACATTTTATTTATTTTGTTTATTTATTTGTTGTTGTTATTATTATTATTATTAATAATAATAATAATAGTAATAATAATAATAATAGCAATAATAATAATAATATTTGCCCAATTTATCTTTATTTTTTATTCATCAACAGTTGAACATTTTTTCAGCACCCTTTGATAAATAGCAAAAATAAAAAAGCTTTCAAAAGCTTGGAGCTTTAATTTTTGTGGGGGAAAGAAATTGAAATGGCAATTAACTTTTATTTAGCAAAATAAATTCAATGTTTTTTGAGCAGCAAATCGGAATATTAAAATGATTTCTGAAAGTGACTAGTGACGTGTAACAATGCTAAAAACTCAGCTTTGAAATCACAGGAATAACTTACAATTTAACATGTATTCAAATAGAAAGCAGTTATTTAAATAGCAAAAATATTTTACAATTTTAATAGTTTTTTCTGTACTTTGGATCAACTAAATGCAGGCTTAGTGAGCAGAAAAGACTTTTGACTACTAGTGTACTATTTAAATATTTACCATATTTATTAACATTTTGAATTAGCTTTTATTCTTATATTTTTAATTTAACTTTTTTATTATTATTTTTTACTTTTTTTGTTGCAACCTTTTGGCACTTACATGAGTTTTTAATATTTAATATTTCTATTTAGCATTGATTTATTTCAGTTGTAAACATTTTTGCTGAAGTTTTTCCGTCTAATATTTATTTACATAAAAAATCCATAATTTTAGCTCAAGTTTAATCATTTTTAGGCCTCAACTAATCAAATGTATCTCATAGCCACAAAAAAGCAATGATGTCTCCCCACAAATGCAGATTGAAATTGAAAACAGTCCTCATCTTTTCACCATCAGTTTGCATAAAACATGCAGGATGTAAACAAGAAAAAAGCCAGAAAGTTTTTAGTGAATAATGTGGTTTGCTAAATGGTGCATGAATAATATGGAGTACTTTTTTGCCTTTTTCAGAGCTTAACAGTCATGATCACCATTCACTTACACAGCATGGAAAAGAGCAGCATGGACATTGTGCCAAATATCTCCATTTGCACTCCACAGACAAAATAATAAAAATCAAACTGTACCTTTAAGATTTGAAAACATGATGACACTTGATGATTTAGCATTCTGATATAATCTTTGGATGTGTTAAAAGGCCAACTTGTGCAATGTATCATTCAAAGACAGATCACGACTGATATACTCACTGTGTCGGGGTCTCTCTGAGAGGTCATGGCTGTGATCAGAGGTGGAAGGCAGCCAGGAATCGATGGGTGACCAGCAGTAAGAGGGGAGCACAACCCCTGGCACAAAGACTCAGTTTATGTCTTCTCCCTCTGGCCTTTCTCTGCCTCGCACAGCCTAACACCAAGTCAATCATTCACAAGATGCCACAGGGATTTGTTTACCATACACAGTCCAGTACAGTCAACAATGCATTAACACTACATAATTAATTACCATTTTAGGTGACAGACTTTAAGAGAAACAGAATAGTATTACAATATACAGTAGGTGAGATGCCATTTCTGTAAACACTTATTTACAACATCCTGGTGAATGTTTAGTAGTCTAAGTGATCAGATTAATTCGTTAATAAATCATCTACAGGATATGCAGCCTTTATGAACGATATACTCTATATGGCTTATAAACAAACAGACAGAGTTCAGGTAATATCAGATAGGGTTTTCAAGAAACATCACATACCTTTGCTCTATTTGACTTAAAGCCAAGCTAGTGTTTGTATTACTGGAACAGCATTATATATGAGCTTGTGACCGAATCTGTGTTAGAACTCCAGATCTGCCTGCAAACCAAGATAAGCTCGACTGTTGATCAGGAAAACACACAAACGAGTCCAACATCAAAGCAGCATCAAAATGATGGTATACATACCATTAAACAGGAGATGTGTCTAGTTTATGAGGCGAGAGATGTGAAGGCTATAGGAGCTAAATAACAGTGCGGGCGACCGCTGGCCTTGAGCTGGAATAATTTCTGACTGCGGCAAAATAAAGAGGAACTAAAACGGCCGTTTGGATCGTGTCACGGGCGGCTGTCAGATCCAGAGCGGTCGTTTGACGGTCCAGGGCTTTTCGCAAATATTAACTGATGGGTATATCCATCGTTCAACCAGATCAGATGCAGCTAAAACCACTCGCAGCGTACGATTAGATTAATGGCTGAGAATTTAAAGACACCGGAAGTCAGCTGGCCATATATGCAGGAAACGGCGCGCAAGGCTTTCTGGGACTCGTAGTTTTGAGGCGGTTCTCCATTTTGATCTCACCTTACAGAATGGCAGTCATTTCACACGCTGTGATGGAATGTGTTTTTTTTATTTTTATTTTTTTAATAAAATCTAAACGAGTTTGTTTTTCTTTTACGTCTGTCATGTACAGAAACCTTGTACAGAAAAATAAAAATGTTTAAACGTTCTGCTATGCCACTAAATTTAAGATGATAAATAGAGGGTTTGCACTTATGTCACAGTTTGGCCAGTTACCCGGATGCGCGGCCATATTGGAGATACTCGAATGTAAACAACACAATGGATTTCACATTTTATATACTGCTGAATTCGTTGTTCTGTTCATTGATGCTGTCTAAACCACAGAAAAAGAAAAAAAAAACGTGTGAAAGCTGCTAAATCATATAGGGAAGGACTTAGTAAGCAGAAAGGGGTACAATATTTCGACAAACTGAAGTTAATAGGTGGTAAAGATGTGTACAAGCAGTATTAAGATTAATTAGCCTAATATTTCACCTACCTGACAGGAAGTAAGAACAAACACAAATGTTGTCAGGATTTTGCCCTGGAAATCCTGGTTCAGTGTGGCCAACCACAGACGCTTTTTGTTCCTCAGACAGTTTTTGCATTCTTCTCCTTGATTTGTTATAACTTTTGGCAGTCTATAGTACTCCAAACTTTTTTGTCCAGTCTGATCTATTAGTACAGCCCAAAACATGACAATAATTGACCATTTTCAGCAGTAATAATCAGCAAAATATGCGAGTTTTATTCAGTTTTGTGTGGCATTGTTTATGCTCAGTGCAGTCAATATGGCCGACTGATGATGTGTTGTGAAAACACTAGATACTTTTAAATTTCTTTTAAATAATGGAATTTAATTATGTTTATACAAATAGACCCTCAGTTCAACCTTCACTGTTTTCCATTCATTTTAAAAGAAGGATTGCACAACTGAATGACAATACTTGATTTATTTATTTGAGCAGCAGAGCAGAGTACATAATAAAGGCACATTAAGTAGAGTATTTACATAGGAATAATTAAAGCTGAAGTCTGTAATTTGTTTCAACACTTTTTTCCATCTCATCTTAAGATACAATTTTAGTAATTTCATTTGGTGACTTCAGTGAAAGAAATTTCACACGTCAGCTTTAAAGAGCAAATATGTACATGAACATGAAACAAGTCTTACAACAAAGTGAACAGAAATGGCTGTTATTACAGTAGCAATACATATCAATAGAGCTATTCAGTCATCAATTTGTCAATTTGTAAGCCAACCCGGAAGATTATTTAGCAAGTTATGTTCAAAGGAAATAATAAAAAAAAAAAAATGCCACTCTAAAAAACACTTTTAAGAATCTTTTTCAAGTTTTAGGACTTAAAACTGAAAAGCTCTATATCGCTGAAACAGTGAGAAAAAACAAGCCACAGCACTGAGCCATGTAAAGCCATCACACAGGAAATGTGGGCTACGGTAACACCCATAAGGGTCTGTTTTTTTAAGAGAAGGCAGTGTCTGTTCAAAGTTAATACTACTGACTCATAACTCAACTTTGTAGCAGATACAATTACTAATAACTGGAAGAAACAGTTCCAGATTAACTACACAGCAGCATTGTGTAAACATTAATTGTAAAACAGAGTTTAAAGTCACAATATCTACAGCAAATGGTAACGACTTTTGAAAAATATACTGTACAAACAACTCTGTTTAGTGTAAAGACCATACATACTCTGGTCTTGTCAATAAAATATACCATATCCCAGCAGCAAATGGAAGAAGCCACCAAAAAGTCACAAAGCTATATATAATCTCCACCTTCAGATCTACTTTTCCATAAAGAAAAAAGCATTTACATTGCAATGTTTTTACAAAAAACATTATGAAAACAGTAACTGTGTCATCTTAAGAAGATAACTAGAATGGCAAAAAATTGCATGACAAATAAGAGCACTTTAGAGCACTGGAGAAATTACTAATTTTGTCACGCAAGTAAAAAAAAAAAAAGATTTTTTTTTCTATTAAGCACATTTAAGACAATGAGGCTTTTCTATTTTACATCTCAAATACGTACACTTCCACAGACAAAACTGTGTCGAAATGCACTGTTGTTCTTAAAGAAGCCAAAAATATGTAAAACATTATATCAATAAATAAATACATTTTGCTCCCGCTGGTACATAAATACATCAATACATTTACAAAAATATACAATAACATACTTTTACAAATAGAAAACTACTGACAAAATGCAAGGTCGCTTTTAAAATATTTTTCATTTCCAATCACGTCAAGTTTATAAAATTAAGTACTTAAGGACGTTTTGAGTTCAAAACAATAATGCACATGTTATTTTACACTCTCTCAATTCCCTCTGGTCTAATAAAACTATATTGGATTTGTTCACACTGCTCACAAATCTAATTTGATCTTCAAATGTGCATTTTCTGACTGTGTCAGTGTGAGGCTAGTCTGTATCTACTCTGGATACTATAGTTATGATATGGAAAGAGACGAAAGAAAATCATACATTTTCTTTGTTCAGGTCCACCTTGACATCTCACTGCTGTGCTGAACTTATGAGGCACATGAGAGAACATCATTGTGCAATCAGTCACATTTACTACATCGCGAACGTGACACTGTGATATACGAGTAAATGTGGACATAAGGGATGTTACGGATACGCCCAATGAGATTTTCACTGCCTGTCTAAACAAAGCCTTTGAATAACATATTTCCATTCATTGTGAGAGAAAGGAGTCACCCTAAATGACCAACCACAGGCAGACACCCTATTCATGAAATTTTGTCAAGCGTAACAGTTCTGCAACATCTTTGATCTGGTAACACAAAACAACATGTGCATACAAAGTACATGTAGGACTAGACTAAATTCTTTTCACAATAAAGCCTAGGCATACATAAGTAACACTGTTACAGTACCATCATACACTGACACAAGGTAAACAATTAGCAAGAAACGCAGTTTAGTTGAAATGGTTGAGTGAAACCATTTTTTGTCAGAAGAATTTTAGAATTTTAAGGTGCAAAAGTGAAAGTGCAGCACTTTGCAAAACCGGTTGTAAACGTTGCTGCCATACCAATCCTGTTGGTCTTCTCAAGGTGTGGTCCTTTCTTGTTCGCTGTCATCTTCAGTCAAGTAGATCGGTTTCTTTGCTTGAAGGATGGGCTCAAATTTTTCTGGGGAGTTGTTTTTACCCTCAGAGCTGTGCCTTATCCCATATCCAAAGTAAATAAAAAAACCTAAAAGAGACAAAGGAATGAGGTCAAACATTCAAGCACTGTACTACGAAAAACTAAAAAGACATCTGTGACAGCGTGTAATTACACTACTGTACAAATGTCTGAGGTTGGCATGATTTTGTATGCATTTGAAGCCTTTTATGCTCACCAAAGTTGATCACAAATACAATAAAAACTGTAATATTATAAATTCAGAATACATACTCACCCCCTTGTCATCCAAGATATTCATGTCTTTCTTTCTTCAGTCGTAAAGAAATTATGTTTTTTGAGGAAAACATTTCAGGATTTCTCTCCATATAATGGACTTTTATGGTACCCCCAAGTTTGAACTTCCAAAATGCAGTTTAAATCCAGCTTCAAAGGGCTCTAAACTATTCCAGCTGATGAAAAGGGGTCTTATCTAGCGAACCGATCGGTTTTCGGAACAAATTGACAATTTATATACTTTTTAACCTCAAATGCAGTTTGAGGTTTGAGGTGATCCGAGTCAATACAGTTAGGGTATGTCAAAAAAGTCCCATCTCGTTTTCATCTTCAACTTCAAAATCGTTTAGAGCCCTTTGAAGCTGCATTGAAACTGCATTATGGAAGTTCAAACTTGGGGGCACCATACATTTCCATTATATGGAGAGTAATCCTGAAATGTTTTCCTCAAAAAACTATTTCTTTATCACTGAAGAAAGAAAGATGTGAACATTTTGGATGACAAGGGGGTGAGTACATTATAGCACCATCGCTTTGCAATGTCGCAATGACCGTCATTTGTCGGTGCCTTACTCCTCAAAGTTTAATGAGTGTGTAGATTAGGGCTGTCAAACGATTAATCGCGATTAATCGCATCCAAAATAAAAGTTTATGTTTATATACTATATATTTGTGCACTGTGTATATTTATTATGTATATATAAATACAAACATATTCATGTATATCTTAAGGAAAAATATTTTAGATTTACATCTAAAATATTTATATTTATTTATAATCTAAATTGTATACAGGTATAAATATATATACATATAAATATTTTGTTTTAATATATACATGTATGTGTGCATATTTATATGTACATAATAAATATACAAAGTAAACACACATATAGTATGTATACATAAACTTTTATTTTGGATGTGATTAATCACGATTAATCGTTTGACAGCCCTAGTGTAGATGACATTAAGCTGCCTACGTTACTTACTTTCAAAACAGATATGCGCTAT
The DNA here is from genome assembly GCA_033026305.1 of Cirrhinus molitorella. Classification (NCBI taxonomy): domain Eukaryota; kingdom Metazoa; phylum Chordata; class Actinopteri; order Cypriniformes; family Cyprinidae; genus Cirrhinus; species Cirrhinus molitorella. Next base: position 29,360,889 of record CM065129.1, on the reverse strand, counting down.
TTGAATGGGTTCCTATGGAGACCGGAACAGAACAGCATCCAATCTGACGTTAGAATTCGTAATGGCGGCGCTCATCGTTTACTCAGGAAAAGGTCTATATTTTAAAACTAGGGATGTGACGAGATCTCGTGGCATGAGACAAAACATTTTGCAGTTTTTACATTAGAGCTGCACAATAATCCTTAAAAGATCACAACCTTCCTCATGAATGACAACGATTCAGCGGTGTCTATTACAACTGTTTCAAATTGCAATGCTTATGCTCCACTGATGTTTACGATGTGAAACGAGTGTTTAAGATATTCAAATCTGCATTCCTGCTGCTGCTGATCCAGAAAAAGCAACACAAACAGTCTTTTCAACCAAATAATGACCATTATTTTTGTGTTACAGACATTTAAATAATAGAAGTACTGGGATAAAAGTTTATAGTTTGGGTATAAACACATTGTCTACAGTAGCGATCAAAACTAAAGTATCTTAACTCATCCACCAGGAGGTGGCGACAACTGCACGTTTAAAAAGGTATTTATCATTGAATCATTCATTCAGGAGTTTCCAATAGTGAAAAAAGTTTTATTAATTGAGACACTGACTTAATTTTTTTTTGATCGAATATATTTTTTAAAAGACTTACCACTAGTAAATTATGTGGCTTTGTTTAGATTTCTAATCTTTTTTTTTCTCTTCAGAATTGTGAGAGAATTGTGATCTCCAATTTCTTAAAAATAATTGTGATTTTCAATTCATCCAGAATTTAGTTGGCATGTTTATTACGACATATAATTCATTAAAATAGAAGTTTAATTTTATTAAATTCATTTAATGAAATGAATATTATTTATTCATTTAATTTAGCATTTTTTGTTTTTCAGTTGAATAAAATACTATTTTTCCCTATATATTTCATCACTGAGGATTTCTTTAAACTTTTTTTTTAAAAATCTCATCTTGTGAACCCGTCTTTTGGGACAAGTGTCTCGTCACACCCCTATTTAAAACTTAATTTATTTCAGTGATGCAAAACTAAATTTTCAGCATCATTACTCCAGTCTTTAGTGTCACATGATCCTTCAGAAATCATTCTCATATGCTGAATTGATGCTCAAGAATTATTATGAATGTTGAAATCCTACTAAAAGTATTCATTTCTTTCTTACTGACCCCAAACTTTTGAATGGGACAGTAGTATAAATTTAACACACCGTTACATGACAATGATTTCATATGCTATAACTCACCAATAGCCATCCATACTGCGAAACGAATCCATGTAGGTCCATCCAATTGCATCATAAGGTAAACATTCACAAAGATACTGACCAATGGCAGAACAGGGAGCAAAGGCACCTACAAAATGAAGAGTGAGGATTATTATAACCACAGATTATTATAACTACAGATCTGACTCTCAATCTCAATTTAACAAAGCACAAGCTTTGTGAATGAAGTCTGTACCTTGAAAGTGAGAACCTCTTTGCTTTGGGGCTGCCGCCAGATGACGAAGATGCAGACAGAAGACAGAACAGACAGGAGAACCACTAAAGAGATAAAAAGAGGGCTGCCCATCCCCACCTCCTTCCCATACACTGCCAGAACCACACACAGCAGCGTGAACAGCACAGCTGAACAGAAAAAGAAAAAGATGTTATCTGCCTGTTCACTACATGAACATCAACATCATTATTTGACATTTCCATGAGCTCTAGATTACAGCAAAAATGGTAGATCATAAACTGGATTTATGGAAATGCTTACATATGGTGCCAGTTGCAGAGTAAACAATTATGCCCGAAATCTTGGTGGGTACGTCACAGATAGGTTGCACCAGCATCCTCATGGAAAACCTCTCCTTAAGGGGTGTTGTCTCCAGCTCCTGGCTGTACTCATCCCCACTATCCATATCTGCCATGCCTCCTTTAGCCTCCAGCCTCTCTAATTCCACTGGTTTCTCATTCGCTCCACTGGAGCAAAGGCTGCCTGGCTGGTACCTGCAGATTAAAAAAAAATTAACTAAACTGATTTTTAAAAAAACAAAAAGCATTAAAATACAGACTACATTTATTTGATCAAATATACAGTAAAAACAGTTTATGATTACAACTTAAAATGGCTGCTTTCTATTTTGGTATACTTTTAAATGTAATTTATTCCTGTGATACAAATCAGTATCACATGATCCTTCAGAAATCATTCTAATATGCGATTTGCTTGATGAATAGAAAGTTCAAAAGAACAGCATTTATTCGAAATAAAAATATTATGTAACATTATACACTGCTGTTCAAAGTTTTGGGATCTGTACAATTTTTAATGCTTTTTTATTAGTTTCTTATGGCTGTATTTATTTGATCAAAATACAGAAAAAATTGTAATATTGTGAAATATTATTCCAATTTCTAATATTGGTTTCCTATTCTAATATACTTTAAAATATAATTTATTCCTGCGAGGCATTGCTGAATTTTCATCAGCCATTATTACAGTCTTCAGTGTTACACAGTTCTTCAGAAATCATTCTAATATGCTGATTTATTATCAGTGTTGAAACAGTTGTGCTGCTTAATATTTTACGGGAACTGTTATACTGTTTTCTTTGATTCTTTAATGACTAAAAAGTAAAAAAAGAACAGCATTTATTTAAAATAGAAATCTTTCTAACAATATAAGTCTTTACTATCACTTTTTATCCATTTAACACATCCTTGCTGAACAGAAGTATTAATTTCTTAAAAAAGAAAGAAATAAAGGGAAAAAATTACTAGTAGTGTATATTGTAATACAAATGTTCAGCTTTTTTTTTTACAGTATATGTATCAAAGAATCCCGAAAAAAGTATCACAGGTCCCAAAAAATATTCTATAACTGTAATAACTGTTTCCAACATTGGTAACAAATCAGCATATCTGAATGATTTCTGAAGGATCATGTGACAAATAAGACTAGAGTAATGACACTGAAAATTTAGCTTTGCTTCACAGGAATAAATTAAATTTTAAAGCATATTAAAATAGAAAACCGATGTTTTAAATTGCAATTATATTACAGTTTTTTCTGTATTTTTGATCAAATAGATACAGCCCTGATGAGCATAAGAAACATCTTTAAAAAACATTAAAAAAAAACTTACTGATCCCAGTCTTTTGAACGACATTGAAAATGTCTGTACTGTCACTTTTGATTAATTTATTGCGACCTTTTTTGTCAAACAAAAGTATTGCTTTCTTTCAAAAATGCCCAGACTTTTGAATGTTAGTCTATGTGTGTATATACACTCACCGGAGAATGAGTACACACACAGCAACTAAAGTGTAAGCCAGCAAGGTCCCAATTGACATCAAGTCCACTAAGGCATCGAGATCAAACAGGAAGGCCATCAGAGCTAAAGGGAGGAAATAAACGAGATTCTAGAGTTAGTCACAATTATTAAGAGGGTTACATCATCCATTGATGAATAAAAATACAGTCCTACCTGCTACGATGCCAGACACAATGGTGGCCAGCACAGGTGTCTTGGTTTTCTTGTGCATGCGGGAGAGGAAGCGAAAGAGCAGACCATCCTCAGCCATGGCATAAATCACACGAGGCATAGGGAACATGGAGCCCAACAAGCTGAACAACAAAATAAATGTTATTACATGTTGACTTTCCAAGGCAATATTTCTCATTTTCATTTAGTTTAACTTGATGTTAAAAATAGATACATTCATTAAAAACAACAAAAAATAATACAAATGGAAAAAACACTTGAATAAAACACACATGAAAGCAGATCAAGTTAAAACTATGAAAACAAAATCTATAGTATCTCAATAGTACTATAATAAATTTAAGTCAATGTCAATAAGCGTACCTGGTGGAAAGGGCGCACAGAGACCCCACTGCCACAATATAGCGAGCAGGGTCCCAGTGCACATATTGGAAGGCCTCTGGAAGTGGACTTTGACCATCCAGCTTGTAATAGGGCATCATGAGCGTGAGCGCCGCTGACACTCCGAAGTAGGCAAAAAAGCAGATGAGCAAAGAGGCCACTATGCCGATCGGGATGGAACGCATGGGGTTTTTGGCCTCCTCACCTATTATGTCAACAGAGCTGTGAGTTTGGTTTTAAATGTAGGACATATTGGTTTTGGCGGAATGTTTTTCTGAACTTACTTGTGGTTGCGATGCAGTCAAAACCCACAAATGCATAGAAGCATGTAGCAGCGCCAGTAAGGATTCCACTCAAGCCAAACGGTGCAAAGCCACCTGAGCCGAATGATTTTTCAATTTTCCTAAGATGTGAAAGATTTGTCAAACTTCAAATTTACAGTGAATATACATTCATATATACATGTGTGTTGGTATGTACATATTTTTTTAAATGTTTTTAAATGTATTTCAGGATTTTTACAATTTCTAATTGGCATTTTTTTATTGTAATTTTTAAGCTTATTGATAAAAAATTTTTCTTATTTATTTTATAATATATTATTTCATTTAATTCAATCTTATTTTCCTAAGATGTGAAAGAGGTTTCAAACTTCCAATTTACAATGAAAATACATTTCTATATTTTATTTCACGACTTTTAACATTTTTATTTTTCATTATTTTAAATGGTCATTTTATCTTATTTATTCATTTTCCTAAAATGTGAGTTTTCAAACTTCATATTTACAATGAATATACATTCATATACACATGTATGTGTGTACATATATAAAAATATATTATTTTTAAATTGTCGTTTTTCATGTTATTTATTAATTGGATGCTATTTATTATTTTTCCTAAGATGTGAGTTTTCAAACTTCATATTTACGATGAATATACATTCATATTTACATATAATATACATATTTTTAAAATGTTACTTTTCATAATTTTTTTAAATTGCTATTTTCCCCTTATTTTGTTTTTTTATTAATTTTATCTTATTTATTAATTTTCGTAAGATGTCAAAGTTTTCAAACCTCAAATTTACAATGAAAATTCATTCATACATTTTATTGCATAACTTTTACATTTATTTTTATTTTTCATCCTATTTATTAATTTTCCTAACATGCGTTTTCAAACTTCATATTTACAATGAATATTATACATTCATATAATGTGTGTACATACTTTAAACAAAATATTTTTCATTTTATTTCATGATTTTTACCATTCTTCATTTTCATTTTTTATCTTAATCATTAAATTTTCTTTTTTTTTTTTTACATACATTATTGTTTTTCAGCTTATTTAATAATTTTCAGAAGATGTGAGTTTTAGTGTGTGTACATATATTTTATGTTTACATTTATTTCATGATTAATTTCATGTTTAATTTTCATTCATTTTTTAATGGCTAAATATTTATTAATTTTTATCTTTATTGTTTTATTATTTTCGTAAAATGTCAGAGTTTTCAAACCTCAAATTTACAATAAAAATGCATTCATATTTTATTTCATGACTTTAAATGTTTTTATTTTTCATTATATTTAAATGCTAATTTTTCATCTTATTTATTTATTTTCCTAAGATGTGAGTTTTTAAAGTATATATACACTACCGTTCAAAAGTTTGGGGTCAGTAAATGTTTATTCATTCTTTTTTTTTGAAAGAAATGAATAAATTGTTACATTAATAAAAAGTGACATAATAGATTTACATTGCTAGAAAAGATTTATAGTTTGCATAAATGTTGTTCTTGAAAGAAAAAAAATACAGGTTCAAAAAAAAAACAAAACAAAAAAAAAAACATTGGCGGCACAACTGTTTCCAAAACTGATAATTCTACTAATAATTCAGAATATCAGAATGATTTCTGAGAGATCATGTGACACTTAAGCCTGGGAAACTGAGTAACAGCTGATGAAAAATCAGCATTGCATCACAGGAATAAATTATATTTTAAAGTATATGAAAATAAAAACCATTATTTTCTATTGTAATAACATTTTGTAATATTACAGTTTATTTTCTGTATTTTTGAAAAAATAAATGCAGCCTTGACTTCATAAAAAAAATTGCAAGTCTTACTGACCCCAAACTTTTGAACAGTAGTGTATATATACACACATACACGCATTGTATTTCACAATTTTTTAAGTGTTTAATTTTCATTTATATTGCAATTTTTCATCTTATTTATTACTTTTATTTTACTTATTAATTTGTTAAAGTTTTCACATTTCAAATTTACAATGAATATACATTCACATATATGTGCGTGTGGGTGTGTACATATTTTCTTATTTTATCTCAGGATCTTTTATTTTTATTATACATTTTCATTATTTTTTCCACATTTTTCACCATACTTATTAATTTTATGTTTAGTATATCTTTAAAATATATGTAAGCATACACTTTTGTGTAACTTCTGTTTATGTTTACTAATATATTCATTTTATATAGTTTATAAAGTTGAGGCAGTGCGACTTACTTTGCATCGTAGTTGTTTGTGCTGTTAATGTAGTCCTCCACAGTGAGGTTCCAGTTGGCAGTGTCGCCTTTCACAAAGCCCGATATAATGACAAATGTCAGAACCACCAGGTTGATTCCTGTGAAGATCTTGTTGACAAGTGCAGACTCACTCACTCCAAATGCCAATAATCCTGTAGCGTGGGAGGTGAGAGGTAGCAAATTCACACCGTTATAGTCTTTTGCATGGCAATGGTGAAAAGAAAGTGTGAGTAACAGTCCTATGACTAATGGGTATATTGGTAAAGCGGACCATTTAAAATGATATAACTGCTTTAGTGTAGCTGGTGTAGTAGCCAGTAGTCGGATAAAATAGAAAAAAGTTCTCACCAGTGAGCAACATGACCAGGATCAAGGCAAATACATCTGGATACTGTGACAACACTTTTCCAGTGTTTGGAAATGACATGGAATTAGTGAAAAAAGCAGAGATTGATTTGTTCACTAGATTGTCAAACGTCGAGCTCCAAGCCCGTGCTACACTGGCTGTGCCTGTGAAATGAAAAGAAGAACATATGAGTAGATGCAAAAGACTTCAGAACGTCCACTTGTTGCGTTAAACTTAAGCAGCTGCTCTAGAGCCCTTCAGTCTAGAGAAGAAAACACTTCATACAGTTTCAAAACCACTTCAGCTCATTCGGAATTAACTCATGGGAGCTAATGATTAATTAGTACATTTGGATTCAAAAGGGAAAACTTTTTTCACTCCAAGTTAAAGTTCAAAGATAAAGTTGACACACTCACCAATCACATATGACAGAATGAGGTTCCATCCCGTGATGAAGGCCCATATTTCTCCCACTGTCACATAGCTGTACAGGTAAGCGGATCCCGTCTTGGGAACACGTGCACCAAATTCGGCGTAACACAAACCAGCGAGCACAGAAGACATGGCCGCAATGAGGAAAGAAAGCACGATGGCAGGTCCAGCCTTCTCTCGGGCCACTTCCCCAGCCAGGACGTAGACACCTGCACCCAACGTCGCCCCCACGCCGAGGGCTATGAGGTCAAGAGTGGTGAGACAGCGAGCGAAGCGAGTTTCATCCTGAGAAGTGTCCAGCACGCGTCGCCTCAGCAGCATCTTCCCAAAGGAGGCCAGACTATTCTCAGCCATGATGGATAACGTTCAGGTGACTGGGACAAAAGCTGAAGGCACTAAAGGAGAAGAGGAAAAAATATAAGTATTTTGAATTTTTGCTAATTAGGTCATAAAATGAATGGCCTGATTTTAAGAAAAACAAACCTAAAGCTCAAAAGTGCAAGATATTTTAAAATGTTCATCTTGACTTACGAAGGTTTGCCCCCACAAAAAAACACACACAAAAAAAAATTTGGTTAATAATAACTACTAGAGCTGTCATGATTGTTCGATTCAATTTGAGTACTCGAGTATATATATAAAAAAAAGTCGAAATGAGTAATCGACAAAAGTGCGCATTTCATGGACGAGAATCCATGAAATGCATTATCTAAGGCTGCATGATATACTAAAACCAACTTAAAATCATAATAAAGCATAATACTATTGTGAATTCACAAACACTATAATTCAAATAAATAAATGCGCTTTAAATTACGTACATTTTGCTGTTTATCGCGATTTCAAAATAAAAGTTCAAACCCTCACTCAGTGTTTGCACATTTTTATGTCCAAATATTAATGAAATTACAATGGTTGTAGCACTTCTGTCATTAGGAAATAGCCAGATATTAAAGATTAAGTGGACATTTGAATGAAATGTTTAGTCAATATTTAACAAGGATTACAGTGCGCTGTAAAATGTAAAAAAATCGGCATGCTTTTTGTTACCATTTATTATTGCCTCATTGTTATTATATAATGTGACCCAGGAACACAAAACCAGTCTTAAGCTTGAATTTTGTCAAATGTAAATGTATACATAATCTGAAAGCTGAATAAATAAGCTTTCCATTAATAATCCTTTTAATATCTTAATACATTAAGACAGAACAATATTTGACTAAGATACACTACTTGAATATCTGGAATCTGAAGGTGCAAAAAAAAACTAAATATTAAGAAAAATCACATTTAAAGTTGTCAAAATGAAGTTCTTAGCTATGCATATTACTAATCAAACATTAGTTTTGATAGAAACTATATTAGCTTTCACACTAAAACAAGATAACGTTTTGTTTCTTTAATCAAAGAGCTAAATGGATTCTGACTGTTGGCTGACAATGTGTTTATCGCTCATCACCTGTCTGAAAATATGGCGTAGATGTCATATTCTTAAGTATTAGAATGTTTATTAAAATTGTATAATTATCATTCTTGGCGTGAATGGCTCTTTATTCAAGTCATTTCGTGTAAAAGGCAAGTAAAAGGGCGGCTGTTATCCACCACACCTGCAGACACAGAAGAAGCAATCACTTAGCACCTAAAACAGCTCATCTGACCACAGGGCAGTTCAATCCATCAGGAAAATAATAAGATTAATATCAAAAAGGTTTGCCCTTTCATTACTGAGTCATAACTCATAAAGCACAACAGCTCTAAAGCCCTGATAAAGAGCACTGACAGTGGTGTGGATGGAAACAATTTTCAGGCAAGACCAAACTGATTCATCACAGTTTATTGGCTCGACGAAAAGAGCAGACCAAGTAAAATGGGAAAAGCAGTGCGTCTGAGGTCAAAGGAAAATAAAATAGCAGACATTTAACAAGAAAGTATACAGAGGATATACTCTGGTCTTTGAATACACAGTTTACATAACACAAATATTAACGGCTGATGTTAAACAGTAGCACTCTGAACTGCTGCACACTATTCACAGAAACAGAGCTCATGCAGGAAAGGGTTTCTTGTGTGGTTTCTGTCCAGCAGCTTAGGTAGTCATACATGTTTGATCAGATCCAGTCTGTGCCTTTAACTAGATCACACTAGAAGTAAACCTGCACCTGAGCACACGACATCTAACAGCATTTATCTATTACCGCATTCTTCACAACATATCCTCATACATAAAAATGAAACAAGGATGAGCCTTTTGTCCACTGCTCAGAAAAGGAGCTCTCTTTCTGCATAACTCCATGATGTCACTACGCGGAAAGCATTTACTTCCTTCCAGGGGTATTATATAAAACCACTAGCATTAAAAAAAAGATCACTAACTTTAGAACAAGGGAAACTAACATCTTGTCTTAGTCTTAAGTCTGTTAAACAGTAGATTGTTATTGTAAAATACTGATGATTAACAGTGAAACCAGTTAAAGTGCTGCCTCAGACACTGATATGATGGAATAAACATGCTTAGAGGATATTAAAAAATTAAGTTCCAGTTTATCAGACTGGCATGTTACATTTAATAACATTTCCTGTTAAGGAAAGCGCTGGTCCAACCCTAAACATTCCTTAGCACTTATCGTGTTGCATGAAAAATGACTTTAAGTAATTTTAACAGGTTTGGACGTTGTGCATTCAAAGGTCAGGTGTCCATCATTGCATGAGGCATCAGTAATTTAAAAAAAAAAAAAAAAACAACACCTTACTATTACTATTATAGTTTACTATTCCTATTGAAAGGACCAGCTGCACCTGTTGACACACCTACATTTACATCAATGGAATTTCGTTGTGATTTAATGAAACCATTCTACATTTTACAGAAACAAACACTTTAGAGAAATACTACCGTCTTTCATTAGCCTGTTAATGATGCTATTACTTTTTAAAGACATGTTAAAGATCCACAGGTATTGAGCTATAATCGCTTGCACTTATTTATTGCACTTACTTATTCAGTTTGGTATGATTTTAAAACTCAAACTAAAATTCAGGTCGAACTCTGTTTAGATTAAAACGACATACATTAGAAAGAAGCCGTTTAAAATTTGAAAAAAATAAATAAAATAAATAAATAAATATAAAATTAATAATAATAATAATAAAAAAGTCATGTGCAAAAATGCATTTAAACATTTCAGTATTATGTTATAATTGTGTTTAATAATGTGATCATTACATTTAAAACAATCCAAGTTTATGTAAATTATTTATACACATATTCCGAGCAAATAAACAATCATAATAAAGTAGCACATATTTAACCTCTAAATATACACAGGAACGCGCGCCATTTCTAACACGAGGACGAACGTAATAATGATAAACATATGGGATTTCCGCTTACGATAGAAAACCTAATTTAGATGGTTTAGTTAACGAATAAACGACACGTCTCGTGTTGTCTTAGTGTAAGAATGGAGTATCGTAAGAATAATCGTTTAAAGGTAGTTACCCTCTGTTGAGACGATGTACTGAAAATCCAGACGGACAGACAGACAGACGATGCGCGGCGTGCAGTGAGCAGTCTAGAAAAATGAGTAGCAGAGCAGGACATGCGATATAACACTCATCCGGAAATCCTTTTAAGGAAAAGTCGTTTCCCCTCTGGGTCGGATTTTTTTTTTTCTGACGTCAGCAACAAAGCCAGTCGTAGTAGACCGCATATTGCCATTGACGACAGGCATTGTTTTGAGAGAACCAATGTTTATTTCCTTCATTTTTGTAAATCTTGCTCTGGCTGGATTTTATTGTAAAAAAAATACAAGACACAATGAACAGGAAAATGTAAAACATGAATCTTTTCCCATGTTCTCAAAACAAACCAGAAAGCTCCTTGTCAAATATACTGTGATTTATTAGGGAAAAACGAGACACTTAAAGCAGACAATGTATTTGATTGGGTTACATTTTATTAAACAGGGTCACATTTTTTAGAAGCACATAAAAATGCATAGAACTGCATAGACATTTCACAAGTGTTATTAAATTAAAACTTTCCGTGTCACTTCTCTTCTTTTCTCCTCTAATTGTGGGAGAGAAAGAGAAGAGAAAAATCAGGTAGAGGTTTATAATACTGCTTACACTTGCAGCATATTACAGTGATATTTACACTACCAGTCAAAAGGTTTTGAACAGTACGATTTTTAATGTCTTTTTAAAGAACTCTCTTTTGCTCTCCAAGCCTGCATTTATTTGATCCAAAATACAGCAAATATTTGAATGGTAAAAATATTTTGAAATATTTTTACCATTTAAAATAACTGCTTTCTATTTGAATACACTTTAAAATGTAATTTATTTCTGTGATCAAAGGTAACTTTTCAGCATCATTAGGCTACTCCACTCTTCAGTGTCGCATGATCCTTCAGAAATCATTCTAATATGCTGATTTGCTGTTCAAGAAACATTTTATTATTATAATCAATATTTAAGACAGTACAGGATTATTTGATGAATAGAAAGATCAGCATTTACATGAAATAAAAAGCTTTTGTAACATTATGCACTATACCATTTAAAACCTTGAAGTCAGTAAAAAAAAAAAAAAAAAAAAATAACTTTTTTGAGCAGCAAATCAGAATATTAGAATGATTTCTGAAGGATCACATGATGGGTAATGATGCTAAAAAATTAGCTTTGAAATCACAGGAATAAATTAGTTTAAGCATATTCAAAAAGAAAACAGTTATTTTAAATAGTAAAAATATTTTTGTTTTTGCTATACTTTGGATCAAATAAATGCAGGCTTGGTGAGCAGAAGAGACTTAGTTCTTACTGTTTGAAAACTTTTGACTGGTAGTGTATATTGTTATGTATCTGTACAATTAACTCAAATATATAAAGATTTAACATATGCAAACAAAAACACATTTAAATTTAAATAAATTGCACACACACACACACAAAAAAAATCTCAGAAATAAAACGTGAAGACATTGAATACCAACTTAAATTCTCTTCAGTTCCTCTACGCACATCTCAAGTTTTTCGTGCAGTGGTCCCCAGTTTTTACACTCTATAAAAGTAAAAGGTATGCAAAATATAAAACCAAAACATTATTTCATAATGAATTGAACAAAGAGTTAACAGCGAAAAATACAAATCATGAAAACTACCTGAACGCAAACCTATTAGTTCTTGAATGACCCTCTCAAGTTTTTCTTGGTGTTGCGAGCAATTAACACAATCTGGGTGGGGGTTAAAAAGATGGACATTTTTAAATACATTAGACGCTGAATAAGAAAATGTACGGCATGATCTCTAAGATGATAACAGCCATCTAAACTCACCTGATTCATGTGCTCCTTCAGCTGGACGCACAGCATCACTCTCTACTGTAGACAGAGCAGGTGCTAAAAATACAAACACAAGAGAAATACATCAAAGTATAGAAAAAAGCCATAATATGTCAAACACATTTGCTACAAAGGTTTTGTCCAGTCAAGCAATTGGGAAAAAGAGTCAAAACATCAGAAAACGCTGCAAATAATTACCATATATGGTATTATCTTTACAATTTACTCCATTCTACTAGAAACAGTGCCAAAAAAAAAAAAAAAAAAAAAAACTTTCATCCTATATTAGCACAGTTGAAAGTGACTCTTAATTGGCAAACTTGACCAAACATGGACAGGGAGAGAAAGACAGAAGTAGACAACAGAGGACAAGTACATCAAAGGTCTAGTTTGAGAAATAGACTCCTTGAAGGTCCTCATTTGCCAGCTTCATTAACTGACTAATAAATCCATGTTTGAGGTGGTCAAAGCAGTTTGATCCTACAACCCATGAAAAGCGTCAATGTGATCCTTTCATGAACAGAAACAGAAATGGTAATTTGCAACATTTTACAATTCCTTAACTCTTATGTTTGATCAATTTTAATGGAACCCAGCTGGTAATGTACAGTATGTCATAAGAGCGTTTTTGTGATATTATATTTTTTATATATATATATATATATATATATATATATTAGTTTTTTTTCTCCATCTTTAGTTAATACAGCATATTCAAATATTCTTTCTCAAGCCAACTTAATGATGTCAACGTACCATCTTATAATTGAGTTTGAACAGCTCTATAAAATCTCCATTTCAAAACGAATGAAAAGATTCAATGGGGAGACATGCACACACAACTCCTTTACAAGCCTGAATTAAAAAGACGGCGACAACAAGCTCCCAAATGCACCAGTCCTTTCAGCAAGGCTATTACGTCGCACTTCACAAGGATATCAATCAGACTGGATTACAGCTAGCCAGAAAGCTATCGTGCAAATAAGAAATGTTCTGGACAACTCTTTTAATGACTCATTTTTCTACCCCAGATTCCTGGGCTTCAGACAAGAATATGTTATTATCTGCAATAATGATTTATTGGGAGATATCCTGTTGAGATCTGTCCATGTGGCTTAAGGCAAAGGGTGGCTATTTCCCACATTTTAGAGACTATAATGTTCTTGGATATTGCTTTGATACACCCAAAGCTTAAATTAACATAAAACATGCCATTTATAATAATTATAGTTTTGAATAGGCATAAAACCTTTGAGCAATATTAAAAGATTTACCCCTTAGTCAACCATTTATAGTTAATGCTACATTATCTTGTAACCCAGCACAACAAGAGAAAATACACTAGAGATAAGCAATATATTAGTAGTTTAGTTGCAGACGATCTCAAGGTATTGAAGATCTATCTGTTATTTATCAAGTCACTTAGCATTCCTGTAACTGATAAAAATAAATACAAAAAGGACAAATAACCGCACCAATTCTTTTTCTCTTTGCCGATGGCAAACCATCATTGTTCAAGTGCTTTTGGCCCACACTGGGAAGCAGTGAATTCCTCGTCCTCATACCTTTCATAGATAAAATTAAAGGAAATAATGACAAAGCATTACATAAAATCAGAGCCCGTCATTTACATAATCATTTTGTATAAAAACACATCAAGGAAGAACAATCACTGTAAAAAGTACCTGGTAATCCTGGAGGTTTAGTAATAGGCTGAGTCTGAATGGTTTCCACAGAGGATCGTGTAGTCTGAGGTGTCTTGAGAGCCTGTCTTTTACGGGCTGGTGGCTGTAGTCCTGATGGTTTCATTTGCGGTATACCAGAGCATGAAGGTTTTGCAACTGCAACCACATTACAGCTTACAGAGTACATAATTGAGATATATATATATATCGTAATATAAAACAAAGGTATAGTTATGTACATTACTGTTCAAAAGTTTGGGTTTGTCATGCCATTTATCACAAATACAGTAAAAACAGTACTATTGTGAAATATTGTTGCCATTTGAAGTACAAGCTTTTTCATTTTTAATATACTTCGTGTAGTTTATTCCTGTGACTGCAAAGCTGAATTTTAGCAACCATTACTTCAGTGTCATATGATCCTTCAGAAATCATTCTAATCAATTGTCAGTAGTGCTGTCAAATGATTAATTGCGATTAATCGCATCCAAAATAAAAGTTTATGTTTACATACTATATGTTTGTGTACTGTGTATATTTATTATGTATATATAAATACACACACATGCATGTATATATTAAGGTAAAATATTTTAGATTTATATCTAAAATATTTATATTTTCATAATCAAAATTGTATACAGGTATAAATATATATACATATCAATATTTTGTTTTAATATACACATGCATGTGTGTGTATTTATATGTACAACATGCATATAGTATGTAAACAAACTTTTATTTTGGATGTGATTAATCGTGATCATGACAGCACTGAATGTAAACAATGCCACTGAATCAAACAAAAATTATTGTCATGTTTTGGGTTGTACTAATCGGTCTGACCGGGAAAAACATTATAAGTACTACAGACTGCCAAAAAGTGATAAACTGTCTAAGGAACAAAAGGCATTTGTGGTTGGCCAAACTGAACCAGGATTTCCAGGGCAAGAATCTTGAAAACATTTGTGTTCATTCTTATCATTTCCAGTCAGGTAGGTGAAATATTAGGCTAATATCTTAATACTGCTCGCATGCATCTTTACCAACTATTTACTTTAGTTTGTCTAAATATTGCGCCCTTTCCTGCTTACTAAGTCCTTCTCTATATGATTTAGAAGCTTCCACACATTTTTCCATGGTTTAGTCAGCATAAATTAGTACATTAACCATGCAATCCATGCTGTTGTTTACACCTGAGTATCGCCAATACGAACCAAATCATGACATAAGTGCAAACCCTTTATAACGCAGATTTAAAACTAAAGAAATATTTATGATCATTTTTTAATTTTAGTTGGAAACATTATATAAATTCTTTTAAATAATGGAAAGCTCAAAAGAACATTTATTTGATATAGAAATCTTTTGTAACATTACAAATATCGTTGTCATTGAGCAATTATTGCATACAAAACAAAACTGACCTCAAACTTTTGAACAATATTGTACATGTATAAAATGTGTACAAATGTGTAAAAGCCACTCACCAGCAGTGAAGTTATATCCAGTGACAGAAGAAACCATAGAAGTCTGTTTAAAAAAATAAATAAATAAAAATTAAACCACACACAAAACAAAGACTGATTCACGGCAACAAAGCATTGAGTTTCCTACCTTAACAGTGCTAGATGATGCAGTGCTCTTGACAGGTGCGACGTTCTTCCCCTTGTTTGTCTGTACGGCCTTCCTGTTGCCAAGCAGGGTGGTGGATGATGCATCAGGCTGATGCGGTGCTGGCGGCCCTGGGATAGTCTTTGGTTTGACCGCTATTGAGGAGTTCACCGTCGACTGCAGCCTAGGAGGAAGACTGGATTTAGGATAACTCAGCTTAGAGGAAAGCTGAGGAAGCTGTCTTTTGATTAGAGGTTTTGTGGGAGGCTTGTTCTCATTTGCTGGTTCTGATGTACAGGTCGCTGAGACTTTCTGACTCTGGCTTGAGCGCTCAGTCACCTGCGCAGCATCAGTTCCATCGTGATTACTTGCACAAACCAGCTCATCATTTGACTGGGCCTCGATGCTGTTGATCACAGACAGCCTCTTCCTCATAGGTGTGGGCTTCACATCTCTCATGATTTCAAATCTGGATTCCTTGCCAAAAACAATAGGTGTGGATGTAACCATGAAGCTCGTCTTCATGTCCAGTGTATCATCCAAACAAAAAATACTGTTTCTGCTGATGTTTCCCATATCGGAAGAAGGAAAGGACTCAATGTCAGCCAATCTAGGTCTTGATGGTTTTTTGTCACGCTCCTCTGATTTAACCTCAAGAGCATCATCAGGAGCATCAACAGAGCAAACAAAAGCTGTGGTGCTTATCTCAGCTTTCTCAGTTTCTCTGACTGGCTTAGTGACATCTACAGAGTTAGAAGCATCATTAACCTGGTCAGGTAATTCTGTGCTTGAGGGCTTAATTTCAATGGTGGTGTCCTTCGAAACAGGAACTTCTGGGGAAGGAAGATCAGTGGTTATATTATGTTTAGTCATCTCAGCTGGTTTTATAGGTTGTTCGACCTCACCAGAGGGCTGAAGAGGAGCACTGGCAGTTTGCTCCACAATATCAACAGTAACATTGACTTTTAAATTAGCTTCCTCTGTGTTTTTAGGAGAGATAAAATTACCATCTGTTTTTTCTTGTGGCTGAATATCTATAGTTCCTTCAAGCTTTTCTGTAGTAGTGTTTAATGGCGCACTGTTATCAGCCGATGAATTAGTTTTAGAAGGTGTGGCATCTAGATTAGGAACATCCACAGTTGCATTAACCTCAGTGTCAGGTCCCTCTTTTGGGTCATGTGACTGGACCAGGTCCACAGTGGTGTTTCCTGACTCAGTCTTTATATTGGGAACATCAATATCCACTGTTGAATTAAGTTTAGGGTCAGACCCCTCCTTTAGCTCTTGAGATTCAAAAGTGGTGTTCTTCTCTTTAATGTTGTGTAGGTCAACTGTTGCATTAACGCCAGTGTCAGACCGTTCTTTCGAGTCTAGGGTCACATCAAAAGTGCTGTTCTTTAACTCGATACTAATTAAATCAGATTTCTCTAAAGATGTAGTGGATGCCGTGGCATCATTGCAGTCCCCATCTGCTTTTCCTGCTGTTGCACTGGTAATGTCTGTCTCATTCTGTGTTGATTTAGTAGACGTGCTTTCATTTCCCGACTGACAGTGTGCACCAAGAGAGCAATTGAGAGCAGAGTCATTGATAGCCTCTTTTCTTGGTGCTAAAACTCCCTCGTCCTTTTTTGTTTGATTTTCGGTTGGCGTGCAAGCAGTGGAATTCAACACAGTGTCATCAAAAAGTCCAGACACTTGAGGAAAAGGCTCATCTGCAATTGAAAAGAAACTAGAACACAGATCTGGCAAATTGGTAGGCTGGTAAGAGGAAACTGGTTTTTGAAGAGACGATCCACCCAATACGTTGCCACCGGCCTGGGCAAGCTTCCGCCTTAGAAAGCTCTCCATTTCAATAGCAGGCGGGTCTCTGAAAGGAATAAGAATTATGAGAATTAATATGTAGCTTCCTGAAACCTACTTACTGACAAGGGATGACACGTGTTACAAAAGGAAGCATGAGCTGAATTCCTCACTGGTCTAAATTTATCACATTTAGTATAAAAGAATCCAGATGTGTTATATAAACATCTCTGATAATAATTCTAGGTCTATAGCATTACATAACAGATCAAAAGTACTACAAGAAACGCACTTCGTAACTGACAACAGCAGCGAATGTTTTGCTATGGTAACACAAATAACCACTGACACGGAAAATTAGCAATAAGCAACTTCCCAAAAGGAACTAACAAACTTGATTCAATTTCTAAACAAATGAACAGATCGTAATCTTTAGGAAACATTATCATCTTCTTACCAGATCTCTAAACAGACCGAGTGTTTGATATTTCCCGAGTCGATTTGAAAACGGGGTCATTGTAGTCATTGGACGAGACACTCAGTCCTCGACCAATCAGAGCGACGATCTGTGTGGCGTCAGAAAAAAAATCACAGCGCCCCCTAATGCAGGCAGTTAAATATATAGATTAATATTATTGTTGTTTATTTTTTTGTTTCTTTATTTATTATTTTTAGTTACGGTAACTCTAACAATAATTAGTCAGTTAAATTATGAAAAAGTATTATACAATATAAAATATTAACCATATGTATTTTCTTGTCGGTTTTCTGAACCCACTGCTCAGTATCACTGCATTTCCTTCACATATTTATTTCGTTTAAAAAATAAGAGTCTTGGAGGACACGTAAACCGGCGATAGAATATGAAGTGGAATATTTATTTACTTTGTGAAATCGTAATATAGGCAACGCAGTATACTGACTTTGCACAAATTACATACTTTTCAGTTTTAACATCACTGTAAATCTTTACTCTCTTCTTGTTAGAATATCTTTCCTATTCGCAAAAATCGGAGTAAAATATGTAAACATTGCATTCTAGACCAGTCAAAAGTTTTTGAACAGTAAGATTTTTTATTTTATTTTTATTTTTTAAAGAAATCTCTCCTGCTCACCAAGCCTGCATTTGTTTGATCCAAAGCACAGCAAAAGCAGTTCAATTTTGAAATACTTTTACTATTTAAAATAACTGTTTTCTATTTGAATATATTAAAAAATATAATTTAGTTCTGTGATTTCAAAGCTGAATTTTTAGCATCATTACTCGTCACATGATCCTTCAGAAATCATTCTAATATTCTGTTAAAAAAACGTTTTATAATTTATAATTATGTTGTTGACAGCTGAGTAGAGTTGATGAATAGAAGGTTCAGAAGAACAGCATTTATCTAAAATATAAATCTTTTGTAACCCTATAAATGTCTTTATCATCACTTTTGATCAATTTAAAGCATCCTTGCTAAATAGAAGTATTCATTTCTTTCAAATAAATAACTACATAAAATACTGACTCCAAGCATTTAAATGGTATAGTATTTAATGTTACAGAAGCTTTTTATTTCAGATAAATGCTGATCTTTGGATCTTTATTCATCAAAGAATCCTGAAAAAAAAAATATATAAAAAAATACCCGTTTTAAATATTGATAATAATAATATTTTTTTCTTGAACAGCAAATGAGCATATTAGAATGATTTCTAAAGGATCGTATGACACTGAAGACTGGAGTAATGATGCTAAAAATTTAGCTTTAATCACAGGAATAAATTAAATTTAAAAAATATTTAAACAGAAAACAGCTATTTTGAATAATAAAAATATTTCACAATATTACTGCTACATTACTATATTACTACTACTTTTATTTAGGAAATATTTATTCATTGAAAATAATCTGTTTGGAAATGGTTAAATTGTGTAGTAATTTGCTCCACTTTGACGAATGAATGTTTATGTGACATCATAGGGCAAGTTAGGGAAAAACTGTAATGTCGACGTAGTGATTCCCGCTCTCTCTCGCTCTCTCTCCATTTCCACCACAAAATTATGATTTGCTATTATTTATTTATTTATTTATTTCAGGTTTCTGTCTTTCTGCAGTAATGCTTTTGACTACTGATTTGTATCCAAATCACAAAAGAAAAATTCCTAATGCTACTTTTCAATTTAACAGGGTTAAGTTTTTTGTAATTGAAAACACTCACTAAAGTAGTATAAGAATGTGTATCTAGTCAAAAGCAACAAACATGATCAATTAAAACGATATCCACCTAAATCACACTTATAATAGGCCTATTGACTTTCGCTAGAAAGATCTGAAGGCTGGAAAGTTGCATCATACTCCGTGTCCTCCACCGCCCACCGCAATTCTGGGAAAAGGGGTAATGCCTCGGAAGGTCCTGTGGGTATTGTAGTTCTCGGGGCTGATCCGTGTCGAGACACTGAGACATGCAAGAAAAAAAAACTTAAATATGAGCAACAGCTGACCTATAAAGAACAATGCGTTTACAACTTGGGATTGCGTTATAAAAATTACTCAATTCAGATAAGGTTACACAACACCACAGAGGTGGTTTTTCAGAAAAGTACAGTGAATGTACAAACATTTTTAATGTACAAAAAATCTAACCATGCGGCGGTTTTAGATAATGGTGATTCTTTATTACAATTACATACTAAAATAGCTTTCATCTACTTGATCTTAACCTAAAAAAGTTAGATTTTCATCGGGACACCATGTGGACAGCATGAGGTCAGGAGATCTCTCACATAGCGTTCCATTGGGGATCCTTCAGGGATCTTCATAACAACCTAGAGATCCTAACCATTTCGCCCCAGCCAGGACTTACTCTCTCGCTCTCTCTCTCTCACACACACACACACACACACACACACACACACACACGTTTAGAAACGATTACATAACATTTTACGTGCTCAGTCTTTTTTCGGGATCCCGGTACCCTCCGGTCGTGTTTACGGTGCGCAACCTATCACATGACTGACTGCAATTCCCATCAATCCTCTTGGCGCATGCGCAATCCGCGTTGTCTGGCAGTGGTAAACAGACGTCAGAAGGGAGTCTTCGCCTCGAGTCAAAACAAAACAAAACAAGAAAGATCTACGAGGAATAGCTGTTTGTACATCTCTGTTAACAGCGGAAGGGAAGCGATTTCGTGTGAATTTCAACGGGCGACCGAGTTGGTGAAGAGAAGCGGGTTTCTTCGACTTTTACCGGAGGGATATTAACTCATAAAAAGTGGAGTTGGCTAACTAGGTGGCCATCTAGTAGTAAAACTACGCTTTCGAGTTTGGTCCCAGAGGCCGAGCGGCCGGCGATTGACTTCAAGAAGCGGACAGGCGATAGCTTTTTTTTTGTCTTTTCGAAGAACACATTTGGGGATTTGGGAAGGCTTCAACGGGACGGACACGTTTGGGCATCGTGTGTAGCTGCGTCTCGAAGAACATGGCAGATGGTGACATGCACCAGCACACAGCGTGGAGGACCGTGCAAACTTGAACGACAATAACACAGATTTTTTTATTGTGTGGTAAACCCTGTAAAACTACCTGTTATGATCGAGCACTCCTGAAAAATATTATCTTGGTCTTTTTTTTTTTAAATGTACAATTTTGATCGTTATGATTAATTAAGATCAAGTTTTACCTAAGGCTTCTTTTGGAGATTTAACAATCTTGAGTTGGGATGCACTTAGTTTGTTTTAAACGTGTTTAGCTTCATAATGGATCCCGATTAGTAAGATATTGTGGCTTTGTTGACTGACAGGCAGCTCTTACAAGTTATTCCCATTCACTTGAATTCGTTTACAAGGACAGTATTCTTATAGTATAGAAATACACTCAGTTTACAAGATTAGCGTACGACGTGATGGTCTCATATTAAGGAGGTTTATTTTAAAAATCTAACGTTAATTGCGAAAGCCAATCAACCATTCGCTGCTATAATAGGAACCAGAGGGAGGTGGTTATTTTAGCAATTACAGCGCATGTTATGATTGGTTTTGCGATTTCACCTACTTAACTGCCTCAGCTAGATTTTTTTGGGTCTGTTAAAGGGTGTATAATTATCTTCGAAAAGTTCACAGATCGTCCCATCACTCCAGCGCGTCCTTTTTCCTGTGGTAGATGCTCTTGACAATCCAGCTGTTTTGATGTGTAGTGAATTTCCTTTGTTCTTCCCTTTGTCCCTTCTATCCTCGTTTGCTCTATGTAAATCAGAAGGTTTATGTTAGTTACTATTAAGGAGATTATTTGGCCCCTTTAATCTCCAATCTGAGGATTAACTGACGCTATATTGGTGTGTTCAGATTATTACGAATGTGCTCCGTTACGCTCTAGGCAGTCGCGGTTATATTTGTACTGTGGTGTAATATATTAAGCACGAAAAAAACGTATTTTGTTATAAATAGTAGTACTCTTACGTTTCATCGCTCAGAATCGTCTTAAGGCAAACTAGGAAATTGAAATCCAGACTTCCTCTGAAATTATCTGGATAGCATCGCACAATGGAGGACGAAAGCGTACCCCCGATTGACCCAGATTTTGAGCCGCAAAGCAGACCGAGGTCATGTACATGGCCGTTGCCTAGACCCGACATCTCAGCTGTCAAAGCAGGGGGGGCCGACGGCTCAGAGTCTGCCGCTGGAACTCCGCCCGCCGAGGAAGATAAACACGAGCCGCAGCCAATCATATCCGAGCCTGAGAAAGTCGCGGTCTCGGAGAGCGGGGTCGTCGCTGGAGTGGGCGGGGCCACGCCTCGGAAAGGCTCTTCCAGGCGTAATGCCTGGGGTAATCAGTCCTACGCAGATCTGATCAGCCAGGCGATTGAAAACTCGCCAGAAAAGCGACTTACTCTGGCGCAGATCTACGATTGGATGGTAAAAACGGTGCCGTATTTTAAGGATAAAGGAGACAGTAACAGTTCTGCTGGGTGGAAGGTACGTATGAGAACGTATAGACTAGTAATTATTATTAATAATAGTCATTAGGGTTTAAAATCAACCTTTTCACTCACCAGCCAATTCAAAACTTCTACTAGCCATACTCGGATGTAAACAACAACATGGATTGCAAAGTGCTGTCTAAACCATGGGGGTAAAAAATTGTGGAAGCTGCTAACTTAGTAAGCAGAAAAGTTAATAGGTGGTAAAGATACGTGTGGGCACTGCAGTATTAATTAAGATATTAGCCTAATATTTCACCTACCTGACTGGAAATTATAAGAACAAACAAATTTGTTAAGATTTTTGCCCTTGAAGTCCTGGTTCAGTTTGGCCAACAACAAACGCCTTTTGTTCCTCAGTTTTTTGCACTCTTCTCCTTGATTTGTTAATTAAAAAAAAAAAAGTTTTTCCCGGTCCGACCAATTAGCACAGCCCAAAACATGACACTATTTGATAATTTTCAGCAGCAATAATCAGAAAAATATGCAAGCTTAATTCGGTTCAGTGGCATTGTTTACATTAATTTCCGCCAATAAATGACGCGTTGTGGAAAAAAAAAAAAAAAAAGACATCCATTTAAAAACAGCGAACCCTATAATGATAAATCATGACCTAAAATATTAAGTCACAAGGGCACATTTGCATCCAACACGGAAGTAAGCTTATGAGTGAATTTTTCTGGTTTATTATATAGGGAAACATATGAGAATAAAAAACAATGAGCAGTAAACATTAAAACTGTTTGCACTGCAAACCAGTGTGTTCATTATTCAGGTAATACAATAAAAGCAAGCAAGCAGCAAAACAAGTTTTTTACAACTAAAAATAAAGTGGAGGAGACGGGAAGCCAGATCCATAAAATTCACAAATTTCCACGTCCACTCTTGCGCGAAGAAAGAGGTGAATAGCAATGTGAAAGTCTTGGATATGGGTTATTTATCAAATGCCGAACATCTAGGGAGTGAAACAATGTTAGCACCAGTGTTGGGAAAAGTTACATGCATTATAATATTGCGTTACTCCCTAAAAAAGTAATAATTACATTAGTTACTTTTTATGGAAAGTAATGCGTTACATTACTTTTGCGTTACATTTTAAATCTGGGCAGGGCTTGCTTGTTTGTTTTTAATATGAAAAGTTACATTTTTAGCAAATGTAAAAGCCCTTTCACACCAAAAAGTGAACTGAATAGGCCTAAGGCTGAAGGAAAAGTAAATTCTGTACATGAGAATGCAGGAGAAAAAAGTTCAACACTCTTCATCAATGAGAAAAATTAAGCACAAATGTTAGGTTATATAAAGTAAGTTTTGCTTATTAGTATGGTTGAATTTGATCAAAGGTCAGCAACAGAGACATTGGTTAATAAAATGGGATTAAATACATAAAGGAACTCTTGTAAATGAAAAAGTAATGCATTACTTTATTAGTTTCTTGAAAAAAAATTATCTGATTACGTAACTATCTGATTACGAAGTACGTTACCCCCAACACTGGTTAGCACTGACAAGCAAAGGTTTTTAGAATACAATAAAAACCCACAAACCTCTCAAGAGAGTTCATAGCATTGCCCGCAATGGTTGAATGGCTGGTGTTAATGTCAAGTTCTGCAATATTTTCAGTTCTTTAAACCTTGTCATGCAGTAACATTTTAGCCTTGATTTATTTTTGTTTTAGAACTCCATTCGCCACAATTTATCTCTCCACAACAAGTTCCTGCGAGTGCACAATGAGTCCACTGGAAAGAGTTCTTGGTGGATGCTCAACCCTGAAGGCGGCAAAACCGGCAAAGCCCCTCGCCGTCGTGCCGCCTCAATGGACAACAGCAGCAAACTGCTTAAAAGTCGCATGCGAGCAAAGCAGACTAAAAACAAGGCCGGAGCAGCTGGGATCGGTGGCTCTGGAGGTGCCCTGCAGGGTGATGGTGCTTCTGGCAACGGTGGTGCTGACAGTCCCGGGCCTCCGGGTCAGTTTGGAAAGTGGGGAGTGAACAGCAGCAGCCCTTCTTCTCGCGGCAGCTTGGACGACCCGGATATGTGGACAAGTTTCAGGCCACGTACAAGCTCTAATGCCAGCACGCTGAGCGGGAGACTTTCTCCCATTGCCACGGGGCAGGAAGACGAGGATGATTTACCTGAGGACGGCCTTCTTGGTGGCTATTCCACAGGGAATCTCCCACCAACACTAACTGAGACTCTAATGGAAGAACTGGATTTGATTGACGGTCTGACTTTAATGACAGGTCCGCAAGGTGGTGCGAGCCCAAGCACAGCTCCTTCTGCCCCACCTCAGCCTTTGCCCTCAGCGTCCACCCTGCTGCCTCGAGGGCCCAGCTTTCCTTCATTTCGGCAGCTGCAGCCAACAAAGGCTACGCAGGGATCCACTCCGCCAGGACCGCAGAGCTCGGTTTCACCCAGTGCTGCATCCAGCACAAGCCCATCGAGCTTCGGAAACTCCCTCTTCAGCCCTCTGCCCGGTTCTGGTCACAGTGGTTTCAGCACCCACGTGCCCTCCAGCCTCGAAGCTCTCCTGATCTCCGATTCGCCCCCACCCAGCGACGTTATGATGACTCAGATGGATCCTCTCATGCCGAGCCAAGGAGGTGGCGGGCTTTTGGGGCTCGGGAGATCTATGTCCAGCAGCCAAGCTAAGGCAGGTCAGATGTTGCTGAGCAAAGGCATTGACACAAGCACAGTAGGGCAGATGAGCCTCCAGCCTCAACCCCAACTCCAGCACTCACAGATGGGCTTTGGAATGATGCACTCTGCCATGAGCCAGGAACTGCCTCAGCTTGCAACTGTAAAGACCCAGCATCAGGTGCCAGGCGCTGGGATTCTCCAGCATGGAGCTGTTCCGTCACCTGGTGGGAACGGAGGCCTGCAAGGCCTAGGCCAGTTTGCAACACCGCCCTGCTTCATGCCCTCCCAGGACCGTCTGCCTACAGACTTGGATATCGATATGTTCACCGAAAACCTGGACTGCGATGTGGAATATATTATCAACAGCGATCTTATGGATGGAGACCTGGTTGACTTCAACTTTGACCCCATCATACAGGGTGGACAGGGCTATACCGGGCCAGCAACCACACAGAGCTCCTCCCACAACTGGGTGCCCAGCTAACTCCATTATTAAAGATGAGAACAGGTAATGCATCTTTTAAAGGGATAGCTTACCCAAAAAATGAATTTACTCATCTTGTCCCAAACCCATCTTATTTTCTTCATGTGAGTGTCACACGACTGTTTTGGACCCCATTTACTTTTACTGAGAGTAAAAATAGTTGAAACGTTTTTCAAACTTGCTTGTTTTGTGTTCTGCAGAAGAAAGCAAGTCATATAGGTTTAAAACAAAATGAGAATAAACTATTCCTTTAAATTTTTTTTAGTACTGACCTGAATAAGATATTTCACATAAGATGTTTACATATAGTCCACAAGAGAAAATAATAGTTAAATACATTTGATTCTTAACACTGTGTTGTTACCTGAATGATCCACAGCTGTTTTTGTTTTGTTTGTTTGTTTAGTGATAGTTGTTTATGAGTCCCTTGTTTGTCCTGAACAGCTGTTCTTCAGAAAAGTCCTTCAGGTCCCACAGATCCTTTGGTTTTTCATAATTTTTTTGTATTTGAACCCTTTCCAACAATGACTGTATGGTTTTGAGATCCATCTTTATACTGAGGACAACTGTGGGACTCATATGCAACTATGCTGGGGGTTGAAAACTTTATAAATTGAAGATCAGGGTAAATTGATATTATTTTGTCTTCTGAGGAACATGTAAGTATCTGCTTACCTTCTTAAGGGCAGCACTACATAGGAAAAAAAAAAGATATTTAGGCAAAAATAGAAAAATGTACATATCCTCATTCTGTTCAAAAGTTTACACCCCTGGCTCTTAATGCAGTGTTTTTCCTTCTGCAGCATTGCAGTGAGCATTTGAATCATCTGTAATATTTGCATATGAGTCCCTCACTTGTCCTCAGTGCGAAAAGATGGATCTCAAAATCATAGTCTTTGTTGGAAAGGGTTCAAATACACAAAAATGCTGACAAACCAAAGAATCTGTGGGACCTGAAGGATTTTTCTGAAGAACAGCAGGTAGTTTTTAACTGTTCAAGAAAAACAAGGGACTCATGAACAACGATCACTAAACACTCAGGTGTATGTAAACTTTTGAACAGGGTCATTTTTATAAATTCAACTATTATTTTCTCTTGCGGACTATGTTAATGTCTTTTATGTGAAATATCTTATTCAGGTCAGTACTAAATAAAAAAATAACATGCATTTTGTATGAATGCATTATTTTGCTTTATTTTGCTAAAATAATTAACATTTTGCAGATTCTGCAAGGTGTATGCAAACTTGTATGTTCTTTTTTTTTTTTATCTCTTTTTCTATCTTCAAATTTTTTTTTTGTTTGTTTTTACAGGATTGTTCCCCATTCGTAACAACTTTGAAAACAGATGTGGCACATTGCCTGAACATATTCTCAAATTTTTGCCTCCGCATTTGCCATTGTACCTCAAATACATAAACTGCTTCGGCTAAGGACAACACGCACTTGGCCAAGAAGTCTTGAGTCAGAATTCTCAATTAGACGACGAAATCAAACCTCACACATGTCAAGTGCCAAGAGTGTGCTGTTGGACACAGAGAACATGGTCTTGAAACATATTTTCTCTTTCTTTTGTCTTATACGTGCAACATTTTTGTTTTTTTTGGAAGTTGCAGTTTTGGGCCAATCTTGGACTAAAGCAGCAAACCTAATAAACAGCTAATCATGTTTATTACATTTATGCCTATCATGTGTAACGTTAAGATGGAGACGGTACTCCTCGTTGATCTTCTACACCCTGATAACGGAACTCATTCAGCCGGGAGGATCAAACTCTGCAGCTTTTCTTGATGTGAACTTGTGTTTGCTGTACAGCAGTGGAGAAGTCCGAGTAGCCGAGAATGACGGAGTGACTTCTACAGCTGACCTGACATTGAGCACAAAAACAACATGGCACCACAGGAATGTTAAGTTGAGAACAACGTCAAGTGGCGACGGTTTCACCGACCACAGAGCAGGGCCGAACTGTTAAGGTGTGCTCTGTTTCATGGTATGAAGCATCAAAGTTTCAAGGTGATTTAGTGACACTGTGGTGTTCGATGTGCAATTAGTTTGGCTTTTATGACCTCTGCTCTCACATCAGAGGATGATAAATGAATGATTTAACTGTCTGCGCTTAAGTGTTTGTTAGTGATAACAACAGTATGAAGAAATGTGATTTTCCACAGGGCATTTTGATGCATTTTTAATCCTGCCAACAGGTTAAATGGTATAGTGTTATTGTTGGAAACTCGGTGCCCTTTTGCAGAATGCAATATCTGAAGATTTTTTGTGTGTGTGTGTGTGTGTGTGTGTAGGAGGGTGTGTGTGTGTACATTTGTGTGCGTGCAAATATGTTTAATGCTCCCGAAACTTGATTCCAACACACTGACAACAGAATTCAAGGTTACGCTGAATCATTTCAAGTTTTCGGAGTTATACGCAAGTTTGAAGCGAATCTTGAAGAAACGTGGCTACAAAGAGACGTTATGGTTCCTCCGGCATGTTTGACTGTGTCCACAGACGCACAGAAGAAAAAACTATTTTCTCACTGTTCAGTTTTTCATAAACAGCACTACTCATATTTTATATAAAAACAAAATGTTATTAAAGAACAAAAACAGTTGGATATATCAACTATAATTCTAATTTAGATTTGGGCGTTATTGTTAACAGACTAATAAAAAAAAACAAGCTTTTTTAATCTGAGCAGAAACTATTTCAGATCATTTTTAACGGTCATTTTCTATGTAATCTTTTATTTTTGTAAAAGATGAAATGCATATAGATTTTATACAATAACCAAAGGAACACTAAGAACTGCACGTTGGATGGACGGATGCATTGCAGTGCGGATAAGCTTTACAAAACCCTTCCGAAAAATCGGTGTAAACTAAATCCTAATTTGATTGATTGCATGAGTGCAAAAGAAAAAAAAAAATCTTAATTCGCTAGGTTGCTTTTCTAAATGTCTAGGCATTTATATCATCTCAAAGCGTGAGACTGGTCCAACCGAAAATGATTAATGCAATGTTTCACTCTCAGGGTTATGAAAAGTAATAATTAAACAACTTCTAAAAGGAAGTAATGAGATAATCACGTTATGACTTCAATGCTCATGGCCTTTTCTAAATTATAAACGTCATTTATGCAAGCCAACGTCACGTAGATATTTTAACACTGCAGAAATATATCTAATGTCGCAGTTTATTATGAGAGATTTATCTAATGTATGCATTTGTAGACTTCCTACAAAACTTTGTAAACTGCCAATGAACACTATAGCATGTCGCTCTAGAGAAAACCACACAGTTTTAAAGCCCTTTTGTACCTTTTCTGTAATAGAAAGGTTGACTTTTATTTAATTATTTGTTCAGGTGGTTCAAAAACCAGCATTCTGAAGTTTTTTTTTTTTTGGATGTATAAATTGGCTTTAATTTGAAGAGCTTGACATTAGTGACTTATCACATCGATGTAATGGTCTGAGCGCATTAGATTAATTGTTAAAGTGCTCTCTCCTTACAGAGAAATAATTTTATCCTATTCATTGGTGCTAGATATTAAATATGACAATTAAAGAGGGCCATATTTGATTGGTGCGCATGTAGATATCAGGGCCTTTAATAATTTTATGCAACGCATATTCTTAATGTAGAGAAGATAGTATGAGAAATTCACCTATGTTTTAATTCCCAAACTCTCAGTTTTTGTATATTATAAAAGAAGCTGTGAATGGGGAGGGAGGGGCTGGCCGTCTCACCACATAATGTGTAACAGTGCACCTCACCATTGGTGTAATGTTTGATACAGCGATTGATGGTTTTCAATCAACCGTTTACATCGATGGGCTTGTCTTTTGGGGCATCTTTTCTCATGTTTTTATATGTAACGCAGCTCCTGTCTAAAGAGTGGTTGTTATACCTGCATGGTACATCTTTCAGAAAGCTTCAGGGCTGACAGTCACCTTTGACATTTTTGTCATTTGAGTGTTGATTTGAAAGTGATTTCAAACTGGCTTTGTTTCATTTCTCCAAGTACAGATATTGAATATTGTATTCGTCCCATCAGACAAACGTCACAGGGCTGCTGCATGAAATGCAGGAATTCCACAACTTCCCTCTTTCCAAATCACTTTCCTTTGTTTGATATTAACCTTCTCTTAATTTAGTAGTCATTCTTTTAGTTTCCTTTACTTTTCCAAGAGAGTTTGCTAAGTATCCCAAGTTGATAACACAGGAGATTAGTTTATGCTCTGGGTTGGGTTTTTTCTCTTTTGTTTTGGGTTATGGCGGGACGTAAAACTGACGAGTTGTGCATAGCCAATATACTGTATATGTACTTGATTGCTTTTTTCCCCCCCTCGATCAATTTATTTTGTCCCCCCATATTTTGTTAGTCAGAGGTCATTGGAAGCAGTTCAGCATAATAGAAATAAACCTAATCTGTTTAACGCAGACTGTTTTAAGTTCATTTTGTTTCATCTGTCCATTTGTTTGACGTAAGCAGAGCTGCAAGGAATTGATTAAAATCAGAACTAATTAAGTAGTAGTAAACACGATTCACACCATTAACATATAGTTTAAGTCAAAAGTTTACATACACCTTGCAGAATCTGCAAAATGTTAATTATTTTACCAAAATAAGGGATCATACACAATGCATTTTTTTTTTTTTAGGACTGACATGAATGCATTAAGAGTTTGAATGTGAAGATCAGGGTAAATTTTACTTTAGTCTTCTGGGAAACATGTAAGTATCTTCTGTAGCTTCTGAAAGGCAGTGCTAAATGAAGAAAATCTGACATTTCTCTCATTGGTAAAAAATTCTGCAAGGTGTATGTAAACTTTTGACTTCAACTGTATAACGTTTTGTATTAAAAAAGTTGATATATACAAAGTAGCCATGCATGCTAAATGTAAAATTGTTAAATCTAAAAATACTGTTCCAGCTCTTACAAAAATTAACCATGGTTTTATTATTTTAAATGTGTAATAACCAGAGCTGGGTAGATTACTTACAAATTGTAGTCCATTACTGATTACATGATGAAAATTGTAGTTAGTAACGTTCTAGATTACTCATTTTAGATAATGTATTTGGATTACTTTTTAGATTACTTTTTTATCTAACGTGGGGATCCTTGGATTGCAAAATTACTTAGGCCTACATGACATTTACAAGGCCATTTTATACTATAACTATAGTCAAAAGTTAAATGGCGTGACAGTAGGATTTCTGGAAAGAAAAATTATGGAGAATCCTTAAATTGAGAATGATTTACTGCCATTGTGTGAATAATGTAATCATGTAATCCATAAAAAAAAGTAACCGTAATCCGATTATGAGCATTATTATGTCCTTTCCTTTCTTATAAAATATAATATCCTAATTAAGAGTACTTGATTTTTGGAATCTGATTATGTAATCCAGATGACATGTAATCAGTTACTACCCAGCTCTGATAGTAACATCGGTTTTTTGTCATATTGATTACCATTTATTTAACCACAATTTTACTGCAAGTGTAGCAATGCCATGGTTAATTTGTGGTTAGCATGGTTTAACTCTGGTAAACATGGTTCTTGGTTTTATTTGTAGTACAACCATGGTTCACCTTTGTGACATGTAGAAATTAGTTTTCCAATTAGTTTTCCTCCTTTTCTTGCTCAATTCTGGGTTTCAGTGAGACTGGTTCGCATCAATAACTGTACTTTTAAAGGATTAGTTCACTTCCAGAATGAAAATTTCCTGATAATTTACTCGCCTCCCATGTCATCCAAGACGTTCATATCTGTCTTTCTTCAGTCGAAAGAAAGGTTTTTTAAGAAAACATTCCAGGATTTTTCTCCATATAGTGGACTTCAGTGGGAGCCAATGGGTTGAAAGTCCAAATTGCAGTTTCAATGCAGCTTCAGAAGGCCCCACACAATCCCAGATGTGGAATAAGGGTCTTATCTAGCAAAATGATCTGTCAAAAATACACTTCGTAACCACAAATGTTCCTCTTGCACTAGCTTGACCTCCTAGACTTAGGCGGAAGTACCGACCCAGTGTTTACAAAGAGAAGGTAAAACAACGATGTTGTACGATTTTGAAGTTGGAGGGGGAAAAAACAAGACCAAGTTTTATATCCTAACGTTACCCTACCTTTTTAACTGAAGTAGACAGATGAAGAACTAACCACAACGCGTGAAGACGCGCATGCGCATCTTAGAGCTAGTGCAAGATCAGCGTTTGTGTATAAAAAGTATGTACATTTTTAGTTTTATAAGAAAATGGCCGAACTTTTTGCTAAATAATACCCTTTTTCCTCAGATGGGAATGTGTAGAACCCTTTGAAGCTGCACTGAAATGGCAATTTGGACCTTCGAGTGCCACTTAAGTCCATTATATGGAGAATAATCCTGGAATGTTGTCCTCAAACTTTTTTTGCGACTAAAGAAAGACATAAACATCTTGGTTGAAAACGGACGTGAGTAAATTATCAGGAACTTTTTATTTTGGAATTGAACTTCATTAATAATCGTTCTAATAGAATAGGAAAGCCACAGGACCACAATAATGATAACGACGCAGAGTACGGATATCTTTGCTAGAATCACTCTAACATTTAAAGCGGCAGACTACATAACTTGGTGGTGTTGTAGATACTAGACGTAAATAATACGCATGATAACGTGACATTAGAGGGGGGAAAGGTCTAACCTTTTCTGTGTGATATCCAAATGTACAACTTTGTCCACAGGTTCTTCAAAATGTCCCTGGAGGTCTATTATCCCGCGGAGTTTTAGTCCAAATTTGATCAAACTCACCTGCTTGTAATTTTCTTATAATCCTGAAATTCAGGTGATTTGATAAATGTAAGATCTAATCGCAGCAGGACAACAGACCGCCAGGGGGCATATTTAAAGAAGACACACAGACTTTAACCAGAAGAGTTCATGTAATTGCTTTTATAAAATTACAGTATAAGTTTTTACATTTCTGCTTTAAACATACTCCAATGCATAGAAGCTGGAATATTTGAATGTAATCTCGAATTACTGGTGGTTTTCTCAAAGAAAAGCGAATGGAGATGTACCACTAGATGGCAGCATTGCACTAGTAGTTTCAGACGCCATTATTAAAACAGACACTCTGAAGCCACCACCATTTGAAATTAGCTATTTGCAACCATAAGGTTAATTTTTTAAACCTAGACTACAAAAACATACATTTTCAGACTTGACTAAATAAATAAAAACAAGACACACCAATGATATTGCATATCTTTATAGAAAAAATAAGCTTTCACATTTTCAAAACTTTTTTTGCTTGTTTTTTCAAGGTTTTTTTTTTTTTTTTTTTCTTTTGGTCAGTTTAAATTTTTATAGTTCCTACATTTACGTGGTAAATAAACATTTTGGCAATAGCCATGCTCGTTCAGTCCCCTCTGCCGAGGCACAGTCCTTAACGTCTTCCAGCTGAGGTGGTGAAGACAGTCTGGAAGTCTCCACGTTTCAGGGATGTGGCAGACCGCCATTCGAGAACAAGCATTTAAGACAGTCCCGCTTAAGGTAGAATGGCCGTGCTGCAGTCCTATTCAAACATCTCCGGATGTCCATTACTGTCGGGTGATGAACATCTTTCGTTCTCAGCCTGAATTAATGCAGTAGCATGAGGCTTAGCTCTGAGTCCAGTTACGCCATACTGATGAGCCGTGACTCATCAGTAGTCAAAAGGCACAGACTGCGGCTCCTGTACACATTCCTGCTGATTTACATACCTTGGATTCTCAAATCCAAAAAGTTCAGACAAGAGCAAAACCAACATCAACAACCATCAGAATGACAAGACGCATTAAACAGGAACAAAAGTAATGCAATGTTTAAAAATAAACACACAAAACCAACCATAGGTGTTGACCAAGTCATTCTGCCAAACTGTAATTAGGTAACCAGACACAGTACAGGTATTTGGCCTTGTCAACAAAACTGGACACTGAATATATTTATGGCATCAGAGGGGCTTTGCCTCTCCAAGCTGTTTGTAACAATGACAGCTGCCAGCTGCAACCACACTCGTAGGGTTTTGTGCAAAAGGTTCAGTGCAAAACCAAAAAAAAAAAATGACAATTTTGTGCAGGCCAGTTACAGGAAGGATAGCGACAGGCTGACTGCAAATCTTATTGTTCTGTCAGATCTCCTTCATTTGATCTATACCAGCGTGTCGACATTAAAATCACATTTTAAGCTTATTCTGAGCTCCTTCTCTCACACATGGTGACTTTTACATGGTAAAATATTTTAAAACAAGTCCTAATTGTTGCTGACGCCAGCACAACATTAACCTAAACGCTAAATGCTGGTCCTTTCGCAATCACTTCAGTGGGCCAATTAACTCACGGCCTCTCAAAATTAAACCGTTTTCCAAATTAGCCAAAGTTCAAATACATACCGTTTCAATTTGGCCAGTTCGTGTAGAGCAGGTAAAACTGACTGTCCGCCCTAAGAAACACTGAGAACACTACCACAAAGAAAAGTAGTTTAGCAAAAAGCGATTCCTTTAACTGCTTTGAACCCGTCAAAATTTAGATCTTCACATTGTAAAAGCTGTTTAGATGCTAACTGAGATGAATCGGACTATAATTATGAATCCTATAAATGTACCCATTTTAATCGCACATAGCACCCACGCAGAGAAGAGAGCGTGTGGAAGATTTCGGAAAACAACATCAATGCTAATCGATCTAAATGAGTGAAAACAGTACTTAGATGACCTGCTGTGTGCCGAACGAACCCACACACGAAAGCTTATCGAAATAGATATACGGTCTTAAAAAGTGCTAATTTAAAAAGAAAGTTACAGTCGTTGAACCTTCTTCTGACCCTTTGTTATATTTTGCTCTGGTCTCACTATTCCACATTCAAAAAAATGAAATATCTGGAAGCCGTGTTAAGCGAACGCCTTTGTCCCCATCACTTATGTTCTGTAAACAGTGACTTAAATTGGCTGTGACCTTTCCAGATTTTGATACCTTGGAAATGGACAGTTGGACACTTTTTTTCCTCTCACTCAGTTGAATAGCAACAGCAAAAAACAAACAAACCAAACAAATGGGAGAATATTAATAATAACATCAATAACAAGTGAATAAAAATAATTGCACATTAACCATTTGGGATAAAGATACTAAAAAAAAAAAGGTAGAAAAAGAAGGACAGATACAGAAACAAAATGGAGGAGGAAGAGAAACACATGCAAAATGACAGTAGGGGTGAGAGCGATTGCTTTGCACCTTTTTTTTTTTCTTTTAAAGTTTCACCTTTGGCAAAGAAATTTTTCACAGCAGTACCTTATGTCACACCGGTAAACTCAGAGACAACAAATACAGAGATGGAGAGACTGACTCTCTGCCTGTATTTCTTTGCCTTGACTTTTGTTGTACCATGTCCCTCTGCAGCGCCGAACGCTCGTGTCCTACGCGATCATGTATTGAGTGATGGCTCTGAGTGCATACAGCAGCTCGGCCTGCAGACGTGCCTCCATCACTAACAAATTTACATGAACCTAAAAGACAAGACAACAAAGATTTGTTTTAAAATGCAAAATATTTTACTATTTACAATAATTGCTTTCTATTAGAATATATTTTAAAATGTAACTTTTTCTTGTGATAAAAGCTACATTTTCAGCATAATTACTCTAGTCTTCAGTGTCACATGATCCTTCAGGAAATTTCTTTTAATTTGTTGATTTGCTGTTCAAGAAACATTATTATTCATAAACATTTTATTATTGTTATTATATTAACAACAACAATAATAATAATAATATTTAAAACAGTTTTTTTTAGGATTCTTTGTTGAACAAAGATCCAAAGATCAGCATTTATCTAAAATAAATAGCTTTTGTAACATTATACACTACACCAATATACTAATAAAATGAATACTTTAATTTAGCAAGGATGCAAGAATGCGTTTCTATTCATCAAATAAACCTGAAAAAAAATTCTACTAGTTGTTTTCAACATAATAATAAATATTTTTAAGCAGCAAATTAGAATATTAGAATGATTTCTGAAGGATCATGTGACTGGAGTAATGATGCTAAAAATTCAGCTTTGAAATCACAGGAATAAATTACATTTTAAAATATATTCCCAAAAAAAAGCCATTTTAAGTAATAGAAATATTTCAAAAATTTGTGTTTATAAAAATCTAGTTTTTATTTGATACATCAGGCTTTTATAGCACATTCAATACTATATATGAGCTGAACTAAGATGAAAAAAAACCTCTGTTTTTTATTCAATGGCCCAAACTCAGCAACAATAAGCAGTTTGGTGCAGCTGCTGATAAATGATTCTGATTTCTAAATAAATTAAATCTTCACAAGCAATCTACTCAGATAAACCGCATATAAAGCAAATAAACCATATCAGTTTTCACTCTATATCTTACAAAGATAATCCATAGTAGGATGATTTAAATGCTTAGTTTTATGATCAAAGCTCTCCTAAAAAATTATATATGGATAATTAAAAACTAAGTTGCTTCAATGCATGAAGTAGGTTGTAGATGTAATTTAGAGAATTTACAGGGCCAAGTAGATGTTGCTGAAGTGTACACAGCACAAGTTTTGACAGGAAATCACCTTCTCTGAAGCTTTGACAGGGGCCCAGGACAGTGGGCATAGAGGGGTCTTGCTGGCATCAGGATAGCAGGCCACAGCTTTAATATAAAGTTTCAGTCCACGCTCC
Source organism: Cirrhinus molitorella (assembly GCA_033026305.1). Classification (NCBI taxonomy): domain Eukaryota; kingdom Metazoa; phylum Chordata; class Actinopteri; order Cypriniformes; family Cyprinidae; genus Cirrhinus; species Cirrhinus molitorella. The sequence continues at coordinate 29,324,418 of CM065129.1, read as the reverse complement.
AGTAACCGGTTGACTTCGCCATAATCATAGTCATCATACCTGAGGGCAAACATGTCAATGCAAGAAATAGTTTCTTCAGAAATAGTTGATGAGTCACAAGGTGAGTGAGGAGTTGAAAGCTTGGCATTAGATTTAAATTTCATGTTTCTTTTGCATTCAAAATACAAACAAGTGCCAAACGCAAATGTGTGAAAAACCAGGGTACCTGATGCCATAGATACAATGAATGTAATTCCAGATGGCTCGTTTGAGATCGGGGCTGTGAGGGAAAGGCAGTGAGGCCACATTGCGGAATCGCTCGTCTAACAAGTGCCCTATATCAGAGTACAGCCTGTTCACCAACGAGAAGCCGTGGTCCTCCCATGAATAGTCCTGCACAGAAAGACAAATCAATCAAGCATTCATAACCTTCACTGCAGTATAATGTAAAGACTATTAAAGGTAAACTGCATAATTTCTGCATGACTAGCGTCACCATACAGATTTGCCTAAATACAGGGTTCGTACAGATACTGTAAAATATTTTTTTTTCCAGCACTACTTTTTTGATTTATTAAGGATTTCCATCAGAGATCTCACGGTGTGATGTTTTCTATTGTTTAAGAAAAAAGATTCGCAAAACTGCTCCAAAGTCTCGATCTAAATCAAATGATTCGAGATCCACACTCTGAAGTTCCAATCTGATGATTCGCAAACAATCATTTCAGATCAGAGCGTGGATCACAAATCGCTAATCACAAATCATCCAATTCGCAAAATGATTCAAGAACCTGATCTGAAGTTCCGATCTGAATCAAATGATTCGTGAACCTGCTACGAAGTCCTAATCTAAATCAAATTATTTGTGATACGCGATTTGAAGGCCCGACCTGAATCAAATGATCAAGTCAAATGATTCGCAAAGTCCTGATCTAAATCAAATGATTTGCGAACCACATTTTGAAGGCACGATCTGATTCAAATGATTTGCGAAACGTGGGGTTCCGATCTGAATTAAGTGATTTGCGATACGTGAAGTTCAGATCTAAAATCAATTGATTTGCGATACACAAAGTTACAATCCAAGTCAAATGATGATTTTAATTGCATAAATTTTGCGTAAAAAGAGATGTGCTTATTAACAAAAATTAAAAAGTTATTTCATAGATACATTGTCTTTCAAAATTCAAGCACTTTTCAAGTACCTCTTCAGGAATATTTCCAGGCCTTAAATTTCAAAAAGTCAAATTCAAGTACTTCAAGCACTTTAAGCACCTTGTACAAACCCTATAAATAAATGACCATTTCAAAAATGTTCTTAAAATGTTTTTTGGAGGAGAAAAAAAAAAAAAAAAAAAAAAAAAAAAAAAAGTACAAACGGCTTACTTACATTCTTTCCACATGTAAACTACCATTCAAAAGTTTGGGGTCAGTAAGATTTTAGTATTTTTGAAAGGAGACTTTTTTTTATTCTGCATTTATTTGATTTAAAAAAACAACAACAAAAAAACAACTGTAATACTGTGAAATAATATTATAATTTAAAATAACTGTTTTCTATTTGAATATATTTTAAAATGCATTTTATTCCTGTGATGACAGTTGAATTTTCAGCATTCATCATTACTTCAGTCTTCAGTGTCACATACTTCAGAAACCGTTGTAATATGCTGATTTGCTGCTCACGAAAAAAAAAATTGAATTATTTGTTCTCATTTATTTTCAATTATTTTTTTCATTAATTGAAAATAAATAAGAACAGCATTTATTTGAAATTATTTTTGTAGCAATATAAAAGTCTGCACTTTTACTTTTGATCAAAATAATGATTCCTTCCTGAATAGAAGTATTCATTTTTTTCTAAATGAATGAATTGGGAAACTATTTTTAACTATGGGAGTTGCATACAACTCCCACTCAAATCAAATGTAGAAGCCTACTTGAATGAAACCACCATTTGAGAGGACTTGTCAGCTGCACAAAGCTTCCATTTAAGGTTTTGAGAGTAGCGTTAAGTGCTGACAGTCTTGAGAAGGAAGGCCATAAGCTGTAATTCTGACCCTTGGTACCCTTTTATGCTACTACTTTTGGTAGGTGACACCCAATGCAAAGTCTCTGTCCCCACCTGCACCCGGAATACTTGGAAATGGTCCTCCTCCCGTCTGGCAAATTCCTGGTAGCCGAATTCTGGGTCTGTGACGAAGCGGGAGGGGTCTGCGGAGAACGTCGCCTCGTCCTCCTCCTCCACATCTAATATGGAGTTGCATTTGAGAAAGAGAAAAGCGAGTTACGAAAGAGGGTCCATGAGGGAGCGATATATACACAAGAAAAGGCCCTTGTGTAAAAATAACTCTATAAACACTCATCCCAATCCAAAATTACACATCCTGTTTACAGCAGCATTGGGAAATATGGTTACATGATACACTGGACTGACAAACAACATCTTACCTGCATGTAGGAGTGTCTGCGAATGGAGTCGGTCTGCTTTTCTTTCCTTGATCTCCTCCTGTGATTTTTGAATTTGTTCTCGAAGGCAAGCAACTTCACAGCTGGAGTCTAAGGACTAAAAATGAGCCAACTGTTAAGAACAAACCATACAGGTTATGCCTGTATTGCAACTGACTTCACACTGCTGTAAGAGGATTTCAAAAATATTGTTACTCAAGTACCAAGCTGATATGTGAGCCTGGACAACAAAACCAGTCTCAAGTAGCATGGGTTTATTTGTAGAAATAGCCAAAAAAATACATTATATGGGTCAGAATTACAGATTTTTCTTTTATGCCAAAAATCATTAGAATATTAAGTAAAGATCATGTTCTATGAATATATTTTGTAAATTTCATACCGTAAATATATAAAAACTTAATTTTTAATTAGTAATTAGTAAAATGCATTGCTAACAACTTTATTTTAGACAACTTTAAAGGCGGTTTTCTCAATATTTAGATTTTTTTGCACCCTCAGATTTTCAAATAGTTGTATCTTGACCACATATTGTCCTATCCTAACAAACCATACATCAATGGAAAGCTTATTTATTTACAACTTTCAGATGATGTATAAATTGCAATTTTAAAAAACCTGACCCTTATGACTGGTTTTGTAGTCCAGGGTCACATATCCGAGTTAAAAATAAACAATGATAGTAGTCTTTCAACAGTGCTGATAGTGGCAACTCATTTCCCAAGTATTCAAGTGATATCACCATGATCAAAGTCGGCCTATTACGAAAATTACAGAAGAGCAGGAAGACTTCATCATTACTACAGTCTTCAGCGCCACATGATCCTTCAGAAATCATTCTAATATGCTGATTTGCTGCTCAATAAATATTCGGTATTAATATCAATGTAAAAAAAAAAAAAGGTTGTGCTGCCTAATATTTTTGCGGAAACCACAACGCATTTTTTTCCATTCTTTGAAGAATAGAACAGAACAGCATTTGTTTGAAATAGAAAGAGTTTCTAATTACACATTTACTAATTACTTTAGATCAATTTTATGCACCCTTGCTGAATAAAAGTATTAATTTCTTATTTAAAATCTTCCTAACCCTGAACTTTTGAACAGAAGTGAATACTGATACTGCAGTTAAAGGATTAGTTCACTTCCAGAATAGAAGTTTCCTGATAATTTAGTTCACCCCCATGCCATCCAAGATGTTCATGTCTTTCTTTCTTCAGTCAAAAAGAATTTAAAGTTTTTGAGGAAAACATTTTTCTCCATATAGTGGACTTCAATGGGGATCAGCAGGTTGAAGGTCCAAATTGCTGTTTCAATGCAGCTTCAAAGGGCTCTAAACGATCACAGCCGAGGAATAAGGGTCTTATCTAGCAAAACTATCGGTCATTAAAAAAAAAAAAAAAGCAAACAAATAAAAAGTACAATTCCTATACATTGTAACCACAAATGCTTGTCTTTCTTTGCATGTTTGCTTTGTATACAATGGGTCGGTACTTCCGGCTATGGCACGCATGTCTATGTAATGCATGAAGTCAAACTAGTGCAAGACGAGCATTTGTGGTTAAAAAGTATATAGATTTTACATTTATTTATTTATTTATTTATTTATTTTTGCTAGATAAGACCCTTATTCCTCAGCTGGGATCAAGTAGAGCTCTTTGAAGCTGCACTGAAACTGCAATTTGGACCTTCAGCCCGCTGATCCCCATTGAAGTCCACTATATGGAAAAGTCCTGGAATGTTTTCCTCAAAAACCTCAATTTTTTATTGACTGAAGGAGGAAAGACATGAACATATTAGATGACATGGGGGTGAGTAAATTAACAATAACCTCTTTTAACGACCAAAACTGTTGCGAAAGCTCATTCGTACCCTTCGCCTTGGCGCCTTCTCTGTGGGTCCAGCAGGGGGTGGCGATAAGGCGGTGTTGCCGTTGGCAGCGTCACAGAGACAGTAGCCAGGGGGCGTGCCGTGATGCACTCTGGGAGTGGGAATGGTGTCTGAGTCCGAACCAGAACCAAAAACGAAACTGCAAAGGGAGTGACAGTGGGCCAGCAGAACCACGGCCTGGACCAGCTCAGCCAGAGACCAGCATTGCTCTCCCGTCTTGAGCAGAGCCTGTATGTGCGAGCGTGCCGTGAGCCAAGGCTGATGGGCCAGGACCTTGTTGATGTGATCAAGGTGCCGTAGACGCAGGGGTGCGGCCTCCAACCCCTGAAGCCATAACGGGTCTCCGCCCACACGCAGAAACTGAGCCGAGTGGAGAGACACCAGGTACCTACAGTGATGCCGTGCCGCAGCCTGAAACACAAATACATTTATTAGTTATAGGAGTTCACTTCCAGTACAAAAATGTTCAGATTATTTACTCAACCCCCAGATGATGTTCATGTCTTTCGTTCTTTAATTGTAAAGAAACTATGTTTTTTGAGGAGAACTATGTTTTATGTTTCAGAATTCCTCTCCATATATTGGACTTCTAGGGTGCCACTGAGTTTGAACTTCCAAAATGTAGTTTAAATGCAGCTTCAAAGGGCTCTAAATGATCCCAGCCAAAGAAAAAGGGTCTAATCTAGCAAACGATCGGTTATTTTCTAAAAATAATTGACAATTTATATACTTTTTAACCTCAAATGCTCATCTTGTCTAGCTCTGGGTGAACTGTGTGTATTCTGGTTCATGATAGTTAGGGTAGGCAGACAAACTCCCTTCTCATTTTCTTCTTCAACTTTAAAATCACCTACATCGCTTTTTACCTTTTTTTGTAAAGGGCGTTTGATCTTTTTTGCACATTCACTTTGTAAACACTGGACCGGTACTTCTGCAGCGATGTAGAAATGACGATTTTGAAGTTGGAGGAGAAAACGAGATGGGAGTTTTTCGACCTACCCTAAATTTCTTGAACACAGTTCATGCAGAGCTAGACAAGACAAGCATTTGAAGTTAAAACGTATTTAAATTGTCAATTTTTTTTTAGAAAATAACTGATTGCTTCACTAGATAAGACTTTTCTTCTTCGTCTGGGATCGTTTAGAGCCCTTTGAAGCTGCATTTAAACTACATTCTGGAAGTTCAGACTCTGTGGCACCAGAGAAGCCTATTTAGCACTATATGAAGAGAAATCCTGAAATGTTTTCCTCAAAAAACAATTTCTTTACGACTGAAGAAAGAGTAAATTGTCTGTACATTTTTGATCTAAAAGTGACATGTTCCTTTAACCTGAGACATTATTTGAGATTCTGACTGACTGTAAAGCATGTTTAAGCATGTTCATACCATGATGGCAATGTAGTGGCGGTAGTGCAGGGGCAATGGGCCATCCATATAGAGGATGTAGTGCTGTGTGCGCAGGAAACTCTCCAGGTACTGTGGGTGAGAGGCCATCTGCTGAGACACCGAGTCCAGACGCCCCCTGTTGGCCAGAGCCTTCATACACAGGAGAGAAGCACGGTCTTTCTCAGAGTTCACCATCACCTGCCAGAAAGAATAAAACATAGCACTGTGAAACTGACAAACACAAGGAAGATTCAGTGTATTTAGAGAACAAAAAAAATACCCATCTATTAAGGTTAATCTCAAAGGAATCACCGTAAAATACCATTCACTAGTGTTTACTGCATTCCTCAAATAGTTCCCAACATAAAAAAAAAAGAAGTAAAGGAACCATAGCAAACAAACACGGCGCCTGCTGAGGGTATCGAGGGACAGTAATAGACTAAAAATGACCGGCTGCCGTTTCGGCCTCCTTTAGCATACAGACCAGACAGATGTCTGTCGACCTCAATCTCCCACTTTCACACCCCAAGATGCTTAAAATACATCCAGATTATAAAAACAGCAACAGACACCATACCAATGCATAATCAGAGGCACATCTTGGGAGTTGTGCTTCAACTGTCTGTATTTAGCATGGAAGACTATTTTAGACAATTTAAGGATAGGAAATCAATGTGAAAATGGCAAAAACAACATCCCGGTGTCCTTGTTTGACTGGTTTTGAGGAGATCTGCTGATTCATGTCTTCATGTTTTTAAATGCTGACTGTGAAGGCCAACTGAGGCCTTGTGCCTGCGCCTTTGGCCTGCTTTGTGTCTGACTGTGGGATTATGGAAATCCTGCCCACTCCCCTCCTGTTTGAGCTCCTCACAGAGACAGAGAGAGAAAGCAGAAGAAACAGGAGGTTGGAGAGCAGTGAGAGAACAACTAAAGCAAACAGAAGCAGAGCTAGTAAAAAACGATTTATCAGTGCTAGATTGTAGACAAAAAAGTTTTCATAATTGTGCACCAAGCTGTAGTTACATTATCCGTTTTGAAACTACTTAGTTATTTCACAATTCCACACGCAAATACGTCATGGTCTGAGAGTTTGACGCATTTTGCCATTTTTAAAGGTTCAAAAGTACACTGACACAATAACAGCAGATTTTTGACTAACAAACAGGAAAGGAACTACTGTCTAGGCTAGTGCTGTGCAATATGAGCAAAACATTACAGTATTTTTTTCCATATCATTTGATATCGATATTTATCACAATATTTATTTTATAGCATTAATGGGGAAGGAAATGTTTCCACATGTTTATTAGACCTTGAGAATGAATGTAAACGTAAACCTCAACATATAAGTAAACATCACAAGGTAAACTATCTTTTAATTTAGGGCTTCACAAAATGGGTTTTATTTTGTGTCCAATTATTTTATATGATTACTTAAAGTTCTTTACGCAATTTTGAACAGTAAGATTTTAAATGTTTTTTTTAAAGAAGTGTCTTCTGCTCACCAAGCCTGCATTTGATCCAAAGTACAGCAAAAACAGTACAATTTTGAAATATTTTTACTAGTTAAAATAACTGCTTGCTACTTAAATATAGTTTCAAATGTAATTTATTCCTTTGATTTCAAAGCTACATTCAGCATTATTACTCCAGTCACACAACCCTTCAGAAATCATTCTAATATGCTGATTTGCTGTTCAAGAAACATTATTATATTTATTATTATCAATATTTAAAACAGTTGAACACATTTTTCAGGCTTCTTTGATGAATAGATCCAAAGATCAGCACTTATCTAAAATAAAAAGCTTTTGTAACATTATACACTATACCATTCAAAAGATTAGAGTCAGTATAACTGTTTTTTTTTGGTGGGGGGGGGATGCTTTAAATTGATCGTAAGTGATGTTAAGACATTAAAAATGTTACAAAATTTTTCAATTTCAGATAAATGCTGTTCTTCTGAACTTTGTATTCTAATATTTGTAAAAAAAAAAAAAAAAATAATAATAATAATAATAATAATAATAAAGGTTTTTGATCAGCAAATCAGAATATTAGAATGATTGAAGTGACTGGAGTAATGATGTTAAAAATTCAGGTTGGAAATCATAGGACTAAATTACATTTTTAAAAAAAATATTTCTAAATTGTACTGTTTTTGCTGTGCTTTGGGTCAAAAAAAAATGCAGGCTTGGTGAGCAGAAGAGACTTTTTTACTGAACATTTTATTGTTTAAAAACTTTTCACTGGTAGTGTAGGCTAAATATTAATTTGCTCAAGTTTATCATCAATTGTTTCCCAAATATTGATTTATTGCCTATAGCCTATCGCTTTGGCTCTCATTTTTAGTATGTGAAATGAGATTGGACACAGTCTTTGACCGTGAGAGGGTGGCCTCTGTACTTCCTTCGAGTAAACCGCTGCTCCGCGGGTCTGGCTGGAGTTAGTTATGGCGATGAGGGGGTCGGTTACACTTTTTGGGGGGAGGAAGAGCTCTGAACAAACGCAAACATGAATGTGGTCACGTATTGACTGAAATCTTGTTACATAGTTACAGGGGACAACTGAGAGCCGTGGCCAAAACAGCTCTGGGCCATCATAACTCTTCCTGACAATACTGAGGATTCACACTGATAGCACGCCACGTACTGTGCTTACAATCCATTTGAGTCGCTATATACTTTGTGTTTCTAAATACCACTGATATTGTTCATTTTCTTCAGTGCTGAATGTTGGGAAAAATATGTGGGTAATTAATCAAACCCAGGCCTATGGATCGGCTGCCCGGTCCCAGCTCTTCATACAGTGCTTGACAGAAAGGAGAGGGTTATAAATAGTTCTGGAGGACAGCTGAGATAGCACATGCATAGATAAGAAAGAAACGCCATTCCTCCATAAGGGACACCATTAAATAACAAAGACAACAGCGTTTTACTTATGCAGGAAATCATAAACATCTCTCCAGACAGGTTCATCAAGTAAATGCTCATGAAAGCATATGAACTTAAACACTAGACTAAACCGTCAGTCAGTATTTGCTGCTTAACTCAATTAAACATGCATTTCCCTATTTTCCGCATTGAGGTGCAGACAGTGGTTTGTCCTCCAGTGAAAAATGTGTCATTGTGCCTAACCTATGTTTACTGAGGTATTTCAATGCCTGAAACTTAACATTTAATATTAAGATCACACTACATCTGGTTGATGATGATTCATTTAGAGAGACAACCTGATGAAACAGGAACAAAACCATTCTCTTCTATCAAGTAAAAGGATCCGCGTCAAGGCGGCGCTGAAAGCAGCGATATGTGTCTGCCCGAGAGATACAGGTGTCTTGTCATTCAGCAGAGTCGAGGCTTGCGAAACATGTGCAAGCAAAACATGCCATACAAAGCATCATGGACTAACATTACAGTTACCTAGAAAGCCTGGCATTATGATACTCCAGATCAAATGCCTATCAAGATCTATTTTTGCATAACTTTTGGACATCTGCTGATACACTCAAGTAACTCTACTGAATATATAAACTTTAGAAAGTCATTTTGTCATCCAACAAACGGAGTCTAATAGCCTGTCCACGTGTGTTACATAAAGAAAAGCTGCAACTGTTGAGCGAATGAAATGTTCATTTTTTTGGTTAATTACGTGCATCATCCAAGCATTTGATGTGCACTTTTTTAACATTCTACTGTAAAAAATGATTTCTCAAATAAAATAAAGATACTACAATGCAGTTTACAAGAAATTTCATGCTTTCTACTTTAAAATTTCATGTTTAACTAATGTGTTTCTAGCCATTTTTTTTACTGTTATAAAACTCACTAGCAATTTCCGAGTATATATATTATAAATATATAAATATATAAATATATAAACACACACACACACACACACACACACACACACACAACCAGTAAAAAAAATGTTTTTATTTTTTTTAAGTCTCTTCACCAAGCCTCCATTTATTTGAGCCAAAGTACAGAAAAAACTGTAAAATTATGAAATATTTGTACTATTTAAAGTAACTGTTTTCTATTTAAATAAATTTTAAAATGTAATTCATTCCTGTGATTTCAAAACTGAATTTCTAATATTCTAATCTGCCGCTCATTTATTATTATGTTGACAACAGCTGAGTAAAATTTAAGCTTCATCGATGAATAGAAATTTCAGAAGAACAGCATTTATCTGAAACTGAAATCTTTTGTAACATTATAAATGTCTTTATCATCACTTTTGTTCAATTTAAAGCATCCTTGGTAAATAAAAGTATTAATTTCTGAAATTTACAAATTTCTAAAATACTGACTCTCAGCTTTCGAATGGTATACTGTGTAATGTTACAAAGGCATTTTATTTCAGATATATGCTGATCTCTGATCTTTTCTATTCATCAAAGAATCCTGAAAAAAAAAAAAAAAGTACTCAACTGTTTTAAATATTTATAATAATAAAAATTATAATAATAAAATGTTTCTTGAATGAAAGTAGCTTTGAAATTAGCTTTTAAAATATATTCAAACAGAAAACAGTTATTTTAAATAGTTAGAAAATCTCAAAATTGTACTGTTTTTGCTGTACTTTGGATCAAATAAACGCAGGCTTGGTTCACATTCTCTTTTAAAAAACATCAAAAACTTCTGACTTGTAGTGTATACTATAAAATGGTGCACAAGAACGTGAATTGGCCTGCACCTGTTTAGACAACATAAGCATTTTGCGCTGGGAAAAGCGTTAAGAACACAGAAGTGAAAATACGGTCAACCAAGAACCATATTTGCAATAAAGCACAAGCCACGTCGGGACAAACAGTTAAACAAGACTAAGATGTTGAGGTCAGCTTCAAACAACAGTTCAAACACTACTCTCCATTGGGACGCAAGCACAAGTGCACTTTCCCTGGTAAACAGATCACATGTCTCAAAGCCCAAAACTCCTCAGCGGTGACCCAGAAAAACAGGCAACTGCAAATACAGATATATTCAACATGGTATCGTGGTTCAATACCGAGTGTTCATTTCATATCGGCAGCCGCAGAAATCGCAAGGGGGAGTCTGTATCCCTGGAATGAGACAAAACAACTTGCAATTAACTACTAATGAAACTTCAGAGGGAAATTAGAGACTAATGCAAGTCATATGAGAGGCTGAGAGACGCTCACACACCCACACAGGCACGGCGCAATAAAACGCTGCAGCAGATGCTGTCAACCGACGTTTTTGCATGTATACCAAGCTGCAATGGTGGTTCAACGTGTCAAATAGGGTATAAAGTTCATTAATAAAAGTGTAAGGTTATTTTGAAACCTGGGGCGATTTTTTTTCACCAATACAGGATGCCTCATCAGCACCAGTAACATGCGCTGACATGTCTTTACCAACAGTCAACACGAAACAGGAAGTCACTCTCATATCCTCTTGGCGAGTCCCTCAAATTCAGCTGAAAACTTGTTTATTGGGTAAAGGTGCCACTTTCGGCAATTGTAATTCCTGTTTCCGTGAACAATGACAGCATACACAGCCTTTACATTAAAATGAGCTTGATTAAAACTAGTTACAGTGCTACAAGCAAGCAGCATCTGTGTGAGATATTAGAGGTACAAAAATAAGTGCAAGATCACTTCATGAACAAACAAAACAGCGTTTAGATTTGAATATATTTGCATGTACTCTCGCGTTGAGATTTGAATGCGTTCATGTGTTTGTTCTAGCTGGACAAATACAAAAAAAAAAAAAATCTAAAAGGTTAATAGAGGGCTTTAAGGCATAGTTTACCCATAAATGTAATTCTGTCACGATTTTCTCACCCTCAAGAGTATTAATTCTTAAGTAGCACAGGTATATTTGTAGCAATAAACAAAAATACATTGTACAGATCGAAATAATGATCCAAAAATTAAGATAGTAAGTAAAGATCATGTTGCATGAAGATATTTTGTAAATTTCCTACCATAAATACATCAAAACGTAAATTCTGATTAGTAATATGCATTGCTAAGAACTTCATTTGGACAACTTTAAAAGGCGATTTTCTCGACATTTAGATTTTTTGCACCCTCAGATTCCAGATTTTCAAATAGTTGTATCTCAACCAAATATTGTCATATACTAACCAACTACACATCAATAGATTCAGATCTTGTTTTGCACAAGAAGGCGAGTCATACAGGTTTGAAACTACATGAGTAAATGACTCAAAAATGTAATCCCTTTTATTGTCCGACATATCACCACTTAAATAAAACAGACGAACATAAGCCCGCTGCTTATCTTTTGTCATCCGAGGACGGTCTAAACATGAGGCTCTAAACGACGGGGGGCTTCAGTTCAGGGCCTGAGTCCAGAATAAGAGCAAGATGCGATATTCAATCTGCATTCTCAGAAGGCCTGGAGGGCTCAGTCCTTGACATGCGCAAATGTCCCAACTGCTGTTGCACAAACCCCATCTTTCTCACTCTCTACAAAGGAAACACTATTTTGGCTTGCCAACCTGGAAGCCAGGACGAACAAAACAGCCAGCTGCACCTCACTGGGGGTTGGACTGAAACAAGGCCGACAGCAAACACACGCACACAGATATACACACAAACACAACCGCGGCAAGCCACATATGGATGCAGTCAGACGACCAGGATGACTGACATTTACATAAGCAGACAGTGTGACATACATTCAGCAGCCCGAATATTACGGACAGTGAGGTGAAGACAGATTATTGATGAATCACATTTCCGCTTGGGAAGTCCAAGATTTGCTTTGCTGGAGAAATCTTATGTTTGGTATTATGCCATCTTTGTGTTTTGTGGTCTTCATATTCAGAAATGAATCATGGTCAGTTATGCCTCAAACATATATCTATATATGTCTTAAGTAGCACGGGTATGTTTGTAGCAATAGCCAAAAAAACATTGTATAGGTCAAAGTTTTAGATTTTTCTTTTATGCCAAAAATCATTCGGATATTAAGTAAAGATTATGTTCCATGAACATATTTAGTATACTTCCTACTAGTATACTTCATTGCCACGTCTTTAAAGGCTTTTCAGTATTTACATTTTTTTGCATCCTCAGATTCCAGATTTTCAAATAGTTGCATCTCGGCCAAATATTGTCCTATCTAAACAAACCATACTTCAATGGAAATGGCTTTCAGCTATTTTTACCATACTATTCTGACAGGATATTTAAAAAATGCCCTCAATGTGGAAAAACACATCAGGGAGCTTTGAAACACGTACTATGCCATTATGCTACTTCTCACCTACAGACATTTTTCTAAAGAGTATCTTTTACAAATGGACTGGTGGTTAGTGGAAGGAAAAAAAGGAACGAGTTTATAATGTTAACAATCCAAGTACAAGCCTGGGGGATTTTATGGCCTGGCAAATGAGAGCGTATTTCTGAGAAATGTTTAAATGACACATTCCTCTATTGTTCTCCTGTATGCGGAGCAGCGCCGCCACAACAGCGGCCCCGTCAGGTTGCATGCGGTACTGCAGGCGAATGGGAGAAAAACAACTTTGATTGGCAGTACATCAGCATCACATCATACAAATGGAAGAAAGAGAAAACACTCGCACAACAAGACTAAAGAGTCAAGCATTAAGAAATGTTAATAAAAGTCACATTTTCCCTTAGAGTCTTGCAGAGTGTTGTGTCACGGCTTACGGTTGAAACTACAAAGGGCTTTGTGTTCGCGACATGAACTGTGAAAAATTACACTACGGCATTTTCATATATATATTTTATTTTTTTTTTTACAAACGCTTATACGCAATCATTTGATAAAAGGACGCATTTAAAAATGGGCATTAAACACAAAATGAAGGGGAAAAGGAGAATGAATGTTCCTGTCGAAACGACCCGAAGATATTAAATCGGTCTTCGTGTATAAAAAATGAGATTCATCTAAGAAACAACAACAACTTAGAAACAAAGAGCTCAGGCGTGATTGAGAGAGTCAATCGTATAAAACTTCATCATGCCAGCACCAATAAGAAAAATTACATTGTCATGCAGGTTGAGATTGTTAACACATAACCATGGCTTAATCTGCACCAACGGCTTTCTTAGACTGCAGTCTCAATACTTGGGATATTTAACAGGTTTTTCAACGATTAGTCAACGTAATAGTTGCAATATGAAACAATGGCTATCTAAACCCAATTTAAGTATTAACTAAGCATATGCACGACAAAGAGGCTTACATAGCTTATCTTACTCTTTGTCATGAATGCAATGGATTTGCACAGCTTTTCATTCCATAAAATACAAAAACAAAATGTCACAGGATCAATATTGATATCTATTGTTAGATGACAGCTAAAATGCAGCACAAACGTTGTTAAGTCCGAGTAAAATTAACTGTAAGACTGCAGCTTTACATGGTGAAAACATTTCTGTCTGGTCAAAACTTAATTTTAGGAACCATAAATAATTGACACAATGAGGTGGCGTTTAAAACTAGAAAAATAAATAACATTAGTCATTGGTTAAAAAGTGGCGTTCAGAGTAACGTAACACAACAGATAAATCTAAAACGGATGGTTTCTGCAAATATATAACGTATATATATATAAATATACATCAATCATGATTGAAAATAACGGGTATTACTTATGGCGACGAGTCTTTTGAATATGTAATCAAAAATAGTGACACATCTGAGAATTAAAACCTGAATGAATGAACGACATTACAGAGTCGATGCTTTAGATAAGTAGATGAACTGTCAACTTTGAAACTTCCCAGCAAGAGTCTACGTTACATACAGCTACGGTTTACAGTTATTATCTTTACTTTAGTCATCTACGTTACCTGATTTTGAACAAACTGGCACTGGGTTCCAAGGCGATAATCCATGTTTTTCGTGCAGATGATCATTTTCCTCCCTGTAAGTGCATGAATGCGGCTCCTCTGGCTTTCTTGGTTCTTCTTACCGACTCGCTAACAAAGGCCAAGCCGCTATGAGATCTACATGTCCGGACATACAGCTGCAGTGTCACTGGGCGAAAAAACTATTGACTGACACTTCCCCGTTGATGGCGTCCAATCAGAGCGCTAGGGGGGCGGGCCCAAGAGTGGAGCGAAGGCCAATCAGTTTCTAGTGCTGCGACGGCTGTGTTTGTCCGACAGCCGAGCCAATGAGCGCTGTCATGTGGTGGAAAACTACCTGTCAGTTAAGCACGTTAAACCCGCCCACTTTCATGACGAAACGCAACCTGACAACTGCACTCACTGTCTGTGTGAGGATAACTCATAGCTTGTGTTTGAATGAATTATTTGGCCGTTACTTCACTCGACCGAAGACATCCAAAGAAAGTGTTTAGATGAAGTCATTTGAAGCTCTATATTCTGTACTGTGGTAATCCAAGCACTATTTAATGGAACTTAAAGAGATAGTTCACCCAAAAATGAAAATTCTGTCATTAAAGGGATACTCCACCCCAAAATGAAAATTTTGTCATTAATCACTTACCCCCATGTCGTTCCAAACCCGTAAAAGATTTGATCGTCTTCGGAACACAATTTAGGATATTTTGGATGAAAACCGGTAGCTTTTTGACTGTCCCATTGACTGCCAAGTAAACAACACTGTCAAGGCCCAGAAACGTATGAAAGATGTTATCAAAATAGTCCACCTGCCATCAGTGGTTCAACCATAATTTTCGAAGCTACGAGAATACTTTTTGTACACAAAGAAAACAAAAATAACGACTTTAGTCAACAATTCATCTCCTCTATGTCACCATAGCGCCACTGGACATAAACAGTGTATGCTGTTCTCTGTCAGTCACAACACACGGATACATTTTGTATGTGTATTTACGCTTTGAATCGAATAAAAACAGCGTATCCGTGTGTTGTGGCTGACACAGAACAGTACGTTGTTTACGTCCAGTGGATACTTTCCAAAATGGCGTTACGGTGATAGAGGAGACAAACTGTAGACTAAAGTCATTATTTTTGTTTTCTTTGTGTACAAAAAGTATTCTCGTAGCTTCGTAAAATTATAGTTGAACCACTGATGGCAGATGGACTATTTTGACAATGTCTTTCATACGTTTCTGGGCCTTGACAGTGTTGTTTACTTGGCAGTCAATGGGACAGTCAAAAAGCTACCGGTTTTCATCCAAAATATCCTAAATTGTGTTCCGAAGACGATCAAACCTTTTACAGGTTTGGAACGACATGGGGGATTAATGACAATTTTTTCATTTTGGGGTGGAGTATCCCTTTAATTACTCACCCTCATGTCGTTCCAAACCGTAAGACCTTTGTTCATCTTCAAAACACAAATTAAGATATTATTTTTTAAGAACTCTGAGAGCTTTCTGACCCTTCATAGACAGCAAGGGTCCAACATGTTCAAGGCCCAAAAAGGTACCAAGAACGTCAAAATAGTCCATGTGACATCAGTGGTTCAACCATAATTTTATGAAGCTACATTCAGAGGAAAGCATGCGCATGCGTCGTGGTACTCTACAAAATGTCCGTGTCCTAACTACATGCCACATGCGATAAAAGGTATCTTTTCCATGTTGATCTGAGTTTTTGTCCTAAACACAAAATGTTTCTATTTCTGTGCTTATTATGTGCTTTATTCAATGTTAAAAGTGTCTAATGACAGAATGAATATCATATTGCATGGCATTTATAGCCATACTGAAAGCAACAACAGATAGCTCACCTCAAATTTAAAAAATACATTAAAGCAAACATGTACGTCAAAACTGCAAACTTAATGCGAACCAGCAAGCATATTCCATAACAAAGATGGTATCGGTCACGAAGTATGTCATTTTAATGATGTGGTTTAATATTTATGAATTCGATTATAAATGTCCATTTTGTTAGACTTTTAGAGGAAACTAAAATTATTAAATGAATCGACCATCTATTGGCTAATTTTCAACATGTTTTACACTAAACAATACTTATGGATTGAACTATTTTTAGTTTTAAACCGAAAAAATGCAGTTTTATAAAAGAAGTTACTGACTTTTTCCTATGGTATCTGTAAACGGCGATTTTACACAACTCTGACCTAAAATTGAATGACAGCAAGGCTGTAATTCGATTGGTTATCAAAGCACACATGATCCAAGTTGACCCTTAAGTTGTTTGTTTTGTGCACAAAAAGTATTCTTGCAGCTTCATAAAATTACAGTTGAACCACTGATGTCAAATGGATTCTTTTGTCAATGTTCTTGGTACTTTTCTGGACCTTGAATGTGGTAGGACCCTTGCTGTCTGTGAGGGATCAAAGAGCACTCGAATTTCATCAAAAATATCTTAATTTGTGTTCTGAAGACGAACGAAGGTCTTACAGGTTTGAAATGACATAAGAGTAAGTAATTATTGACAGAATTTTCATTTTTGTGTGAATATTTTATCTTAGTGATTGGGGGAAGATAATCCACTATCACTGTGTCCCAATATGCATACTATCTAGTATTCGAGATGAGTAATCTTGAATAGGCTACTATTTAGCTTTGATATTATGCAAATTGTGACGCAAGGTATAATTGTTCATTATAATAGAAATCATTATTGTACTCCTATTTTTCTCTAGTTAAGACTCTCACAGCTGAAGGCCTACTGTTTTTTTTCCTTAACTGAAATACACTTGAGTAATGCATTTGGAAAATTGCACAATAATGCACAAAGAGACAATTCTAGTGAATACAGCAGGCCCATTGCTTAAAATCATCAGGCCTAGGACAAACTTTTATGGGTGTAGCCCTGTCCCCTGTGCCAATTGAGTACATAAATACACCAGGACTTAAAAAACACTGCTTTTTGTCTTTCAATGAGTATAAATCCCCATATCTATAAACAAGTATATTTTACATTTTTCCTCAGACTATTCATCAAATATGCCACCATGGACAACAAAACCAGTAATAAGTGTCAATTTTTTAAAACTGAGATTTATACGTCATCTGAATATAGAATAAATAAGCGTTTCATTGATTTATGGTTAGGATAGGCCAATATTTGGCTGAAATACAACAATTTGAATATCTGCAATCTGAGGGTGTAAAAACAAAAACAACAAACAAACAAAAAAATAAAATAAAAATCTAAATATTGAGAAAATCGCCTTCAAAGTTGTCCAAATACAGTTTTTAGCAATGCATACTACTAACCTTAAATTAAGTTTTGATATATTCAGAAAATGTACAAAAGATCTTCATGGAACATGATCTTTACTTAATATCCTAATGATTTTTGGCATAAAAAAATACAGATAATTTCAACCCATACAATGTATTTTTGGCTATTGCTATAAATATACCCGTGCTGCTTACAACTGGTTTTGTGGTCCAGGGTCACATCATTATTATTGGCTAATAATGGATATGTAAAATATTAAATAAAACCATATTTGGAGTTTCATATCAATCAGCTTTTACATACACTAGTACTCTTAAGTTCACAAGGTTCTTTGTAAAGACAATCTATTCATATGCCTCCAGCCTTACAGAAAGGACAGTGGCATTTAAATGATAAAAATCAATAGAAAAAAATAGGTAATGAGTTCTGAGGCACTTCATGAGCTGTAGGTATCAGGATAAAGAGGATGATGTAACCTTTTAATATACTCACATTTAATTTAAAGATTATTTAGAGCAAACACTACCATATAACAGTAATGGAGGTTGTTTAAGAGAAGGTGAGTCAGCTTTTTCATATGCCTTATTACAGAGCGTCTTCTTAACAAAAACAACAAAAGTGCTTATTCAACATGTGATGTCTTCCAGTTCCGTTGCCCTCAAGTCAGACTGACTTAACAAAAGCCTTCGGGCCTTCATTGTCTGGACTCATTCCGTCATCTCTCAGACTACAAATGAATGAGGCTCTTGTTTTGGAAAAGGTCTTGGAGTTTGGAATACAGTCAATTCTGTGCCGTTAAACTGAGTGGATTTGTGTTGGATGTAAAAACGTGATACCTTCACAGTGAAAGTGCATCAGATCTGACCCCATTGATTATTATTAAATGTTTGTAAGAAAATCTTTCCATACAATATTTTTGAGAGGGTGGAGGGTTGCAACAATAACAAATATTGTATTTGATTTTCATCACTGTTTGATTATCTGAGCAAACGGGACAGAATGTGTTGTACGGTTTCTGCTTTTGTAATCAAGAGTGTTTGCTGACATGCACTGTTTAACTCACAAATGTGTCTATATGGTAATTAGGGGCCAATTATTCCCCCAGTTTCAAGGGCAAAGACACTCTGATTAGAATTACCATATTCATCATCTTATTTCCACTAACATCAACATCTACTGTATCTCGGCATAAAGTGGTGATGCAGCGAAGAAAATGTTTTATAAAAAGTCACATTTTGAAAACAAACTAGATGCATATGATACGACATACAGCAAAGTCTGTTTAATGCAAAAACATAATTTATGAATTTGAATGATTTGTGTAATATCAAATACTTGCACAATTCACTTTTTTTTTTTTTAATCAAAGTATATTTTCCTAAATGGAGGGTGCACTGTAAACAAATACAAGCCTCTTTTACTCTATCTGAGGCAGAACAAGCAGTCGATTCAGCTGCCTCCCTCTTCAAGATCCCTCAAAAGTGCCAGTTACTGCTTCATAAGTACTGAGGGTGACCCAGAGTCCACTGAATGCTTAAAAAAAGAAGACCCTCTGTCCCACAGAGAGAAGGGACTTGTGTTTGTGTGTTAACAGTCAATAAGAGACTTCTGAAAAGACTTTGGATAAATACAGAAACCCACAACAGCACAAACTGATGCATAAAGAAGCAATAGCGTATAAAACAGTGTTATTTTACAATTAATTAAAGTATACTTGTGCTTATTATTAAATATATCCACCTTATTTTTTCCCGAGTGGACGCGGCCATTTGTAAATATTGTGTGTCAGGCTTCTGGTCTCGCGTCCAGCTATTTTTAGCTGTACAAAACTCATTTTGCAAACTAGTGTGTCTTACTTTATTATTTTAATTGTCAACACACTGGTTTGTAGTGCTAACAGTATTACCGTTTACTGCAAGTTATTATTCTTTTGGTTATGGGCTAATGAACCGGAAATATCGTCCCATAGCATACTTCCTCGCTGAAGAATACGGTTTTTAATGATTACGAGGCGTAAGATTTATATGTGATTAATTATTATAAAAATAAAATTCAAGAAATCCTAAAAACAGGCTTTATTTTCTTAATGCAAAGTGTATGTTGGAACACAAAATTTGACACAATGAAGACAAAGAATATGTTAAAACAATACAACCAATAATTTTTTTTTTCTGATGAAAAAAATAGAATATATAAAATAACTGTATCTAAAATATAAATAAATAAATAATTATATATATATAATAAAAAATAATGACCTAAACCAAGACCAATATCATCAACATATACAAGTCTAAAACTGTGTTTTAATATATTAGGATATGCTTTTATTTTCACTTTTACTGCGGATTCTTTAAAATACAGCCACAAGGGGGCAATTTCACCAACTTTATTTTTAATATTTGCACTAATGCATTATTGCTCTTTATAATATTTAGAAAAAAAATTGTCATTTCTTGTCTGAGATTACAGTACATTTAACGCTGATGATGTTCAATAAAGCTTACTAAAAATACAATTAGAACGTGGATACTAATGTCATCATGACACTTCTGTTTTTTTACCAGCACCTTCAATTAACATCTCATTAACATAACCCTACTGTATACAAATATACATACAATAATATTTGAGCATGTTAAAATAAGTTAAATCTACAAAGCCATCTAAAAAAATCTACATTTACATCTAGCCATATAAAAATATCTAGAGATAAAGTTCACAAAGTAGGAAGTAGCATTATACATTGACCACAAGCAAGCTGACAGCTGCAGCCTACGGTTTGTAATATAGGCCAGTAAGACAGTTTCAGTTCATGCTGTCAATCACATTCAATCTCATCATACAGCATGACTATAATTTTTATACACCTTCCAAAATAACTGACATTTCCAAGTTTCACAACCAAGGCTTTAAAGAAAAAAAAACACAGATATGAGGTATGTGTTCTGTACAACATAAGGATGTCACGAAAGATTAAATTGGCCATAGACGGTAAAACCACTAACTGGTATCTCACCCACTCGTTCCTGTCTAATGGCTGCATTCCGCCCACATTGTGCTCTGGTGAAATGCTGAAAAGGAAAAATCGATGTGCTGAGTAACACATCATAAAGTTCCTGCACCTGCAGGGCCTACGTACGTTTTGCTGAAAGTCTGCAGCTGCGTGGATGAGAGAGAGACAAACAAGATACTGATCTTGAATTATATTTCAAGATATCATCAGGTCTCTGACATAAAACTTGCAAAAATACGTTTAACACCCACTCCGTCAGTATTCAGACAGGTTGATTGCTTACCAAATATAGATCCAAGCATAAAAGTGTGTTCGGTAACTACACGCACACACACCAATCTATAAATATTCCTTCTTAGATTCTCTCTCAATTTGCACCCGGCTGGGAAAAGCTTGGTAACAAACAGGTATTCATACTAACCAATCACAGGCAAGACGATGACCTCATCTGTTGCTTAATTTTAAGGGACCAGTGGAAAATTCCTACATTTTTTTAGAAACACAGAAATAAGGACAGGCAGGCAGGCAGACGGACCAATAAGTAGATAGATAGATAGATAGATAGATAGATAGATAGATTGGACATACATTTTTATTGAAGCATCACTTTATTAAAGAAAATACCTTATTATTTATCTTCCATTCTTCTTCTGGAAGATCTAGACCCTGAGTTTTATGTAATATTATAAAATAGAGACTATAAAAATATAAATAGTTACAGCATTTCTTTAATTTGAATGACTTAAACTGGGACGCAGCATTAAGAATGCTCGGATATGAGGCTGTTTGTTCAGTTCCTGCTCTTCCTGTCCCCCGTGTGGCGCTGGACTTCTTCATCAGGGGCATTTGCATGTGTAACTTTCTTGCGCTTTTTAGTCTGCTGAGCCGCATGAAAACAATACACAAATTATTGTATCAAAAAACAACAAAGTGCCCCCCATAATGGATGAAACTGTGCCACTTGTGTGTCTTCTGGCCACAGTAAATTACTTTTGTTGTTGTGGTCGTTGTGGCTGAATAATATAAAAGGTGAGAGCAGTGAATAAATGAAATGAAAGACTCTGAAAGACTCACTGTTTTAGTAGACAGAGCTTGAGCATTGATTTCCTCTGATGTAGCCATACGAGCCTCCACAATGTGAAGCTGCTTCAGACGAGTTTTCTCAAGATTGTCAATCTGAGTCTGCAGGGTCTCTGAAAGACAGATACATTAAACATATATTAACAAACAACAGTGTAAAAGCATAATACATAACACAATTCAACTGCTACAAACAACTGACATTAAATTGTAACTGAGAGTGATATACAAAAATGAAATTAACAAAATGACGTTTGCCTGAATTTCAAGTAAGAATACATAAATATGAATTCACTACATTCAGCATAGTATATACATATACACTACCAGTCAAAAGTTTTGAACAGTAAGATTTTTAGTTTTTTAAAGAAGTCTTTTAATAATAATAAATATTTATTATTTATTATTTAAAATATGTATAATTGTAGATTTTTTCAGGTTTCTCTGATGAATAGAATGTTCACAAGAACAACATTTATCCGAAAAAAAAAGTGTAACATTATAAATGTCATGTCATTATCATTTAAAACACCCTTGCTAAGTAAAAGTATTTTTATATTTTTATATTTTATTTAAAAAAAACATTAAAAATCTTACAGTTTACAAACTTTTGACTGGTAGTGTATACACACATTTGCTATAAGTAAATTATAATATTATATATAAATTATTACAATATTTAAAAATGATTTAATAATATTTTTTTTAATTTAATAATGAATGAACTGTGTTTTTAGAAATATTCTCCAAAAACAATTTATTAATAATCTTTTTTAATTGCTCTTCATAAGTAAGTTTTGTTAAAATAATATAAAACTGATTAAGAATTTTTTTTTTTTCAGTGTACATGCAATGTTACCTAATAGAGCAGAGTCAACATAGGATAGCAGTGATGTGACAGATGTATAAGCCCCATCAGATGACCCTGTAAACACACACATTAAAAATTGATAAATTCCATGCATTTACCTTTTACTGTGTCAAACTATAAAGAAACAGCTTAAAGGGTTAAATCACCCAAAAATTATAATTTTGTCATTAATTACTCACCTTCATGTCATTCCAAACCCGCAAGACCTTTGTTTATCTTCGGAACACATATTAAGATATTTTCTAATGATATCCAATAGCTTTCTGACCCTGCATAGGACAACAGCGCAGCTACCACATTTAAGGCCAAGAAAGGTAGTAAGAACAACGTTAAAATAGTCCATCAGTGGTTGAGCCTTAATTTTATGAAGCTATGATGCTGCTTTTTGCATGCAAAGAAAACAAAAATAACGACTTCAACAATTTCTTCTCTTCTTCTCTAATCAAAAATATCTTAATTTGCCTTCCAAAGATGGACGAAGGTCTTACTGGTTTGGAACAACATGATGGTGAGTAATTAATGACATAGTTTTAATTTCTGGGTGAACTGTTTTTTAAGTTTTCGATAAATACTCACGCTTAATAATGCAAGCAATGAAGGACTCTTTAGCCTTTAGGAGTTCACGAGCAGATTCCTGTGAATTCTGGGGCAGGAAAAGGAATTTCAGCACTCCTCTTTCATCACACAGGTCTATAAGCTCTAAAAAAACGCACACACAGATATGGATGAGTAACCGCAAGGGATATTGTTTCAAACACGTGTCAAAACTGTCATACAATACGTGTTTACTGTCTCTTTGCGACATTTTTGCACGCACAGAAGAGCAGCAGACGCATTAAGGAGGACGACAGCGTTAATGACAGTGGTAATGAGTTCTCCATTAGCGATGGGCTGATCCCAGGTAACGTCCCTTACAACATGCCACAGATGTTATCAGACACCGTTGTAGGAGTATATGTGCTAAGAGAGAGTGTGAAATATTAACGCCTCGGATCCATGACCTCCTGCGCCGGGGTCACGCTGGGTTTGAGGGGCGAGCTGGGCTCAACTAACCTCCTCTGACCTGAGATCTCCAGTATGTCAAGTACAACCCGCCTAAGCTACTTTAAGTTAGAGGGCATTCACATAATTGACGTTTTCGCTTGAAATTGGGGAAAAAACTCGAAGTCTCGAAATAATTTAAACCTATTTTAAACTTGAGACGCTGCAAAAGACGGCCAAAACGAGTGTTTACACAGAAAAACAGCGTGAAAGTAGCGCAGTGGAACTGAAAAAACGCTTTCTGTGTAAACCAGACCTTACAATGACAAATTTCATTTGACTTTGCAAGTCCACTTAGAATTTGAATGACAGAAGCATGAGCAGACCGGAAGTATCCTTAAAGTTCGTCTTCTGACAATCACGTCATATTTAAGATTCTGCTAAACTGCAAAAGAACTATAAATACAGTTTGACTGATTGTGTGCTTCTGGTTATTTATGAAAACACCCTCGGGAGATTGTACATACCTGACTCAGCAAGTCCCAACTTGGTTTTTATGTACTTAATGAGTAGAACAGTTGGACAGTTGGTGTTAACCAGGAACTGGTTATTATCTAAATACACAAACATCACATTGATATCAGCTTATTGTCATTTACATAAACAGATCAAACAGAGAAATTTGTTTGAGTACACAGATAGCATTTTGTCAGTTACTAAGCCAGATCTAAACAAAGAATGCATTTAATATTTAAGCAATTTAGTTCATTTTCAAAATTTAAAGACATAGTTGAGATCCTTACCTCCATGTTTGATGTAAATAAACATTGCGGCAGAAAAAGAACCTGACACCTGTTCAGTTTTTAAGATGCTGCCTGCTGTAACCGTGCTAAATTAGTGACACAGCAGACAAAGAGTAACATAATCATCAAGACTGTGATGTCACAATGACATGGAATCAGAATGAGAGAAAAACACATTAAAACTAGGACAAGAAAATACAGCATAATTTGCACAATATAAACATTTTATTACATATTCCTTCAATGTTACCAAAATTAAATAGCATTTTTATCAATCATTATGTGCACACCTTACAAATGCTGTCAGGCAGTCTGAAGTGGATACTAAATGTATTTTAAATATATGTGTTTATTTTAAGCAACTGGTCACAAGATGATTCTCAGTGGATTTATGATTATAGTTTGCTTCATGTTCACAAACTCAAAGTGTACAAATACTTGTAGTCTTAATTTGAAGCAATAAATATATTGTTTTATAATTAAAAAACAACAAAATTTAAAAACAAACACTTGTAACAAGGTGTTGTATTTCTTTAAAATAAATGCCATTGGTTTGATATTTTTAAATGAGGCATTCATGTATTTTTAAGGTTGGCTTACACTACTGTTCAAATGTTTAGGGTCAGTTATTTATTTATTTTTAATTAATTAATACTTTATTCAGCAAGAACACAATAAATTGATCATTACTAACTGCAGAATCACTAAAAATTAACATTTCTTATAAATGTTTTTCCAAAAATGCTAAACTTTCTATTTATCAATGAATCCTGAATTTTTTTTTATCATGGTTTCCACAAAAAATATTAAGCAGAACAACTGTTTTAACATTACTAATAAGAAATGAGCAGCAAATCAGCATATTAGAATGATTTCAGAAGGATCATGTGACACTGAAGACTGGAGTAATGATGCAAAAAAATCAGTTTTGCCATCACATTAATATGTATTGAGATACATTTTTTTATATTATATTTTACAATATTACAATTTTCTACTGTATTTTGATCAAATAAAAAGCAGCTTTGGTCAACATAACCCCAAACGTTTGAGTACACTGTAATATTGATTGAAAAATGTCAACAATAAAATTTTCATTCTTATACATAAACTTGCATGAAATGAGACATAAAAAACAACGTGCAAAAGAAAACATTAAAATGTAGCATGTGAACATGTTCAGTAAGAACAGTTAAAGGGATAGTTCAGCCAAAAATGAAAATTCTGTCATTAATTACTCACCCTAATGTCATTTCAAACCCTTAAGACCTCCATTCGCCTTCGGAACGCAAATTAAGATATTTTTGATGAAATCCAAGAGCTCTTTGACCCTCCATAGACAGCGGGGGTCCTTCCACGTTTAAGGTCCAGAAAGGTACCAAAAACGTAGTCAAAATAGTTCATAATTTTTATGATTATTTATAATTTTATGATGCACAAAAAGTATTCCCGTAGCTTCATAAAATTACGATTGTACCACTGATGTCACATTATCGATGTTCTTACTACCTTTGTGGACCTTGAACATGTTAGGACCATTGATGTCTATGGAGGATCAGAAAGCTCTCAGATTTCAACAAAATTTTCTTAATTTGTGTTCAGAAGACGAACAAAGGTCTTGCGGGTTTGGAACGACATGAGGGTGAGTAATTAATCATTTTTGGCTGAACTATCCCTTTAACACCAATTTGGCTTATGAGCTCTGCTGTTCTGCAGACTCTTCTGTGCTTGGTTCATCTATATGCTCTTCTTCAGCGCTTGGTTCGTCTGCACGCTTTTCTTCAGTACTTGATTGATCTACATGCTCTTCTTCAGCACTTGTCTCATCTGCAAGCTCTTCTTCAACGCTTGGTTCATCACAGTTGTCAGTTTGAGAAGTAGGACTGGCCACAGGAGTGGGACAGGCGTCACAAGAGGGCGTAACCTCACACACGTCACACAACGTCTCTGTGTAGTCAGGCTCAAAGGCTTCCTTCAGCTCTCTGGAGATGTGAACCCAGCTCTGAGAATATAATAAGAGGGTTACAGCATTTCCAAATCTGAAGACCACCCATAAAGACCCGACAGGAATACAGCAGGAGTGCTAAAAGAGCAGATACCTCAACATTTCCATCATGTTTATGAAACAAATCCTGTAGGTTCTTGCTAGGGTCAGGCACGACTGGAAGTAAGATGATCTTCTTCCTGTGTATAAATAATTATTGTAATAATATTAAATGTTATTACCCAGGATTTCTGAAGGTAAATATAAGACTTTTTAAAGACCATTTGAGGAATAAATAAAGTAAAACTTAAGGCACAAACTAAAGGGAACACAATGCATCATTATGTTCTCTAAGTGTAAATGTATAAGGAGCACAGAATTACATCTTTAAAATGTTTAAAGGTGCAGTAGGAGTTTTTGAGAAATGCTAACTTTAGCCTGATAGCACTGAAAGCGAACGTCCCACCCTCCCTGCAAATCACCGTCTAAAGCCACGCCCCCTGAATGTATTTAACGTTACACACACAGACCAGACACAGCATTACTACAATACATTTAAACACAGAGTTGAATGTTCAACAGCTCAGACAGGAAAACTGTGTGGTGCCAATAATGCAAGGCGTTTCATTTATCTGTAGTACAGATCACCGACAGAGGAACACCGTTTCATATACGATGAGCATAGTTTTTATTCGCAAACACAAATGCCTTGCATTACTCAAAACATTAAACACGGGAGACGAGACGATGGCGTATTTTCCCCTAGTTTAATAAAACGCCTCGCGCGTCGACACACTTGTCCACAAAATGGGGGTCTAGCGAGGAAAACATGCCACAGAACTACCGTAAATGGTCTAGTGGCCGTCACATCATATGTCATTAACCGTGAGAACACTTTATAGTACAGTTAGTAAAAGTATTACATTACCAGAAAGGAAGATCAGGTTGAGCGAACAGGGTGCGCAGAGGTATGCAAATACATATATTGACAGGCAGGTAGGAAAGTCAATAAAAACGCTCAGACCATACATTTTAATTGGACGAATGCTCCTATGGTCCTATGCATTCCACAGAAAAAAAAAAAAAAATATATATATATATATATATATATATATATATATATATATATATATATATATATATATATATATATATACACACACATTTACATTTAGACCACTTAACTGAATGGTTGCTATCGAGATGTGGAGACTTTCAACTAGCATAACCAAAGTCCCTTTCAAGGAAAGTCAGTTCACTCGGCCACCATATTTGCAACGCCTCCGGGCAGTTCAAACAAGACCAAGTCCTATATAAATGAATGGGGGAGTCCTGAGATCCCAAAAACTACTCGCGGAACTCACAATTAAATTACATATTTCAAATCAGCGAAAAAATCTGAAATGACCTGTCCATTTAATTTTGTTGCTTAAACTCTACGTTTAAAAAAACGTTTTTTCCTGTTTGCTCCAGGTACAGCGCATGCGCAGACTGGTGTCGTGAAATACTTGCCAATCTCCTTTTCGATAACGGTAACCAGAGGACGCAATTACAAACACTGTTGGAAGAACAGACAGAAGCCTGAGCAAATACCTGAGACACTGGAAGGACAATATGTGATGGGATGTGATGTTGTTATTAAGCAATCTAGCATTTCTCATGTAAAAAGCAGGGCAGACACATAGTAGTTGCCAAATGACAATGATTGTCGTAAAGAACAAGCAAATCTGTACAGAGCCACGCCCCCAAAGAACTGCCAGTCTGTAACGCTTGCCGATTGGCTATTTTGACTTGTGACGGCCATATTGCGCGTTGCAGTTTTTCCCATTCATATGTATACAAGTGAACCGTCTTTGTATTTTTATAGTCTTTGGCATAACAAAAAATGTTGCTGAAGCCAATCACCAATTGCACCTTTAAACCCTATATCAGAAGTTTAAGCTAATATGGTTTAAAACACATGATTTTAACATGATAGACATGATAATCAAAACCAAACAGATGTCTTTAGGCACAGTATCTGCCTAGTAGTTAGGAGCTGCCCTATTCTGGAAAAGGGGGTTAAGAGCAGCAGCTCATTTGCATTTAAAGAAACATGCACAAAACAGTGTGTTTCTGCTTCCACTCAAAATAGGCATTTTCAAAATGATATAATTAATTATCTTTTAGGGTATTTTGAGCTGAAACTTCACAAACACATTCTGGGGACACATGAGACTTATTACATATTGTGAAAAGGGACATTATAAAAAAGTAATAACTTTTATGTTTTAAGCCTTAAACATTTCTCACCTCTCACAATAGCACAACAACAAACACAGCGGAAACAGCAGAAGGACTAACAGAATGCCATACAACCCCTGCCCCCAGACTTGTCTGCTGATGTTCCCTAGATAACAGAAACATGATGAGGAAAAACTGTAAGAAGACAAAAGAAAGCAAATCCATGTCCCTCACTATGTGATAGTAGTATCTCACCGGTACTGCCCCACTCCACCGGATCACTCCAGTTACTCCAGAAATCTGAACCACCGCAGTTATCAGCAACAGTGCTCCGCACTTCGAAAACATAGGGCTTGTTCTGTGAGACCTGAGACAGATTGTATGATGTTCCTGTCACGGTCAAGGACTGGGAGCAAAAATAGATGAAGATGAGACAGTTGGTAGTTTGAATGTAAATCGGTCATCATATGATATCTCGTCTCACCTGGCTTGTGTCTTTCTGGTTGCGCACCATATGGACTACACAGCTTGTTTGGAGAGGGGAACTGCTGTTCCAATGCAGTGAAAGTGTGTTGTCCTGCTCATTCCACATCAGTGAGAGGTTATAGGGTGGGTTTAGCTGCACTAAACAAATATAAACACAAACAAATGAGCTGGTTTGGAAGGAATTAAATGTGACAGATTCTGATGGGATTATGAGTCATTATAATAAAAATCCTAATGGGGGAACTTAATGTGCTCAATTATTACATGGTTACCTGCCAAATAAATAATTAAGTGGACATAAAATATTGATTTGAGTTTTAAATGTTATTTTCTATGGTTTGTTGATCATTATGAAATATATTTGGCAAAAGAGTGCTATGACTGTCCAATTGTCAAAGAAATACAGAGAGAAATAAAATAATACAATTAATGATTGCATTTATTTGATCTGAAACACTGGAAAACAATATTATAAAATATTACTACATTTAACAGAACTGTTTTCTATTTTAGTGTATTTTAAAATGCAATTTATTTCTGTAACGCAAAACTGAATTTTCAGCATCATTACTCCAGTCTTCAGTGTCACATGATCCTTCAGAAATTATTCTAATATGCCGATTTGCTGCTTAAGAAAATGTATTTGATCAATGTTTAAAACAATTGTGCTGCTTAATATTTTTGTGGAAACCATGAACACTTTTGTCAGGATTCTTTGATAAACAGAAGACTCACAGCAACAGAAATTATCAAAAAATTAAAATCATTAATAATAATAATAATAATATTACAAATGTTTTACAAAACATTTATTACAAAAGGCAGTGTAGATTCACAAGCATTCTTTGACAGACCATTGAAACATAAATCTGTTTTCTTACCTTTTTTCTGGAGGGAATCAAAAGTTTTTGAAATAGTGTGTTTTCCGTCAGTGGATACATTTGTATAAAATTTTTTAAACCTCAGTTTATGGTCTTTGAGAGGAGTTCTGCAGCCTACAGTGTAATTGTGCTTGATTATGTATTGTGGACAGTCTTGTTGTTGATCATCTACAAATCTGATTAGAAAAAACAAACCTATATTATCTAATTTATCACTTACCACAAAATTATATTCTTTACATACACACATGTATATGCATATGGGCAATTCCTCAGAATTGGTGCAAAGTCAGAGTTGGAAACATCTTGAAAGAAATGTGTTTGTTTCCACAAATTCTATATGCTTGTAATTGTAATAATAATTGTATAATATTCTAGTAATTGCGCAGTTAATTCTCATATTGTATTTTCAGAAAGTTTTGGAATATTTGTCCTCTTCCCAAATTTGTCACTACCGAAACACAGTAATAATAATTTAAATAGAAGGGTTATATTGACCTATTATTAGCTTACATCCCAGATTTAGCTTAGATCGTCTTTGTAAATATATATTTTTTTCTATTTTATTAAAAAGGTTTCAGAGGTAAATCAATAACAATTACAATTTAAACAATATTTCAAGTGTGATTTATCAGAACTGTTGTATTTTGAATTCAACATTTTCTTTGTAAAAGGCAAAAAGTTAATCATACTGATTTAAGGATTCATTAGATAGAATTTTTGACAAAACATCCCATGTTTCGGTAGTGACGGCACATTTTTGGTAGTGACAGTAATGTTTCGGTAGCGACCACATCACATTACAGAATTTTAACCCACATACTAAAACACTAAAAATCTGCATAACTGTACTAAAATTATGTGTAAACTTTTGTCACTACCGAAAAAATGATGGCATGTTTTGGTTGTGACTGTTTCGGTAGGGACAATTTTATGGGATAACACCCCCAAAAAACAAAGATGTCACTGCTGAAACGTCACCAAATATTTTGGTCATGACTGTTTCGGTAGTGACAATTTTAGATACTTTTGAGCCTAGCTCAAAAATGGTAATCAGCACATGGTTAGCAAGGGCAGTTCTGAGCAGTTGTATACATAAACACTTAATGTTATGGAATAACTCCTAAAAATGTCTGTTTAATTATAGAAACATGGTGTTCGATAGTGACATTCAGTAAAGTTACACAGATTTTTCATACTTTTGAACACATTTACCTCAAAATGATGGGGCCTATCTACTCACCAAGTAGCTATGAGAAAAAGGAACACATAAATATTTCCTGATCATAAATGTAGGGTTGTAGCTAAAATCTGTCTCTGCCAATGGACTAAAACATACGATGTTTCAGTAGTGATTTAAAAATGCAGGACATTTTTTAAACAGTTTTATAATTTAAAAAGTTTAAGCTTCACTTTAAAAAAAAAATAAATAAAAATTATTCAATATCATATGTTGAAATTTAGGGCTTCGGGACAGCCACCTCACAATTGAAAGTACCTAATAAATGCTGATTTTATATATATTAAGATTACTGATATTTGAAATATTATTGTGGGTTTCAATTAGGGCTGCCCCCTATAGTCGACTAAACGTTAGTTGACCAAAAAAGGCTTGGTCGACCAAAATCGTATTAGTCGCAGAAAATAAATAAATAAATAAATTGATAAATAAATATACAAGCATCTACAAAAATTATTAACAATGAAAGTGTCGAGGGAAACAGTAAGGAGATATTTAATGATCCATTAATAAACTGGTGTATTCTGAGATAGTGTCGCAAAGACCCTGGCTCGCAATCTCCTTTTTGAACGCACCTTTACAAAGAAAACTTTACGGATTACAAAACTTATATTTAATGAACAAAAAATGCTCCAAATGTTTTTCTAAATTAACTTAATAAAAAAACGAAACGAAATATAATCACTTTGCCATTACATACAAAATGTAACTATTATTTTTAGCTGAAACAGCTATTCTGGGAGAAGGGGGAAAAAGACGGACTCAATTCATACTCGGGCCGAGAAATATGATAAGCTGATTCTGATCAGGCTACCTTATGAGCTGACTGACTTAATCCAATGTTAACATAGAGAAATGTGCGCTGTTCCCGTGTCTGTGTGGAAGCTGAAAAGACGCGCGCTTACTGCAGACAAAATGGAAGCGCCGGTGCGGTCATTTGCTCTTAAATAGCCTACTCCCTCATTCTTGGGCAAACGGGTAAGAGTAAAATATCTTTCGAATCTGTAAAAACATTTGTGTACACTCAAAATAACAACAAAACATTGCGCCCTAGTAAAGTAATGAAAGGAAACAGGATGCGCTTTCTGTCGTCTTTCTGTGAACTTGAGCGCGAAACGCAATGTATATATTTGCATTACATACATTTAAAAAAAGTTTTCCCCTGACACATTTATAATCATTACTTCTGCGCGCTGTGGGCAGGCTTTATGCATGTGCTTCAGCCCTTATTAGGGTTTGTAGGCAACTAAAGGCTCATTATAAAGATTTAAATTGTTTATTAATAAACATGCGATTAGTCGACTAGATGCTTAAAATGAATGACTACTAGTCGACCAGAAAAATCCTTAGTCGAGGGCAACCCTAGTTTCAATAGATAATAAAAGGAGCCTAGTAAACATCTAAGATTTGAATACATAAATGCTTTTTAAATCTGTTTTTTGGTTGTGGGACAGCAGTTTGTACAAATTCTGTAGAATGGCCCATATAACAAATACAGATGGGACAAATGCACAATGAAGGTGAGTGAAATGGGTTGTGGCTTACATGCTACTGAAGGTGTAGTTCATTGTTGATGTGTTTGGGTGCCAGAAGCAGTCCACATACTCAGCGTTGATGATCTGGCACTGCACACCTACATGGGCAAACAGTCATTCATGTAACAATTCATTAATAGTTTTTTTTTTACAATACTTAAGAACTTCAGTTTCCCACAAACCACGTAGACATAAAAATTATCAGTAACATAATCTGAAACCTCAAGAGCATCATCACACCCATCAGACACAAATGTGGAAATCCCCACTAAAACCATTCAAACTCAACTCTTAAACTTTTCGTCTCTTATATAACCAAAACTAAATGCAAACATACACTCAGAATCCTCTCATACGCAGTATTTTCAGTAAGAATTATAATCCCAATTTTGTGACAACTCATAAACGTCTGCTTACTTTTAGTTTATAACACCATTAACTACAAAAACATTATTCAGTACAATGTCGTGTGCAATTATATACTTACTCAGATCAACTGCTGAACAGCATAAATGAAAAGACAGAATCAAGAACAAAAGTCCAAAATATAGTCTCGATGTATGAATGCAAGTCATGCTCTCCTCTGAGCGTCTGAGTAACAAATGACTGGGGTCTAATACTACGCAGGATGTTCACTACAGTGTGCTTCCTTCACAACTTCCGCGTCACCAAGAATAAACGTCTCGACGATAAGCAACCTGACAGTTTCACTGTCACTTCATAGAACAAAGCCATAAGGAAAAATAGGTATAAAATACAATTTTTATTAGCAAATACTGTAATCTGAAATTTTCTAATAATAATAATGATGTTTAATTAAAATGTACTACTATGGTTAAACAACAGCTTTTTTCATATTTTAACACAAATAATGTGTCAAAAACAGACAGCACTGCATAATACAGCTGCACCACTTGAGTCTGTAACATTATTATACACTCCTCCAGTGCATATATCATCAAGTTTGGTTAAAAAAAAAAAAAAAAAAAACAGTTCTTCCAAAAAAATCGACTCATATTGGTGCAGGTTTTCCCATTAAAACAGGTTCAGCCTCAGCCCAAAACTGTCCCGGTTCAAGAAACATCTCTCAAACAAGTCCAACGGCCTTATCTAAAAAGTTGGCAAAGTTCTGCGGTTGACCAGGCGCATACGTTGTCAAAGTAGACAGATCCATATCCCTCAATGTCTGAGGCAGAGTACTGTGATGAAGGGTTAAAAACACATGAACATTTGCGGTCAGGACATCAACTTAACCATAACAAAAGAATTAAAGCATTACAAGAGCTGAGAAAGTGAATGAAGATTTCTGGCTCATAAACAAACCTGCAAGTGCAGTAGATAAGATGTGAATCTGCCTGCAGCTGCTTTGCAAGCTCCAGCTGGTGATTGTCCATTAATTTGTCATTGACGACCACAAGGAGAGGTTTATTTGCTCCGAGTGCTTCCAAACAGCTTCCTGCTCCTAACAGGGACAGAGCAGATATTATGATCTAAAAATCTGGGTTTAACTTGAATTAATTTTGTGTTATGTAGGTTATTATAAAATCAACAAGCTATATTATATCAGATCAGGGGGTTTAGTTTTTTCTTGACAAACTAGATTAGTTAATATCAGATTAGTTCCCCCCCCCACACACACCCACACCAACTATAGTACAGTACAATTAAATGTATTATTTATTTTCTATTTTAAAGAATATGTTTATTTATTTTAAAGTTTCATTTTTTAATTACATTTTTTTTCATTTAAACATTTTCTGTGACCCCTAGCACTACCTTAAAGCCACCAGTTTGAAAACCCCTTATTACATATATATAATATATATACACTACCAGTCAAAAGTTTTTGAACAGTAAGATTTGTAATGTTTTTAAAGAATTCTTTTCTGCTCACCAAGCCTGCATTTATTTGATCCAAAATACAGCAAAAGCAGTAATATTGTGAAATAGTTTTACTATTTAAAATAGCTACTTTCTATTTGAATATTTTAAAATTTAATTTATTAATGTAATCAGATTATATTAAATCAGATACATTTTCAGCATTACTCCAGTCTTCAGTGTCACATGATCTTTTAGAAATCATCCTACTTGAAATACATCTATTTGAAAATCTGGAATCTAAGGGTGCAAAAAAATAAAATATTGAGAAAATCACCTTTAAAGTTGTCCAAATGAAGTTCTTAGCAGTGCATATTACTAATCAAAAATTACGTTTTTATATATTTAGAGTAGAAAGTTTACAAAAATCGTCATGGAACGTAATCTTTTCTTAATATCCTAATGATTTTTGGCATAAAAGAAAAATCAATCATTTTGACCCATACAATGTATTTTTGGTTATTGCTACAAATATACCAATGCTACTTATGGCTGGTTTTGTGCTCCAGGGTCACATTTATTGACTGACAATTCTCCTGTCCTCATGTTGAGAAAAATCGGGATTAAATACACAGGAGAGTGCAAAAGAATATGACACAAACCTGCAAGAATTAAATGTTAAGTAACACAAATATCCTTTATGTATGCATAGAAATAAATACTTTTATTTAGCAAGGTTGCTTTTAATTGATCATAGCGATCGAAGTGATGATGAAGACATTTAAAATGTTACAAAAGATTTCCATTTCAGATAAATACTGTTCTATTCACTGAAGAAGCCTGAAAAAAATTCTACTCAGCTGCTTTCAACATAATATTAATAATAATAAATGTTTTTTGAGCAGCAAATCAGAATATTAGAATGATTTCTGAAGAATCATATGGCTAGAGAAATGATGCTAAGAATTTAGCTCTAAAATAAATTATCTTTAAAATATACTGAAATAAAAAGCAGCAGCCGTTTTAAATAGTGCACATATTTCAAAAGTTTACTGTTTTTGCTGTACTTTGGATCAAATAAATGCAGGCTTGTTGAGCAGAAGAGAATTCTTTAAAAACATTAAAAATATTACAGTTCAAAAACTTTTGACTGGTAGTGTATTTTTTAAGAGACACAACTACTGCAGATATCACACATTTTAAAGTTGAAACATGACTGATTGATATTTATATTTGTCATATTAACTTCTGATCTGTTATCTGCTGATTATAGAGTTTCCTTAATTTGCATGCATCAAAAAGAATTAAATAAACTTATGTTTGAACTGTATTTAGTGTTTGGGCCAAAGTTAGCTCTAACCCACCAGCATGACTGATGACCAGATCTGAGTGTCTCATGTCCTCGGCGATTGAATCTTTGAAACGAAACACTTGAAGGGTTAGTCCTGGACAGCCATCTGGATCAGGCTCAACTGAACCTCTGCCAACCTGAAGCACCATGTCTGTGTAGCCACGGTCAATTAATGCCTTCATTCAGAAACACGAAAACAGTCATTAAAGTGAGCCATGATATATCTAAAAAATTCACGGTTTACTGCTTATAAAACAAGTACTGGTGATATTCAGCTTACGTTTCCTTTGCAGTTGTCACTATGTATGAATGACATTTTTACCTTCACGGATTCATGTGAAGTCACGGTGGCAATCAAATCATCAAAACTTGTCGTCCCGACAGTAACGAATACAGTTTTCATTGTAGCAGAGTGGCAGGCTTTGCTAATTGTAACAAATATCAGACATAAACAAAAAAGAAACAAGAAATAGTGACGAAAATGTAAACATGAAAGGTCTCTTAACACCACGTCCTTCAAAATAAAAGTCATTTGGGCTTATAATGGAACTATTGGTCATGTCGTGCGTATGATTTAAACAGAATATAGTGGTATATTGAATATTTACTGTTAGCCGTCTCAAAGGTGGGATTTGTCTCTAAAATTATATTTTTTTCAAAGTATTTTTTAATTCTGACAAAAAAAAAAAAAAACCTACATTACCCATTCCAGTTATGTAGTATATTTTCAGTTCACCTTCTCATATCTTTATATTACAAATATATTACATATATAATTCTATATATATATATATATGTATTAAGCAGTCAAGTGTTTTTGAACAGTAAGATTTTTAATGTTTTTTAAAGTCATCTCTTCTGCTCGAAATATATTTTATATGAAATATATTATATGACTTTAATTTATTCATTACAAAAGCTTTTTATTTCAGATAAATGCTGATCTTTTGATCTCATCAAAGAATCCTGAAATAAATGTACTCAACTGTTTTAAATATTGATAATGTTTTCTTGAACAGCAAATCCACATATTAGAATGATTTCTGAAGAAACATGTGACAATGAAGACTGGAGTAATGATGCTGAAAATTTAGCTTTGATTTATTTATTTTTGAATTCTGAAAAAAAATATTTCAGAATTGTAGTGCTTTAGCTGTACTTTGTATCAAATAAATGCAGGCTTGGTGAGCAAAAACAAAACGTTCAACTGGTATAACAATCACATTCTGTTAAATATTCTTACTTTAAATGTAACTTTTTAAAGAAATAGGTCCTTAAATACAGTCATATACAACTTACAAAGCTTATTAAAAGGTTTTATATTAAAACCTATTCAGCACTATTTAGACAAGTGAACTCAGGTACCCTCGGGAAATTTCCAAGGGGGTGGCAGGTTAAAAATAGTTTAAAATGATTTAAATTAATTGTTTATCTTTAATAATACACTTATTTATAAAATGTGTATATGTGTTCAAATAACTTCACTAAAAACATCATCAAGATGTACAGTAAACAAATGTAATTATTTCCCCCTCAATAGTTGCTTTTGTTTGTTGGTTTTGAACATACAGTTCTTGACATTTCTAGAATCACATAATGAATTGTCAAAAGTCAAAAAGGTTACTAAAGAAAGCTTTGAAGTTTTTAGCTTTAAATGTTTTTAGCAGTTGATTCAAATGTTGATAATTTTGCATTGCACACCTAAATCTGGACCCCTAAAAGGCCCTTTTTTTGGCAGACTAGAAAGTGAACTCTGGCTGAGTGACCCATGCACATTTAGAGACTCCGGAGGCTTCTGTCAAGTCACTCAGCCACAGATATCTGATCAAGTGCTGCAGATGGTCATCATTCCAGCAGGTTTCCCCATCTCCACACAGATTGCTGCAGCTGTTATACCGGCCATTACCTTCTCACCCATCTCCTAAACAACAGGCCTTATGGGCAGGCAGAAGAGAATGAACCTTGGTGGTTTAACATGCGTTCAATTACTTGACGACTTTCTTTCTTTTTTTTTTTTGCATTTAATGCCGTTTTAAAGAGATTGCGCACCATTTTAATTTTTGTCTATGATAAACAAAATCGTGAATTTCAGTCAGATATATTTACTGCAACAGCCCTGTCCATGTCAAAATGGAACCTTTTTAAATGGAAACAGAATTTCAGTTGGAAAACACCAACTCTGTTTACTTAACTCTGTAAGCAAACAGTGTCTTTCTTCAAGCTCATCACAAGATCCTCATATTTCAGACACTGGGTTTCCTCCACAATAAGACAGATTGTTGGGAACTGATAATGGCTGATTTCCAGGCGATTTAAAGGTCATTATGAAAAGCCTATTGTGAGGTATTGCATGCATCGATTTCAAGTTCTTTATTTAGTTGTTTTGGTTTAAATGTCTCAAAAATGTCACTGATAATCAACTTTGGCATTTGTACATCTTATGTGCTTACAGTGTTAGAAGCCAAAAGTAATGTCCGCAATACTGTGCTGAATAGACTATTAACATTTTAAGTTTCTATTGAAGTAGTAGTAGAAACATGTTGGGCATAAAATGATATGCAAGAGACATCGTAGAAATGAAAATAAAATACACTGAGTCAACAGGGGTTTCAGACTGTAATCGTTTAAGGCATCATCAATGCTGTACTTCAGAAACAACGCATACTGTAGTCACAAAAAGCCAAAACAGCCAACAGAATATAAAAATGCAATATTTATCTATCTGGGTAATTAAAGACTTTAATAAATAGAGTATTAGGAGAGAAAGCATACATACCAGTAGTTAAAAAAAAATTCAAAAGGGGGAGGAAAAAAAAAAGAAACGTTAGATACTGAGGTCTCAAACCTGCATAATGGCTGTT
Source organism: Cirrhinus molitorella (assembly GCA_033026305.1). NCBI lineage: Eukaryota > Metazoa > Chordata > Actinopteri > Cypriniformes > Cyprinidae > Cirrhinus > Cirrhinus molitorella. The sequence continues at coordinate 29,285,437 of CM065129.1, read as the reverse complement.
ACAGCTTAATAATTAGATATCAAACGTAATGTGTTAAAAGAAAAAAACAGGGAACATTTACAACGGAGCATCTCCAGGGGTATTACAGCCCTGAGCTGACCTGCTCGTCATAACCCTTTTCCCTACATAAGAAAAATAGCTATTAATAGCCCTGTCACAGATATCCCCATTCCCAAAAGTTTTCTGTGCTCCAATTCGCAGACTTGACTTGTTTCCAGGTAACCAAAAACATAACTTGAAGGATATTGTATATGTGCTCTACAATCCAGACCCGGCGGATTTGATTTTTTTCGAAGACCCTGCGATGATTTATTTCCGGACAGCAAAACGCCAAGCCTCGGCCAGATGTCTTAAGTGTCAGAGTTCAAGGGGCTCAGTGGCACAGGTGTGGCTCAGAGGGTCAGATGATCAGAGACTGGTTCAAGAGAGCGTCCATCTGGATCACGTGTCTAAGAAACACACAAATGAGAAATGTGCTGTAGTCGCAAGAAAAACATCAACAACATTCAAGAGCAGGTGCGGCCATTTGTATCTTAAAAACAGATAATTTCCCCCAAAATTAAAATTGTGTTATTGATTACTCATCCTCATGTTGTTCTAAACCTGTCTTTGTTCATCTTCGAAGCACAAATTAAGCTTTTGTTTATGGAAAACAAATGCTTTCTGAAAGCACGAAAAGTAAAATTATGGTTCAACCACTGATGTCACATGGACTATTTTAACAATGTCTTAACTACCTTTTTGGGCCTTGAATGTGTCAGTTGTGTTTCTCTCTATGCAGGGTCAGAATGTTTTTGGATTTCATTAAAAATATCTTCATTCGTGTTCTGAAGATGAACGAAGGTCTTACGAGTTTGGAATGCCATGACGGTGAGTTTTCATTTTTAGGTGAACTATCCCTTTAATGTACTTGGGCTTCCAGTTATGTTAGCTGTACAAAACACCTTGTTATTCTGCTTGACACTTGTATAACTGGTATTTCTAATATTATTTTCATTTATTGTTATAATTATTAAAGGAATAGTTCAATCAACAATGAAAATTCTGTCAAATTTTTTGAAATCTGTATAAGTTTCTTTCTTCCATTGAGCACAAAAGCTTTTTGCTGATAGCCACTGACTTAAATAGTATGGAAAAAAATTATAAGCAAGTCAATGGCTACTGTTTGGTTACCAGCATTCTTTGAAATATCTTCTTAATTTTTGGGTGAACTATTTCTCTAACACTCTGGTTATGCCAAAAATCATTAGGATATTAAGTAAAGATCATGTTCCATGAAGATATTTTGTCATTTTTGATTAGTAATATCCACTGCTAAGAAGTTAATTTGGACAAATTTAAAGGCGATTTTCTTAATATTTAGATTTTTTTGCACACTCACATTCCAGATTTTCAAATAGTTGTATCTTGGTCAATTATTGTCCTATTTTAACAAACCATACATCCAATGAAAGCTTATTCAGCTGAAGAATTGACCCTTATGACTTTTTTGTGGTCACAATCAGGGTCAAATATTTATTTACCTATAGCGGCTAATGAACAGGACGTTATGTACATTCACAGAAAATAGCTTACTTCCGTTTGATGACTACGATGCATAACATAACATCTAGGGCATTATATGATATTACGCATGACTTTTAGAATTTAACTTCCAAATAAATTCTTGTTTGACATAAGATCATCTTCAATTAGCAAAACATTTGTATAAGACTACAAAAAAATTGTTTATATAAAGACACCACTAAAATGGCACATCTAGGTCACCCTAAAGTTCTCCGGAACACCATTTCCTGTTTTGCGACATCACTTTCCATTCAGGATGTTCGGCTTTCCTCTTTATTCACAAGGATTGTCCCTGTTCTCAGGCATCTGACTGCTAGTCCAGACAGCACAGTCTCTTCATGCTTCATCTCATTGGTATTGGGATTAAGCAATTTTATTCTTCACGCCACATTCTTGCTGTGATCCAATGATAACAGCACTGAGTCAGCCTAGAGAGCTGCTGTCCTCAATTTTATGTGTGACCCTGGACCACAAAACCAGTCTTAAGTAAAATCGTATGGGTCAAAATTATAGATTTTTCTGTTATGCCTTAAAATCATTACGATATTAAGTAGAGATCATGTTCCATGAAGATATTTTGTCAATTTCCTACCATAAATGTCAAAACTTATATTTTTATTAGTATGCATTGCTAAGAACTTCATCTAGAACGCTTTAAAAAGCAGTTTTCCCAATATTTTGCACCCTCAGATTCTAGATTTCCAAATATTGTCCTATCCTAACAAACCATACATCAATGGAAAGTTTATTCATTCAGCTTTCAGATGATGTATAAATAATACATTTTATGTAAAGAGATTTCAATATTTCAATATATTACACATTTTGTAAAGATCAAGCATCATGCACTTCATGCCCTAAATGTTGGTTTGTTTTGCACTCTCATACCTGGACTGAAAGTAAGGCCAGGACGCTCATTGCACAACGCAAGCGGTGCAGCACTGCTCTTGCTTCTCGGGCAAAGTGGTGTAGTTCATCTGCCTCACGATCTCAGCAAACAGCTCATCAACCATGCTCTTGCTCTTGGCCGAGGTCTCTATGAAGGGGCAGCCCCACTCTTGTGCGAGGGCACGCCCATCAGATCCTGCCACCTCCCGCTCGGACTCCAGGTCCACCTTATTCCCCACCAAGATCAGAGGCACTTTCTCGAAGCGCTTCACACGAACAATCTGGTCCCGCATGGGTCTGATGTCCTGTGGAGTGAAAGATGAATAAATAGAGAAATGAACACTCTTAAAGTTGCAATAAAATGGAAGGGGTGACAGATCTTTTGTTTCGTATTGTGACGTACTATACATCCAAGAGAAACAGATTTATCAAAAAAGACAAAATGCTGGGCAAGGTCTTCTTTCTGTGCATTGTTGGGATGTAACAGTATTATCATTATTGTGGTCACACATTGCTATGAAACGATAGGTATTATGGGCAAAAAGTGTAGTTTTAAAAATATATTTAAACTTCTTTAACATCAAATGTTGTGTTTTTGCCCACTGTGCTTTGGCACAGTATCTGTCAAACAAGCTAAAACCACAAGCACAATATGGCTTAATCCTTTCTTCAAGTCTTTCAAAGCAAAACACGCACTTCGTTCAGGTGATCAGCTCTTGATCCAGTATTTTTCGTGCCTCAGAACGGCTCAGTTCAAAGTGAATGCAATGAACTTGTTTATTGCATGTGCTGTGAGTTTAGCATGTTTGGGAATGCAACGGCTGCCAGTTATGCTTTTGGACGGCTAGCAGTTTAAATGGGCAACATTAAAAATCTCTCTTTCAAGTGTAGAAATTAGAAAAGTAGTATTGTAAATTCCCTACTCAAAAAAAAAACTGAAAAAAAAAACTGAAAAAAAAAAAAAAAAAAAAAATAATAATAATAATAATAATAAATAAAGCAAAAATAATATACCTATGAAATAATAATTTTCATTTATTTTACAGTGCAATTGTTGTACAATATATGGCTATTACTGTCATAGGAATAACAATAATATACAATTATTGTTATTATAATATTCTAATTTGTTTGGCTTTTACTTTTACTTTATTATTCCTAGATAAATCTACTTATATTTTAGTGATTTTTTGTAGTGAGTTTTATTGTGCATTCATGTATCTCTATCTATCTATCTATCTATCTATCTATCTATCTATCTATATATATATATATATATCTCTCTCTCTATCTATCTCTCTCTCTCTCTCTCTATATATTATATATATATATATATATATATATATATATATATATATTTAGTTTCTGTTTTTAGGGTGACTCAGTATACCACAAATAAAGAGGGCAATTTTCCCTTTAAAGTTCCCTTTGGAGCTCTTAATTTTGAACTGTCAAAGTGCATTAATTAGAATAACTTTACAAACTCTTTTTTTTTTTTTTTTTAAATATATTACAATATCGTATTGTGGACTTCATACTATAATATTATCATATTGTGAGATTCTGATATTGTTACATCCCTAGTGCATCGGTTATTGATAGGATTTTGAGACTCACAAGTGAAGGCAAATGAGCTTGTAGGTGCGAGTTTAAGATGGCTAAATTATGGGATTGATCATGCATAAATTAATTGTTCACAATAAGATCAATAACATGCGTTTAGAATTTTCTTCTGCATTACATCTGGCTTCAAATGTAAGGCTTGTTAATAATTATAAATAGTCTTATTGTTGTATTATTTGTGTGTATTAGGATCCCCTCCAAAGCTGTTGTTTTTCCTTTTTCTCATTTTTGCTCTTTTTTTAATAAAATACTTTTCTTGTGAACATAAGAAATGCAAAATATTATGTACCTCATGTGAACCATGCACATGCAGCATTGAGAGAACAAATATATGACCCAGGTCAATTTTTTGAAATTGTGATTTATACATCTGAAAGCTGAATAAATACATTGCTGTATGGTTTGTTAGGATAGAACATTTTTTGGCAGAGAAGCAACTATTTGAAAATCTGGAATCTGATGGAGCAACAAAAAAAAACCTAAATATTAAGAAAATTGCCTTTAAAGCGGTTCAAATGAAGTTCTTAGCAATGCATATTATTAATCAAAAGTTAAGCTTTGATACATTTACAGTAGAAAATTGACAAAATATCTTTACTTAATATCCTAATGATTTTTGGCATAAAAGAAAAATAGATAATTTTGACCCACACAATGTAATGTTGCTACACTTACACCATGCTACTTATGACTGGCTTTGTGGTCCAGGGTCACATATAGACTGACAAAAAGTACGTGTGGGAGATCACTAGGGTTGGAAATGGTGTATTTGAATAAAAGTTTCAACCTGTTGCATATATGTTGTAAACTACTTATAAATCAGACAATTTGTGATTTTCTGTCTTTAACAGTTTGACAGAGAGCTACGGTTTGGTGCACTCCATAAAAAAAAAAAAAAAAAAAAAAAGGAGACAGGAACTCCCTTGCTATTGTGATTTTCTGACCTCAGCTGTGGTTTTATGGTAATGGTGAAAATGATGTCCTAATCTAAACCTCAGATATCCATTTGTTATACAAGTGTAACCAGACATGAGATGCAATACTGACCTGAAATGACTGCTGATTGACAAGGCTGTAGACTAAAATGAAGCCTTGCCCATTTTTGATGTACAGATCTCGCATGGAGGCAAACTGCTCGGTCCCAGCGGTGTCCAGGATCTCCAGCACGGAGGGGGACGAATCCACCTCGATCTCCTTCCTATAGAAGTCCTCGATGGTCGGGTCGTATTTCTCGATGAATGTCCCGGTCACAAACTGGACCGTGAGTGCGGACTTGCCCACGCCGCCGCTGCCCAGCACAACCACCTTATACTCCTTCATTTGGTCTGATCCACGCTTAAGCTACAGCTAACTTTATTTGCTCAGCAACGGCCATAAAAACATAAAAATACCGCCGCACGTCTTATCGAGGCGTTTTACGACCAAAACAACACCGGGGGAGCACTTTTATCGGGTTCGAGGAAATCAAAGCCACAGATTCAACAGAGGACGAGAGTGTTTTCTCTGGGTGAATGTCTAGCTAAATCCACAACGCTCCTCCATCTGCACTCTATCGCCATTGGGATCCGTTCATCCGAGAGTTTGTTTAGCCACAGAGGCGATGTAAAACACAAGTATTGTGTGCAGTCGTGTCCATGTTTGGCGTCCGTGTGAATGGAGCGCTACATGACTAGCGTTAGCTGGCTAGTGGTTCTCAAAGGGAGCGAGGCTGCACTCACAGACAAACGGCCCTTTCCTGCTTGAACACCGCTTCTGGGCGACGAATACAATCACCGGATTCAGGTTTCTTGTGCTGAGATTATTAACTCATACACGCCGTCTCACAATCCTGCATTGCCTTCCCTTCTTGTGCCTCTTGTCCCCAGCCCGCCTCTGCATATCGGCCCCAGACAGCAGCAGCAGCGGCCCCGCAGCGGAGCTCTTCTCGTGAACGAATCGTTCGGCCGAGTCAAATCTTTTCAATGATTCGGTTGAAATGATTCACGGATTGAGCGAATCGGACGGCCCAAGTGGTTCTCGGGTCAGTTTCATAGTTAATAGCCAATTGGCAGAAATGTTACAAAAACGTAAGGAAATATGTGACCCTGGACCAAAATGTAGATCATCTGAAAGCTGAATAAATAAGATTTCCACTGATGTATGTTTTTTTAGGACAATATTTGGCCAAGATACAACTGTTTTAAAATCTGGAGTCTAAAGTGTACAAAAAAAAAAAAAAAAAAAAAAAAAAAATCTAAATATCGAGAAAATCGCCAATATGCAGTCCAACGAAGTTCTTAATCAAAAAGTAAGTTTTGATATATTTACGGTAGGAAATTTACCAAAAAAAATCTTTACTTAATATCCTAATGGTTAATAGTCTATCATTTTGACCCTACTCATATTAATAAAACGATTTACAATGTAGCCTATGTATGGGGACGCCGGTCAGAGACAACGTTATGACGCAATTACGCTCCGACGTCAACGGATCGCTTGTTGAACCGGTTCTTTGAAAAGAACTGTTCGAAAGAATCGATTCTCAGAACGAGGCGGACCCCAAAGAGAAGCTCTTCTTTCTCACACGCCTCAAACTGACCAATAAACATCCGCCGGAAATCACATCACTCTCACAAAAATGTGAGTTAGAGGACAGCAATTTTAAAAGAATTTAAATGTGTTTAATTTTTGTGAATCAATCCACTGTCATCAGAAGGGAATTTAGTGGGGAAAAAAACGGAAACGAGAAAAACAGGATCTTTGCAAACTACTGGAATCTAATTACTGCATATGCCTTATTAAATAATGAATATCATTTATAATAATATTGGTGTTTTTAGTGTTCTTGCTGTTTTAATGACTCTTTTTATATAAACCCTCCAATATACACTACCAGTCAAAAGTTTTTGGACAGTAAGATTTTTAATGTTTTCAAAAAGTCTCTGCTCACCTCCATTTTTAGCATCATTACTCCAGTCACAAAAAATGTGTTTTTATTATTATGTTGAAAACAGCTGAGTATAATTTTTCAGGTTTCTTTGATAAATATAAAGAAGAACAGCATTTATCTAAAATATAGATCTTTTGTAACATAAATGTCTTTATGATCACTTCTGGTTAATTTAAAGCATCCTTGCTAAATAAAAGTATTAATTTCTATAATTTCTTCTTAAAAAATGGTAATGTATAATGTTACAAAAGCTTTTTATTTCAGATAAATGCTTTGGATCTTTCTATTCATCAAAGAATCCTGATTTTTTTTTTCTTGAACAGCAAATCAGTATATTAGGATCATGTGACTGATGATTGGTGTGATGATGCTGAAAATGTAAGCTTTGATCACAGGAATAAAGTGCATTTAAAATAGAAAGCAGTTATTTTAAGTAGTGAAAATATTTCACAATATTACTGTTTTCCTGTATTTTGGATCAAATAAATGGAGGCTTGGTGAGCAGAAGAGACCTCTTTAAAAAACAAAAAAATCTTGCTGTCCAAAATCTTTTGACATAGTGTATATTATGTATATTTACAAAATGTTTTCACATGATTTTACGAAGAAAGGAAGAAAAATAAACTGTGAGGAAAATGAGCAATTAACTGAAAAGACTATATTAATTTCATTGGCAATTGAAAGCATAAGTAATCATGAAGTGGTCAAAGAGCGGTCTCTGTTAGTGGACTCACCTTGGGCATGAGGAAAAAGTTACAGCTAATGACATTATCTTAACATGTCCAGTGTTTGGAATAGTTTCGTACAGTTAAGAAAATAAACTTAAGACACTCTAATTCTTAAATCCAATTGTTTTGTTGACGTCTCTAGAGCAGCCTGTGAATACAAGCAATAAATACACACACCAGAGTCCAAACCTGCCTTTAAGTGCTTTATTAAAATGTCAAACAAAAAGAACAGAAGTCTTAAGTATGTATATATTCCATACATTTATATATCGCAAAGGGATTGACAAGAAGCACAGTTCTTGAAGCACATACAAGCACAATAAGCTAAATAGAAAGAGAAGCATTTCATATAAAGAGTCAAAGCATTCAGTTTTATGTCTTGTCCTACAGTGGGAGAGAGAGGAATCTATTACATATGGCTTTGAAACAATGTAGACATTCTTTGAACGGCTCCACACACACAATAGCATTTACACAGGCATTAGACGCCTTTAAAGGGACATAACCTCTGCATCGATGAGCGACTTCATTCGAAACTATACAGCTTTGTACAACATTAATGTGATGCTCCGGTCTCAGTGACTTTAAAACACGAACCATTGACGTTAGGGTTCCAGTCACGGAAATGACGACGACGACGCGACTGAATGTAGGGCACAGTTAGGTGGAAGTCTAACCTCAATGGCTTTCTTTACAGACCAGTCCTTTCACATCACACCCAATGTTTAGGCACAGGATAATGGACAGCAGAAGAGTGTTTGTCGATTTTCTCTGTCAAGCACAGTGGTAAAAGGAGCACCCGGCGTGCTCGCATTCAGCTTCTGGATGCAAGTCGGGACCCCCTTAGTCTATGCTAAGTCCTAAGTGCTACCTCAGCTTTGCAGTCAAAAGGCTGAGGACCATAATCGATTGGTCCAAAGGTGCGTCTAAATATGCGAGAACCTACAAAAAGACTCAGTCTCTCCCTCACTATTAGGGCAAGTGCCATGGCAACAAAATTATTGGCTTCCAAAGCAACTGTAGAGCACAGAATGTACAAGTTTTCTTCAACAGAGGGTTCTGTCTGGCGATTTTCACGTCGGATTTTCGGAGCGATTCTGATTGAGGATATCCTGTGAGATTTTCAGGCTATTTGTTGTTGGTCTTGGCGAGTGCACAACAATGGAAAATGTCCGTCGACAACCAAACCCGAACAAAAAAACTGAAATATTTCGTAGAACCTGCAGCAAAGCTTTCCAGCCGCAGTCTGATCCCGAGGCGCTCCGTACGCCGCCCTCCAGGGTCTTCCTCCAGGGGGCAGAGCGTTATTACGCCCCCCTTTTTCACCGCATCCCACACAGAACTGATGTAGAGGTAAAAGAGAAACGCGACGGCCGTTCTTTGGTTTCTGGACACAGCGGCGCCTCGGGATCGGACGCGAGCGGGCACAGTGCTCAGGTCGCGCGCTTTTGTAAGCTATGCAAAACTACAAAGCCTTTTTGACATCATTTTGTCCGCAAAATGCAATATCATGCTTAACGATGAGAACGAGGGCATTAGCAAACAGAACAAACGACAAATTCCTCGACACCCCAGCGAAACAGCATCTATCTCTTTGACGACCCTTTAAAAGGATAACTGTGTACCTGTATTCCGAACAATACAGACATTTGATTTGATTCTGCTCTTCTACATATATATATTTATTCATCTATGTATATTCAAAATAAATTCTGAATATTTTGAATCAGTTATGTACATAAGTGCAAACAAGGTGAATAACACACATTCGTACACCGATGGGGTGACGCGAGTCACCAGGTCCCAGCACAGCTGGGGTGCAGTCTGGGTGGGCCAGAGGGGGACAGAGACTCAAATCAGGGGCTCACTATGGCTGATACCGTCCCGGTACTGACATCACAGGGCTGCGTTATTTATAAAAACCAACAAATACGAGACTAGAAAGTCTCTTTCCCCCCCGAATTGATCCATCAGATTAGTTCAAAAGCTCAGATGCTGTTTACATAAGATCTGGTTCTTATCTAAAAGTGATCAGCAACCCCCATAGAAAAATAATAATCATCAAAACAGAAATAACGTATGATGTCTCCAAAGGGCCTTTGGACATAAAGTATCTCACAAGTCTGTATATATATACGTTTATATATATGTATAATTTTACAAAATAGTCAATCATCTCTTTTTCCAAGACAACTTAAGAACACATTCCCTTTCTGAATAAGTTAACGTTGTACATTATTTCACTTGAAGTGTGAAAAAATTCACAATTAAGATATACAAAGGTAGCCATGTTGTAGTTTTGTTGCCATAGCAACAAGAACTTACTATCATAGGTAACAATGAATCTATCATTGTAATACATACAAATGTGTATATTGATATATAGATATATAGATTAAGTATTTTTTTTTTTATCTTAAACCACTAACTGCACAAACTATGATGTCGATTATTCAGATTACTTTAATTTCATGCGATGACAGACTTTACGATGTAAGGTAAGTAACCGAGTAACGCTATAATGATCGAACTCAAACTACCATGTGTCAAAACACATCGTGAGGATATAGTTAAAACAGGTACCGTTTCGATAAAAACTAGAATGACGATAACGATGATGATGCGTTTGTAATACGTACACATAGATTATTCTAGCTAACTACTTTATGCAGGTATGCACACTTCTTAAAAAGTGAGTTCTTAAAATGCTAAAGCCCCCGACGAGGCACATTGTTTTTTCTTTATCAAGTATTCGTTGATTCCAGCTGGATTGCAGTTGGAGAAGGCATAATTCTTTATATGAGAGAGAGAGAGAGAGAAAGAAAGAGAGAGATAGAAAGAGACAGAGAGAGAGAAAGGAGCTTCTACACCTTGGCTGGGCAATGGAACTTAATTACAAAACACAATCCAACACATCAATAAACAGTAGGGATTGTTCCTAAACGAATCCACACTTGCCCCGGTATTTCGTAAAACAACCTTAAAACACATGAACATGTTCACAATACAGATCCTATTACAGTTATAACACAGTTTTTGTGTTGGTTAAACCACCATTGTATGCTATTTCACTTGCGTTTGGCCTAGATCGTGTGTGCTGATCAGCAAAAAAGTTGCAATGACGTTTTTAGGTCATAGAAATCAGCTTTATGGCTCTCTCTCTTTTGGGGATACGCTGTTGAAACAACACGGCTGTCCCAAAGGAGACAACAGTTTAGAGAAGGGTCTTTGAGATAAGTGATGAAAAACGCATGTCTTTTTTTTTTTTTTTGTGTTTTGTTTTTGTACATCAACAGTGGATGGCATTGGGAGGCTTTCACTTCCTTGATATGTTGAGAAAGGTTGTAGTTTCGTTCGAGAGAAATGGTGAGACAGGCATCCAAAACCTCTCGTGACATTCTCTCGGTCTTAAATGTCACATTCATATATGCATGTAAAGGCCCGCGAGGGGCGCGTAAATGAAGCTTTGGCTGATGAGGGCCTTTTACTAAGTACCCAGTCTGAAAATAATCAATTTCTTTTAAATGTAACATGTCTATGAGAGCCGCAGCTTTCAGCTCACAGTCCAAACAGATGATGTTCGTTCGTCACCCGGTCATCTACGCCCTTGCATTTTAGAGTCTGCCGACTTTTGAAAGTAAGGACACAGTCAGTGATTTAAACCTGTTTACACAAACAAACAAAAGTCAAAATGGCCAAAGAAACTCCAGTATATGACCCGAATGGATTGCAGGCCTCTGTGACACGCTTTTCACGTTTCCTCCGCGGATAAACTATCAATAATGTATTACGGCTATAATCTAATAGAGCTCTTGGTTGGCAGAGACCGGAACTCTATTAGCGGGTGCGCACCACGTCCACTGATGCAGTAATAAAAACAGCTGCTGAAAACCACCCCGCTGTCAGTTTCCCAACTGTAGGACTCGGCTAATGAACGGTAGCAATAACTGAGACGTCTCAAAACAAAGCACGAGATAATAGCTTGCTTTACTTTTGTTGCTCGGGTGGGCGCATTTGCAATATTGCAATTCAAATCCATCTGGCTCATGACCTTGCCATGATTGTGCAGTCTTGTGAGTTCTCCAGTGATTGGCACAGGGTGACCTGTCTGAGAGTCGTTGGCACGGAAGCAGTGCACTTGACATGTCTGCGCAGGGGGGCGCGTATGCTGCTGAATGCAGCAGACTAATGGGAGAGACGCTGGATATTCAAATCAGGTATCGGTCTGTGACTTCTAGAAGGGTTTTGCATATCTCCTTGCGATCGGGATTTAACATATGTGTGCCAATCTGTTCTAAATATGAATTTAAAGAATAGCTTTGGCAACTAACGGACACTGAAAACTGATCTTATAGTATTTAGGATGCACCAAACATGGCTGAACCAAGAAAAGTGGAGACGAACAGACTGTCACACAGCGGGTGGGGCAGAGCATGGATTTTGGCAGAGACAGTCCAGCCATCGGAAGGGGTTTGTCTACAAGAGATAGACATGGTAATGGGATGAATCTTATGAAAATGGCGCATTTCACACCAAGAGCATTAAGAAAATGCATAAAATGACTCTTTTTTTATTGTTTTCATGGCAATTAAACCCCATTTGTGTATGTTTTGAAATTGAGTGATTTTTTACTATATAACAGGAAATATTTTTTGCAACAGAACTGTTTTTAGTATTACACTTTGTTAACTTCAGAATTAGAACAATGCAGCCATGATCTGCTTTTGGGATAAAATGTGACCTGGATTCTTTTCTCTTTTTTTTTCTCATGAAATTCACCCAATAATCAAAAAAAGCGACATGCTAATATTCTAAAAAGCAAATAAGACTATTTTTTAGAGCATTTGAATATCCAGGACATCAGATGATAGTTAAAGAGCAGGTCATATGGATTTTCGGAAAATATATTTTTTGCAGTTTGTAATGTAGCTATCCTTCAAATGTAAACAGTCTGCAAAGTTGTTAATTTAAAAAAGTGCATGATAAAGATATTGCCTCTCAAAAGAAAGTCAACTCTGAGCCGCCTTAATGAGTCGTCATATTTTCGAATCTTCTGCCTGTTACTGATATACGTCACTAAGCAACATATTAGCATAATTCCCGCCTGCCGGTAAAATGCAAACATTTTGAGTGTGTTTACATCATGTTAAGAAGACGCTGTGTTCTACGCTGTGAAACCAAGTTTGCTTTGTTTTCATTGCCAAAAGATGATAATAATAATGTGGGGTTTGCAAAATGCTTATCCATGAAAGATTAGTCCGTACCTTCTTTATTTGGATCAACAATCGTTTTCCAAACCACAACCTACAAGTATGATTAATAAGTTATGTGTACATTTTCAATTGAGTGCTTAAAATATCTAGTTTTTTTTGTGCTAATTTGTGATGTACGCCTAGTGCATCTTTAGGTTTCCAGGTAAACCATGATATTACTGTCTTACTGAAGTAGTTCTGATACTTCGCTGGGAACCCACTCTTTCCTAAAAGTCTGTTGATTAATGGAGACTCTCGTTGTTTGAATTACTTCGTTTAATAACAAAGATGTATGTACTGTATTGTTTCATCAGTCGGCTAACGCATCTACCATTATTGTTTTGTGAACTAAACTTTAGCTGTGGGCACGATTCGCTTGCATTGTATATGAAAAGACCAATCACAACAGACTTGGCCAGCTGACCAATCAGAGCAGAGTAGGCTTATGGAAGGGAGGGGTTTACTGACCTTAAGCTCAGAACTGCTACGAGCGAATCATTCAAAATCACTGCAAAATGATTCTAATACTAAACGTATATTCTGAGAAAATTACGTTTTCTGACCTTAGATGCATTTAAACCTTTTTAAGAAGACTTCAACACAATATTAGGACACTTTAAAATACCATATGACCTGCTTTTAAAAAAATATATATACATGGGACCATGACCACAAAACCAGCCATACGTGTCAATTTTTCAAAACTGAGATTTATACATCATCTGAAAGCTGAATAAATAAGCTTTCCATTGATGTATGGTTTGTTAGGACAATATTTGAAATTGAAAATCTGGAATTTGAGTTTTAAATATTGAGAAAATCGCCTCTAAAGTTGTCCAAATGAAGTTCTCAGCAATGCATATTACTAAACAAAAATTAAGTTATGTTTACAGTAGGAAATTTTATAAAAATATCTTCATGGAACATGATCTTTACTTAATATCCTAATGATTTCTGTCATAAAATTGATAATTTTTACCCATACAATGTATTTTTGACTATTGGCTCTTGGTTTTGCCATGTAGGGTCACATATAATTATTAATTGTGTATTACAGTGATAAAAGTGAATTTTTTGCATTATGGTAATGATAATAAGAGTGCTTAATTGTCATGAAAATTTGTTTCAGGAAATTTGGTAATTTGGAAATTTTGGAAATCTGCTTTTGGGATGAAATATGACCTGGATTTTTTTATTTATTTATTTATTTTTTTTTTTTGACTGTTCTCATGAAATTCTAAAAAGCAAATAAACATGACTGCTTTCAGAGCATTTGAATATCCAGGACATCAGATGATAGTTATGCAGTATTTGCAAGAAATATTGATAAACAAAGTCCAGCTGGAATAAAAATAAAGTCCAGTTCAAATGTTCTCAACGAGACATCTTATACATCCAGAAGGCCTGCAATCAGACCTTACATTTCAGTGTGCACCACACTGCACATATTTAGTCTGCTTAAGGCAGTTCTATTTTTAAAATGGAGGTATGAGCACATGAACCAATCTTACGTTTGACCGTCTCGATGTGGAGCTTGAAATGCGAGGTGAGATACTTCAGGCATGAATAGTAACACTTATCTCAGTAGACCAGTTTTAGCCTGTTGGACAGTCATTAAATAAATAATACTCTTTCAAGAAAAACTCACAACAACACACATCCCTAAGTAGTAGACGGAGGAACGACACATTGATTCTGAAAGGCTACACAGGTATTCTTTCTTAGTCTATGATAAAATGTAAGTCGGTTGAGTACAGAAGAACTGGGGGGGGGGGGACGTCCACACACTTGTAACTCAAAGGCACGAACAATGTCATTTCAACGAAAAACCTAAATCATTAGAATCAGATTATCTTACAAAAGCATCGATCATTTTCAAAGAACCCTTTTTTTTTTCGACATTTTGAAATGTAAACATGAAATAAAACGTGCCACGTTCATTAATCATAATTAAAAGTGAAAGAAATTACCACCACCACAACTATGTAAAATATCATTAGCATTAGGTGTCGCTCTCACACACTCTGGGTTTTCACATTCCGCGACGGAGAAACATTCTGTCTGCTGATGATCTGCATCGGCTCTGAAATCTAATGTTCAACTCTAGAGAATTCATTCTTCTCAGCTAATTGGTTTGCATGTATTCGTATGGCTGTGAGTTACGAGAGCGCTCCGTCTCCTGATTCGGCATTCATCCGCTCGTCTCCTTGCATCGAGATGGCATGCTTCCTTAAACAGTTGTAGGTCCAAGCTTAAGTATTGCCTGTTTCAATATCAACAAACCTCTGTTGACGTCAAATGAAGTGGGAATCTCTGATGTGAGGATGAATGTATTGCCCGTTAAGGACGTACTGATTAGGCACACGTTTTGTTGCATTCATTTTTCTGTTGTTTGGGCACATGTTGCGTGAGCGATGGGCCTGATTAGGTTGTGGGATTGCGGGAGAGGCTTACTGGATTCAGCGTCATTGGTGCAGCCACCAGGAGTTTGGGAACGGGACAGAAATGGGCCTCCATGGGAACGCACTGGAGGTCGATGGGGTCGGCGCTCAGTACCTCGGCGGCGTCTACTGGAAGACAGGTACAAACAGCCCAGAGATAAGGAGGTGAACCAAGCAATATGCAAAGAGAATATAGTCTTATCTTATCTAGTCAAACGTCAAAGCCGCAGTTCATTTCGAAAATGAGAAAAAGAATTACAAGAGTATGAATAAATATCGAGCCATATGATCTTATAATGCATCAGTTATCTTGAGACAGTGGGCGCAGACCTGCAATTCCACAATCGTAATTTTGCAAGACGGATTTTGGCCAAAAAGCAAGCAAAGCAGGAAATGAGAGCTGACATCTAAGGTCTGCGCAGCGCTGTTGGTCTATACCTGTACTCCAGAATTACCATTGCATGCTAAACTAGAGCTGAAAACCACACTGAATATTTCGGCAGCTTACATAATGCTAAACACAGGGTTCCTACGCATTTTCCATTTTCAGAATTACATACTTTTCCAGACCAGATTTTATAGTGAAAAACAAACCGTTTAAGGGATAGCTCACCAAAACATGAATATTCCTTCATTAATAACTCACCCTTATGCCGTTCCATCTGGATTTGATCAAAAAGATCTTAATTTTTCTTACGACGATGAATGAAGAGTTTGTAACAACATGGCGGTGAGTGATTAATGACACAATTTTCATTTTTGGGTGAACTATTCCTTAAGGTTGTAATGATTAAATGTTACATTGCCAATAATATTATATATTATAACTAGTGTCACCAGAATCTCTGGAAACATTTAAATGTAATTTTATTTAACTATTTGAGAAAAAAAAAAAGATAATTTCAATGAGTTCATTATTAATGGCAATAATAATTCAGTAAATTAGTGCTAGCCGACGGTTAATTGCATCCAAAATAAAAGTTTTTGTGAACATAATATATGTTGTGTACTGTGTTTATTTCTTATGCATATATAATACACACATATGCATGTATCTATTTAAGAAAAATAATATAATAGAATAGAAATTATATAATACTTGCAAACATTTTCAAAATATATACTGTATGTGTGTGTCTTTATATATACATGATAAATATAAACACTACACACATATGGATGCGATTAATCACAATTAATTATTATTTCTGCACTATAAATAATAGATTAAAACAGCATATAGCCTTTTCAATTAAGTATGACCATAGTCTTACATCACAATATAAGTCATTTTATTTCACGGTAATGGTATATAATTATTTTTTCTTTATGATATCAAAATATTGGATACTACAGAAATTTTGTAATTTTTGTGACCAGTGTCAATATCACAAAAAAATTAATACTAGCCTAAAATAAAAACTAAACCTCAAGCTCACTAAAGACCAGTAAACTTTCAGCGATTCAATTAGAATAAGTAAAATACAGTTACATAATACAGTAAATTAATAGTAAAATACAGTAGAACAAATACATTGAATAAAGTAATCAAATGTATAAAAACACTGCATATTCTTCACTTGGTACATTAAATATATATTTCTTTTTATTAAAGTTACAAAAGTGATTTATTAGACTGCTGTCACTTTAAGAGCTGGCTGAATTCAATACTGTTATACTGTTACACGTGTGTTTTTTTACTCAGCTGTTTGCTTTCACTTAACACCGTTCAAAAATAACTCAGTTCAGTACTGTTGCACTCTATGAGCACTGTGATCACATGTGTGCGCCTTTCTGATAGCGCTTTTCTTCTCTCTCAGAAACTTAGTTCTCTTTCGCTGCTGATTGCATTTTAACAGCTTAAGATCACTTTTTTTAAAACCACAATGTGACACCTGAACAGAAATACTCATAATTCTGCTGAGTGAATTATGACGAAAAATATTCTTTAAATATTCTTTTTTTTTTGTGACTAAGACGAGACGTTGACAAGCTAAAAGTAATATCTAATGATAAAAACTATGACGAAATTTATGCCACATCTTCGTTAGCAAGGCGAGACGGGACTAGAATGTTATTTGAGGTCTTTCGAACATTCAAAATACATCCTACATAGGCTAAGCTAACTGTCTTGTTAACTTAACTTCAGTGATAGGTAGAATTGCGCTGATAGAAGCACTCTCTCTCACACACGCTCCACTTCTTCAGTTTTCATAGCTCTCAGTGCTCAAATTCACACACAGTAGTCCAAATGTCTATCATGTTGAGTACCTCACTTAATACAGTCAGTTATGGCTGAAGTGAACGGTAACAGGTCTTCTGTATTAAAGGGACACATTCCTAATTAAATACCTATCTGTGTCATTAATGTAAACCAGCAACATTTGTATCTGAAAAAGAGTTTAATTTGTATTTCTACTCAGAAATTAAAATTGTCATCATTTATTCCAGTTTTTTCAAATTCAATCCTTGATTTAAATTTCTCATAAGTTTAATTTATTTGATTGATTCAAAATAAATGTTGAAAACTGCAGTTTGACTAAAAGTAATGACTAAAGGTACCCTGATAGCACACATACACCATACTGCCAAAAGTATTGGGACTACATCACAGAGACGTCTATCTGATGTCTACATTTACGTCTAGAAGACGTATTTTTTAGTGTCGGCTCATTTGCAATATGTCTATAGGATATTTCTTATCAGATGTTAATTAGACGTCTTTTAGATGTATTTAAGATGCATGATTTAGAATGTATGTAAAACTGACATCTTACAGGCATCTGTCAGATTTCAGTTTGTACACAACAGATGCTTTCCAGATCAAGTGACCTTTAACAGACATCTTGCACGTGTGCTATCTAATGACTAAAAGGTGACAAAAATGCAATGACTTTTCGTCGACTAAAACTATGAAAGATTCAAATGACTAAAATGTGAGTATTAGAGACTAAAAGACTATTAAGCATTTTCATTTCAAGATAAAGACTTAGGCTAAAACAAAAATGCCTGCTGCTGAGCTAAAAATACAGGATTATGTTTGACACGCTTTCACACTTGCATGAAAAAAAGAATACACAAACTTTTTCCCATTCTCTGTTTACTTTTTCCATACATATCCAGACGTGGAAATAACTTAAATCATATTCCATAATTTTCCAAACTGCGTAGGAACCCTGTAAACAATCCACAATGTAGCTCTTTAAGATATATAGAGGCAAGCAAAACATGTCCTTTTTGCAAAACGTTTGGCCTGATCAAGCTTGTGGCTCGCCTATGAACACAATAACTAAACAGACTAAATGGTGAACTCTCTGTTTCCTTTAAAGATAGATTTCAGACAAGGAAGGAAGGAAGGACAAACAAAAATTCAGAGAACTGTCATCTAAAAACAGACACCCACATCCTATTCACAGAAAAACGCAGAGGACACATATACCATCTCACTCTAGTGTGAGCCACAGAAACAACTTGCTCCAGTGCACAATTCTTAAAACATGGTGAAGGGGGAGGACAATGAACATTTGAGCTTTAGCACTTAAAGGGATAGTTCGTTTAAAAAATAAACATTCTGTCATCATTTACTCACCCTCATGTTGTTCTGAATTTTCATTCTTCTGTGGAGCATGAAAAGCAGTGTTTTTTGAAGCATCACTGCACTGCTTATTTTATACAACAACATGTCATAGTAACTACATCTGTTGATCTTCAAAAAAGACAAAAAAAATAAATAAATAAATACAAATACTAATACTAATAATAAAAAACTCCAAAATTATAAATTAAATCACTACTAGTTGAACTGAACTTGAGAATCAAATCAGTCCAATTCATGGACCAATCATTTAACTCATACATTAAAAAGTACTCATTAAAAAAAAAATAATAATAAATTCAAAGTAGTTAGGGAATCAAATCAAATAGGTCACTATTAAAATAACTGAATCAACAGAACAAAATCACTTAAGAAATGTTGCAATCTAATTAAACATTTCATTGAAAAGAACTGATCATCTAATCATACACTACCAGTCAAAAGATTTTTAATGTTTTTTAAAGAATTCTCTTCTGCTCACAAAGCCTGCATTTATTTGATCCAAAATACAGCAAAAGCACTAATATTTTTACTACTTAAAATAACTGCTTTCTATTTAAATATATATTAAAATGTAATTTATTCCTGTGATCAAAACTACATTTTCAGCATCATTTCTCCAGTCTTCAGTGTCACATGATCTCATTCTAATCATTCTAATATGCTGATTTGCTGTTCGAGAAACATTTATATTCTTCTTCTTCTTCTTATCAATATTTAAAACAGTTGGGTACATTTTTTATCAGGATTCTTTGATAAACAGACAGATCCAAAGATCAGCATTTATCTGAAATAAAAAGCTTTTGTAACATTATAGACTACAGAAAGAAGAAATGACAGAAATTCAGTTAAATGCTGTTCTTCTGAACTTTCTGTTCATCAAATAAACTTGAAAAAAATCTACTTAGCTGTTTTCAACATAATAATAATAAATGCTTTTTGAGCAGCAAATCAGAATTATCAGAATTATTTCTGAAGGATCATAAGACTGGAGTGATGCTAAAAAACAGCTTTGAACTCACAGGAATAAATTACATTTTAAAATACATTCATATATAAAACAGTTATTTTAAATAGTATAAATATTTAAAAATTTTACTGATTTGCTGTACTTTGGATCAAATAAATGCAGGCTTGGTGAGCAGAAGTAGCGTTCAAACTATCATTTAACTTCAGAAGACTTGGCATAAAATCATACAGGCTTCTTATAAAGTGCCTCCTTGTTGTGTTTTTTCCTTAATGTAGTCACTATAACCTGTTGTTGTATGGAAAGAGCTGGTAAATGATTCATTATTAATGTCTAATGTCATGTTCCCAAGGAAAAATATAACAGCACACAAGTTTGGAACCACATGAGGGTGAGTAATTAATGACAGAAATGTCATTTTCAGGCAAACTATCCCTTTAAATGTAGCCGTTTGCTCTCTAACACAGTGAAGACACAGAAACAGACAGACAGAGATGTGAACACACAGACACAGACACATGGTGGAACTGGGGCATTGTGCTAAAGAGGTCAAGAGGCTCCTCACTGGTCCATAGAGAACTCAATGACTCATTTGAAATCAAGGAACAACTGCGTTAACATTCCATTTACTTAGATCACACTTTCAGACATTGCATTTAGATTTTCAAATCTACATATAAAAATAAAAACGCATTATTGTCTATGGACCAGAGTCGGACGCCTTACAGCTGTAAAAAGGAGAGGCCAAAATGAAGGGGCAAACCTGGTTGGAGGTGGCTGATTCAGCAAAAGGAACATTGGTGACTGGGGTCGTAGCCGACGAAACAGTGGAAGTGGTGGCACCGTGCATCATGGGAACTTTTTTCAGGCGAGTCAGACAAGAAACAAGGGAAGGGGGAAGGTGGAGGGGAGGAGGAATGTTATGAGTACCATGACATAATATGCCAGAGGAATAGGCTGAGTCATGGCAACTACGTCTTCATGTACTGCAAAGATGATGTATTCACTTGAGAACAAACATGCAAACAGAACTTAAAAACATTTCGTTTCATTACCTTCTAGCTTAGAGAGTTTTATCCGGTCACCGTTACATTTAGATAAAACTATTAAAACATGGCCGTCATCAAAATCAAACACGTTTGGAACAGACAGCAATGTCTGACTGTCATATTTTGATGGGGCCCGAAAATGGATATATATATACAATAGGGGAAAAGAAGGGGAATGTAAATATGCAGTTCATTCCCATTCATAAATTGCCTTGAAATAATATGACACTTTACTTCTTTGGTTCAGAGTTAACCTGGTAATACACTACATTAAAAATTAAATATGAATTAAACAGCTACAGATAAAGAGATAAAGGTCATATTATAAGGAAAACGAACACAGCAAATTAACACAGCATGATATGTACACAGCAAATGCATCACAGATGTCAAATAAATATCATAAAAACTAAAAACACACACATGCGCACAGGCACACACTGGCACGCTCACTGGTTCAGCACAGATCTAGCGTTTCAGCCGGATTTTTACCCAGCTAAATGACTGTTAAGGACTAATTCTGGGCATGGAGGTTTGTGTGCAGCTAATTTGGTCTACCTTTCTAAACAGGTGAGTGGTGAATGTGTGTGTGTTTGTGAGGGGAGGGGACCTAGACTCTACCCTCACCAGTATGTCCAGGCCCTGACAGGTAACGGCTTTGGGGGGCCCTGCAGCTGGTCCAGTCCCGCCTCTCCCAGCGGCCCTCTGTCATTGGGCCTGGGGGTTTGAAAAGGCCTATAATAGATTTCAGGGGGTGAGGGAGAGGAGAGGATGAGGAGGAAAGGGCACAAAGAAAAAGGAACCAGTCTTAATGAGTCACTCCGCAGGCTTTGGCCTTGCTTGTTTGTGCCTGCGCTGTGCCATCGGCCGCACACAAAATCACACGCACACGTGGCATGCACATATTGAGCAAATGATAAGAAGCGGTGAAAGCAGACGGGTTGGGTGTAAACGCCAGCGACAGACAGGACAGGGCTGGGCCTCTAGTTCGAGACCAAATGAGGAAAATGACCATGTAAGGTTAATGTTAAGCTGTCCTTGACCATTAAATGTCTTGTAAGATGTTTCTTCGACTATGAACACTTTTTTGTCTTTTCTCCTCAGTCATGAGTCATGCATTGTGTTTAAAATAAAGATTATGGAAATAAACTGCTACTTAAAAAAAAACCTCAACAAAATAAATAATAATAACAATAATAATAAAAATCACAAAATAAATATTCTGTATTTTTAGTAGCTATACACAATACAATCATAATGTGAAAAAATATACTGATTTGAATACTTGTTTTTTGCAAATATTCAAAATTAAAATGGAAATGGTTTATGATAATTACATTTTCATGATCATCAATAGTCTTTTTCTCCTCAAAATTATTCTGAATAGTATTCTTTAGTGGCAATAAATGATAACTGTTGTCTTGCTAATGCTAATTTTACAGCTGCAAATAAAATACAGCAGCTGGACTGAAAATGCCACACAATAAAAATATTGTTCAAAAGTGATATTTACCTTTTATTTATTCAATTAGCAGCTGTAAAATAAAAACAAATTATTGATTTGGATTAAAGGTTTATAATTATTTTTATTCAAATTTAAATGGTTTATAATATAATTTCTTTGTTTAGATTAACCATATTTGTAAAATAAAATAGTTTATATTTTTTATTTTGTGATGAAATTTCATATTTTGGATTGAATGTCTGGGTGTGGGACAAGTGTTAAACAATCAATTCTATAAATAATACACATGTGAAAAGTAGCAAAAATGAAGGGAAGGGAAGTTTTAACAAACAACAACAAACCAAAAAAAACAAAAAACAAAAACAAAAAAAATAAATAAAAAAAATGAGTGCCCACATGTGAAAAGTAGCAAAAATTAAGGGATAGTAAGGTTTGACAAACAATAAAACAAAACAAACCAAAGAAAAACAAAACAAAACAACAAACCAAACTAAACCAAAAACAAAACACCAAAACAAAACTAAACAAAAGTGCCCACATGTGAAAAGTAGCAAAAAATAAAGGGATGGTAAGTTCTAACAGAAATCTAAACCAAACAAACCAAACAACAAACCAAACCAAACTAAATAAAAAACACCAAAACAAAACTAAACAAAAGTACCCACATGTGAAAAATGGCAAAAATGAAGGGATGGGAAGATTTGACACCAAACCAAAGAAAAACAAAACACAACACAAAAGTGCCCACATGTGGAAAGTGGCAAAAATGACAAAAGAAACAAACCAAAGAAAAACAAAACAAAACAAAAGTGCCCAAATGTGAAAAGTAGCAAAAAATAAAGGGATGGTAAGTTCTGACAGAAAACTAAACCAAACAAACCAAACAAAAACAAAACAACAAACACCAAAACAAAACTAAAGAAAAGTTTTAACAAAAAACAAGACACCAAACAAAAACAAAACACAACACAAAAGTGCTCACATGTGGAAAGTAGCAAAAATGACAAAGAAAATCTAAACAAAACAAAGAAAAACAAAAGTGCCCAAATATAAAAAGTAGCAAAAAATAAAGGGATGGTAAGTTCTGACAAAAACAAACAAAACAAAAGTAAAAACAAAACAAAAGTGCCCACATGGTAAAAGTAGCAAAACTTAAGGAATGGTAAGTTTTGACAAAAAAAACAAAACAAACTAAACTAAAGAAAAAAAGTGCCCACGTGAAAAGTAGCAAAAATGAAGGGATGTTAAGTAAAAAAACAAAAAAAAAAACAAAACAAAAACAAAACAAAACAAAACAAAACACCAACTCAACCCAAAGAAAAACACAAAACAGAATGTGGAAAACATGTGGAAAGCAAAAATGAACAGATGGTAAGTTTTGACAAAAAACTAAACAAACAAAACCAAAAAAATATGGCAAGTTTTAACCAAAAACAAAATAAAACAAAACACCAAATCAAACCAAAGAAAAACAAAACACAAAAGTACCCACATGTGGAAAGCAAAAATTACAAAAAAAAAAAAATAAACAAAAAACAAACCAAAGA
The DNA here is from genome assembly GCA_033026305.1 of Cirrhinus molitorella. NCBI lineage: Eukaryota > Metazoa > Chordata > Actinopteri > Cypriniformes > Cyprinidae > Cirrhinus > Cirrhinus molitorella. Next base: position 29,261,387 of record CM065129.1, on the reverse strand, counting down.
GAAACTAAACAAAACAAACCAAAGGAAAAAAAGAAAAAAAGAAAAAAGAAAAACAAAACAAAACAAATCAAATGAAAAACAAACAAAACAAACAAACTACCAAAAAGTGCCCACATGTGAAAAGTGGCAAAAATAAATGGATGGTAAGTTTTTACAAAAATAAAAAATAAATAAAAATAAATAAATAAAATAAAACACCAAACCAAAGAAAAACAAAACAAAACAAATCACAAAAGTGCCCACATGTGGAAAGTAGCAAAAATGAAGGGATGGTAAGTTTTTACAAAAACAAAATGAAACACCAAACCAAAAAAAAACAAAACAAGATACAAGAAAACCAAACATAACAAAAGTGCCCACAGCTGAAGAAACATCCTGTAATACACTGGTGGGCCTGTTGGGAGTTAATTGTGGACCACCTTCCTGTCTGTCACAGATCTGAGACGATGCTTCTGTAAGAAAACCACTGATCCAGAGACTGGGAAGTGACCTACCAATGCCTCCAGATGGAGCCATGCAGAATACGGAGCCTGCAACACCATGCACAAAGAGCCCAGGAGAAGAGAGACCGAGGAGGATGGAGGAGTGGAAGAGATGAGGAGAAGGGGGAGTGAAAGCAGCATGAGAACAAGACAAAACAACTTCAGAGTTAGTGACACACAGCGAAAGAGCGATGACCGTCATTATGGGCGACATGGTGGCGAGATGGAGACGCGGACACAAAGCAGGGAGAAACCAAGAGGAAATAAATCACGCTGGAAGAAAGGGGAATGTTAACCTGGCTGCCAATCCGTTGTTGTGCTGATACGCTTTCTTGTCTTGTCATCTGATTAGCCTAATGCTAACAAGCTAGGCTTGTGTTTTGCAACAGCATTCACAACACATTTACAGGATTGTGACTGGGCTTCATTTCATCCATAAGGATTTGATTGGATCAGGAAGGTGCAAAATATATTAGTCCGTCCATGATACAACTATTAGTAAAAAGCCATTTCACAAGCAGAGAAAACTATTTCCTTGCTTTAAACTAACATATAATGCTTAATCAAGCATCAAACATTTATTTAAAAAGTTAGAAGGGCCCATTTTGATTTCATGTTGCCTATAAAGACCTCATGAAATGGCGGCTTTCTTTCCTGTGTTGATGTGTTTGCTGGGGCTGGGTATTTTTTTTTTAATCTTCCAATGTAATGTAGTTTACGTCATAGCTGTGAAACAGTATTTGACATACGGTAATGTTAGTCAATGACGTGGAATTAAAGGGAGATTTTCAATCTGGGGAGCACATCTGTGTAGTACAAAATGAGTCATCTTTTTTCGGTTCATTTTTACAGAAGAGAAAGCACATCTGTATCTGTTAGTTTTGTCACCTTATAGGAAGCACTAGCATGTAGCTAGTCTCAAAAGTAATCGAGTGCTACAGTGATGACATATTCTTGTAAGCAGGGGCGTAGTTTTGGTTTGAACTTTGGGGGGGGTTGAAGCGTGAACTGTTTTAGTGGAGTCCCAAGTCATCCCATAAGGTTTAATTATTGGTTTGTTTGCTTAGGCTATATGTTTATTTTTGTAAAATAACCCACACAAGCAAAGCTGGTTGATAGCATAACTGCAATAAAGTAATATTCTAGTTTGCTTGTTTACATAAGATATAATATGTATTTTATATTATTTAGGCATTTACAGTCTATAGTTTGACAATATGTTCTAATTCAGCATGGCATACCATGGTAAAGTCCATCTAACTTAACATTTTCTTACATTGATATTGTTTATTTCAGTTCACTGGGCTCTTGGAATATGTAAAGACCATTTCTTGTACTTGCTCTTATGAAAGTGTACCATATAGTTCTTATCTGTAGTATGTACTGTATTTATCATTACCATGCCATTAATGACCTTTTTATTGTTAATCTATATGCATTTGTTATGAAAAACAGCAGCCTTTACATTTAGAAAAAATAGATATGCCACAGTTTTAATATAATTCTATAGGAAAACTCTATTCTCTTAAAAGATGAACTATTATGCATTTTACAACAAGTTAGACAACATTTACCACAATAAATAAGCCTACAATAAAATTGAAAATAAAACTGAATTCTAGTAAAGATGGTCATGAGAAAAGATATATGTTAGTGCTGGTAGAATATAGTTTTCTTCTCTTTTCGTCAGTCTTTTTGGTTTATTTACCTTTTTAAGATAATGTTAAGTGTCAGTTTCTCAACAGAATTCAGATAGATCGCACATTTTACCATAATCTTTGCGATAGGAATTGCTCACGCAAATCTCATCACACTTTTCGAGCGCACTTTTGAACGCGTGCAGAGTATACGGTGATTCACGCGCTGCTCGTGCACAACTAGAAGTGCGCTTCTGTCATATTGTGCTGGTAACTGGACTGTTAGGTTCATACGTGAGGGCAGCGCTTATAAAAGCGCCAAATTAAGGTGCGATTTAAAATATTAATGAATAGAATAGGCTTCCATTAAACTATGGAATAAATATTGGGGGGTTGTACTTGCTAGTTTTGGTTATCCCCCCCTCAAACTACGCCCCTGCTTGTAAGCCAGAAACTAGTTAGCAATTTTAGTATGTCCAGTTTTATCATCCTAAATTTAATTCTACGACATAAAATACATCAGATAAATCATCTTGTGGTTTTTTAAAGCTTTTACTTGTCTTGAAAAATGTGGTTAAGAAGTTGCTAAATAGGACTAAAGAGGTTGTGTAGTTTATTACTTCATTACATTAAAATGAAACTGTCACAAATCTTTTGCTATGCGTTTGATTTTGCACATGCGATTACCCAGTTAAAGCTACAGCGATCTATCATGCCACATTAAAGAGCGCCAAAACAGTATTTATTGCTTGAATTTCCTCATGAAATGGGCCTATTGCGATTTATTAGACATTAAGCGCTCTGACCTTTTTTCCTCACAATTATGAGATATAAACTCGCAATTCTGACTTTTTTTCTCATAAATGCGATTTTTTTTTGTCTTGCGTTCATGACTTTTTTTTTCTCAGAATTGTGAGATATAGACTTGCAACTGAAAGTTATAAAGTCCCAATTTTAAGGGTGAAAAAGATTTCTCAGAACAGCGAGTTTGTATCACACAATTCTGATCAATTATGATATATAAATGCGTAATTCTGACGAAAAAAAAATCTGAATTGCAAGATATAAACTAGAAATAATCTAGTAATTCTGAGAAAAAGTCAGAATGGCAAGTTTGTTTATCACAATTCAGAGAAAAAAGAATTGCAAATTTGTATCACGCAATTCTGAGTAAAAGTCACAACTCCAAGATATAAATGCGTAATTCAGAGAAAAAAGTAGGAATTGCGAAAAATCAGAATTGCGTGTTTGTATCACACAATTTTGTGGAAAAAAGTCAGAATTGTGAGATAAAGTCACAATTATCTTTTTTGATTTTTTATTCAGTGGCAGAAATGGGCTTCCATAGTTTTGTTTCAGATGTTTTATGTAGAATAATTTCACAAAGCTGAAGTCAGACCATTCTGTTTTTGCAACAAATTTTATATATACATGAAATAAATCATAAATAATCTACAATAAATCATATAATCTAATTTAGATTAAAAACTGTTCATGCTCCATGTATGCAACATCTTTGTTTGGATGATAATAAAATACATTGGTTTCCTCAAATTTGAAATGGAAAGAGCACAGGCAAAGAGATTTATTTTATTTGTATTGTGTATTTACTTGATTTAGGGTTTGTTTTAAAATTTCAATTTAGTTTTGCTATTTGACATACTTCAATTTCACGAAGAAATGTGCAGCATTTTGTCCAAGCAATATTGTCCTTTTATATTTAATTAATAATTAATTAATTAATTTAATTCGTCTTAAATCTCATTTTGTAAAAAAAAGTGATAAAATCATAGTGTAAAATCGGTATTGCAAATCGCATTGCATCGTGAGTCGAGTGAATCGTTACATCCCTAGGTTCTTGTCCAGGAAACCAGGCTGATGCTAACACCGGTTGGCCTACAAAAATATGTCAATCACTGCAGTGCTTTCTAGACTTGGATTAAAAGCCACAGAACTCCTATTTAGATTTCACTGGGTCTTAAAAACTCTCTGCTGGGTGGCAAACGTACTGTAACTATTCTCTCAGAGTCTCTTTATAAGGCTGCTGAAAGGGTTGCTGCTACAGTCATTTAGGCAAAACACAATCTAGCTGTTTTACTGATTATGTGAGTACAGTGCATTGCAGCATCAGAAAAAGAGTAGCTAATGCTCAGGTGCAGGTGCATGAGGAGACACGGGACTGTATGCATCATGGGACTAATTAGCATGACATGTGCACAGGGTGGACTACTACGAGATAAAGAGAGCAAGTGGGCTTACAGGGAGAGAGATGGCAAGCAGAAAAAGTGCTCAAGTCCTCGTCTAGCCGGGCACTTTGTCTTTAAAGTGCTGTATGTATGCAAGCCAAACTATTACAAGAATACGGTGATATTAGAGCGCAGCTCAGGGGGGAATCATCCGTCTGCGTGAGCTCACCTGTGGGAATGAACGCTGGCTGCTGCAGCTGCATGCTGGCTAAAGCCTGCTGGTAGTGGAACATGCTGGGGTTGAAGACGGCAGCCGCGCCGTTAGTCTTCTCCAGGGTCGGTCTCTTTGGTAGCTGTTGCATGGCTCCTGGTGGCAGAGCCTGAAGCGATTGAGAGGAGAAAAAAGAAAGAGGAGAAAAACAAAAAGAAAGATGGTGGACAGAGGGAGATGTTAATGATATCAAAGCTACTAAGCTACAGGAAACTTTGTACTGTGTGTGTTCATGTCCATTCATGACAATAAATCTGACATCTCATAGACCTGATTTTATTCTCTAATAGTTTTTCTTTCTTGCTCTTTTTTTGTTGTTTCTTTTTTTGTTTTTGTTTTTCTTCTTAATATGTACACATCTTATGTCATCTGGGAAGGTGTATATGGGCACATATAGATATGAACATATATGTGAATGTAACTATAGATACATATATACTTAAATTATAATAAAAAAAAAAAACACTATATCAAAACATTGCTTGAGATGCTTTATTTTTTTTACAAATTTTTTTTTTCCAAAGCATTGTTAGATGCCAGTGTTTCCTGTCATCATCATAGCTATTAAACTATATCTTGTTATGATTTTTAATCTGTATTTAACCTCTGTATTTAATCTGTATTTAATTTGTGCTAAAGTCTGATTCTATGGTGTCTGTGCTTTAAAGTTAATTTTTCTAATCTTAATTCAAGTGATTCAGTTTTTTTCAAGTTTGACAGTAATCAGTGTTGAATACTACTGTAAGGTTGACCCTGCCTGGTTTAAATGTTTCAAAATGATTAACAGTTGAAAACATTCATTAGAAATGTAGAAAAGTAGCCTAATCAAAAAGTAATCAAATGTAACCAGTTACATTACTTCAATAAAGTAATTGAAATTACATTTTAAATAGGGTAATTTATTTTAAATCTGTAACCTATTACACTTCCAAAGTAACCTTCCCAACACTGTATATACATTATCACACACAGAGTTATGATTTTAAAATTATTGCCCCCCTTGATGAATATGATCAAAGAAGGTTTTAAAAACTAATCTGTCTTGTTTATTCTTTTGATCTTTCATAAAAAAAAAAGCACAAAAATAATAACCTTTCATTGATGCAAAGCAACTGAAAGTGGGAGAAAATGTAATTATTAAATTAATGTTTTTCTCCAATACATTTTGGCCAAAGTTATCAGCCCCATTTTATTTAATCTTTTTTGCAGCATCCATTTGCTGAGATAAGAGCAAGATAAGAGTCTTCTATAATGTCGAAGGAGTTTAGAAAACACCTGGCAAGAGATCAGAGGCTATTCTTCTATACAAAAGCTCTCAATATCCTTCAAGGTTCATATTAGCACACTCTCCTCTTCAGTTTGCACCACTCATTTTCTACAGGGTTCAGATTAGAGGACTGGTGGTCATAGCAGAAGCATTATTTTGTGCTCAGTGACCCAGTTGTGCTCAGTTTTGGATCATTGTCCTGATGGACGATCTAACCAGAAACCATTATAGAATTTCTAGCAGAAAGGGTCAGGTTTAGATTTTTTATTTATAGGTATTTGGTAGAATCTATGATGCAATCTATCTGAACAAGATGTTCAGGACCTCTGGTAGAAAAATAGGCCCACAACATTAAGGAGCCAGCAGTATATTTAACCCTGGACATTGAGTACTTTTTTACCAGTTAGTATCCCATATCATGTGTCAACTGTCTATTGTGTGAGGCTTAAAAATCTTTCACTGCACATCAGAACTATATTCTTTGGTTTTACTCATTGTGATGGATGATTAAGGGAATTTGGCCTTTGTGTTACCCCATATTTATACTTCTGTGAAACAGGAAGTCATAGATGGACAATATCATGTCTATTATGGAAATATGAAGTAGTGCTAATAATTGTGGCCGACATTTAATAAAGAAAAACATTTTGGTCACATTGACCACAACTGTATATTTCTATTCTATACATGGTTTCTACAAAAATATTAGTAGTTATGTTTTAAATTATAACAAGAAATGTTCTTGAACAGTACATCAGCATATTAGAATGATTTCTGAAGGAACATGACACTGAAGATTGAAGTAATGATGCTGAAAATTCGGCGTTCGTGCGCCACAGGAATAAATTACATTTTAAAACGTATGCAAATAGAAAACAGATATATAAACTAACAATATTTCACATTCTCTTAGAAATATAAGTATGTTCCTAGGATTTTTTTATAGTGTTTAAAGTTGTATTTTTAATAATCTGAAGGGATTTATGTAGGTAATTCCTCAGCTAGTGCTGATCACTTGTATACTCATCAACTCCTATTCTATCAAAAAAAAAAAAAAAGATTCTTTTTGACTGTAGTTTTAATGCAAAGTGAATTTTTTTTTCAATAATGGTATGCTGTGCTTCCTTCTCTGGCAAATGTCTGGGTCTGCTTCTCCATTTCTTAAAAAGGAGCCTCAGAGGCATGCAGCCTTGCATGAGGAAGAGCGATATCAGAAAGAGAAACTGAGGTGAGGCGTCCTTATCTGCCTCTAATAATTAAACACAGAATGCTCAGTCTAGATGAAGGCATAATGAGGAGGATGTACGGCTGTCTTCCACTGTGTAATTCTGTCTAAAGACTGATATGCAACATGATAAGAGCAAGGTCAGCAGGAAAGAGGATATCTGTGATTCACTAACCGAGGGATGATGGGGGAGCAGCCTGACACTCATGATTTACATGAGTGAACGCAATCCCAAAACCCAATAATAATGTGCTTTACTGCATAGAGCTCAACAGTCTGGCTTCTTAAGTAAAAATCTCAATCTCAATACAAATTTCCACAGTGAGACAGTGATATTAAACAATAATGCATAAAACTTTCAAGAAAGACCACCTATGAGCTGGAAGGTTATTAAGACAATGGTATATGTTTCTGTAGATTGCATAAGCCGGTGATTTAAACTTCACTGAAAACAATTGCTTAACTGCTGAATTAATTACAGATGAGGTATTGCACTACCCACAATTTTGTACTGAGATTCACCAATCAGAAATCGTTTCCATAGCAATGAGAACTGCAAACTCCACAACATGATTTTTTTTGTAGCTAGATATTATGTAGCTGCCAACCTGTTAGCCATTAATGGATGTTGTAGTGCAAGAGAGGAAAACATGTTTTCCAATAAGAAAATACATTAAAAGTTCATCAGTCATTCCAAACCTGAATGGCTTACTTTCTTCTGTGGAGCATTTTTTGAGAGATGTTTCAGTGTTTTTTGTCCATTGAATTAAAGTTAATGGTCACTAAAACTGACTGTTTACCACAGAAGAAATAATGCCATACAAGTTTGGAATGATATGAGGGTGAGTAAATGATGACAGATTTTTCATTTTTGTATGAACTCTTCAAAGGAAAAGACTGAGAATTTTCTGAAAATTTACTTACCCACATGTAATCCAAGATGTTCATGTCTTTCTGTCTTCAGTCAAAAACAAAATTAAGGTTTTTGATATATCTCCATTTAGTGGACTTCAAAGGTGGCCAACAGGTTGATGGTCCAAATTGCAGTTTCAGTGCAGCTTCAAAGGGCTCTACATGATCCCAGGTGAGGAATAAGGGTCTTATCTAGCGAAACTATCGTTAATATTTGTTAAAATAAAAATGTATATACTTTTTAACCACAAATGCACGTCTTGCACTATTTCGACCTCACATATTACATAAGGCGGACATATCAACCCAGTGTTTACAAAGTGAACATGCAAAGTCAAACGGTCTTTACAAAAAAAAAAAAGATAAAACAATGATGTTGGACCAATTTTAAGTTGGAGGAGAAAAAGAGATGGAGTTTTTTGCCCTACCCTACCGTTTTGAACCAAAGTACACAGATAAAGAACTGACTGCACATGACTTTTCCAACGTCGAATGCGTGAAGACATGCATCCCAAAGCTAGTGCAAGATGAGCATTTGTGGTGAATTTGAGGCCCTTTAGACATTTGCTACAACAATATGTGAGCAAGATGGATGTACATGTTTGCATTTTTATGCGTGGTTAGTAAGTTTTGGGAAAATAAATGTAGCTGAAATAAGGCCATAAAACCCACACTGAATAGTCTTGAACAATGTTTTTGAGTAATCACTCTTGTAGGCTAGAATATTTACTTCAAAATAATGTGAAAATTATGTTGCCTGCTTACTCTTTTACAGAAAACAATATATTAATTTAAAAAGTATATTATTTTTTTTAAATATTATTATTTATTATTTAGAGACTGTTTAAAATATAATATATTATTTCGCGACTGGGATCGTGTGAAGTCCTTTAAAGCTGTATTTAGACCTTCATCCAGTTGATCACCATTGAAGTCCACTATATGGAGAAAAATCCTGGAATTTTTTTCTCAAAATACCTGATTTCTATTCGACTGAAGAAAGAAAGACATGAACATCTTGGATGACATGGGGGTGAGTAAATTATCAGGAAATTTTCATTCTGGAAGTGAACTTTTCCTTTACAAGAAAGCATTCCTAACAACATTAAAGATTCAGTATTACATTTCTGGCCAATGCATATAAGCTGAAAATTATTTTCATCTAATGGCATATATAACCGCTAAAACACTTGATGTGTAATGTCTAAATAATAAAAAACTAAAATCTTAAAAAAACTAAAATCAATCAATTTGAATGCTACAATTTGAATTTGCATCACATTATAGCATGAAAAAGTAGATGTGCTAATCTAAAGTGCTACATTAGATTACAGTTAACAGTGTTAAACTAGTAGTGTGTTTAATGATTAGGCTAACTTTAAGAAAGTATTAGATGAAGGCAAAAGTAATCTAAAAGTAAAAATAGAAGAAATGAGCATGACTCATCACCAAAAGTTTGACAGGCGATTTGAACAATCCTACTGTTGAATCTGCCATTTTGTCTAACAAACAAACCAGAAAGAAGAGTAGACTAACATCAGTGGCCTTGAACTTGAAAAATGGTGTGTACTGATGCCTTTCCACAGTTAAAACAAGAACCCTTCTAATGTTCATTGTGTTTATTTTGTGCTATAACTAGTAATAAGGAAGAGACAACTGGTTGCTGCTTAAACTGTGGCACCATTAAAGAGCCACAAAAAGGTATTTATTGTTTAAATTTCTTAAAAAATAACATTTGTTGTGGGGGATGAGAGTGCCATGGCTTGTCAAACAGAGCGACAGTAACAAAGAGGGGTAGAATATAAACTAATACGTAAAGAACTATTAAAGATGTTAAATAAATTCTAGCATGTTGTCTTTTTTCAGATTTTCAAAATGTAATCAAATGATAGTGATTCCTCTCTGAACTAGTTGGTTTGAAATAAAGTTAAAATTTTCTGAAGTGCCTGTGGAGGAAATTAATGAGAAATATACTTCTACAACCCAGACTACAAAGAAAAAAAATTCTGTATATTTATTCAGTTTCATTTCACTTCTAAGACACTGATTAGTTTACACAGAAGTTGTGGCTGCAGCATTAACACTTTTGTACAAAAACTGACTAGATGCAAACGAGCAAACAATATTTAAAAGACACAAAAGTGGGTGAAAAGAATAAAGTACCAGATCGAAAGTTGGTTGATGGCTGCGCTTCAGAGGCCGCTCTGAGGGCTGGGTAAGGAAGCAGTGACCACATGATGATGGAAAACCAATCAACGACAGCGGACATAAACACGAGACAAGAGAATGAGCCGTGAAGGAACAGATGCAGCTGAGGTTAGACAGAGAGCTGGGTAATAAGCTTGTAGGACAACAAAGAGAGCTGTGAGGATGTAAAGACAATCAAGCAGTGTTCGAAAAGAATGACAGCATGAACCGAGAGGGAGTCAAATAAAGCCAACATATGATAAAGCCTCAGGCAGACCAGGTGACTGCAAGAAGCAGGGGAGGATGTCTGCATAACATTCTCACATCTGTGCACTGTAAACAAACCTTGCATGATAAGACTTGAGAGACTAGGATAAAAATGGCATTATTAAAGGGAAATTGTCTGCAGTACACTCTTGGGTGAGAGGCGGCTAACTAGTGGAGGTTTCTTTGGGAATGAATTGCTTGTTTTTTCCTTTCCTATCGTTTTTCTTTCCTTGCACCTGCACTGCAGACACTGTTTGCAACCGATCACTGAGCCAGGTCTTCATACATCACACAGGAGACAAAGAGCTTGCCTGCAGACAGACAGACACACAGACACACAGACACAGACACACACACACACACACACACACACACACACACACACACACGCACCCTCCTGCGGGGGATCTGAATTATTTAATACACTCCTGAACCTCACATTGAAGGTGTGTGGAAAGTGAGTTATAAATACACACACCTTCATCTGACACTAGTAGAGCTTACTGATAACGGCATACTGGTCAAAACTAAGGCTGCTGGTCACTTAACTCTAGGTTACTCCAGGGGGATTGTCCCTGTAATATGTGTAGTCAAAGTTGCCTTGGATAAAACCAGATGCTAAAATGGCTACTTGCTTACTAAATTGGCCCAGCATGATATGAAATGTGATGAATTACTAGACACTTTTACAAAAAAAAAATTAGTTTAAAGGAAACCTATTATGCCCCTTTTTACAATATGTAATATAAGTCTCATGTGTCCCCAGAATGTGTCTGTGAAGTTTCAGCTCAAAATATACCACAGATCATTTATTATATTATTTTGAAAATGCCTATTTTGAGTGGAAGCAGAAACACACTGTTTTTGTGCATGTCTCTTTAAATGCAAATGAGCTGCTGCTCCCCGCCCCCTTTTCCAGAATAGGACTGTGCCTTTACAGCTCGTACCTCAGATACTCTCAAAAACCATCTGTTTGGTTTTGATTATCATATCCATCGCACTGAAATCATGCGTCAAACTCAAAAAAGTGACTAAACTTTCAAGTCTTATTGCGCTTAAACACAAATACACACAAGTTCTCTTTAAATTTTAACATTCCAAGCAATAAAAATCTTGGGTCAGTAAGTTAATACTTTTATTCAGCATTCATGCATTAAATTGATCAAAAGTGATAGTAAAGGCATTAATAATGTTACGATTTATATTTCAAACAAATACTTTTGAACTTTATTTTATTTTATTTGAAGATATTTTTCACAAAAATATTAAGCAGCACAACTGTTTTCGGTGTGATGATAAGAATGAGAATAATAAATGCTTCTTGAGCAGCAAATTTGGACATTAGAATGATTTCTGAAGGATCATGTGGCATTGAAGACTGGAGTAATGATGCTGAAAATTCATCTTTGCATCACAGGAATAAATTACATTGCAAAATATATGTAAATTATTTCCAATTTTAATATTACACAATATTATTTTATAATTGTACTATATTTTTGATCTATAAATGCAGCCTTCGAGCATCACAGGCTTCTTTAAAAAATGCACATGCACAAAAAAAACCTTTACAGACTCCAAACCTTTGAATGGTGTGATACAATATCATTGAATAATGAATGGCAATCATGAATTTTAATAATAATTAATAAATTATTCACTCATTCGTTATTCATTTTAACATTCATTGTTTAATGATAAAACAAAGTGGCTTGAGTTTACGAGTCGTACATATTTTGATTAGGCTTGATTTATGTCACAACAAGCCGCTTTTGATTAAAGGTCAGAAGTAACACAATATTGCCAAAAGTATTGGGACACCCCCTTCTAATGAACAGGTTTGACTACTTTAGTAATTTGCATGAGTACTAATCGTAATGTTTAAGCATATAATGATATTCTAGGGAATTGTGTCCATCTAATTTTATAGTCAATGTTTGGACAGGGCCCCTTTTTTATTCTAACATGACAATGCCTCTGTGTATAAGGCAAGGTTCATTGAGAAATGTCTGATTCAGTCAGTGTGGAAGAACTTGACTGGTCTACATTAAGCCAAGTCCTAATTCCAGCTGAACAACTCTGGTGTGACTTTAAATGCAGACCTTGAGCAAAAACTCAGACTACACACCAATGACTTGTGCATATGGGTACAGTCATTTTAGACACTTACAAAACTGAAGCAACAGAGATGGAAATACTATAGTGTATGTACAAGTCATTAGTGTTTGGTGATAAGTTTTTGGCTTAAGGTCTGCATTTAAAGCCACACCAGAAGTGTTAATATGGATTAGAACTTGGCTTTATGTAGACCAGTCAAGTTCTTTCACACTGACTGAATCAAACATTTCTCTATGAACCTTGCCTTATACACAGAGGCATTGTCATGTTAGAATAAAAAGGGTCCTGTCTAAACTTTTGCTATAAAATTAGAAGGACACAGTTCCCTAGAATATCATTATATGCTTAAACATTAAGATTAGTACTCATGGGCAATATAGTGTATTTAAATGTGTAACAAATTCAATAAATTGCAATGACTTTAATATATGATATTTTTAAAAAACAATTTTATTTTAGCTAGATGAACAAAATAAAGCATTTTTCACAAATTAATGTGTAGAACTCATTCATATTGTTGCCATGTTGTCTTTACGGAAGGCATTTTTACACAGAGCATCATCTTCTGTACTGTGATATGTGATAATTATGAGTATTAATGCTTGTGATGTCATTGTAATGTGATCGTCTCAGTAACTCACCATGGCAGCAGCATTCTGGCTGGCTTGGTGCTGCGCCGCCTTTATCCGGGCCTGTAAGTGAGCCGGAGGGTGAAAGTACTTGCATTTGTCACGGGTGCATCGGCCCTTGATGTAATCCATGCAAACAATGACGGAGTTCTCACTGCCGTCCACCATGGCGGCTTCCATCGGGTGCGCATAACGGCAGTCGTTCTCCCCGCGTGTGCAGTTTCCCCGCTGGAATTCTCGACACACCTGAGAGCAGGACAGCAGAGATTTACTATCACCCATTTCAATTCTTATCATGACACAACAGCATTCTAAACTAGATTTTTACATTTGATAAAAGATGTGTGGCCTTTGCCCAATTTTATGTTGTGTTATGGTTGCCAGGATGACTCTATTGGGGTTAAAGATTCTTTCAGCTTGTTGCTGGGGTGTTTTGGCTGGTTGTTAGGTGTTTGCTCATTGGCCCAGGTCAAAATACGCCCAGCCCCAAGTCTGTATCATATTCGGCCGGTATTTTTGACTCACTCAATGCAAGTCTATAGGATTGTTACAATACAGCTACAATAACAGCACATGAATAATCTTGTACTAATACCAAAACTAAATATCAAGAAATAATTGTAACTATGAAATGAGTCATATCAATTCTTGTGTGAATAATGACCACCTTGACTACATGTTAGCACATATTAGTACACTTTTGGGTAAGATTTCACATATAAATTCATAGACAGATTCATGTCATAATTGAGATTAGTTCTTAATTAGTACATAGTATTAACTCATCAATACTTTTTTAAAAAAGCGTTAGTTCACCCAAAAATGAAAATTAAAGCTGAACCACTGATGTCACATGGACTATTTTAACAAAAGTGCTTACTACCTTTCTGGGCCTTGAACGTGTCAGTTGCGTTGCTGTCTATGCAGGGTCAGAAAGCTCTTGGATTACATCAAAAATATCTTTATTTGTGTTCCGAAGATGATCAAAAGTCTTACATGTTCGGAACGACATGAGGGTGAGTAATTAATGACAGAATTTTCATTTTTGGGTGAACTAACCCTTTAAAGTAATATTTAATTTAGGTGTTACCAGATTGGTTCATCATTTACAACTGTTTTATCGCCAAACATAGTCTAACTATGGTCTGAAGTCTGATGACTGAAAGTTGGAATACACTTCATGACTTTCGCACAGATTTTTGCCCTGATTGGCAGTCTGGAAGAGTCAGTGATAGATGCCAAAAGTCAGAGCCAGACTGCTGATTTTGTGCAGTCGGATGACAGATTTCACAAATTGCGTTGTGTATGACGGGCACAGATTTCTTTTAGCTTTAGACAATGATTCCATCCAGTCTGAGGATATCAAACACATAATATTATGAGTTGATTTTAGAACACACACTGATTTAATTTGTCACGTGTCTCCTAGCAAAAAGGAGCTCATATTTTTGTATGAGTTTGTTATGTTTGGAAGTGTGGGATCCTCAGTCATTTAGTGTAGAATGCCCAGTTTTTCTCTGTAAACACTGATGAAGCTGACAAGTGCATGATTCCCAGTGTGTTCAAATCTGTTCTGATTCTAGAAGTTATGCAGTGTATTCCATCCTTAAAGGTAGTGTTCACCCAAAAATTAAAATTACCCCATGATTTGCTCACCTTCAAGCCATCCTAGATGTATATGACTTTCTTCTTTCAGACGAGTACAATCAGAGTTATATAAACAATGTCCTGGCTCTTCCATGTTTTATAATGCTAGTGAATGGGTGTTGAGATTTTGAAGCCCAAAAAGTGTATCCATCCATCAAAAAGAGTGCTCCACAAATTGCTGCATTTGTGTACGAATAACATCTATATTTAAAAGCTTCTACTGTCATACTTGCATTCACGAGAGAGTGGTGTTTCAGCAAATGACGTAGGATGTACAGTTGAGGTCAAAAGTTTACATCCCACTTTCAGAATCTGCAAAATGTTAATTATTTTTCCAAATTAAGAGGGATCGTACAAAATGCATGTCGTTGTTCATTTAGTACTGGCCTGACTTTGATTTAGTACTGACTGAAGATATTTCACCTAAATGATGTTTACATATAGTCCACAAGAGAAAATAATAGTTGAATTTATAAAAATGTTCCCGTTTACATTCCCTTGATTATTAATACTGTGTTGTTACCTGAATGATCCACAGCTGTGTTTTTTTGTTTAGTGATAGCTGTTCATGAGTCCCTTGTTTGTCCTGAACAGTTAAACTGCCTGCTGTTCTTCAGAAAAGTCCTTCAGGCCCCACAAATTCTTTGGTTTTCTTTTCTTTTCACACTGAGGACAACTGGGGGACTCAGTGCAACTATTACAGAAGGTTCCAATGCTCACTGATGCTCCAGAAGGAAAAACAATGCAGTAAGAGCCGGGGGTGAAAACTTTTTAAATCTAAAGATCAGGGTAAAGTTCACTTATTTTGTCCTCTGGGAAACATGTAAGTATCTTCTGTAGCTTCTGAAGGGCAGTAATAAAGGAAAAAATATGATATTTAGGCAAAATAAGAAAAATATACACATTTCCATTCTGTTCAAAAGTTTTCACCCCTAGCTCTTAATGCATTGCTTTTCCTTCTGAAGCATCAGTGAGCATTTGAACTTTCTGTAATAGTTGCTTATGAGTCCCTCAGTTGTCCTCAGTGTAAAAAGATGGATGGAGACTGATTTTCCTTTGCTGTAAACAAAACTTGGCTCTCACGAGACAAGCATATTCTCACTGGAGCTTACACTGTGGCATTCAGCGGAAGCCAGAGATTACGCTTTATAAAGTTTTAAATATAGATTTTTTTTTACACATACACATCGATTCCCTTCAGAAGGCCTTTATTAATCCCTTAGAGCTGTGTGAAGCATTTTTTATGATGGATGGATGTACTTTATTGGACTTCACAATCTCACCATCCATTCACTGCCATTATAAAGTTTGGAAATGCCAGGACATTTTTTAATATAACTCAGATTGCATTTGTCTGAAAAAATAAAGTCATACACACCTAGGATGGCTTGAGAGTAAGTAAATCATGATGTAATTTTCATTTTTGGGTGAACTATCTCTTCAAGAAAAGCGACAGCACATTTTGACAAATGGTTTAACAACCGTTATAGAGATACTAGTAGAGACAGAGCAAGTTGTGCACTGTGTTTAACACCTCAAGCTTGTCTGTGCGAACATGTTTCTGCGTTGAATTTCCGTTGCCCATGGCGATGCCGGTGGGGCTCCCCGGGACCAGCACGGGGGCGCTGGGCAGAAGTTCGGGCATGAGACTGATGCCCGGGCTCACGTGGCTCAGGTAAGGGCTGAAAGCCATGCTCGGACTGTTGGCCAAGGAAGGCGTTACAGGGAACGAGGTCTGGATGAGAGACACAAATACAACAAGGGATAATAAAGCAATGTTTTCAAGCCAAGAGAAATGCTCAGGACATTATTGGTTATGAAAATCGGATCTCACTATGGGCTGCAGCTGAGCTCCAGGCAGCATGAACTGCATCTGCTGGGCCAGCATGGCTGCTGCGGTCTTCTGCTGGATCAGGTTGTTCCTGCCGTTTATCTCCAGCTGGGTCTTGAGATGAGGCGGAGGATGCAGGTACTTACAGTTATCACGTGTACAGCGTCCCTTAGAGGGGTTGAAGAGGGAGACACAGAGAGAGTGAGAAATGAATTGCTCTGAATCTCAGCTACTAAAAGATCCAAGACTGCGTGACAGGAAGATAAGCGCTCTGTGATTGAGAGGATAAATTAAACGGGAATCCCTAGACATTCAAGCGTACCGATTCCAACTTTCCACTACAATAGAAACATCCAAAACCCCATCAAATGAAAAGAAAACAGCATAATCTCAAGAGAGGAAGGTCTGAATTTCAAACGATCAGAGGAAATGTTAAAAACTACAGCAGTGGGACACAGGCGTAAAAATTTTCACTACCTCCAAATGAATTGACAGTGACAGCCTTCTCTTTCTGTCTGTCTGTTTGCATCAACAATCTACTTGTATGTGTGGATGACAGATTATAGAGCTCTTGTGGCTGTTGTACACGCTCATACTACATATGGGTCGGACATATAGCATTATGTTTCGCACCCAGCTGTCCGAGCAACATGTTGAGTGGCGAGCAGCAGACACGCTTACCAAACGTTCATGAGCTGGGTCGATTAGCTGAGAGACAAACTCAATGAACCCATGGAGCAATGCCACTTGTTCTGCAGTGCATAAGGTACTGTAATAACCCAGGAGGGAAAGATGTCATTCCATCAGTTCAGCAGTTAAATACTTCTGCTGATGTTCTGTTGATAAACTGGCTCTGTTTCCCTTAACACACATTTCTTTTGTTTCTTTAGACAATTTTATTCCTTTTTCAGGTCAAGGAGTTCTTCGGGGATAGAGAGATGGAGGTGGGAACTAAGTTATGTATGGTACAAAATTGAGAATTCCATGTTAACCCTAGCCTATAATAACTAGAACGGGCCCAATGGAATTAGTGAATTTTTTTTCTCCTCTATTTTTTCTCAAAATTAGTTTTATTTCTACCAAATACTGTTTTTCATTTCAATATGTCTAGACTCTTTTTCAATGGTTAAATAAAAAAGAAAAAATCAAAAATCATGTCTAATTAATTGATCTAACTAATGAAACCTAACAGCAATTTATTAATAGAGTAACAAAAATTACATGTTTAAGGCCCTAATTTTATTTTTTATTTTTTCAAAATTATTATTATTTTTTTTAAATCAAATTCTGTTTTCCATTTTAATATTTGTAGACTCTTTTTCAATGGTTAAATTAAAAAAATATTAATAAAAAAGCATGTCTAATTAACTGAAATAATGACAATTTTACAGCAATTTCTTAATAGACGAACAAAAAATGTCATTTTTAAGGGCCTATGAAATAGGGTTATTTTTCTCAAATTCAGTTTTATTTTTATCAAATTCTGTGTTTTCCATTTAATTTTTTCTGCATTCTGTCTTAATTTTTCTAGACTTTGTTTTAATGGTTACATTAAACAATATTAATCAAAAAGCATGTCTAATTAATTGAATAATTAAACTGATGCAATTTAACAGCAATTTCTGAAAAAGATTAACAAAAATTTAATTTTAAAGGGCCTATGAAATAGGTTTTATTTTTACCAAATTCTGTGTTTTCCATTTTAATATTTCTAGACTAGAAAATATTAATCAAAAAGCATGTCTAATTAACTGAAATAATGAAACCTAAACAATTGTAAAGTTATTTATTAAAAGATACACAAATATTAACTTTCTAAGGCCCTGTTTTGTTCTCAAATTCTGTTTTATTTTTACAAAATTCCATATTTTCCATTAATTTTCTGTATTCCATTTTATGGTTTCATTAAATTTTAATTAAAAAAAGCATCTATTAAAAAATAATTTACTATTTTCTTAATTTTTTTTCTTTTCTTTCTTTTTTTTTCCCCAGAAATACTTTGTTGTGCATTTACATTTTCTGGCAAATAAATTCTACTAAGTAATTTTCCTGGTAAATATTCCTTTAAAAATAATGTTTAATAGTAATTTCATTACTGGAAGTAGTACTATTATTACACTGAGTCACATATTTCTGTCACAGTTTCTTTGACTTAAGCCGAACTTTGCATATGATGATAGTTTTTCTCAAAAGAAATGGTAACATGCTCATAAAGTGACTCTTAGTGACTCTGAGTGACTCACATAGACATGCAGAACATGAAGGATCTATATTTAAATAGTATTTTCGCAGCTTAATAGTAACAGACATTAGTCTTTATCCAGTTTTGATTTAGGTGTACTGACCTACTTTTGATTTATTCATCAAAAATTGTACATTTTGTGACATTCTGCATTATACGGTAAATTAAATTTTACAACTGGATTTCACGATTCATAAAGCAAGAAAATCTAACCGGTTTGAAATGACATGAAGGTGAATAAATTATGGCAAAATGTTCATTTTATTTAACATTAAGAAAGAAAAATATAGATTCAAAGTAAACAATTTATTCTGAAGAAGTTTTGTACTCCAAAAAAACAGCACTGAATGTCTTCCTTTAATGCATTACGATCGTTGAGAGAGGAAGAGCTAAAACACATCTAAATGCTCCACATTGCTCTTGCAGAAGTCATATGTCTGAATGCCTGGAGAGTTATGACTGTCTGCGTCATCAGTCATGCAAAAGCAAAAATCACCTGATTTGCTGTTAAAACTTGTGTGTAACTGTCCACCAGCTACAGCAATTTAAACACTTGCCTGTGTCTTCAGCAGCCTCAGGGCAGCTTTTAACAGTGATGAAGTCCTAACAAAATTTGAAGTGAGCGAGTGTGGGGGTGTCTCTTCACTGGCCAGTGTGATGTGGTGCACTTAATGGAGATGAAAGTGGGTGTCTGGAGTGTCAGCGTGCAGGGACAGCGTGATCAATGTGTGCTGTCGAGGACTTGGAGATGCTCCACCATCCAACTGCAGCATCATTCAATGCAACTCCCACACATGCAGCTCCATACAACACCTAGTCACACGCAACCAGACCTTTGACTAAACGGCATAAAGTCTGGTCCACACTGCAGCCTGTTCTGGCCAAGAACTGCCTCGTTGGCTTGCACGTAAATAAAATGGGCTCAACATAATCAGAGTTGGAGTGTTTCTGTATAATAAAGATTAACTTTTACATTAACAGCAAAGACCGACACGGAAGAGAAGAAATTGGTTTCTTTGTGCACCAAAAGTATTCCCGTAGCTTCATTTTAACAATGTACTTACTACCTTTCTGGGCCTTAAGTGTGTCAGTTGTGTTGCTCTCTATGCAGGGTCAGAAAACTCTAGGATTTCATCAAAAATATCTTCATTTGTGTTCTGAAGATGAAATGAACAGGTTTGGAATGACATGAGGGTGAGTAATTAATGACAGAATTTTCATTTTGGGGTGAACTATCCCTTTAAATAATTATTTAATTCATACTAAACTTTGTTTAAATGTATTAAAATATAGTGGACTGAAATTAATGTTTAATTATATGCTACAGTTAAGAAGTCTTTAAAAAAAAATACTTTCTTTTTTATGTTTTTATGTTGAATATCTATTATGCTCACCAAGTCTGTGTTTACTTAAAGGAGAAGTTCACTTCCAGAACAAAAAATGACAGATAATTTACTCACTCCCTTGTCATCCAGAATGTTCATGTCTTTGTTTCTTCAGTCGTAAAGAAATTATGTTTTTCGAGGAAAACATTTCAGGAAATTTCTCTATATAGTGGACTTCTATGGGACCCCAGAGTTTGAATGTTCACTTTGTAAACACTTGGCTGGTACTTCTGCAGCGATGTAGGATGATTTTGAAGTTGGAGGAGAAAATCAAATGGGAGTTTTTTGTTTTCCTCAAAAAACATAATTTCTTAACAACTGAAGAAAGAAAGACATGAATATCTTGGATGACAAAGGGTTGAGTAAATTATCCATACATCTTTGTTCTGGAAGTAAACATTTTACTGTTAAAATACAGTAGAATCAGTAATATTGTGATATATTATCACAATTTATAGAACTGTTTTATATTTTAATATATTTTCAAATATTATTTATTCCTGTGATGGCAAAGCTAAATTTTCAGTAGTCTTTGCTCTAGCCTTCAGTGTCACATGATGCTTCAGAAATTGTCCAAACATGCTGATTTTACAACATAAATATATGTTTCTTGAGCACCAATGTCGAAAACAGTTGTGCTGCTTATAGAGCTGGACTATAATTTTCCATATTCAATATCGATAATTATCACAATAAATTAAAAATCTTCATTTCTTTCACATTTTAAAGCAAGTGAAAGTTGTAGAAACCAGACCATTAATTGCAGTGTAAAGATACTCCTTATAGTTAGAACATGACTAACACTTCATGTTCTTGAGTTTTTACTAGTCCTAGTTTCTGCATGTTCTAATGAGTGATATTGTTCCAAATCATGAAACAGGTTTGTGTTGCCTGACTTTGATGACATGTATAATATTAATAATATTATAATACATTTTTTTTTTTTTTATCTCTTAGAAATGCACATTTGACATTAGCTTGAGTTAGGATGCAGATGTAAACTTATGTTCATTCATTATCAAAAACAGTAACATCTACAAAAATTTTAACAACCTAATTTTTATTTTGTGAAATCACATTATATATATATATATATATATATATATATTTTATAATTTAATATAATAATATAATTATTCTGACTGTTTGAGATTTATTAAAATTAACCACTGGTCTTCCATTTAGATAACCACAGTTAAAACCACACATATGGCATCTCGCTACCATGACAAAAATAAAACTATGTGGTTTTATTTGGTTTTAGCAGTGTAAATACATTTGTGACCCTAGACCACAAAACCAGTCTGAAATAGCACGGGTTTATTTGTAGCAATAGCCAAAAATACATTGTACATTGAGTCAAAAATATATAATTATTATTATTTATATAATAAATATAATATATAATTATTATATAATTAAATATATATTATTATTATTATATATTTAATTTGGACAACTTCAAAGGTAATTTTCTCAGTATTTAGATTTTTGCACCATTTTAAATTGTTGTATCTTGGCCAAATATTGTTCTATCCTATGGAAAGCTTATTTATTCAGCTTTCAGATGATATATAAATCTCAATTTCACAAAATTGACCCTTATGACTGGTATTATGGTCCAGGGTCACATTTAGTATGAATGCTACACAAACACTATATCTTATTCACAAAAAACACTTTTATTATATTCCATTACTCTTTTAACACATTTGATACATGTCTACATTAATAATACAATAAAATTCAATATGAATATCCCACATTTCTGCCACAATACAATGGTGCAGTTAGTGTTCGAAATTTGGTCGCTATAATTATCGTTTTATCACCCAGCCTTAATATTTGAAAAGAAACAGAACAGGGTTCATTTGAAATAGAAATCTTTTGTAACAAAAAATGTCTTCACTGTTACTTTTGAAATCTTTTGTACCAATGAAAAAGACTTTTGATCAATTTAATGTATTCTTGCTGAATAAAAGTATGCATTTATTCCTAAATTTTACTGACTCTAAATTTTTACAATTTAGTGTAACTCAGACTCAGAAACTCAGAAACTTTTCTTTTAATCAGATGGAAGCTTGCCAAGTCAAGAAAGTACTTTTGTGGAGAATATGCATCAGACAGTCTACGAGCAGACTGGTGTAGCGGTTAATGGGACAGTCGCTGGGTGTGCCGTCTGAGGCAGATGCGACACACAGCAACACATCGCTACAATTCCTCTTAATAAAACGATCACAGGCAAGACACTCGCATGCAGAGATGTCACAGATACGTGCAACATTGTTAATTGTGTGCCCTGACACTTGTACGACGCTTTCACACACTGACATTGAGAGCGATTGCATCAGCGGCATGTGTTGTGGGAGTGTGTGGGTAATGAGCAGACCGTCTCAAAGGAGCAGACAGGTGATCCTGCCAAAGCACACATGAGAACCAGCCTCACAGCCAAGCTTTAACATTCTGGAAGACAGTGAGAACACGCCGCTCATTTCAATAGTACACAGCGAAACAAAAAACACGGGTCGTCACCGCAGAGAGATGCGGGAAATGTGCGGAGGGCTCTGACAGCGTCCCCACGAGCACAAGAAACGCAAGAGATGAAACGCTGTAAGTCATGTCATGTAGGATGGACTAGGTCAGGGATCTCCTTTGCGTAGTCATGGTAACACACCCGGCAACCGGGAGTAAGTTTTGCCTCATACTGTCTCCTCACTACTGATTGGCCAGAGAGGAAGAAAGGGAGAGGGAGGAAGAAAAAGAGAGAAGGCACAAATGAAGAAACCAGACTGCATATCTGATTAAACCACAATATCCTTAGATTAAAATCGCTCAATCTTTTCGTGGATGAATTTCCTCATACAAAAAGCAGATTCTTAAAGAGACTGTATTATATTTTTCCTTCCTGATGTCAATTAACAATCTTGGCATTTAAATTTTTCAAAACTATTAATAAAATAAAGGATAACAGGGATGCTGGAGCCTGTGTTACCATTTAAAATGACACTGTTAATGTATTTGTGATGTTATGTGAATGGACATACGCTACTGTTCAAAAGTTTAGGGTCAGCATAATGATAAATATAATGTGAATGATGTCTCTTACTAAAATATGCAGTAGAAAACCTATGAAACATTTATGTTATTTTAAAAAACCACATCGTTTTATACATATTTTGAACTATGGACTATAAAATACTGACATTTTGCCACATCGTGCAACTTTTGGTTGTAATTTTCAGTCGGAGGTAGGGATGCTCATTTTAACCGGTTAACCGTTAACCGACAGAAAATATTCTGACTGATTAATATAATCAGTTAAACGGTTTAAAAAGTCATTTAATTTTTTTTGTTCATTAATTTATCACAATATTTTAAACCGCAAAAATTGCGTTTTTGAATCGAGTCGGCCTAGAATTGACATTTTATTATTAGATTCAGAAATTAGGCCTAACGCAGACGCACAATGTTTACAAACACTATAAACAAGGCTAGGCTATTTTAGTTCATCTCACTCCACAATTAATCCTCTCAATTTAACAGTATTCAGAAAAGAACAAGATTGAAAAATATAAGCTAGGCTATATAAAATTAATTAATTTAGGCTAAAGCAAAACTGAAACCATAACGTTGGGTCTCTCATTCGACACAAATCCAAATCGCTTTCTGTATTTTATTATGATAATGAAAAGTCTACATTGTCAAGTTAGCAATGCTTAACTATGTGCGCTTGTGTTTTTTTCCCTCCTGTGGAAACTACGGTGGCCTGGAGGGGATATGTACGGTTCACTTAATATGTCGTGGCCATCATAAAGCTAGCTTATGATGTTTTTCTTGATGTTGGGGTCCTATAAATGCTTTGCATATTGATAGCGACTCCATGATGCGCGAAAATTATATTCAATATTAGAATGTTTGCGGGAGCGGAATTAAAAAACAGTCCTGCGCAAGGCTTTTATACAAAAACGCACACAATGAATGGTGACTGTAGCAAGCAAAAGTCAAATCCTGGTAATTTTGGTTTAGGAATCCTGGCCAGACGCATTTTTTTAAGTCTAAAAAGAGGACATGTCCGGGGAAAAGAGGACGTATTGTCACCCTAGTTTAGACTCTTTGTGGGGAAAATCAATGGTATGGCATTGATATATGCTGTTTTCCTGAATATCAGCATGTGACTGCTATTGTGAATGAGACATTTATTTTATACAACAGTTCAACAAACAAGAAGCTAATATTGACTGAGCTACATTTTAGACACAATATTGAGTTTATTTTTTCTGTTTCGACAACAAAAAGAGTCTGCACAGAGCATTTGTTTGTCTCAGAGCAATGCTGCTGTGTTTCGTTCCTGAATGAATCTGCTTTTGAACAATTCATTTGAGTCAATGATTCATTCATAAAGATAGTCACTTGCTTTATTTCTAAACGAATCAGCCATTTTGAGCAAATCGTTTGAGTGAATGATTCACTGAATCACTCATAAACTACTGATGGTTTTAGTGTCCTATTTATTTACTAATGACAGGCCTAAATCAGACAAAAATACACTCAGCAAATATTGTTGATGTACTGTTATTGAAAAGCATCCCAAATTACACACCTTTAAACCCGTACGTTTTTTATTTTTGTCAAGGAATCCTAAAAAAATAAATCACTGTTCCCACACAAATAGGCTATTAAGCATCACAATAAAATAATAACAAATGT
Organism: Cirrhinus molitorella; assembly: GCA_033026305.1. Taxonomy (NCBI): domain Eukaryota; kingdom Metazoa; phylum Chordata; class Actinopteri; order Cypriniformes; family Cyprinidae; genus Cirrhinus; species Cirrhinus molitorella. Next base: position 29,236,394 of record CM065129.1, on the reverse strand, counting down.
TTCTTGAGCAGCAAATCAGCATATTAGATTGATTTCTAAAGGATCAAGTGACTGAAGACTGGAGTAATAATGCTGAAAATTCAGCTTTGCATCACTGGAATAAATTATATTTAAAAATATATTCAAATAGTTTATATTCAAAAAGTTATAAATTGTACAAATATTTCACAATAGCACTGTTTTATCACTGCGTTTTTAATCAAATAAATGCAGCCTTGGTGAGCATAAGAGACTTAAATAACATCAATCAAAAACAATTAAAAATGTTTTAAACGGTTATAAACAGTAGTGTATTTTAATATTCACATAGTACATTAATTCAGTTGTTGCAAAAGAAAAAATAAAATCCTGTTTTCCATGATATGTCCCCATTATATGTACTTCCTGGAACAGTGTCTCTCAGTGTCCATTTAGTTGTCATATTTCCTAAAAATAGCTTTTCAACTCATGTTCATGTGAATTAGACGCCGCCAATGACAGTACCTGCTGATTTAGTTTTTCAGACAGAAGCCTGTGCCAGCACCAGTGCTACATCAATACGTGAATCACATTTACATAGACTAGCTGACTGCCTAATTCATGCATCCCTGATACGTTTTCAAGCAAACCAAACCGGATTAATGGTCAATGAACAGCAAAAAAGCAAGAGCAGGGGCTGGTGGAAGGAAGGACACAGTAGCAGCCATTAGGGGATGTCAATAAATTAGCAGAGATGTAGAGCTGTGGAGGGGTGCAGAGAAGAGAGAGGCCTGGGGGGATGAGACTAGGTCTGGAGATAGATGTTGAAGATATTTTAACATAAAAAGACAATCAATGATCATCACTGAAGGGGGCTGCACTTAACACCTGAGATCTTACACAAGATATACATAAATGCGAACACATTTTTCTTGTGTGTGAAAAAAAGTCTTAACATTTAAAGGGATGGTTCACCCAAAAATAAATTACTGCGTGATTTATCCACACTCAAGCCATCTTAGGTATACATGACTTTATTCTTTCAGACGAATACATTCTGAGTTATATCAAAAAAATGTCCTGGCTCTTCCAAGCTTTATAAAGGCAGTGAATGGGTGTTTTTCAATTTCAATAAAGTGCATCCATCCATTATAAAAAGTGCTCCACACTCTCTGGAGGGTTAATAAAGACCTTTTGAAGTGAATCAATGCGTTTGTGTAAGAAAAATATATAAATATAATATTCACGAGAGAGTGATGTCCCAGCGAATGACGTAGGATGTAGGCAAAGCTGTAGAGTACGGTTTATAAAGTTTTAAATATGGATATTTTTCTTACGCAAATGCACTGATTTGCTTCGGAAGGCCTTTACTGACACCCTGGAGCCGTGTGGAGTACTTTTTATTAGAGATGCACCGATTGACCGGCTTGTGATCGGAATCGGCCGATTTTTCGCATGATCCTTTTATTGCCAGCGGTGCAGGCAGTTACATCACAGCCACGCGCACACTCACAGTCTGGTGTAAAACATGCTGTTGGAAGTTTTTTCTGTGAGTGAAGATGGCACAAAAATCGCTGTTTGTAACATCTGTAAGGCTAAAATACAACGTGGGGGAACTACCACAAAAACGTTCGGAACGGCCTGGAAAAATGAGCGCATCACACTGCGTGTCACGACCGCCTCGCTTGTATTATGAGCACGCATAAAGCGCGGCTACATTTAAAATAACGAACTTGAGCGCGCAAAAGACGCGACGTGAACTGAACGGCTCCAAAAAAGGCAGTGCGGTGCGCCTCGCGTTTTCAGACGTAAAAAGTGCGTTCGGTGTGATCCGGGCCTAATAAGACACTTAACACACTATCACTCAGCTGAATATGCCCAGTTTGAAAAGGGGAAAGAAACTAAAGCTAGCGCGCCGTGTCCACGCTAAATCTCGTCAGCCAGTTTTAAGACAGTTCACTTTTTGTTATTAAAGTTATTGTCGTGACTACTTAGTTATATATTATTTCTACATTTTTCAAGGCACAGAGCACTTTATTTTGTTGTTAAAGTTATTTTGTTGTGAGAAGATCCCATAATGTTTATAAAAAAAATTCATTGAGGAAAAGAAGATTTTTGTTAGTATAACCCTACTATGTTAGTTATATACAGGAACTATATCTTTTTTACAACACACTTGTTAAAGTTATTTTGTAGTGAGAAGATCCTGTAATGTTTAATAATTTATTTTATTATAAAATAAAAAAAATGAACAAAATATATACTTTCTGTATATGCTTTCATTACAGTTCTTTTAAAAAAATCGGCAGGTCACACTTACTGAAAAATCGGAAATCGGAATCGGCCAAGAAAATTGCAATCGGTGCATCTCTACTTTTTATGATGGATAGATGCACTTTTTGGTCTTCCAAATCTCAACACCCATTCACTGCCATTCTAAAGCTTAGAAGAGCCAGGACATTTTTTAATATAACTCTGATTGGATTTTGCCTGAAAGAAGAAAGTCATATACACCTAAAAAGGCTTGAGGATGAGTAAATCATGGGGTAATTTTCCTTTTTGGGCGAACTATCGCTTTAAATTCAGCAAATTCACATCATTCACACTTTATTTGACAGTATTTACAGTGTAATATAATGGTTAAGGTTAGGTTTAGGGCTAGGTTTAGGATTAGCGCTTGTAATTACTATAATAAGCATATTGTATATACATGTGGAACAGGACTATAAAATAAAGTGCTACCTATCATTTTATATTCATGAAAAGAAAGCGACAACAATCCAGTCAAGTCCCGTCCTACATTTTTTCTAGTTCAAGAACACTTTTCACTCAGATATGCCACAATAAAGAAGAAAAGACAATCACAATTTCCATTTCATGTCGACTTTAAGCGGACCTCTCCATAGCACTGCAGACACCATTAAAACTCCTCAGGGACGCACACACACTCGCACACAAACATCATGAAGGATTTCTTTCATTTATTTTCTCTAGCTTTATTTTATCTCCCCTCCTCTCGCAGTCATAACAGCAATCTAACCCTGAGTTTTTAGATAGTGCCGGCTGGCTGCGTTTACTGTTCTGATAAAAACAATCAAACAATTGGATGAGCATGTAATCTACACAGGTCACTGGCGCCCAGTGCTAACAACTGTAACACGGTTCAGAGGGATTACTGTATCCAGTCAGTCGGCGCTGTTGCTAGGCCTCACGTAGCTTTCTCTCTCACTCCTCCTCCTCCTGAGCTCCCCCACACATGCTGCACACAGCCAAAAAACGGCCAAATAATACATTCTAGCTCAATAAAGGAGGAGACAGCTGCTGCACTCAGACAGAGAGGGCCTTGTCTGGCTCTTTTGCTGCACATAAACACATACGCAGAGACATAAACACACAAACACATTTGTTGTGTTCATAGCTCTATGCTCAGTGCCATGGTTAATGTGAGTCCTGATTGAGCCACAGTCCAGAGTGCTGCTGCTTCCAGAGTTTAAGGGACAAATCAAAAAATAAAAGCGTGAGCTTCTAAATTGATAAATCGATAAAATATCCTTATATCTATGACAATGATCCAATTTACTCATTAATTTAGAATACGAATCTCAGTTAAATCTCAGTTTTAAACTCTATTCACAAAAGGAGACATTATCGGATATTCAGTTTGTTACTTTTGCAATTACAATAAATGGGGACTGAATATTGCGAGCTTCAAAAGTATTCAAAAACACCATACATGCATCATAAAAGTAATTAATATGACTTGTGTGCCATATTTCAAGTTGCCTAATACCATGCCATGACTTTGTGGAAGAAACTAAATGAATTTTATGTTGTGTGTACATCAACTAATGACGTTTGATTAATTCATTAATCATTGATTTGAGTTCAGTGAATTGGTTAATCTGATTCACAAAGCCACCACAATTCATTTATGAATCAGGCATAGAGGTCCTGCTATTAATTTGATCAAAGATACAGTTAAAACAGTAATGTAGTGAAATATTATTACAATTTAAAATAACTGCTTTCTATTTGGACAGATTTAAAAATATCATTTATTCATGTGATTTGAAGCTGAATTTTTAGCATCATTACTCCAGTCTTCAGTGTCACATGATCCATCAGAAATCATTTTAATAGGCTGATTTACAAATATTTGATGAATAGAAAGTTCAAAACAACAGCATTTATTTGAAATAGAAATATTTTGTAACCTAAATGTCTCTACTGTCACTTTTAATGCATCTCTGTCAAATAAAGTAATACATAAAAAAAAAAAAAAAAACTTATTGACCTTACTGACAAACTTTGAAGCATCAAAGCTCCAGTTCCCATTCTTTATAACTGCTTGGCATAAAAAGGTAAATTCCAGTGAATTCCTCACAATTCCTCCTTTCAGGTTCCACAGAAGAAAGTTTGAAAAGCTGAACTATGTGTGGACTTAATGATAATGGAATTAAAAAAAAAAAAAAAACTTAGTTATGCTTCCAAAGAAAAGCATTATTGATAAAAAGTACCAAAAATTACCATGGATGGTTTCGTAAATAATCCCATAGCATGTGTTTTTTTGGATATATCATGGTATTCATAGCACTTTGGAGTACTATCCCTAGTGAAAAAGTAATATATTTAAAATACATTTATTTCATACCAAGTATAGTTCAAATATATTAACATTTATATATTTAATGACAGGCTGCTTATGATATACTGATATAAAAATTATAATTAAACTTTATTTGGAGTACTACTTGTGCCTAAATATTACGCCTAAAATGTGTTTTAATGTCACTAGTGGTGAGGATTGTCTGATCTTTGAATAATATCAGTTTTTAAAAGCAAAATATTTAAAGCATACTGCAATAGTTCCACTTTAGCACAATCAAAAATACTTTAGTTGGATTATCTTTAGTTGGACTTCACCGCTACTTTTGCACAATTAAAGTATATTAAGCTCAAAATTAGCTGTTCCAATTTAGCAGACTTTAAGTATACAACTTTAGTATACCAAAAGTACAACTGCAGTGCAGCGTATAAGTACATAAATGTGTAATTGTATTTTTAGTATACTTAACATGAAATAAATGTATTTCAGATATATTTTAGTATATTTATTTTTCATTAGGGATGTAAATAGTGAAGAAAACACTTCCAGAATTCACTGGTAGACAATCAATATGCTCTTTTACAATTACATATTTGTAAACACTGACATTTGCTAACCCTAACCTCATCTTGAACAGTTTTTGACCATCCCATGGTGCCACCACAGTACTTTTTATCAAAATTGGCCAATCCGAGACCAGAGGTTGCAGTGTTTTAGACAGAATCCGACAGAAAGATACACTCAAAGGCTGATTTCAGGATATCGACAAATAGATCAATACTCAGCAAAAGAGCCTGTAGGTGTTAGCGATATTTGACAAAATGACCAAACAGCATGTGTGAATGATGAAATTTGCACTTAAATATTAAATAATGCTATAATGGTTAATATATGTGACCCTGGACCACAAAACCAGTCTTAAGTAGCACGGGTATATTTGTAGCAATAGCCAAAAATACATTGTAGGGGACAAAATTATCGACAACCAAAAATCATTAGGATAATTAGCAAAGATCATGTTCCAAGAAGATATTTCGTAAACTTCCGACCATAAATATATCAAAACTAAATTTTTGATTAGTAATATACATTGCTAAGAACTTCTAGAACTTTTTTTAAGAAGCATTTTGATTTTTGACACCCTCAGATTTTAGATTTTCAAATAGTTGTATCTCGGCCAAATATCGTCCTAGCCTGATGTATAAATCTCAATCTCAAACTGACCCACATGACTGGTTTTGTGGTCCAGAGTCACATATATCACAGTGCAATAGTTAAACACACTCTAGTGTCTGTGTGCACGTGCATCCGGGTTACCTTGAGAGAGTCGAAACAGGCGATGACGCGGCCGTTCTCCACGTGGCAGGTGCGAGAGGGGTGAGCGAACTTGCATTCGGTGTCTGAACGCGAGCAGGTTCCTCGCTGGAACTCTCTGCACACCTCCAGCGTCAGCCACTTGGTGTCACGACCCATGGTCACATTGACAGCCATAACGGTCCCTCGGCGAGCGGCGGGTGAGCGGAGGGCTGGGGTGGGGCAGCCAGGCGTGATAAAGCACAAAGGCTGCAAAAAAAAATGAGCACAGTGGCAAGGAGCTCCTCAGACTAGCAGTCTAGAAATGCAAAGCAAACTCTCTTATGAACAGGAAGGGGGCATAGTCTGTTGATCAGCCAGTGAGGATGAATATGAGATCAGTTTAAAATCAGCGATGAGTCGAGCGTGCTGAGGTGGAGGAGGTCAATGTGACATGTTGCGGTGCATCTTCGGCTGCCGTCCAGGAAAACGAGGCATTAAAAGTAGAGTAGAGCGGCACTTTGTATTTGTCTGCAGTGGTCGCCCCACTGTCTAGACTTACCCTTCGGAGCTCTGCGTTTAAAATAGCCCTCTTGCATTGATGTAAAACTGACTTTCTCTAAATTTAGGCTTCCGAAACCCCCTGTCCTGTTGCCATAGGCGCAGCAGTCCCTAAAGATACTTGCATGTCTGGGATGTAGAGTCTGCAGAAGTGAAGGGACACTTTGAGAACCCAAAAGGGAAACTAATCGACTGGCGTCCTTGTATTAAAAGGTGAAATGGCGAGCAGGCGGAGCTGGAATCGAGGAACAGGCAAATGGCTTGATTGACTGTCAGGGTGAAATATAGCCCGAGCCAAGGCCAAGCGCACACGCACGCGCTCAAGTCAGCAGGAAAGCGGACAGGAGTACGGACACGGAGAAGGGCTTCCGCAGCATCCAGATGAGGCACTTTATGGTGATGCGAGACTTCGTTCACTTGAATCGCTTTCTCATCCCTCCCGCTCTCCCTGCGTCCCTTTCATCGCACTGTGACGTGTCCTCGCGCACTTCTGAGAGAGTCCTTTGCGGCAGGAGACCTGTCTTGGCGAAAAGACACAAAAACAAAAGCGACAAACTCAGTTAAAACACTGCACAAGCGGTAAAAGTTCAAAACAACAAAAGGAAATGCCTGAAGCCGCAGCTGTTCGTGTTGCAAACCTGTAACTGGGGAATACAGAGGTGAGCGACAAACAGAGAGAGGCTGAAAGCGCATGGCAGAAAGCGCGAGTGAGAGAGTGCACGAGAGGTAGAGGAGGAGTGCAGACGGGAGGCAGGCAGCAATGCAAAGGAAAGGGCAGGCTGTGTCTTGATTAAGAGATACAGGGAGGGAGGGAAAAGAGGGAGGAGGCAGAGAAGAGAGATAGAGAGCACATGGGAAACGGCAGCGTCACTTTACGACTCTGGAAGTGGACAAAGTCAGCGTGAAACAAAACAGCGAGGCCATGAACTCTCACGCTCACAGATTTCAGGATCTAAACGTGGCTTTTGTGATTGAAAAAGGAAGTAGAGTAGCCGGCAGGAAGGGCAAATCCCAGTAGCTGCAGCTGCTCAGCACGGAACACTGCAACAGCCAATCAGAAGCTGCGGTGCAACCGGGCAATGTGGATCGGCCAATCGGGAGGAGCCTAATAAATCGATCGTTAGTCTCCCCACCCTCTTTGTCATTGCATCGCATCCTTGCCTGAATCCGAAGGAGAGCGGCTCTCTAGCTTTCCCGGAGCGTTATCGGGGTACAGGCGATCACAGGTGGGATGATGAAGGGAAAAGAGAGAAGTGAATGGATCGTTATCGCATGGGGTGGAGACGTGAGATACGGGGGCGGTGTCACAGGGGGATGCGAGTGGGTGTCTTGGGTGGGTCTGACAGCTGATATGCCATCCCTTGAGAGAGAGAGGGAGACAGTACAGTGAAGAATAATCAATGGCGTGATGACCAAGCACACTTGAACCGATGCGGGAGCGAGGGAGGGAGGGATAAGCAAATAAAAGGACAGGAAAATGAAAACAAATAAAGCAGAGGTGAACGAGCAGACAGTGAGGGGATTAGAGGAGAGGTTAAGGCAGATATTATCTGTCCCCGTGTCTCACAGCGACAGACACAGACGGAGGAGGCGGCAGGTGGAAAAGGGGTGGGGGGAGTATGGTGAGCGCGTGATCGGAGCGCGCAGACAGACGGTCCAGAAGGAGAGCAATGCGGTGAGGGAGACCGGGAGAGAAAATGAGGGAGAGGAGATGGAAATTGAATTAATGACACCCACCTCCAAATACAAGAACAAAGGCACTAAATGCAGCGCAACCTAACACCGTGCGAAGCAGAAAGTAGGTTTTACAGCAGGCTGACGTGTGCACCCTCCCCCAATATCAGCCCTACAGTAAGATCGATGAAGACGCCCCCCCGGGGAACGCAGACCTGCATCGAGCGGTTCATCAGCACTGAAGTTAGCACATCTCTGTCTCTGACTCTGCCACACCTGCTTCCTGCACGCAAAGGCCAATTATCTCATTTATATGTAGGCAGGTGAACGGAGAGGTGATCCGTGAAGAGAACATGTGGCTGTGACGTCAGCCGCTGTGTCTGAGTCCCTCCGCAGACGCCGCTATTACCCTAATGTGTAGTACAAGCGTCACCCGTCCGGCGACTGCTAATCCCCCCCCTCGCGAAGATAATCATCATTATTTCCCATATTGGATGATTTTTATCTTCGCCGCTTGTAGAGCTAACGATCACACACATCCCCAAACAATAGGGACCAGTTATAAATAGTCTTGAACTGATTTCCCAACGTGATTAAGTAAATTATTAATGCAAAGTAGACCAAGGAAACACAACCGGACTAGTTGGTGTACGCCTGGCCTAGTTATTACACGCTGTAGTTACTGTACAGGCATAAAAGCAGATAACGCTAGATGAAAGGTTTATTGTTTTATCTAGATGGATGACTGAATGAAAGTGAAAAAGCAAAGCGAAGGCAAACTACTTTGACAGTAGTTTACTTATAACTTAAACTAGTTAAAGTACAGTCAAGCTAACTGCAATCAAGCTACTAAAAGAGACAGTACCTTTTTAAATATAAGACTACATTTCAGTTAACTACATTTAATATATATATTATATACATTTATTTAGTACTGACTTGATTAAGATATTTCATATTAAATATATTTACATATAGCCCACAATTGATTGTTTGTTTAGTGATAGTTGTTCATGAGTCCCTTGTTTGTCCTAAACAGTTAATCTGCCCGCTGTTCTTCAGAAAAGTCCTTCAGGTCCCTCAATTTCATTGGTTTTTCAGCATTTTTGTGTATTTGATCCCTTTCCAACAATAACTGTATGATTTTGAGACCTTTTGACACTGAGGGTGAAAACTTTTTGAACGTGAAAATCAGGGTAAATTTAACTTATTTTCATGTATCTTCAGTAGCTTCTGAATGGCAGAACTAAATAAAAAAAAACATGATATTTAGACAAAACAGGAAAAATGCAAACATCTTCATTCTGTTCAAAAGTTTTCACCCCCTGTATCTTAATACATAATTTTTCCTTCTGTAGCATCAGTGAGCGTTTGAACCTTCTATAATAGTTGCACAGGAGTCCCTCAGTTGTCCTCAGTTTGAAAAGATGGATCTCAAAATCATACAGTCATTGTTGGAAAGCGTTTGAGATTTTATTTTTTTTTTTTTTGAAGTTTAAACTGGTCAGGACAAACAAGGGACCCTTGAACAACTGTCACTAAAAGAAAAAAAATAGCTGTGGATCATTCTGGTAACAACACAGTATTAAGAGTGTATGTATACATTTGAACAGGGTCATTTTTAAAAATTCAACTATTATTTTCTCTTGTGGACTATATGTACATGTAAAGACAAAAAATGACGTGTTTTTTTTTTAATCAGTATCCTTCTAAATTGAATGTATAGGCCAATTTTGGATATTTACAATCACAATGAAACTGAAGCAGGGATTTTTTTCTTCTGCAATGTGAGTGAAATGAATTATCATAAAAGAATGAAACGCGTAGGTTGTGGACTTTCCATTGGTTTTTGTTTGGAAGGAGGCAGATCTGAATGTGAGTTTGCAGTCGATTGTGAGAAAGGTGCAAAATAATTGATTGGGGAAGTCCAGCATAAATCACCAGAGAAAAGCCTGTCAGTTCACTGGAAGATCGACTTATGACATCTTGATTCAAAATTACAAGATCAGTTTAAAATATTAATACATTTAAAACATGCATGAATTTAAATTTTAAGCTAATTTTATTTCTTGATGCTCATTTCCACCAGTTCGCTAGATTATGGTAAAGACAATCTAAATGTAAAAATAGGGAAAATTAGCATTTACAGTTAAAAATGTAATTTCAACTCTAACTCTAATGTTGAACAATAATTGATATGGTACTGATATATCAAGCTCCCTCAATATTTTACTCTAACAAAGAAATACAATGATGACACGGACTGTAATCAGTTTATTTATGGTTTCATAAACCATCTGAACGATGCAAGAATGAATCAGGATCTGAATTGCCTCAGCTTGCTCAGGCTGAGCATGCAATACATTGTGACATTAAAAACAGCAATGCAGCGTTTTTAATGCACGTATTGGAAAAACTAGCTTAATGGAAAATCCACACTATTTTGAAAAGAGCTACTAACACACCGCTGAAAAATACATAGGCTAGATAGATACAGTAAAAGTTACACTAAACCTGGAAAGAGATCAAAAAATAATGGTAGACTTCAGACAGAATGAATATCTCTAACACACACACACAAGAAAACAAACAACCTTGTGCTCAATGCTAATAATGTCAACTGTATGTAGCGCAATTGTTATACAGACTAGTGTGAGTGCCAGTTGTGTTTTCTTTGATGTTCTACAGCAGCAAGGTGGCTGGGCGGAGGATATACAGTACGGTATACGTGTGTGCGTGTTTCTGGCGCAGATCTACAAAGGAGGCTGTAAATATCAGAAGTGTGGAGGTGGCGAGTGTGTATTGTTTCTACAAGGTCACTGAGCTGAATACTTGTGGCAGTGTCCTTCAGGCACCACGTGTGTATGCACAAGAATAGAGAAGAAAGTCAATAACTGCAATGTATAGCAGTAGTAGAAGAAAAAGCATTTGAGAAACAAATATCTTTTAAGAGCACTTGGCTGTGTTTTGTAGACTCCAGTATGCTGTTCAAGGCCGTCTCAGTTCGAGAAGTCAACAAAAATCACACCTACTGTCTGTCTGAGAGAACATTATTCTTGTTAAATAAATGTTATTTGCAATACGCTTGAGGTTGGCATGAAATTCAATCTATTTTGTAAATGTAAGTTATGGATCTGATAGCGATTCTTCTGTGCATGTTTCGTTTTTTTTTATAAATGGTTTTGACCATTTTTCCCCATTGTTTTACTGTACATTGTACATAACAACACAGCAGAAAATAAGTGTGTGGAAACAGTGTTGAAATTCATTTGGGCCCAAAACAATATCAGATCCCTCTGAAATTTGTCAGAGGGTAGAGATTTTGGACTATCATCTCTATTGCGGTTACATGCTTGTGTGACGTTGCTGTGCTACGTGTTCACAAAAACGTAGCGTTTGCACACATTTTAAGCAGTGCGGTTTAAAAACAAGTGATTTTAAGCTGCTGAAATGCAATCAGCAGTGAAAGTGAACTCATTTTGCTATACACCCACACTGTCTGATAGACTATTTCTGAGCGTATGAAAATGGTGCTCATAGAGCACGAGAGTACTGATATTTTTTTTTTTCGCTTTATAGGCCTTGAGCGGTTAAACACACACACATACATTAGGCCTGTCACCAGTGTTGGGCATGTTACATTAAAAAAGTAATTAGTTATAGTTACTAGTTACTTCTCACAAATAGTAACTGAGTTACATCATTATAAAAGAGATTAATTACCAGGGAAAGTAACTATTGTGTGTGTTTTTTTTTAATGTTCAAATATGTCAAATAACTTGGATGCCCCCAATATTAAATTTTTTTTATAAATTAATAAAACATTTTACACTAATCTACACTATTGTTGCTGTGGGACGATGTGAGAAACACCTTCCAAAGGCTAAATATCACATTATTGGGGTCGCTTCAACCCACGGACATGAAAAATATTCCACGGCAACACTGTTAACCCTCTGTGCCGTCTCCGGTGCGGTCTGTCTCGTATTTTCTTGATGACCACAAAGAAAGAAAGAAAAATGCATTTCATTTCATTTTTCATTTTGAAACTGAAAAGGGTCTACTTTTATTTGTGTATAGTCATAATAACAAGAAAACAATGTGCTTTTGTAAAATAAAGAAAATAAACAGGGTGCGCTTTCTGCCGTCTCATTCTCCATCACCTCTTCACATATCCGTAAATAAAACAACCTGAATCTCAACGCATACATGCCTCACAGACATGCAAAATATATGTATAGAAAGCTTGAAATGTCTACTTTTAAATGAAGTAAGTTATGTCTATAATAATATTTTCTGATAAAGTAACCCCAACATGAGCTCCAGTTTTTCCTGTCTAAACTCATGTCTAATGTAATAACCATAGACTGTAAAAAAAAATACGGACGTAGTGTCCGTGACGTCACCCGTAGGTTTCTGAAGAGCATTTTTGAAGCTCATAGTGGGCAAGAGTCAGCCGTCGCCATCTTGGAATCGCGTCACCACGGGTCACTCCCAGATAATCGAAAATAATCAAAAAGCAAAGAGGCGGGATGGAGCTGGTTGCTGAAACCACGACAGTGGTGACAGCAGCGGCAACCCACCTGTCACTCAAGTAACCACACCCTTAATTATGCAGAACTTTAAGGGTTAATATAATTTAAACGGACAAGTTATAAAAAAAAAAAAAATTACCCCACTCACAGTTGACATGAAGGGCAAAATTAGCTATATAGACCAAAACAACTTTTTGTACCAGGCTCTTATTTTTTTCCACTGTAAAGTTGGGCATTTAACATGGGAAGTCTATGGGAGTCTCCAGCAGCCAGTTAATGAATTGCAGTTTAAGTCACTTCCACGTTAGTTTCAATAGAGAGCGGGAAAGCGGCTCCACTTTTCAAATGTTAAACATCTACAAGAGACGCATGGACATGTAGGTAAATGCCCACATCACCTTCATAAACAAACATGAACATTCATCAAGTTCTTCTCGGCTACTTTTTGTTTCTAGAAAAAGACGCGCTGAACGAAATAAGCCAGAATTTACCTCAGAAGAACACAACGAGAAAATTATAGTAACGCCGTATTTTAGCCAGTAATGATAACGGCATTGTAACGGGGGAAACAGTTACTTGTTTGCTTACTTGTTACTAAAAAAAGTAATGTCTTTAGTAATGCCATTTATTTATAATGTCGTTATTGCCATCTCTGGCTATCACTAATGATTATTTGGGTAATTGAGTAATCTGTCGATTGTCCTGATGATTAATCGGGTAATCGGATCATTATAGTTAATTTTTTTTGGTAATAAAAACAGACTTAAGCGAACAATAGCCTTAAAATGACTTAAAATACATATGAAGAGTTCAGATGCAAAATCCACTAGACGTCTTTCTTTAAAAAATGCATTTTTATCAGGCTCCAATGTAAAGGTTTCTATGTAAGTACTGGTACTTCAGATTGGGCTGAGGATTTTAGTGAGTTTGAGGTAAAAGTATTTGATGGATATATAATATGTGTTGAGAGCATTCACTCTTTATTGAACAAAACTTAAAATACATTATGTATTATTAACAATAAAGCTAACGTACATTACGCATTATAACAAATGCCTGCAGAGGGCACCAACGGCCTGACGATTGTTTTTACACTTACTGGTTTAATCCTCGCTTAATATTGACTAAACAACATTTCAAATGTCCACTTAATATTTGGCCATTTATTTCTTTACAACAGAAATGCTACAACCACTGTAAATGTTAGTGTTGGGTTCGAGTCCACCTAAGTCGAGTCCAAGTCAAGTCCGAGTCCTTGACCAGTCGAGTCCGAGACGAGTCCGAGTCCAAAATGAGCCGAGTCCGACTCAAGTCCGAGTCCCAAAGGGCCGAGTCCGAGTCGAGTCCGAGTCCAATGAAACACTACTGTTTTTCGGTATCTTAACATTGTTTTAACCTTTATAACTAGAAATAAGGCATGTAACTGAAGTTATGGGTGACTTGGTTTATGTATTGTGACATCTTTCAGAGAGAATGTGAAAAATTAAAGGGCGGGGCTGGGGGCTGGGTAGGTAGCTTGGTGAAAATGCACCTCATATCTCTGATTATGACTGTGTGTTTTGGGTTTTATATGATGAATGGTTAGGCCATAGACAGAGTAGATGGCATTTTACTTTTTTTTTTTTCTTGGATGAAAATGAGGCCTACTTTTCAACTATAAATGAGGCATTTATAGTTAATAAAGTTTGTTATGTAAGGAATATCAATTTGGTGTTTGCAAACAATGATGAAGATTTTGTGGGGGCGGAGCTTATCTGACAGTTATCAAGTAGAAGCCTATGAAAGTCATGGAATAAAATAGGGCTGCTCGATTACGGCAAAAAACATAATCAGGATTATTTTGGTCAGTATTGTAATCAGGACTATTTAACACGATTATGAGTGGGTTCAGAACTTTATTTGATTGATTAGAGCCCTGCATTTCAGTCCCTTTTTTACGCCTCAAGGACCGGGCTTAGTCACGCAATAGTTCAGATGCGATAAAAAAAAAAAAATGGCATTTTAATAGTCAGACTTTCGCTTTCTCTTTCGGGAGCGGCTCGGAAGGCGTTTTGTGCCTCAGTCAGCCGCAGTGCCTTCAGTGCAGCTTCGCATTCAGTAGGCTGAAACTTGCCACAAAGCACAATGAATGTGTCGGAGGGAAATAGTAAGGAGATTTTTATAATTATTTATGAATAAACTAGTGTATTCTGAATCAGTGTCGCAAAGATCCTGACTCAAAAACTCCTCTTTGACCGCCTTTAGAGAGAAATAAATCTTTCCGGATTAGCTACATTATTAAAACGTTTTTGTTTTTGATTTGGTTTATTTTGTTAAGCAATAATTTAAAGCTTTCTATATATGTATTTATCACCTCTATCATGTACAATTTTTAATTGTTTCCACTGGAAAAAATGCAAGCAATGGCGCTGGCGCCTCCACTATGGCTTTAGCTTCCACTCTCCGCATAAACGGATTTATATCTATAGATTTTATTTTAGTCGTGATGATTTAAGAAGGCCAATTGTTTAAACAGAATATGAAGAGTCTTCCGTTGGCGGCTGTGTGTACTTAAAAAAACAAAAAACAAAAAACAAAAAAAATCCTCACAACAACTTTTCAAATTAACTTGATTTAAAAAAAAAAAAAACGAAACAAAATGCCTAATCACATTTTCCGTTACATACAAAACTGAATTGTTTAAATGGCTGTCCGTGTTCTGTTCTGAATGCATACACAGAACAGCGCAAATTCTCTTTTCGTCCCATTTTATGCAAGTCACCTTACATGATTTTACTGATTTGAATGTGAAATTAGGCTTTTATTGAGGAGCAAAAGCGCATAAAAGGGGGCGGAATCGGTAGCAATAATGGCTTATCTCGATTATGGTATTTTCAGAATCGTTAGAATCCAAAATCGGAATTTAATTTCGATTAATTGCACAGCCCTAAAAGAATAGATAAAAAAAAAGTACATTTGAGTTTGTATTTCAATATTTTGAATTTATTTTCGCAGTTCCGAGATTATCTCACAATTTTGATAAGAAAAATCAACGTGCAATTTTCTTTTATTTCTCCTCGGCTTAAATCATTAAAACATCGAGTTTATATCCCACAATTCTGCCTTTTTTTCCACTCAGAAATGACAAACTTTTATATTGTTCAGTTAAATTGAGATATAAAGTCCGAAATACGACGAAAACTTGCATTTGCGAGGGGGAAAAAAAAAAATCTGAATTGTGAGATAAAATAGGTAGGCCTAAATGTAAAATGTTATAGAATATAATAGTTTATGCTGCAGGGCTAATAAAACACGTTCCCTATGAACTGCATATCGTCGCTGTCGGGCGGAATCCTCGTATCTCCAAAACCGTCATTTTTCAGGAAATGAAAAAAACTGCATATTTTTTGAGTTATTAAATATTTTATCGTTAAAGTTGGTATTATACCATATATTGCTATCATACACTGTTGTGTACCAACATTAAGACAACATTTCTTCAAAATCATGTTTTATCGGAGATACGAGGTTTTATGACTTGGGAGCAGGGAGATACGAGATTACGCTGTCATTGATAAGAATGGTACAGACACAGACTTCGCTGCTGCCAGCAGTGTTCATCAAAGTCTGTGGTCGCGTTGAGCCTTTTGACAAGAGAAAAGGCTTCAATAGTTAACCAAAGCTAACGACTGTGGTTACATACATCTTCCTAAACTCTATTTTAAAGGTTTAAGAGCTATGATGCAATACAAAAAACTGAGTCCGTCTTTTTTCCCCTTAATTCTTCCAGAACAGTTTCAGCTATTAACATAGTTACGTTTTGTATGTAATGCCAAAGTGGTTATATTTCGTTTCGTTTTCTTATTAAGTTAATTTAGAAAAACTTTTGGAGCATTTTTTTGTTCGTTAAATATCAGTTTGTTTGTTTGTTTGTTTTTTTTACGAACAGCGGTCAGCGGAAGACTTTTGCCTTTTAGCCTAAATCATTACGACTTGCATAAAATAAAATCTATAGATCTAAAACAGTTAAAGTAGCTATAGAACAATTTTAGTTTAAACATTAAACCTAGATAAATGTGCGCTATTATGTGAATATTGTTTTTGAACAGGAGAAGCGGAAATCGCTTTGCAGGACATGAGGAGCCGCGATCACATTTTTCAGCGAATAGGCTTGCCTCACAAACACGACAAATAAATAAAATAAATAAATAGAAAGCTTTAAATTATTACTTAACGAAATAAAACAAATCAGAAAAAAACGCTTTCATTATGTAATCCGGAAAGATGCTTTCCTTCAAAAGTTGCGTCCAAAGAAGAGATTGCGAGTCAGGGTCTTTGCGACATTATCTCAGAATACACTAGTTTATTAATGGATCATTCAAATATCTCCTTACTGTTTCCACCGACACATTCAATGCTAATTATTTTTGCCGGTGCTTTGTGATGAAGATGGAAGGGGACATATGCCCCGACGCTCCAGCGGAGTGAAGAAAAGGTGGAGATACGAGCTCTTCTCAGACAGTTGAAGTGTTCAAATGAGTTAAGAGATTTGCTCTCAAGCTATTTTCAACACTTTAGATTAGTTAATAATTTGTAAAAATTACAGATCCACGTGGGCACTGACCAATAGCATCGATTTGTGAAAAAATATGAAATTTACAAAATTTGGACATACGAGGTTTCCGCCCGACAGCGACGATATGTGAAAATTATGTAGACCTATTGTTTACATCAAATTTATGTTTTAAAAGCAATCAGCAAATTCATCCATTAATCTGTCCGTTTAAGCGTCTGCGTTCAGCTTCAAACGGCGTCTTTGATGACAGTATTCTATATATATATATATATATATATATTTTTTTTTTTTTTTTTTTTTTTTTTTTGCATTCTGATTCTGGCCGGCTTTTACGTACTGGCAAGACTTAAAAACAATAAAGAATACTGAATGTCACATTTGTAATAATGAGTCAATTACATTTCCGTATACTGTCCCTGGACTCGGTTGGACTCGGCAATATTTTCCGAGTCCGAAAGGCTCGAGTCCGAGTCAAGTCCGAGTAAAAATGCATCCGAGTCCGTGACAAGTCCGAGTCCATTAAAAATTGTACTCGAGACCGGACTCGAGTCCGAGTACAAGTCCGAGTACCCCAACTCTAGTAAATGTATTTAAATATATTTATATTTATGTATTTAAATTTGTCTGTCATGAATATGTGGACATCAAAATGTGTAAACTCAGAAAGTGGGTTTAAACTTTTATTTTGAAACCATGACGCACACACGTAACCTACACTCTCGCAGTGTTTTTATACAATTTTGTATGTAGCATTTCTTATTTATCTCTTCTACTGTACTGTACTGTTTTTTTTTTTTGCCATATTGCTTGTAATTAGCTTAATATTCTTATTTAATTGCTGACTTGTTTTTTTGTATCTATATTGTGATATATATCTTTACCATGAAATAAAATTTAAATATTATGAAAATATCATGAAATAAAATTTAAATATCATGAGTTCTATTCCACAGAACAAAAAGTCATACAGATTTGAAATAACATGAAAAATCATTTACTTATCTTTGTTTTTGTATGAACTATCCATTTAAAACCAGAAAAGCAGTCTTCAGAGTTTCTTGTCTATTCGAGACACACTTGCTGAATGAGCTAATCTTAGATCTTGGAATTATCGATTATACAGATCAATATGACAACAGCTGCCCTAGGTGTAATAATTACAGTGATCACTACAGTAAACAACATTTAGTGTTCATTTGAAGTCTATTTCTATCATTTTCAATAAGGCATCCACTGTAACTCATGTACCGAATCAAGCATTTATGTGTAATAGCAGGATTATTAATTAAATTGAGGTAAACAAACAGACTACAATACATAAAAAAACTGCTGACTGATATAATTTAATAGCCAACGCAAAACCCAAAGCTTGATGAAGCAACATTCTGCAGACGTGTTTTTTTTTTTCAGGTCCCAACGGAGTGCAACATTTTGCTTATGTAAATAAACCAAAGGCCACTGGGCCTTTTGTATGTTTTATTTTCATGGAAGCTCACAGTCTTTGCGACACAGGGAAAAAAGAACAATGCGGCACTTCCATGCTCATAATCATAAGTAAAGTTGACCTTGAAGTGCTGGGAAGGTGACGACGGGCAAACAGTCGCTGCATTCAAAACGACAAGCAGTTTCAATACAGGCTGCCGCCGCCGTCACTTCCACAGTATGTGCCACTGAGTTCCCAAATAAGCCCAGAAAAGCAAGTGAAGTAACTACATTGGAATGATATGCAGAAACAACGCATGAGTGAATCTGGTTCTCCGCCTCTGCCACGCTCGTCCGCAGAGACGCCAGTGGGAGTGTGAGGGTCAGTTGGCAGAGGTCAGGGCAGGAAAGAGAGGAGTCTGCTGTTCCAACGCACTGCAGCGCTCAGCAGCACTGGAGCGCCACAACATAACCTTCATACCACAGAGCTGACGCATGCAGGCGAGCCCAGCATGACCAGCACACACTGCAGCTCCACCAGCACAGCACATGCTCCCCACATGCATTCTGCTTGCTGCAGCTTGTACTGCAGCATTTCTCGCGGCTAGGAGAGAGTAGCTCACAGTTAACCTTTGCGTTGCTTCTTAGCGGCAGTAATCGTTTACGTTACTTACTCACCCTCATGTCGTTCCAAACCTGTATGACTTACTTCTTCTGCGGAACATAAAAAGATATTTCAAGAAATACAATTAAAATCAATGGTGACCAAAACTGCTTGGTTACCAATACTCTTCTACCAAAGGACCTTCAGTGTGCTCTGCAGAAGATTAAAAAAGTCATACCATTTTGTTTTTTTTATAACTGTCTCTTTAAAGGTCTCTTGTGCTCCGTTTATCCTGCTGAGGTGAAACTGTAGGCAAATAGATCTTAAGTAGAAGGAGAAATGAAACTGAATCCATACTTATTCTCAGAAATACAGTCATGCTTTGGGGCATTTGAGATTTGAACAAGGTTTGCTGTTTTAATATTATTTCAAATAGCTGTTTATTTATTTAAAGCGATAGTTCACCCAAACTTTTAAATTATGGCCTTATTTTCTCACCATTATGTCATTCAAACTTGATTTTCCTGATCAGTGCTTTCAAAAGTCAATGAGGACTTAAACTGTCAAGGTTTTAAATTACAAAAAGCATCATAAAGTATCATAAAAGAGGTCTATACAATTTGTGCACTACATTCTGTAAGTCTTCTGAAGTCATAAAACAGCTTCATGTCAGGGAACAGACTAAATTTTAGTCATTATTCACTGGGAATCTGCAAATCCACCCTAGGCGTCCATGGTGTGTTTATAAGAGAAGTAGCAATGTATGATTCATAAGCAATTATTCTTGTGAGTCAGATCTTTTCAACTAATTTGGTTGATTCGGTTCACATAACTGGACTAGTTCACAAAGTCACTCTCATGACTGGTTCATAGTCCATTGAAGTGGATGAATATCTGACAATAACAACTTAAATTTCACCCTGTCACTCAATTATTATAGTGTACAAGACATACTATTTTCATGAAACTTTCAATGTGACAGCCTCAGTTAACCTTCAGTTAACTCTATTTGTGTTCCACAGAAAAAATAAAGTCACAAATACAGGTTTGTAATCCCATAAGGGTGAGTAAATGATGGCAGTGTGTTCATGTTTAAGAATCGTTTTAACAAGTAAAAACATACTTTCTTAAATGTTTGAATCATTTACTTTTCTTAAAGGGATAGTTCAACCAAAAATGTTTCTTTCGTGTATCGGACTGATCCAGTTCTCAAGATTCAATGATCTGGCTGCAATAGTTCATAGTCTACTGAAGTGGAAGAATATTAGTAAAGAAATTTGGCTGTCACACACGACTCAATTGTGACCTTAAGTAGCACGGGTATATTTGCAGCAACAGCCAAAAATACAATGCATGGGTCAAAAGTAGCAATTTTTCTTTTATGCCAAAAATCATTAGGATATTAAGTAAAGATGATGTTCCATGAAGATATTTAGTAAATCTCCTACCACAAATATATAAAAACTTATGTTTTGATTAGTTATATGCACTGCTAAGAACTTTATTTGGACAACTTTAAAGGCAATTTTCTCAATATTTCGATTTTTTTTGCACCCTCAGATTTCATGTATCTCAGCCAAATATTGTCATATCTTAACAAAACTGACCCTTATGGTTTTGTGGTCCAGGGTCACAATTGATTATGTCACGTAGGAGATTAGCAGCTTTAGTTATCCTTTTTGTGTTCCTTCCTTCAAGAAGAGTTTCAGTCAGTATAAGATGGCTGTATACTTCTTTAAAAGTTTGAATCTTATGAATAGACATACTGTTGCTGGCCATTACAGGGAACAAACTGTCTGAATGACATTTAAAGGACAAGGCTGATCAGTGCAGAGAATCTCATGCAGAAGTACGACCCAAATGTAACCGATATTAAGCCATGAGTGCACTTCCCTTAATGAAAGGAAGCAAGGCAAAAATACATGTACATAGTTCTCTGTTCACAACAGCTAAAACGGCAACGTTCACTCAAGAAAATCCAAAAGAAATGGACAGTTCGGACAGCTTAAGGAGGAGCCATGCAGGGGTCTAAGATGGAGAGAGGTTTTGAGACTCAAGAGCTTGAGAGACGGGACTGGCAGAGGAGAAAAGCCCCCAGCCACAGGGAAAAATAATTAGGTTAAGTATATATAATCCTTTCAGCCTATTACAGCCCCACTGCCTCCATTCATAAAAACATGCAGCTGCCTGTGCTTGCTCACAAACTCACAGCAAGGACAGAGACACGTACGGTGCTCTGGAGAGCACAAACAAACTCTAAAATCATAGGCTTACAGCTACATGACACATTACAACAACCTCTTCCCCTCTGCCCAGCTCAGTGTAATGTTGCAACAACAAACTGGCCAAACAAGACAACTGTGAGGAGCAAGTGCACTGTCAAAAATTATATTTTTGTGTACATCTGACATGTTGCAAATTTTTAATGTTAGATAGCAATCTATGGACAAAATCCATTTAAACTGTAATACTTTTTAGTTCGCAAAGATCTCATTGTGAGGAAATTATTTAAAAAATTTAATGTGACACAATGGTGAAATATATAAAAAAAACTATATCTAGACAGTGAGTATAACTTAAAAATGGCAACACTTTTTAATTACATTTAAACGGTTAACATTTACTATTGTGTTAGGTATAATTAACCATCAATAACCATTTCTGAAGCACTTATTTATCTACACTGTAAAAAACTATTTGTTGAGTCAACTTAAAATAATTTGTTACCTGGCTGCCTTAAAATTTTAAGTTCTGTCAACTTGAAATGTGCCAATTTACATACTTGAGTTGATTCAACTTAAAATTTTAAGGCAGCCGAATAACAAACACAGCTATTAAGTTAAACAAAGAATTTTTTAGTTTAGTCAACTTGAACGAATATCTAAGTTGCCACTTAGTACAACTTAACATTTCAACTAGAATAAAGTTATTTAAGTTGACTTAACTTACAATTTAAAGGCAGCAGGGTAACAAATAATTTTAAGTTGACTCAACACATTGTGTTTTTTACAGTGTAGGTTCATGTTAACTTATAATACTATTTTATGTTAATTTATATTTGTTTATAATACATTAACTAATGTAAAATGTTAAAAGTAAATATTAATGTATGTAGTACGTTAACATAGATTAATCATGTAAAATTGTTAAAAATTCACTGCAGTATCTAATTTAAACATATATTTCCACAGTGGCTACCTTACTTTTTTAAGTATAATCGACTTAAAGTGACAGTTCACCCAAAAATGAAAATTACCTCAAGCCATCCTAGATGTATTTGACTTTCTTCTTTCAACCTAATACAATCAGAATAATGTTAAAAAATGTTCTGGCTCTTCCAAGCTTTATAATGGCAGTGAATGAGTGTTGAGATTTCAAAGAAGGAGAAGTCCAATAAAGTGCATCCATCCATCATAAATAGTGCTCCAAATTGCTCTGAGGGGTTAATAAAGGCCTTCTGAAGTGAACTTCATAAACCGTAATCTCTAGCTTCCCCTAACTGTTGGATTCGCCATCGTCCTCTTGGCTTACATTAAAATCCTCCAACATTATTATTTACAAAACCTTGTTTTGTACTTCTAACATGTATAACAGTATAAAATTTAAAATATGAATATTTCTCTTACATAAACACTTCAAAGGGTCTTCATTAACCCCCAGAGCCGTGTGGAGTACTTTTTTATGATGGATAGATACACTTTATTGGACTTCAAAATCTCAAAACCCATTCACTGCCATTACAAAGCTTGGAAGAACCAGGGCATTTTTAAATATAATTCCGACTGTTTTCAACTGAATCCTACACATCCTACACAAATCATGGGGTAATTTTTTTTATTTTTGGCTGAACTATCCCTTTAAATTAAATGAAGCCGACAAGACAAGTATGAGGAGCAAGTGGACTATCAAAGATGACAAATACACAGTTTTATGCAATTATAAACATCCCGAGACATTTGAAAAGCAGATTGACTATTTTAAATGAAGCACAGGCTTGGCAAATTCTCATTTGAGCTTGTGCAAATGTGCCCCAAATGATATTTGCTCGGACAAATGGTGCATTGCACTTTACAGAATAGTGGTTAAAAGCTCATTTGTGAGTAACACAATCTGAGCGTGTCATAACCTACTTGCGAAAAAAGAGGGCAGTGGCCATATTTATAGAAGCCAATAGTCTAGTTCTTATAGATTCGGTAGAGAAGCGATATTTACAGCAAGCTAGCTAAAAATGACAGCTCAATCGATATTATGTAGTCGCTCTGTGTTTGATCATTTGTAAATGGTGTTGCTTTATCAGCCCAGCACCACGTTTTATTGCCATTTCAAAGCATATGGCATAACGTACCATATTTGGTCCAGCGAAGCGGGAGAGGGGAAATGAGGACATGTGCTTTGTGTATACAGTAACCTCACTCTCTGTTCTTATCATTAATTTTATAGAGTGAATGAAAGCGAGAGCAAAGTCCACGGTGGCGGTAACAAACGTGCCTGAACCTGTGGTGCAGTTTCAGCACATGCAGCAATATGCGGATGTGAGGTTCGAACGTGCACATGGGACCGTCAAGGGGCTTCCTAATATCTTATTCCCTATCTGCTCACCTTATTTAACCCCACACATCCGATAAGGATTCAGAATTTTCTCACGTCTGTGACTGCCTGTCCAGTTGTGACCACCGGGAACTAATGGAGCTTGTCGTCAGAAAGCGTTCTGTCTCACCGTATGTAGGTCTAGTTCTAGTTTAAATCAGGAAGTGGAGGATAAACCGACCCCTCAGGGAGAAGCAGGGTACATGCTGCGTATTGCCCTGGTATTACCAACAAGATATATGACTTGTCAGCCATGTGAGGACCTTTAAATCGCAGACATAACTAAAGGGCAGCAATGCCACTGAAGTCTGACAGACGCCAGGCTTCTAAAGCAGCAGGACTCCTGCGAACTGACCTTTGACAGTGCACATCATAAGGTGTGAAATCAAACAGAATGTCAACTGCCACTCACACGACTGCAGGTGCTCTCCAACCATGACCACAGGTGTTATGCACTTGACCTGAAAGGAACTGCATTGTTGTATGCATATAAAATTGCATTGCCTGTATCCAAATAAGACGAAAAAAGAATGATAATCTTAATAGAAAGCAAGTTCTGTACAATGCAACTGGCAGGTTCAGGGATGCGACTGTCCAGAGCTCAATAGTGTACAGATAAATAAAACATTCAGGGTTCACATCGCTTTTGATCGTGAATTTTAATATGGATTTTCAGCAATAAAAGCTGGGGCAGATTTTCAATGTCAGGTGAAATATATCAGTAATACTTTTTAGTATAGAAAGGTCTCGTCTTGAGAAAAGATCCTAAAATTTCAACAAGGCACAACGCTGAAATTAACAAAGAATTATATTCAGCCAAAAAAATAATTTAAACGTAGGGCTGCAAAACAATTAATTGCGTTATTGCATTCAAAATAAAAGCATACATACATATATGTGACCCTAGACCACAAAACCAGTCTTAAGTAGCACAAGTATATTTGTAGCAATAGCCAACAATACACTGTATGGGTAAAAATCCTAGATATTTTTTTATGCTAAAAATGACTAGGATATGAAGTAAAGATCATGTTCAGTGAAGATATTTTGTAAATTTCCTACCGTAAATACATTAAAACTTCATTTTTGATTAGTAATATGCATTGCTAAGAATGGCATTTGGACAACTTTAAAGGTGATTTTCTCAACATTTTGATTTTTTTGCACCCTCAGATTCCAGATTTTCAAATAGTTGTATCTCAAATAAATATTGTCTTCTAACAAACCAAGTTTTCAGATGATGCATAAATCACAATTTCAAAAATGATGACTGGTTTTGTGGTCCAGGGTCAAATATGTGCGTTTATATATGCACATAATAAATATACACAGTACACACACATATAGTATGTAAACTACATTTTATTTTAAATGCGATTAATTGCGATTAATCGCTTTGCAGCCCTAAAAAATGGTAACGCTTACAACGATGTTCAACTTGTTAACATATGTTAATGTTTTATTAACTATGAACTATAAATGTATACTTTTTTTGTGCATTTATTCATTTAGGTTCGATTTTCATTTATATTCTTCTTCATTCATTAAACAATGACAACTAATGCAATTTGTGTATGTAAAACACACTAAAACAATTGCATTTGTGTGTGAATATATATAAGCACACACATACATAGTACGCATAGTATGTGAACAAACTTGTATTTTGAATGCAATTAATTGCGATTAATCATTTTGCAGTAGAACTAAAAAATGGTAACATTTACAATAATGTTCAATTTGTTAACATGTTATTGAATTTTTAACTATTAATGTATAATTAACATTTTTGTGCATTTATTCATGTTATTCAGGTTCAAGATAACTACACTATTGTTCGATTTAAATTTATATTCTTTCTTAATGCAATAAGTAACGATAATTAATGCTACATAAATTTAAAAAAAATCAATATTAGTGTATGTAAAAATGCTTAAATTGTTATTGCATTAGCTAATGTCAACATTATGTTAAATATATATATTTATACACAGTACACACACGCATATAGCATGTAAACAAACTTTTATTTTGAATGCGATTAATCGTGATTAATCATTTTGCAGCAGTATTTTAAAGCATAAAAATGGTAACATTTACAATAATGCTCAATTTGTTCATGTATCTTAACTATTATTGTAGAATTAACATAATAAACATACATTTTATGAATTAATTCATTTAGGTTTGAGGTAATAACTACAATATTGTTCGATTTGAATTTATATTTATGATAATACAAACTGAAATGTTAAAAATAAATATTAGTGTATGTAAAAAATGCTATAATTGTTATTGCATTATATATAAATGCATTGCCCAAAGTCTGTGACTTATTAATATCCATAACTGTGGGAACTAAACAGGTACTTCAAACAGGCTTGACAGTGGAAAATAAAGGTCATCAGACTAATTTTTTTATATATAAGGAATGCACCCATGACTATCGATTTTCATGCAACAACTCAGACATGGACGACAAAATAAACTAAAGCATTTGGCTTTGGACAGTTGTCTGTGCTGGCAATGGTCCGATGATGTGAAGGGTTAGCGGGACAAAGGACATGTAACTTCAACACACCAAGATACAAAACCACCCTCACACGCTTTTCCAACCCCAACTTTTATATGTTCCAGGAAACCAAGGACAAATTCAGCTCGTATCGTGGGTGAACACCTTATGGCTGGGACTGCACCCAGCCCTGGCCATGAAAATTGAAATGTCAGCGTGACAGCCTTACTGGTTTTAGATGCCAGACAGACAAACACAGCATTAGAAAAGATATACAGCCCACTGCACCTGACATGTGAGAGAGTTTGAGCTCCATCCAACCTGTTTACAAAGTAGGTGCTGCTCTGGGCACCACAGCATTGATGGGAAGCTCAACAGCTGTCAGCAAGTGTATGATCAATGCGTGACACCCAGGCGTTTTATTATACGTGACAGCTTGTGCGTTAAGGTCAAACGACAGACTTGGTCACTCTGTATACGGAGAAATTCACATTTTAGACTTATGCGTCACGGTGCGAAGAGGCCATGTGCGCAAAAGCAAGGTTAGAGATGGAGACTCATAAACGAGCGAGCGTCAGTCGTGACAGCGAGAAATGCATTACACCAATCACATTTGCAATAACATGAGTGAAGCAAGAATGGCTGAAGAAAATGAAATATGGGTCTTTACGAAAGCAGATGACTCACCTGTGCAGACAGCGCACGACTAGGGCTCGGGTGACATCAAATGCAGCGCAAAGCGAAATAAAGATTTGTCAATAACTACGTCACGATCACTGGCTGATGTGAGGCGCGCGCTTTGGTGGCAAAAGTTCCCGCGTTGAACCGAGAGCTTTCGATCGCGCAGTTTGCTGCTTAAAGCTTCGGACAATGACCAGCGGCTGCGGGGTGTTTCGAGTTGAACGACGAAGCGAGCGATGGGGAAGCGTGAAGCGAACTTGCTAGCTGCTGCTAGGCAGAAGACGAGACGAGGGAGGGCAGAAGGGAGGAGTAGAGCGAAAGTGTGCACAGCAGTACGTGCATTCCCATGTATTGCCTCCATTTTAGGGGGATTCCCACTCGACCTCAGCGCAAACTGCGCCTCATTGATGAGGACACCTATGAGGAGAAATATTTGAGGTGAACGGCTTGGATTTAAACGCATTTAGTAAATGGCGTACAGTACAGCGCCTATGTAAATATTAAGACAGAAGATCCGTCCTCACTCTATAAATTATACTATTAATTATAGTTTTAAAGGTACATAGCATTTTTATTTTAATTATAAAATTTTACACATTAAGAGATAAATCTAAATATTATTTAAAAATATATATACTCACATGAGATGATGACCCCAGGCACATTATTCTTTTAGAAAAGACCGTTTTATTCTACATGGAGCGGGTCGCCCTCTCGTGGACGCAGCCATGATGGCATCATATGACCTGACGTGTCATACAATTGTCTAATTATTATTGATAATAAATGTTATTTAATATATCGCAAGTCAAAAGTTTACAAACAGTACGATTTTTAATGTTTTTAAAGAAGTCTCTTCTGTTCACCAAGTCTACATTTATTTGATCCAAAGAACAGCAAAAACAGTACAATTTGGAAATATTTTTACTATTTCAAATAACTGTTTTCTATTTGAATATATTTTGAACTGTAATTTATTCCTGATATTTCAAAATCTTAATTTTTTAGCATCATTACTTCAGTCACAGTATCCTTCAGAAATCGTTTTATTCTGATTTGCTGCTCAAAAACATTATCATCATTATGTTGAAAACAGCAGAGTACAAGATTTCAGGAATCTTTTGTAACATTAGAAATGTCTTCATTATCAGTTTAAACCATCTTTGCTAAATAAAAGTATTAATTCCTATAACTTCTTTACAAAAAATAATAATTATTCTGACTTCAAGCTTTTAAATGGTATAAGGTATAATGTTACACAAGCTTTTTATTTCAGATAAATGCTGATCTTTGGATCTTTCTATTCAAAGAATCCTGAAAAAACATGTACTCAACTGTTTTAAATATTGATAATAATAATAATAATAATAATAATGTTTCTTGAACAGCAAATCAGCATATTAGAACATTTTCTGAACGATCATGTGACACTAAAGGCTGGAGTAATGATGCTATCACATGAATAAATTACATTTTAAAATATATTCAAATAAAAACAGCTATTTTAAATAGTAAAAATATTTCACAATATTACTGCTTTTGCTGTATTTTGGATCAAAAAAACGCAGGATTGGTGAGCAGAAGAGAAAATCTTACTGTTCAAAAACTTTTGACTGGTAGTGTAGATGGACCTGGGGCCGTTTGCATAAAAGGTTTAGACTAGTCTTTAAAAGTTAGTCAGCTAATTTTTTTCTTTAAGACTGGTCTTTTTTTTTTTTTTTTTTTAATTCAGTTACAGAAAAATGTGATTAGTCCAAGTTAAATAAAAAAATAAGACTGATTACCCTTTGGTTAACTGATAGCTGGTCAAACTAGTACTTAAGACACTGTCTTAATATATAGGCTAAGTTTATGCAACTGGCCCCAGATCTAAACTAAATCTGTACAATTTAAAACTGGTATTTTTGGGGCAAATATGAGCTAAAAATTACTCCTCGGGTTGGCCAAAGAAACAAACCACATGCCTTTTTGAAAAATGTTTCTAATGTTGTTCTATTTACAATCATAAGTAAGTAGTCCTTGTTCCATAAGACCAATAGATACAAATTTGAAGGAAAGAGAATGTATAATCTAACAATAAATGTATTTTTAAATAGCCTTTAATGGTTTAATTTAATGCAACAACTGATCCTTATGTTTTCCACCTGCTCCCAAATTTGACAACTGGCAACTTTCAGAACCTATAACCCCAAAAATACGTCACAAATGTTACCAATGGGATTAAATGGATTAACTGGCCAAACAAACTTCTCTAACCTACTGAGTAATATAACAAAATTAGCATTTTGTTCTATAGATCAAGGGAGTTCACCTATGTAAGGTTTCATTCGCAAACAGTGGGTGTTACTTTGGCTCCATCTGCTGTAGAGCGAAGCAAAAGCAAAAATGAAGACTCACCCGCACAGAGACAATTCAACTTGATGAAGCAACTTCTATTATTATAAAAAATTTATTTATTAGTACTCGCAAATTTTTCTCATTTTCCAGTAGAGCAATCGGTGCTCCTCAGTACAACCTATGGTGTGGTATAAATTCAGCAGATGAGGTGATTCACAATGGCTTTTTATTTTCAAGTAACAAAATATGATTAAGCCAACCCATAACCTGTGATTCTATGAGCAAACATATAAATAAAAGGTATTTAAAAAGAAACATACTTTTACATCTAAAAAACATGTTAAATAAAAAAATAATGTTGGACTTCAACATAAGGCTAACATGTGATGTGCACAGAATGACGGTTGAGGACACTTTAAAAAAAAAAGGCAATATTTGAAATCTTACATTACAGGAATGTAAATAAAACATGCTGCCATCAGATTCTTCCTCAGAAAATGGCATTTCTGAAACATTCCGATCTTTGGCTTTCACGATAAGCAGATGCTTTGTGATTTTCAGTACATTAATTTAGGGCTGGGCGACAATTCGATAACGATAATTATCGCGATATAATTTTCCTCGATAAAACAATATAAAGAGTTTGATATTATGTTAATGCGCCAAAAGCTGTATGAAACAGCGCAACTCATTTGAATCGTACCACACAGACCTTTTATCTGCTTGGATCAAAGTTCAAACCAGTGTTGCCAAGTCCGCGTGGGCTACTTTAACAATGTTGGGCGGGTTGAATCGACTCCAATAACATTAGCCCCTGAAATGCAAATTTACCAGGGGAACCCCGACAAAAAAAAAACATGTATTTTATCCCCCAGACCACTTTTTTTGTAACGGGAGACCCCCCTCGAAACGTGATTGGGCTGGTTTTGAGTAGCAGTTGGGCGGGTTTTATTGTGAAAACCTGGCAACCCTGGTTCAAACTGCCATGCGATGCGAGCTCACTGGAGCAGACGCATTTATTTTGCCAAGCGAGCATCCAGTGTGAAACGTCTGAATTCAGCGATGAACACAAATGACTAATTAAAACTAGTTTAAACCTATGTGCAACAAGACAGTCAGAAGGCTTTTAAATCTACACATCGCAATCATTTACCATGGATTTACTGTAGTGACACTCACTGCACCATGGTATTATGGCAAAAATGTGGGATATTCACATTGAATTTTATTACAGGAGTAATGGTATATAATTATAGCAAGTATTTGTGATTAAGCTATTGCATGTGTTGTTAGACTACCGTTTTCATACAAATAGGCTACCTAAAAAACATATAGTTATATTTTTACCATGGTATTGAGGTACCATATGTGTGGTTTTAACTGCATTTATCATGATTTAAATGTATGCTACTATGGGAGACCAATGCTTAATTTAAAAAACAAACAAACAAACAAAAAACACCTTGGTCAGAATAAATTCAACCATACAAAACTTTGAGGTTGCTACAATTTTTACAGTTACTGATTTTGATAAATGAACAAAAATGTACCTCTGCATCCTAACTCAAGCTACTATCAAATGTGCATTTCTAAGAGACAGAAATTTGTGACTTTAAACTTTAAAGATTTGACATTTATCATGATAATTATCGATATCGGCTGATTATCATGATCATTTTCTTGCCCAAAATCGCCCAGCCCTACATTAATTGCAGGGAGGATTTCCCTGGTGCAACCTGGAGTCATAATGCCCTCTCTCAAGGGCAGAGTGGTGATGGGACAGTGGATTTGATCATATTTTTAGTTCACAAGACACATCAGGCTGCAAGACGATAATTCGAATATGATATCTAACAGAGAACTGGTGCTAAAAATCAATATATATGAGAATTTCAGTGTGCGTTCCACAAAATGCATTTGTCACAGAAAAAGCAACCCGCAATTAACAACCCGTATATGCTAATATTTAGCAGTGATTTGGGCTTAAAGGATTATAGGTACCCCAAAGTAATCAAATGGAATCACCATTTTCTAGTTCAGTATTGAGTTCAACCCTTTTCCCAAATAGCTGGTGGCTACCGCCACTGCTCCACGTTTTCTAAATAGTCCAATATGGTTTCACTCTCGTCCTCCTCTAACCAGTTGTCCTCTACCTGTCCTTCTGTCTCGCTCTCCAGCGTTTGTCTAGCATCTGCTTGTTTTTCTTCTGAGAAAACAAGAGATTGTTCTGTCATTGGTGGCTCCTTGGTGGGTTTAAAAACAGGAGTCACCCCCCACCAAGGCTTCGCCTTGGCACGTAACTTGCGCCTCTCCTGCAAACGGCGCTGACGGGCCTCCCTGCGCTCCTGCTGCCTTGCATACTGGAAGCGCTGAAGAAAAAGGTCCCGTGCGTACTCATACAGCTCCACGTCCCACTGGTTAAGCTCTCGAATCCTCCGCTGGGTCTCCGGTTCCACCTCTACGCTCGCAGCACGGGTGCCGTTGAGCTGCGTGAACGGTGCGATGAAGGACAGGCGGAACGTGTGCTCGAAGAGATATTGCGTCTTACGCTGATATTCGGTCAGACCAAAAAAGGCCATGTTTCGCAAGTTGCGCTTGGCACTTTCCAACAGCAGAGCCCAGCGTTGGCTCTCGCTCATGACAGAGAGGTTATAGCAGCCTACCAGGCTGAGGTCGGCCAGCATACGGGTCTGTCTGTTGTTGGCCAGGTTGTAAGGACAAGCCATGAATTCCTCCAACGAACAACCCGACCAGTCGTCGCCAGTGTAACAGCTGGGAAGCTCGGACAGGGTGGGTAAATGGCCGTCGCACATGTGTTTAGAGGCCTTCCAGGTGGCACCGCGTTGAACGTGCCTCCATTCGCTCAGGTACCGCCACACCGGATCCCTCAAGATCGTGATGTAGTAGTAGTTCCTACTACATGAGACAGGAAAGAGAAGAGTTTAAGAATGAGCTCAAACTAAAGCAGTCACAAGTGACTTGAAACAAAATGAAATGTAATATTGCGTATGAATCATTAAGTTGGGTAAAGCTGTCATATTTTGTGCATGTTCACATCGACAGAATTATTCATGGCGCAGTTTCGGCTGGAGCGTGTCAGGGGAGCGATCTTGATGGAAAATGGAATGAATTATTGCTGGTTGACTGTAATTATGGGCATTTCAGCATAATGAGCGAATGAGAAGAATCGCCTTTCAGCTCACATCCAGAACACTTTCCATATGAATATCAATTAAGACCGTCTGGACAAATGCATTCAACAACAGCGGAGAGGAAGTCTCTGGAGAGCCTCAACTTTTCCTTTACTTACAAGCCAACAATGAGCCCATGGGATTGATTTGATCTAATTGTGTCAATTTGAAAAGCAGGCCTTTCATGCTTTGTGCATGCTCATTTCACCTAATGTTAATATTTAAAACACTAATAATTTTAAAACACTTATGCAGACCTCAAAATTAATATGCATACTTTATATTAATAAGTAGTGATGCCCAAATTCACTTTTATTATTATTAACAGGGATTAATTATTAATAGGGATGTAACGGTATTATCAATATCACGGTATCGCGATAGCAAATCTCTGATCACATGATGATATGAAAGTCCTCCGGGCAAAAATTGTTGTTTTTAAAATATATTTAAACTTCTTTTTCTAACATAAAAGGTGTTAAATGTTGTGTTTTGGGCCTTTATGCTTTATCACAGTATCTGTCAAATAAACTAAAGCTGAAAGCACAATATGGCAATATGGCGAAGCATGCACTTTGTTCAGGCGATCAGCTCGTGATCCGGTCTTTTCCCCACCTCAGAATGGCTCAGTTTACAGCGAATGCAGTGAACTTGTTTATTGCATGTACTGCGAGTTAGCGCTTTAACTGTTATGTTTTATTTATGCGCCAGATAATTACAGCATTTCACTAGATTTTTAGTGGGACATGTTTTTGTAAGCCTAAAGCTGGAGTTTTCCTTCAAAATAATATGAATTGCTGACAGCTAGCGATTTAACTGGGTAACATTACTGCAATCCAAATTCTAAATATCTCTTTCAAGTGTAGAAATTAGAAAAAAAGTAGTGTAATTTCCCTACTGTAGCACAAAGCAAAATTAATATACCTATGAAATTTTCATTTATTTTACAGTGCAGTTGTTTTACAATATATGGCTATTACTATTATAGGAATAACAACAATACAAAATTGTTATTATTATTATTATTATTATAATTTGTTTGGCTTCCTAAAACACTACCCTTTAAAGTTTAAGTCAATTCACTGACTGAGAAGTTTTCTTATAGTTAAGAGCATGGGTTGGAGCTCAATAAATATCAAATATCACAATAAATATTGTATCATGGACTTCATATCGAGATATTATCGTATCGAGAGATTTTGCTATCGTTACATCCCCAGTTATAAACCATAACGTGACGATAATTTTCATCTTATTAGTATCAGCCAGAATTTTAATACCAGCATATCCCTAGTCCTCTTTAATGCTGCTTGAATATTTATAAATTTTAAATCATTAAGTTAGTCTACAGTGTTGGTTTTCCGTTTCCTAATAAATCATTTTCCATACAATAGCACAAAAAAATAAGCTTAGAACGCACACAGCTTAGACTGAACTAACATAACCTGGGGAATGTGCCAAATCAGAATCCCCACCTCATTCCAAGCCTCACTATTCAAAAAGAAACCATCAGGTAGGGTTCAGTGTAAACTACAGTTGATTAATGGTTAATGCTTCAGTGAAGCATTACTTCACAAAGGATAAACATTAGCATTCAAAACTTTCTTAATGTTTTTGAAAGAAGTTTCTTGTGCTCACCAGGCTGCATGTATTTGAACAAAACATACAGTAAAAACATTGCTATTATGAAGTATTCATAAGTATTCCACATGATCCTTTAAAAATCATTCTAGTATGCGGATTTGCTGTTTAAGAAACATTTCTTATTATAATTAATTTAAAACAATTGTGCTGCTTAATAATTTCATGGAAAGTGATACATTTTTAGGATTCTTCTGTTAATATTAAGTTCAAAAGAACATTTACTGGAAATTGAATTCAGTGTCACATGATCCTTCAGAAATCATTCTAATATCCTGATTTGCTGCTCAAGAAACATTCCTTATTTTCAATGTTGAAAACAAATGTGTTGCTTAGTAGTTGTGTGGAAAGTGTGATACATTTTTATAAGGATTCTTCTTTGAAGAACATTTATTTGAAACAAATCTCTACTGTCACTTTTGACCAGTTTAATGCATCTTTGCTAAGTAAAAGCATAAATGTGGAACACAAAACTAATCACAAGGGTCAATTTTTAGGAAATGAGATGCGTAAATTATCTGAAAGCTGAATAAATAGCTTTCCATTAATGTATGGTTTGTTAGGATAGAACAACATTGGGCCGAGATACAACTATTTGAAAATCTAGAATCTGAGTGTGCAAAAAAAAGCCTTTAAAGTTGTCCAAATGAAGTTCTTTGCAATGCATGTTACTAATGAAAAATTAAGTTTTTATATATTTACAGTAGAAAATGTACTAAATATTTTCATGGAACATGATCTTAATATCCTAATGATTTTTAATAGAAAATGTAACAATTTGGCCCATACAATGTATTGTTGCCTATTGCTACAAATACACCGTGCTACTTAAAACTGATTTTGTGGTCCAGGGTCACAAATTTCCTTCAAAAACCCTAAAATTTTGAACGGTAGTGTACGTTTTAAAACAGAACCAACCTACTATGCTCAAACCACTCAACACTTGCTCATCAAATCCAATCCCTCCCAAAGCAAACATTATGAAACATTGTTTATCCCAAGCTACCGGGAGTTTATTTAAAGGACAAGCCTGAGAGAATGGCAGATGTTCTGGTGCCAGCAGGCTGTCTGCCCTCCAGGGTGTCTGAAAGGGTGAATGATTATGATGATGGGTCCCCTGTTGCAGGAATGCGCTGAATGAAAGCAGACTCTCCGGGATAGAGCCTGACCTGTTGGAGGCTTTTGTCTCCGCATAATTGACTTGCTAAGAGGCTTCAGCACTGAACTGAACGAGAACAATATGAGGAGAAGGAGTGGCGAAGCGCACCGTGACACCCCACAACAAAAGAAATAAGTTTGTTTATCAAGTCTATTACAGACACTAAAATATACTGATAAAAACCAATTAAATTCTCACCTGGGAGTCCTGCGCCTCTCCTGAGACTCTCGGTTGCTCATGAAGGAAGGCACGCAGTTGGTGAGCTCGGTCCAGTCCGCATGTAGCCCACAGCTCCAGCCGGTGGAAAAGCGGGAGAACAGCCAGGTGTCCCGTTTGCCCGGCCGGTAGCAGGTACACTTCTTCTGGCCCGCATGGCACTCGCACGGCCTCTCCAGCTGGATGTTGCGGACGAGGTGACGGCCGAACGTGGTCCCCCCGGTTTTCTGAATGTGGAGGAACACTATCACATCGTTCCCCTTGATGTTGAAATCTACAGCGCGATTAAGGTCTTTGGTAGTAAAATTAAACCGAGGCACGAATCGAACCAAAGCACCGTCTTCTGAGCTGTACGGATCTCCCGCACCGGCTCCGTTCATGCGATCCCCGGGCGCTCGACTTCCTAGTCGGGAGGACAATGATGCCAAGTGGAGCAACTGGCAGTCAGACGTAGGGCAGACGTATTGTAATACAATAACGCCGAAACACAGTACCATTAGGAGTGCGATGAGAAGCCGGCTGTAGTAGGATTTTTCATCCATCTTCTCGCTGGAAAAGTGAAAGCATTACTCAGTTGTGCGGTTCCCCCACCGCGTCGCGTCGGCCAGGAGGAATGTTGAACAAAACCTGTGACTCGAGCCTCAGCACATCAAAACATGAACACGCCCAGCGCGTTTTCTGGATGTTTATCTTCTCGTGTCGAATGTAGTTGATCCCTACATGTCTCCACGAGGCTTTCCTGTTCGTACTAGCATCGTATTGCTCTGAGATCTTCAGATAACTTCTGCTGTTTACCTCTGCCACAATTTCGTACTCGCTCTTCCCCGTTCCTCGTTTTCCCAGTAGTCCACACCGCCCCCATCCGGATCCCTTTTCATAATAAAAGCCCCCATTAGGACTGCTATTTTGGAAATCTCAACTAAGATATTTTACAAATTCTGTTTTCGATATGCAAGACAAGTAAAACTGGCTAAAACTGTTTTTTTTCTGATAAACAAAATATTTGTTAGCAAAGCCGCGCGTTGGGTTTTAATGTTTTTATACTGTACAAATTGTATTTTCTATCCTTGAAAAGGACTTTGCCCTAAACTTACCCCTCACACCAAACTTTCTGCATTTTTAGATTTGTAGAAAAAGATAATTTGGTATTATTTATAAACTTGTTTCATTACAGGGACCAAAAAAAATAAAAAAAATACTGGTATTACAACTTTTGGTCCCCATACTGTAGGGAATTCCATAACCATACACCCCTTTAATTTAATTAAAAAATACTGCTTTACAGGCAAAACCAATGTTATTTTTGCTGGTTAATATTGTCTTATCCACCTTTTTCTTCCTGTAAGAGTGGGCAGTGGCCATTGTGTAAATGTTATGGGTCTGGCTTCCGGTCTCATCCACATCCAGCTATTTTAGCTGAACAAAACAGCTTATTTTGCTGCTTGATATTGCAAAATGCTGTGTCTTGACCATTGTTGGGGAAAGTTACTTTTAAAAGTACTCCCCCAAAAAGTAACTACCTACATTACTTAGTTACTTTTTATGGAAAGTAATGCGTTACATTGCTTTTGCATTACTTTTTAAATCTGGGATTTTTAGCAAATGTAAAAGCTCTTTCACACCAAAAAGTAAAATGAATAAGCCTAATGCTGAAGGAAATGTAAATTCACGTCTGTACAGCAGAACTGTAGGAAAAGGAAGTTCAACATTCTTTAGCAATGAGAAAAATAAAGCACAAATGTTAGTTAATCTAAAGTATGTTTTGCTTATTAGTATGGTTGAATTGGATCAATAAAGGTCAGCAGCAAAGACATTGGTTAATAAAATAGGATTAAATACATAAAGGAAACAAAAAGTAACTGGTGTTACTTATTTGAAAAAGTATCTCAGATATTTTCTTGTAAATTAAAAGTGTGTTGCTTTACTAGTTACTTGAAAAAAGTAATCTGATTACCTAACTTGCATTACTTGTAATGTGTTATGCCCAACACTGGTCTTGACATATTTTAATGTATTGTATTGTACAGTGCACACTGGTTTGTAGTGCAAACATTATCATTATTTTTTTGTTTGTTTGTTTACTGCATGTTGTTATTCTTCTCGTTATTTCCCTATAGTGGCTAATGAACCAATAGTCTCACCCACAGGTTTACTTCTGCATTGAAGAAAAAGGTGGATCATTACAATTGTCAGAGTTATTCGGGGTTCAAGCACGTAGAATGGTATTATTACAGGGAGAGGGTCTGTATTAATTTTGGAGAAGCATAACGGCTAAATTAGATCAGGTGTCCCCTAATAACCAATCACATTACAGCATTGACATCATTAAATTTTAGTCACAGTTGCACAACAGTCGCCGTTTATAGATAGCCTACCATAAGAATGAATGAGAAGTGCCTAAGCTGAATTCCACCTGTCAGAAAAAGTCAGTGACTTCTCTTATAAAACAGCTTCTCTTATAAAACTATTTCGTCTAGAAATAGTTCAATCCAAAATTATTATTTAGAGTAAAACATGTTGAGGATTGGCAGATAGGCTGTCGATTCATTAAATGATAAGCCGTTTCCTCTAAAAAGCTGTTTATTCAACATAGTGAAGCCTCTCCTCCACTGACATCCATAAAAAAAACGGCCTCTGGTTTCCTTATACGTTAACATTAGCCGTTACGCTTTTTCGATGGTTGCAGGCTTGCCCTCTAGTGGCTTTGGCGTGTAGGGATGGTACCCACACCATCTACAACGCCACCTAGGCCTGACGGGGTGCTACAGCAATCAAAATGCGAAATAATAAAAACTTAATAAAACTTAAACTTAATAATCGCATATAACGGTTCTTCGCAGGCTCAAGTGTCTTGTCATAGGAATAAATTGGCTCACGCCGGACAAAACGCATGACTCAGATTTGTCGGTCACCCTGGCAAAATTTTCGGGTATTTTAAATAAATAAACAAATAAATAAATAATAATACATAAAAAATACTTTTGCGAACTACTGTTTTTTCACCCGATTGGAATTAAACCAGTGCAGGAAGATTCTGTGGAGAGTGAATATCAGTTGTCAAAAAAATAACTTTCGACTCTCCATCGCGAAGGGATGCCAAAATGTTCGAAAGTGGCAGTGCCGCCTTTACTAAAATGGCTATACTTTTGAATGAAATGAGATATCTTCATCAAACTCAACGTGTGTAAGAGCTGAATCTGAGGTTACATGAAAGTCACGGAGCTTGGCCACTTGGTGGCACTATAAGAGGGAAAAACACAAAAACGTCCATAACTACCCTGCTGAAAAAAATAAATAAAAGTTAAAACCAGCCTAGGCTGGTTGGTTGGTTTTAGCTGGTCTCCCAGCCTGATTTTAGCTGGTGGTCTTCCAGCCTGACCAGGCTGGGAAAGTGGCCAAAACCCCTCTAAAACCAGCATGCTGACCAGCTATGACAGCTATGCATGCTCTTGGTCCAAAGCCTAGATAGATGCCTCATTAGAGACTGTTTCTATGGGCCGGTATACGACAGCCGTCCGCCATATAGTAATGGCCCACTTGACATCATTCACCATAGTAATCAATAAATATTCAAAGATGCCACAATCCGGCAGAGCTGATAGTATGCAAACCCATAGTATTATGAATGATGTAAAATGGGGTGCGTTTTTCAAGAGTGTAAACAATTGCATATGCTGTGTTTTTTCCACACATATGCACAATATTTGTATCATTTGATAGACTTTCCTCTAGAACCACTACTGTCAATCAAACGGTTTGTTATACGATTGCGAAAATGTAAAAAAAAAAAAAAAAAAAAAAAACCTTTGCGAAATAGTTTTAGGTTTTTCCGCCTAATCTGGAAAAAAAAAACACTACAGTACAATATAATGGAAAAGAGGCCTGTTCAAATATACCCAAAAGCCTAAATGAAAACTCAAAACTGGTGAGCACATGCAACATCTGTTTCTAAACAAGCATGCAAAGCTGTAGGGATGTCGGACCACTGCTGCCACTATAACATCCATTTAAAAGAAAAAAGAAAACTTTCTATGGTAAATTACCTGTATTTGCCAAAAATGTAAAAAATAAATAAATAAAATCATTGATTTAGGTGGTTACAGACTTGCTAAATAATATAATGTCTTTTTTATAGTTATGTGCTTAAATGCCTTAAAGAACTGTAATCACTGTTTGCAGCTATATTTTATTTTGTATGTTGTGTAATAAATTAGTCTCAGAAGGTGTAGCATTCTCCATTCATGGTCTCTATCACATTTATTTTTTGTGCTATTGAAAGAAAACAACAGGGGCTTGTTATTTTTTTGAGATGCTCATTCAATAAGGGAGATTAACAGTCTGGCAGTCTTCGTCTCATCTTAACAGTTTGTTGATTTAATAACACACACACAAAGACTGAAAGAAGATTTAACACCGCAGCTTAATTAATGGCTGTGATTAATCAATGTTCATGACTGTTTCAAGTCATCCTTTGTTTACTTGTTTTACTAATTGACGTCTTAAAGAGATTTTCAACAGTAGAAATGACACGAGACGCATCAGATTTAAATATCTGCAGTCTTTATTTCAACAAGACTAAGAAATGTTTAATATAACTTTTCTCTTACATTTTTTTTTAGCATCTATCTCTTTGTTTCGCCCATATTAAGCACATACTCTGAATGGGTAAAAATCTGATGAACATCTCTCAGAGACCACTAAAACGACTGCTCATTATTTACAATTTTTTCTTTTCTTTCTTCAGTCTCTCTCAACTCCTCATCGCAGATGACTCCACCGGCGCACAGGGCTGCGGGCCCCGCGGTCTGTCCACCTGAAGGTCAGCATTCAATCTAAAGATGACACCGCAGAGGTTCATTCAAAGAGTCCATGTCATCTTCACGCTGACCCGGAGTAGCTTGACATACTAAGCACAAGACACTTCCTTTCCTGGTCGTTACATCAGAGCCACCTTAACATGTGACTGGGAAGCTTTGGGTCAAAAGTATAGAAAACACATATTGCTTCCTATTCATGGCAGGACATCTGAGGTGTGGAGCGGAGCATTACTCATTTCAGGCTCCTGAAACCCTGACAAGATTCTTTTTTTTTTTCCATGTCTGAGGACTGGCCATTCATCCATAGATACTGAATGAACCTCCAAACGAACGAATAAAAATGAATGTAAAAGTATGCACGTTGCAGATAATGTTAAAAGCATCATTTAAAACTTGCTGTGAGGTATCTGAATGCCAATTAAAAGTGCATGTGACATCAGGAACGATCAAGGACCGATGGCCAGCCCTGTCCTTGCATCTGCTTGTACGATTTTCACAATCCCCTTACATAAAACTATAACGACAGAACAAAGGCTTACGCTAGCTCGGTTTACAAAATCTAAATATCGTGTAACATGAAATCTGAAGCCGATATAAAACCATCAGTTAAATCGTGAATTCATTAGAACGCGTTCATCTACAGACATAAATATTTGAATACTGAAATTAAGATACCTAGGAAAGCGATGCTTGCGAATGCCTTTCAAAGAGACATGTGGTTAAATAACTTACTGTACAAGAGCGAGGGGAGCTAGTTTTTCTGAGAGGTGGGTGGAAAGCCCTTGAAGTTCGAGAGAGATTTCTTTGAAACCAACCAACAAGCACTCGTCAGACATCTGAATGGGAAATCGCACGCATAGCCACTTAAAACTGGTGCTGGAACGTACCACACACGCTGTCTATTACTCTACATGAGGAATGGTTTTAAAATGTGTACCGACTTCTGTGGATATCAATCAGGAATGGGGAAGAGGTTAGACATTATGTTGCAAACAGAAAGAGGCCACCCAACCTCTCAAATCAGCACCGTCTGTCACCATGTAGTGAAGGCTGTTGTAGTACCTATCATACAGTTTTATACCTTACAATACACCTCTAGCAAAATAAACCCCTCCACATAAAACCCTGTGTAAAATTCCTCTAGACAGCTCAGTCTTAAGCCATCTTCGTAGCTGGTTCTCCTCAAAATATCCAGTAAAAAACAACTTTACTCAGGCCACACATCATGATCATCTTTGAGGGAACCATCAATGGATCAACTTTCAGACATAACCAAAGCTCCTTCTTCATCACACACTATTAAGTTATTACTGAAGACTATATTCTCAAGTTATATATTATACTTGGATGTTAATACGGGGGCTGTGAAAACAAAAAAGCTTGTGTCTGGGATCCTCTAGTTTTGATTTCACTCATAAGGCAGCATTGTATACATTTTTTGTCAGTTGCGACCCTGATGAAGGGCCCATTTAAGGCATCATGAAGTTTGTATCACATATTTGATCTGCAGCCAACCAAAGCTTCAATGCATTAAAAAAAAACTAAAATCGGAGTACTTCATACAGATTTGCTTAAATCATACGCGTTATATGGGTCGATTAATCGTTTACCTTTTATAAAAAGCGCTTGGATGATATATACAGCCAATCGTACACACCATCCACCCAGACACACACTCAATCTTGACCTACTTTCAAACTAACAATTAAACCATAACCGAGAAAAAAAATCATGAGTTGTCGTCAACGATTCTGGACACTACAGACACGGAGGAATAAAACCCAGCTGATGTGAAATGGAAACGTATAGCTGTACATAAATGAAGTCCGTTCTTATAAACACACGAAAAATACACTGAAGGGAAGTTATTTGATATTAATAACTTGAGTGTCTTCCCCGGATGGCAGGCAGACGGAGATCCTGAAAGCAGTGTCTTTAATGTCCTATGGCAGTTTTCTGCTCTCGTGTTCAAATTCGTACAAACACACATCCTCTTCCTCTCTCGGCCGGTCTTATCTCATGTGTGGGGTGAGCAGGGCGAGCAGGAGCGCCGTCACAGCCAGTGCCAGGCTGAAAGATGCCAACCGTGTACCATTAGAGGGCTGTTGGTTAGGCTGCATATTGATGCCAGGTTTTTTGGGTGCTGGTGTGGAGAAGTAGATGTCCCCGTCACTGTCGCAAGGGGGCGAGTCGCAGCCGCTTCCGCTTTCCTCTCCACTGCCGTCATCCTCTGAAGAGCAAGGAAAGAGAGATAAAGGTTAACAGGCTTGTAAGATGTCATCTTGATATCGCATACTGAATATCACTTATGTTGAAGCACAAGCGATGCCTCGTACCATTGACAAATGAGATGTCGGTGCCAGTGTAAGCAGCCTTAAGCCGGCTGGTCATTTCCTTCAGCACTGCAATCTGCCGCCGGATCACCATGTCTGGTTTGGTGATGTCAACTTCCACATCCGGATTAGACACCTGATTGGCTAAGCCATTTCCTATGACAACAGATTCGTACCTGCAAGTGAAGAAAGGAAGGAAAAGTTGAGTGGATGGCCAATGTTGCAGCTTGAGTGAGGAATAGAATGAATTTTAGTGTGAAAAGTTGCACCACATGACCTTGCTTTGTCATGAGAAGTTCTGATATTTAAAAAGGACAGTTTACCCAAAAATGAAAATTCTGTCATTAATTACTCACCCTCATGCTGTTCCAAACCCGAACACAAATTAGGATATTTTTGATGAATCAGAGAGCTTTCTGAGCCGCAACTGACACGTTCAAGGCATAGAAATGTAGTGAGGACATTGATAAAATACTCCATCAGTGGTTCAACCATAAATTTACGAAGCTATGACAATGCTTTTTGTGTGCAAAGAAAACTAAAATAACTTCATTCATATGTCGTGGTACTCTTGTAGACACAGCAGAGACCCGACTTGAATGAACTGTTGATCAGTTTTTTTCTGGCACACAAAAGG
The DNA here is from genome assembly GCA_033026305.1 of Cirrhinus molitorella. Lineage (NCBI taxonomy): Eukaryota > Metazoa > Chordata > Actinopteri > Cypriniformes > Cyprinidae > Cirrhinus > Cirrhinus molitorella. Next base: position 29,193,075 of record CM065129.1, on the reverse strand, counting down.
TATTTTTGTAGCTTCATAACATTATGGTTGAACCACTGATGTCACCTGGACTATTTTATCGATGTCCTTACTAGCTTCCTTGGCCTTGAACCTGTCAGTTGCGTTGCTGTCTATGCAGGGTCAAAAATCAATCAGATTTAATCAAAAATATCTTAATTTGTGTTTCGTCTTGCAGGTTTGGAACAACATGAGGGTGAGTAATTAATGACAATTTTCATTTTTGGGTGAACTATCCCTTTAAGAGTTCACATCTTATTTTCAAAAATAAGTTTTTTTTTTTTTTTCGAATAAAGTTGAAAGAAAGTAAAATTCGAAGTAAGTTGCTCCATATGACCTTCCTATGTCATAAAAAGAATTTAAAGAGACTTACTGACACAGTCATGAGGTTCCCCATGGCTTAATTTCTATTTTTTGCTTATTTTTGCCCCTGCATGGTTATTGCACCACATGACTTTGATTTATTTTAACTGCTTTTAATAAATCAATAAATAAAATAAATAAAAGTATTAAATAAAAGAACAACAACAACAATAACAATAACAATAATAATAATAATAATAATAAAAAAACTATTCAAGGTTTCTTTTTCAAAAATTTCATTCTTGAAATTGAGGCATTATGATATCAGAACAGATTTAGCGCTTAGTTTCTAACCCCATGAATTTTAATTTGGTGAGTTAGAAAGGGTTAGTTCACCCTAAAATAAAAATTCTGTCATTAATTACTCACCCTCATGTTGTTTCAAACATGTAAGACCTTTGTTCATCTTCAGAACACAAATGAAGATTTTTTTTTATGGAAATCCAAGAGCTTTCTGACCCTGCATAGACAGCGACCCAACTGACATGTTTCATGCCCAGAAAGGTAGTGAGGACAAATAAATATAAAACTAAAATGCTCCATGTGACATCAGTGGTTCAACCGTAATTTTATGAAGCTATGAGAATACTTTGTGCACAAAGAAAACATAAATAACGACTTTTTGTTGTTATTTTTGTGTTCTTTGCACACAAAAAGTATTCTTATAGCTTCATAAAATTAAGGTTGAACCACTGATGTCACATGGAGTACTTTAATGATGTCCTTACTACCTTTCTGGGCCTTGAATGTGTCTCGGATTTCATAAAAAAATAACTTAATTTGTGTTCCGAAGATGAATGAAAGTCTTACGGGTTTGGAACAACAGGAGGGTGAGTAATTAACGAGAGAATTTTAATTTTGGGGTGAACTAACCCTTTAAATGTTCACAGTTTATTTTCAAAAATGTTTGTAAAAGAAAAATAGTTTTTCTTAATAAAGCTGAGTTAAAGTAAAATCTGCAGGGAGTTGCACCACATGACCTTGCTTTGTCATAAAAATATCAAATTATCTGATATTCTAAAAGACTTATTTCTCCTTGGTTCTTGATTCTCCATGACATAATTTCTGTTTTTATGCTTATTGTTGCCTCTGCATGTTTACTGCACCACATGACATTGATTTAGCAAACAAAAGTATTCCAAAATGTTGCTACGCAAGGCTTACTTTAACTGCTTTTCTAATAAATAATTAAAAGATTGTCAAACTATTCAAGGGTTTTGGAACATTTCATTCTTGTAACTGAGGCATTATGATAATCACAACAGATTTAAACAAGGTCAAAAAGCTCAGATTTCATCAAAATATCTTAATTTGTGTTCTGAAGACAGTTTTACAGATTTGGAATGACACGAGGGTGAGTAAATAACGACAGAATTTTTCATATTTTGATCAACTATCCCTTTAAAACCCGTAATGACTTGAATACATCCCTCATATGATGAGCAAGTATAACAGTATTTTAAAGTGTTTTTGAATAACCTCAGTCCCTGTCAAAAAAATGAGCATCATCTCTTTGACCCACCTGCTTTTGGCTGTACCATTCCAGCATTCATCACCGGCGGCAATCCGTTCTCCAACACACACAGTGTCTGGCAGGGTGGACCAGAACTTTTTGGCATGCTTCAGCTTCTTCTTGACATCTGTCAACTAGAAAACACAGTTTGTGTTAAAAACATTCCATTCTGATCTGGTCAAATCAATCAACATCTTTAAAGAAAGCGTCTGGAAGGGATGCGAGTGGTAAGGGAGCCTATTATTCTTACCAGTCGGTCCAGACTGGTGCCAGCAGCAGTGGTGGGTCTGGCATCAGGACTGTAGGGTCGGAAACGCCCAGGAAAGCCCGAGTCTTTAGGAGAGCGCCGAGTGCGGAAAGCCATGTTGGGTTTGGGCTGGCCACAGCCCTGAAACACCTGAAATGGACAAATCCATGTAAATACATATGCACCACAATCACTAAGTGAATCAAGTAAACTAAAACATGCATTTCTGACATGTGAAAAGAAATTAAAAACACACCTTCTGTGAAACCTGTATGCTGTTTTCCTGCATGTTCATGATGGCATCTGAGATCTTCACATCTATGGGATCCATGACTGACTCAAAGTTAAACGGTCCCTCCAGTCTCTCAGCGAGACCCAACATGGAATCTAAATAAAAAATAAATAAAAAAAATGAAGGGTAGGGAAGATTTCATTGCTTTCAATTAATTATGCACAAAAAAAGCCATTTCCACCACTAGAGGGCAGCATATAGTCATCAGTCCAGGCTTAGCTCATAAGGAACTGAAGCCTGTTGTGCGAACAGCTTGTTAAACAGTCAGAGGCCTGAACAAGGCGCCCCAATTAAGGTTCCCCCAAAAGCTGTCAGGCAGGGTGAGGAAAGCCAGTTGCAGAGTCCCACGAGCCAGAAACACTTTGCGAGAATGCACAAGAATGTGTGACGGACCCGAGACCACACGGCCTTCCGAGTCACAAGAGGCCCAAAACACTTCATGAAACACATGCAAGGATAAAAACAGAGCCGCTCCCCAGTGTTCACTCCTAATCCGAGTCAATTCCAATTCTGGTTTTGAGCTGAGGCTTCACATAAATTGTTTTGGCCTCAGAGCAAATGGAAACCATTTTAATGTGACCCGTTCATTTCTAATCTGTGCTTATGATACTCCTCTGCTTAGTGTGAAAAACTGGCTCCATTAGATTTAGTAATGCTTCAGTAATAAATCAATTACGTGAGCCATTTAACACTCTCTTACCTAGGAAATTATTCCACTCTGTGTCCAGATCTGCCTGATTGGCTAGGCAGCCTCGCATGACATTCAGGCAGTAGTTCTTGCAGGGCTTCAGCGCCACCTGGCCGGTACAGTATGGGCAGTATAACATCTTCATAGCCGCACGCACGCAACTCGGAGAGGCGCTTACCTGAAAGAGAGGACGAACGAGAAGATTGAGCGGAGTCAGCAAAACTGACACAGGAGGAAAAGGTTAATGAGTCCGTAGCCTAATTCATATGCCTGATGTTGCTGATAAAACTCTGAACAAAGAGCATCAGCGACCCCACCACCTTTTATAAGGTCACTGCTGAAGTTGTGTTTGCCCAATTTGTCATTGCAGGTTCAATTGCTTCTGCTAACTCACTACACACACTGAGAAGCCTTGGCCTTTGATCTTTTAACGCTGGAAGATAAGCCCTGATTGGCCCATCCAGGTGTCCACCTTCACATACTGATAAACCCTATAGAAAAACATGCACTTTAGATCTCTGTTGTCCCTGATCTCTGACTTGTTTAATAAACATAAGTCGCCATGTTAAAGAAAGTCAACTCTTGGGCTGGGTATTGATGAAGGTTTCTTGTTTGTGCTTTGAAAGCTCTTGATTCTGATAAGAGTATGTGTCAGTTATAATTTTGCTGACATAAAGACATTCTCTCTTTGCTAATGTTGTAACAAACAAGCCAGTGTTTCAGACTGATTCAAACCGAGTCATCGCCAACTAATACTAAAACTACTAATTTGATCCATTTGTTTAATGCAAAATACAGCAGAAGCAGTAATATTGTGAACTAGTTTTACTAATATTTAAAGATTTTAAAATGTAATTTGTTTCTGTGATCAAAGCTAATTTTTCAGCATCCTTACTCCAGTTTTCAGTGTTACACAATCCTTCAGAAATAATTCTAATATGCTGATTTGCTGTTCAAGAAATATTTATCATCATCATCAATATTTAAATTAGTTGACCACATTATTTATTCAGTAATGCCTTTTTATTTCATTTTGAGGAACACTGAATCTGTTTTTTTTTTTTTTTTTTTTTTTTGGTAAGTGACATCTTTCTCCCGATTTTTTTCAACATGGGGACAGAAGCTTTTAATCAATAAATTTGGAAAAAGTAACTGCCGTTACTTATTTGAAAACTCTTGTCAATTAAAAAGTAATGCATTACTTTACTAGTTACTTTAAGTACTCTTATTACATAACTCGCGTTACTTGTAATGCGTTACCCCCAACACTGAAAATAACATTAAAAATGTTCATAAGAATCATTCATTTGACAAATCAGACTATACTGGTTGAGCTATATCTTTTTAATTTTCCTAAAAGAACTGAGTGATATCTTCATGAATCAAACACTGGTCATGGACTTGTTTATGGATCAGACTACAGAGTTAACATTATATAATTTATTTTTATTTTTTTTTTTTGCATGCAGCCCTTAAGGAAAACACATTTCTAGACATTATTTTGTCTTTTTTTGCATCACATTCAAAATATTGGCACAAATTGTTTGGAAAATACCACCCTTTTAACCACCTTTCAAAAAAAGAAATAAAGCTCACCGTGGAGACTTTGCCCACCACCTCAGGCATGAGCGCCAGGCCGCGGGTGAATGTGCGGACTGCGATGAAGGACCGGGTCAACTGCAGACGGAGCTTGCGCGGTACATCGCCGAAGGGTTTGAGCTGCTCCATGTGCCTGCTGACGCACTCCATGTACGTGTCGCTGAACTCATACTGCACGTTGACCAGTCGGAACATGCGCTCCAGCAGCTCCGTCCAGAACTCCGCCAGCATGTCGTCCAGGTTGACGGCACTGCTCCCGTGGGTGTAGTAGCGGCGTAGCTCGCTGAAGAAATGCTCAAAGAGCTCTGCGTTCTTGACATACATCAAGCCGTAGGTCCGCACAAACATGTCGTTGAGAGATTTCTCGGCATTAGCCAAAAGCTCTCGGAAGAACTCTGAAAAGCAAGAGAATAAAGAGAGTTGGTTAGTTTTAAATATCAAAGGTGACGAAGGTTTTCTAGTGCATTCCTTTTGTGACACCTGCTGGAGTGAATGTTCTGATAAGATGTGTTGAGTGTGCACTTATAGTGCACTTCAAATTTTAAATGTATATATACAGTGGTGTTAAAATTATTAGCACACTAGTATTTTACTGCTACTCTCAAATAAAATGTGACACTGGATGACAACACAAGTCATAAGGGTCAATATTTCTGACATTGAGATTTATACATCATCTGAAAGCTGTTGTATAGTTTGTAAGGATAGGACAATATTTGGCCGAGATACAACTATTGTAAATGTAGGTATTGAGAAAGTCGCCCAAATGAAGTTTTTAGCAATGCATGTTACTAATCAAAAATTATGTTTTGATATATTTACAGTGAGAAATTTACAAAATATCTTCTTGGAACATGATCTTTACTTAATATCCTAATGATTTTTGGCATAAAATAATCATTTTGACCCACACAATGCATTTTCGGCTATTGCTACAAATATACCTGTGCTACTTAAAACTGGTTAATGATCATTGCTATGAGATGCTCTCAAAATACAATAATAATGGATGTTTAATCTGTCAGTTTATCACAAGTTAATGTCTTCAAATAACATTTACAGTGCTTTTGTGGTGCTTTTTGCCCTTTTTGAAACATGACAGATGTGACCACAATAACCTGTCAGAAAAAAAAAAATCTCTATGAGGATTCATTAAAAATTCAATATGGAATAGTGTGGCAGGGAGTAGATGATAACTTTCATTTGAGAGAACTACTTTAACACCTATTAATTGAACATTAAGAAATGTCTGCAAATGGTATTTTTGGCGAGCCCGCATCTTTAAAGTATTCTCGCATAAGAATAAGACACAAGATAAGAAATGAGATCTCTACATCTTATCTTTAAAAGAATGTGCACTTACTGGCCATGAACACAAACATAACAGATATAAATGTGAGCACATGCGTAACATGGAATGGGGTGTGCACACAGACAGACTTCACTTCAGAAAAAGCACACAGACTGTCAACTTCAACACGTATAAAATGAATAGCTATTAACTTTGGAACGTCAGCTGGCAGTACGTCCACGACTTTGTCATTACAATGACACTCGGGAGACAGCGATTTACTGCTCCGCAGAGCCCTAACTCTCTCTCACTGACTGGAAAACCTACCAGAACTGCCAGGGAGGCCCAAAAAGCACACGGTTATTATCTAAACAGATTAATGCGTATTCCATTTGACCCAACGCAAGGTTTTCACTCGGAAAATAACTTTTGTGTCTAAGGAGAAAGAGCTGAGAGTGCAGAAAGGATGAAGGTAGGCAACGTCTCGGCCGTCGAGCCGGCTGAGGCTGACCGCTATCAATGGCATTTTCCTGTTGTCACATTCCATTCGCTTTTCTTTCTCTCCGCACCGCTCCCGCTCCCGTCCTTCAGAAGGCTTTTCAATAGGATTACTGAATAATGCCGACCCCCCTGCCCGAAAACAGACCTGTACCCCCCTGAAACCCCTCGCACTCACTGACTCTCCTGCTTTCAGTTCATCAGTGGCTTCAGAAGGCTCTCTTCATTGGAGACGGGGGAACAATGCCCTACTTCATCCTGTGGAATGTCAGGCCCCCTTCCCTCCCAGCCTCCCCAAATAATCCAGCCCCTCTCTCCCATGAAACCCTCTCTCTCTCCCTCTCTCCTGGGCCGGCAAACCCTACTTTCTTAATCTGAACAAAATGAGAATTCCAAAGAAATGCTTCACCTCTCTTCCCGCGCTCACACACGCTCAGCGTGCCATTTGTTTTTTCGCCTTTGTATCACCTTTCTCCTCTCGCAGCACAGATGCCCTGCGCATAATGAGTGAGACTTTGAAGTGTTAAAGGAGTAGTTCACTTCCAGAACAAAAATTTACAGATAATTTACTCACCCCCTTGTCATGTCTTTCTTTCTCCAGTCTTAAAGAATATTTGAGGAAAAAATTTCAGGAAAGTTCTCCATATAGTGGACTTCTATGGTGCCCGCGAGTTTGAATATCCAAAATGCAGTTTAAATCTCTCTAAACGATCCCAGCCTAGGAAGAAGGGTCTTATCTAGTGAAACAATCAGTCCTTTTCTAAAGAAATGGACCATTTATATACTTTTTAACCTCAAACACTCGTCTTGTATAGCTCTGCGTGAACTCTGTGTATTCCGGTTCATGACAGTTAGGGTATGTCAAAAAACTTCCATCTCATTTTTCTTCTCCAACATCAAAATTTTTTGTTTTACCTTTTTCTGTGAAGGGCGTTTGACCCTCCTTGTGCATTCAATTTTTAAAGACTGGGTCAGTATTGACCTGGAATGAGGTTCACACAGAGCTGGACAAGAAGAGCATTTGAGGTTAAGTAGTATATAAATTAAATTTTTTTAGAAAATAACTAATGGTTTCGCTAGAGAAGACCCTTCTTCGTGGCTGAGATTGTTTAGAGCACTTTGAAGCTGCATTTAAACTGCATTTTGGAAGTTCAAACTTGGAGGCACCATAGAAGTCCACTATATGGAGAAAAATCATGTTTGCCTCAAAAAACTATTTCTTTACAACTGAAGAAAGAAAGACATGCGCATTCTGGATGACAAGGGGGTGAGTAAATTATCTGTAAATTTTTGTTTTGGAAGTGTACATCTTTAATAGGCCATGTCTTTCACTACCCATATGCTTTGGTCGACGCAAACAAGACACCTCGGGTTTATAAACAAACAAAGCGCGCTGTGCTGCTGTCAATACCACCTCAAGCAAACACGCAGTCAGCTGAATGACAAGAGGTGTGTGCGCTCGTGTGAGAGAGAGAGACGGACAGGGGAATGCGAGTGTATTTGAGGGCTTTTCTAAATGCCCCCATCCTGCTGTGTAACCACGGATACCGGAAACATCGCAGCCCTCGCATTTAGCTCCCCTCCCACGAGTGGCCCTCGGCCCCTGGCCCCACACAGGGAGAGAGATAGAAGGCACCCAGCTCCATGCTCCATTGACAAAGATTAAACCTTAAGGGCCACCGCACCCGCCTTCCTCCAGAGCCCGAGGAATGCCAGAGCTGTCACAAGTTTCAAGTCGGGGAGGGGAGGAGGAAAGAGCGAGGAGAGAGGAAGAGGTGAGGATGAGGAGGAGAAGATTTTCCAGCTTTGCAAGTCAGTGCGCCATTACCAAAGAAAACATGAATTTACATGAGCCACTTGTCAGAAAACCACTTCAAGGACGTGCGTGCTAAATCACAGTCGAGTGGAATGAATTTCTGTAGTTCTTGGAAGATTCTTGCGTGTATGCATCAAGGCACGACTACAGAAAATAATTATACCCCAGATAAATGCAAAAAACTCAGACATTTGCTAAACTGCTTATGTGTCAATGCCATGATGGCATTTTTTTGGTCCAAATCTACTAATTTACTTAAAAATACATTAAAACGCAATGCATGCATGCAATGATTACCAGGGGGAAAAAAAAACTGAAACACATTTGTTAAAATATAATGTTTTCAAAAACACTTCTGCAAGCTAAATTAAAGGAATAGTTCGCCCAAAAATGAAAATTATGTTGTTAATTACTCACCCTCATGTCGTTCCAAACCTCAAAGAATTTTGTTCATATTTCAAATACAAATTAAGATATTCTGACGAAATCTGAGAGCAACTGTACACATTCAAGGCCTATGAAAGCTAATAGAAACATTAAAATACTCCATGTGACATCAGGGCTTCAACTTTGATTTTATGGAGCTATGAAAATACTTTGTGTGCAGGGAAAACAAAAAAATTACTTTATTCAACAGTTTTTCTCTTCTGTATCAGTCTTTGATGCATGTTCACAAAAATGGCACAAAGAAATGCTTGCATAAAGTTATTTTTGTTTTCTTTGCGCACAAAAAAAAATAAAAAATAAAATAAAAAACAATTTTTGTTTTAACACGTAAGCACGTTTGTTTTAAAATAGATTTTTACAAGCTCTTCCCGTTTCTTTATCGTGGACGCCACGCCACGTCTCTGACCCTTTAACAGTTGTGCATAAAGCCAAGTCAATCACTCAACATCCACCATCCCCCACACCCCTTCCTTTCCACATCCTTCCCAACATAACTGCTGAGACTTTGGGACCCGGTGTTGTAAGCGTTACAGTCGGAGGGGCGTTACTCAGGCATCCTACTTCGTCATTAAAAGACACTTTATGATACACGGGAGTCTGCCAACAAGCGGCCCGCGGACCTCCCTTCTGATTTTTCCATTAAAACGACCCACGTCAGTTTAGAAAAGTGTGTGAAAGGTTATCCGGGAGGGTGCTCTCTGGGAAAACTACAGATTCGTACTACAATATCTATGAGGAGGAATGGAAAGGGCTGCTTGGACTCAACAAACAAGGTCCCAAATACTCTGAGCGCTTGAACATGTTCCTCAAACATCCAGAGGAGGGGAAAATTCCTTATTTGCCATCCCGCCCTCCACACTGGCTTATTCCTCTACTCATCCAGCCTTTGATAACTCTTCTTTATCCCAGGCGGTAATTGTTCCCTATTTGTGCCAATTAGCTGCTCAGCTTCTTTCTTTCCTTGTGGGATTTCAAACCCCCCTGCGGAGGCGTCGAGGATGAGAATTTGGTAGGGGGTTAATCCTAATTCTTACAGTCCTCCAGACAGGGTCACCTAGACTCAGACCGGATGCATGGGGAGGAACAAACACACCATGCTCTAGAGGAAAACTATTTCTGGTAGGGGACTTAATTGCCCGTGACTCCAACCTCGGGGCTTTGAAAGCAGAGGCTGCTTCCCAACTCACTTAAGAGTGTGTGCGCTTAAATTCATTTCATCTTAATGACATCTAGGCTCCGTGTTGATAGCGAACATGTTCGACTGCATTTCCTGCCGAACAAGTTGTGTGTAACCACTTAGTCTTCAACTACTATAAATACATTCACCTCTGCCTGTCAAACACACAAGAAAACGCAAAATTTTTCTTCAACAAAAACCTTCTCGAGCATCTCATTTACACCTTGTAGTTTGTTTAATGTCAAGAAAAATCATGTCCACTAAAACTCAATGAAATTACTGATTTTTTAATCAGGGAAAAAAAAAACCACCACCTACATATACCATTTTTAAGAGGAAAAAAAAATCCAGAAAACATAATCATGTCCCATAAAACAAAATAAAATGACAATTGTCAGAACTGAAGAAAAAAAAAAAATGTAAAGAGAAAAAGTAGGTACGAAAAAGTCATGTCCCCTAAAATGCAATAAAATTACAGAATCTTTATTGGGGGGAAAAAAAAAGTAAAAGGCAAAAAAACAAAAAACCTAACCATCTACAAATAAAATTTAAGATAAAGTAAAAAAAAAAAAAAAAAAAAAAAAAAATGTCCCTTAAAATGTAATAAAATGACAGTTATTGGGGGAAAAATTGAAAAACTAAAAAAAGTTTTCCTTTTAATAAAATTGCTTAATGACAATTATTTGATTATTAATAATAATTATTAGTTTATTAATTTAATTAATTAATATTAAATTATTAATAACCATAATTAAATTTACTTAAATTAACCATTAATATTAAACATTAAGAAAAATTAAAACATTGCATTTTTATATTTATTTATTTTCTGTCGTCTTTTTCTTGTTAATAAAGTTTCTTAATAATAATAATAATAATAATAATAATAGGCAATGATTTTTTTTATTTTAATAAAACAACTGTTTTTGGGGGGAAAATATTATGTAAAAAAAAAAAAATAAAATTACACACCTACATGTACCTTTTTTTAAGAGAGAAAAAAAAGTCAAGATAAAGTCAAAGTCAAAAGTAATCATGTCTCCTAAATGTAATAAAATTGGGGGGAAAAACTGAAAAAGTAAAAAAAAATAAAAAAAATAAACATACTATGTGTAACATTTTTAAAGAGAAAAAAAGTGTCAAAAAATCATGTTAAAATTACTGAAATTTTATTGGAAAAAAAATGGAAAAGAAGCTACTTAAAAAATAAAATTTTACTTGCGTCTTCAACTACTATAAATACTTTCACCTCTTCCTGTCCAGCACAGAGTAAAACGCGAAATGAGTTTCTTTTTCACCAAGAACCCTCTCAAGCATCTCATTTACACCTTGGACATTCCCGAAGCGCAGAAAATACGTACGTTTGAGTGAAAGAGTGCATTGAGGGTGTCTTTGTTTGCAAGCATAAAAGCTACTGGTATTTTAAGGCCGTTTAGCTCATTAAGTCACATGCCAGGGTCTAGTGCACATTTCGCGCAGACTGGCGATTCAGAGCGTATTCCCACGGTAAGAGTTCAAAAGACCTGAGAACCTGGAGATGGAGGAGAAATGAAAGGCATAACAGACTTATGGCAGAGAGAAAAGGGGGAGAGCGGGGACAAAAGGCAGCGGAGAGAAAGAGCAGAGGAGGAGGAATAGGAGGAGGAGAACGGGATCTGGCCACCGCCGCATTCCGACACGTCACATTCCTGCTCACATCTGGCTGCAATACACGCCATCCCTGTTAGCATTCACTCCCTGAAGTCTCACTTTCTTTTTACATTCACACAAACAGGCAATCTGGAGAGCCGACCAGGTCACCTCGCACTTCCATCAATGTTCCCTGCAAGGCATCACTCTCTGATTTGGTTCCCACTTCCTCCACAACAGGGATGTGAAAAGACGTTACTTCAGGGCCAAAAGTGTAAAAACCTACTAATAAACCAATTTAATATGCCTAATAGTCCTGTCTATTATTATTATCATCAAACATTGACAGGAAAGAGAAAAATGCATTACACCACATAAAACAAATTTGCTATTGAAGACACTCATAAAGTAAAAATGCAGTGTATTTTTTCTTGTCAATAATGTTTAATAATAATAATAATAATAATAATAATAATAATAATAATAATAATAATAATAATAATAATAATAATAATAATAATAAATAAATACATACTACTAATAATACTAATAATAACCTTAAACACCATATAACACTGCATTTATTTATTTATTATTATTATTATTATTATTATTATTTAAAAAAAGTTTGTTTTGGTTAATTTATAGCAATGATTTTTTTATTATTAATATAATTAATATTCAATAAACAAACACTGCATTACTATAGTTTTGCAAATATAAGCAGAAATGCTATTCTTTTTCTTTTTAAAAATGTTCTTAAAATGTTAATATTATTAATTACTAGTGATATAACAACAATTACTATTACTATTATTATTATTATTATTATTATTATTATTATTATTATTATTATTATTATTATTATTATTATTTAATATCATTAATATTAAACACCGTAAGAAAAAGACGATTGCATTTTTATATTTGTTTTTTTAACTCCTTTTTAGTCTTCTTTTTCTTGTTAATAAAGTTGACTGATTATTTTAGTTTTAATATAAATATTAAGACACTAACAAGACAAATGCAAAAACACTGCATTACTATAATGTAATGTAATGCAAGTAGAAATGCCAATTCTTTTAAAAAAATGTTTAATAATAATAATAATAATAATAATAATAATAATAATAATAATAATACTTATTAATATTATTTTAACAATTTCATTAATATTAAACACCATTCAGAAGAATAAAAAACACAGCATATTTATTTTCTGGCTAATAAAGTTGCTTAATAATAATGATTGATGACAAAAACAATGATTATTTTATTATTAATATAATTAATATTAAACAAGACATTAATAAGACATTTTAAAAAAAACACTGCATTACCATAGTTTTGCAAATATAAGTAAAAATGCAATTGTTAATTAATTACTATTGATATAACAATTATTTTAATAATATCAATAATATTTTACATTATTACTAAAAAAACATTGCATTTTTATATTTATTTTTGTTTATATTACATTTGTTTGTTTTTTTCTTACTAATAAAATTGCTTAATTATTGACAAAACCAATTATTTTTTTATTAATATTAATATTAAAGTGTTTTTAATATCAACATTATTAATTACTATTGATATATCAGGAACAACAACAGTTATTTTATTAATAATAATAATAATAATAATAAAAAAAAAAAAAAAATTATATATATATATATATATATATATATATATATATATATATATATATATATATATATATATATATATATATATATATATATATATATATATATAAACATCCTTTTAAAAATTACAATTAAAAAGTGTTTTAATATCAATGTTATATCAATATTATTAACAATTACGATTTAACAACAACTATGATTATTTTAATAATCATAATCAAAACAAATGCATTACCACATCTAAGTAAAAATGCTATTAATATCAATAATATTATTAATAATTGCTTTTGAGAAAACAACTATTATTATTAATTGTGCATCTTCAATAAGAAAAAAAAACTTTCTTTATTTAATATATAAAATAAGTACGTTTAACAGCATATTAATTTTTGCTGTGATTGATAGAGAATGGCAGAATTCATTGACATCTGTGAAAAGTTTACTGGCATTGCTATTGCCTATTGAAATATGAGTATTTTGACAACACTAGTCCGCACAAATACTCACATTATCTTCAGATGTTGTTACACATCATTTAAGAGTACGCTTCAAACAACCCTGAAGATCATAACACACCCCAGCTCTCGCAGAACCTGCCAGAAAACCAACTGTGTCGAGTCCATTTAAAACCGCTCGCCTGCTCTGCCAGAGCATCAGAGCTTTGGTAAAGCTGGATGGCCACATGTGAGTTAACATGGGTCTCATTTAGAAATAGCTGTGGCTCAGAGCGGATGGGTGACGAATCATGTGCGAGCGGAGGGAGATGTGCCATCAACACTTCATTTATCCTTCCTTGTCCGTCCAGTCATTGACTATCAATCCCAACACCATCCCACCATTTCATCTCAAAGTTACAGTCCTGGCTCGATACTAACTCCATAAGGAAAAACATCCCCTTGGGTAGCAGAAAATGCACCCTTGATGAACTCAAGCTGCATGTGACCAGGCCTTTAGTTTGTCTCACTTTTCCTCATTTGACACACTTTTTATGACATTAGAGCATGAAGAGAAGGGAGAACATAAAACATGCATTATAAACCAGGCGCGAGAGAGAGTCTGTGGGGTTTTCCCCTCTTCAATGAGTCAGCAATGTCGATGCATGTTCCCATGCACCCCTCTGCCCCGCATTGGGGAAACCTGATCCCTCTCTCTCAGCCTGATATTCACTGCCACATGCATTGCAGGGAGGAAGCCAGGCCTCTGCATGCGTGTGTGTGGTCTGTCTGCAAGCCTGAGTGTTTGTGTGTGTGTGTGTGTGTGTGTGTGTGTGTGTGTGTGTGGCAGATGACTGTGGGATGTTGAGGGACAGGTGGAGAGATGGATGTATAGACTGTGTGTCTGGCAGCCGGGGGTGTCTGTCAAACTAACTGTAGCTAACTGGCAGCATGAGCGGATCAACAACTGATTAACGGACAATATCGCCACTCATTTCAATGCAAATGACAAGCAAAACAGTCAGATTGTGTGGATTTGCATGTGTGAATGCGTGTATGAGCTTACTTACGGTCAAAGTGACGGTGTCTCTGGGTGAATGTCCCCTGCAGGTTGGAGCTAAGCTGGTGAACGGGGGCTTTCAGGTCTGTGCGGCTCTGCTGACTCAGTTTCTCCTCCATCTCCAGAGTGCAGCAGGAGAAACCTTGAGGACACACCTTTAGATGATTTCCTGAAAGAGACAGAAGTGTAAGTGAAACTGTAAACAAATATAACAACATATTGTTTAAGAAAATATTGATTATTGTATATTATTATTATTATTATTATTAAATTATTTAATTTCATTTTACTTTGTTTTATTTTATTTCTATATTTTATTAGATATTTTAATTTAATTTTACATAACTTTATTATACATTTTATTTTATATATTTTATTACTTATTTTCCTTTTTTTTCTTATTTTTTATATTTTTATTTTATGTTGTTATTTTTATATTTTATTCTATATTTTGACTTCATTATATTTTTACTGTATCATTTTATATTACTTGATTTTATACATTACATATTTAATCCTATATTTTATACATCAAATTATTTTTATTTTATGTATTGTATTTTATTGCTGCATATATGCAAACCAACTTTTCACTGCTATGCTATGAAATTTGTAAATAAAAAGGCATTCAAATTATTATTTACTGTATATAATATTATTACATTACATTTTTAGTTTAATTTAATTTTATGTTTTTTATTATATTATACTTTTTATATTTTTGTTTTGTTTTATTTTATATTATTTTGTTTTTTATTTTATTTTTATATTTTAACTTAATTTTTATTTTATATCTAATTTTATATTGAATTTAATTTATTTTTTATTTTATTTTACTTTATTTTTCATTTATTTTTATTTTACATTTTTACATATTATATTTTATATTTTGTTTATTTTATAGATTATGTGATGTAATTTTATAACAGCATAGATGCAAACCAACTTTTCACTGCTATTCTATGTAATTTATAAATGAAAAAAAGCATTTTCAGTAGTGGTAAACTTTTGGATCCCACTTTATAATGTAATATAACGCTTTGACAACATAAAGCTGTTTTACAATGCCAATAAAGCTCTTGAATCTTAAATGTTAAAGAGCAAGTCCTTTTAGCTGCTCATTCTTCATCGAATGAATTGCGTCTAGACGTTTGGCAACCTAAAAGCTGAAAACCTAACGTCAAACTCATTTCCAATACAAAGAACACAAGCGAACACAATGTGCATACAGTATAAAGTGAGCTGACAAGCCACAGGCATTTAAGATAAAAAGCAAAAACTGAATATTCAAGACCATGCGGACACATGTTTCAGTAGTTCTAAGGGAACCTCTGTGATTCATCCCATCAGAAAACAAGCTTGCGCTGCGGTCGTCGAGTGAACGGCACAGATGGACAGCGAGCGGCTGGATTAAACAAGGCGTCGCATTAACATGGGGAGTGTGAGCAGGGCGGACTGCGAAGTCGCAGCTGCAATAATGTTTTGTTTTTCTTTCTTTTTTTTAATGCGGTTGTTGGAATTCAAGAGAACACAAGGGTCCTTTCAGTGGACTGGACTCCGACCGGCGGTTTGGCTACCCATGCTGCTGTTCAGCGAGACCGGCCACTCAGGAGAGCGCATTGCACACCGATGAGAGATCCTCGCTCTCAGGCCATTTCTCAATGTGCATATACATTTGGCTCCTTGCATTTCATATTTATTAATTGAAATTTAGATGTTTTTTGAAGGGCACTGTGCTCCTGAGAGTCAATCATATCAGCATGGCTCATGAATATTAAACAGGTGACATCATGCTCATCCAATGGTTGTCAGTGATTTATTGAAAAACAGATTAGAACCATTCTAATAGATAAAAGCCCTGAACTAAAAAGTTTTTAAAGAGTTAGTTCACCCAAAAATAAACTTTGGCATTAACCACCTACCTTCATGTTGTTCCAAACTATCGTTTATCTTTAAAACACAAATTTTTGATGAAATCTGAGAGCTTTCTGGCCCTGCATAGACATCAAGTTTATGGCTCAGAAAGGTAGTAAGGACATTGTTAAAATAGAAGAAATTGTTGAAGTCATTATTTTTGTTTTCTTTGCGCACAAAAAGTATTCTCATAGCTTCATAAACTTAAGGTTGAACCACTGATGTCCAGTGGTGGCATGTTACTTTAAAAACGTAATTAGTTATTGTTACTAGATACTTCTCACAAACAGTAACTGTTGGTAACAGAGTTACATCATTATAAAAGTAATTACCACGGAAAGTAACTACTGTGTAACTTCTTAAAAAAAAAAATTCAAATGTGTCAAATAACATGGATGCCCCAATATTAAATGTGTTAAATGAATAAAACATTGTACATTCAACCTGCGGACATGAAATACATCCCTGCAATACTGTTAACCCTCTGGGGTCGAAGACCGCAACGGTGAAGTCTCATTTTTTCTCGATGACCGTGAAAAGAACTACAAATACGGTCACTTTTGATTGTATAGAAAATACAAAAAATACAAAACAATGTGCTTTTGTAAAATAAAAAAAAAAAAAACAGGGTGCGCTCCCTGCCGTTTCAGTCTCTGTTACCTCTCTTCACAGACAAGTAAATAAAACAACCTGAATCTCAGCGAATACCTGCCTTACAGACATGAGAAATATAAACAAATATTCTGTGCTAAAGTAATCCCTATAATACCAACGCAAGCTCCAGTTTTTCCCGCTTAAACTTCTTATCTCTAATGTAATCATGCCCACGAGTGGCTCTGCTTTTCAAAAGCTAAACATCAAAATGAGATGCACGGACATGTCGGTAAACGCCCACATCAGTCTGTAAATAAACGTGAACATTTCTCGAAGAAGACCCACTAAGAGGAATAAGCCAGAATTTACTTCAGAAGAAGAGCACAAAGCAATGCACAGCTTTGCGGGTCCTTTGAGAGAGTGCCTACTCACTTAAGTGAGCTCAATTATAGTAACACCGCATTTTATTGTCAGTAACGGTGTTGTAACAGGAAACAGTAATTTGTTTGATTACTTGTGTTACTAAAAAAAAACCCCAATGCCATTAGTGACGCTGTTTATGTATAACAGCAAATCAACCATTTCTGAAAGGAAAACTTGGGTTTGGCAAACTTGGGTTCACTCATGCACGCTACGGGCGCAGTGCATTCTGTCATGTGCATTACGATATCTGTGACACAACTCGAATCGGAGCATCTGCTGAACACATCGGCGTGGGTGAAAAGCGAGGAGCTGTTGAGAGCTTACAAATAATCACCATGTCA
This sequence comes from Cirrhinus molitorella, assembly GCA_033026305.1. Taxonomy (NCBI): domain Eukaryota; kingdom Metazoa; phylum Chordata; class Actinopteri; order Cypriniformes; family Cyprinidae; genus Cirrhinus; species Cirrhinus molitorella. The sequence goes on along the minus strand of CM065129.1, from coordinate 29,175,103 downwards.
CAAAATATCCAAGAGGAATTGTCACTGACCACTGCCAGGGCTTGTTTTACACAGCCCTGTGTTAATGTGAAGGATGGGACATCTTGTGTATAGCTAATGGTCTGCTTTTTTGAGCGTCAAATGCCTTAATTCTGCAATAAAGCAGCTTTGAAAAAAAATATATATATAAACATACATATAAATATAAACAAAAGTTACGGCCCTATACAAAAGGAGTCTGAAGAAACTAGACTATAACTGAGAAAGAGCAGCACCTTCACCCTGCCGCGGCCCCAGACCAGCTGTACCCCTCAAACTCCACTGGGACCCCGTCCAAATCACTCACTCACTTTCACACACTTGGCATCAGGTACATACAAGACCTGTACATCATATCTCAGCCCAACAGACAGCTCTTTGTATACGGGCATTTGGAAAGAGAGAGAACCTAACCTGAAAAAGCAAAGCAAACATTCTAGTAAAAACACAGAAAATGGAACCAAAATTGAAAGGTCTTGCAAATTACTGAACGGGGAAAAACAATTCACAACCTTTGACCATTTCAATACAGACCATTAACTAAACAAAACAAATCAACGCAGGGGAAAACGTGATTTTAGTAACGATTTTTAAGCTATGCATAAAAATACAGATGATTTCTGGGCCACTAGCAGGCAAAAGTTGACACGTCAGCCTGCTAAACCAAACAGTCACCATATTTCACGTCTTACTCAATAGGTTTGTAATCAATACGTCCACCTTTTAAGAATCCAAGTCAATACGCCTGCATGCACAAGCTAGTCTTGGCAGACGCATGCAAAAGGGAGGCTTCTGTGATTTCATGTTGCTTTAACGCAAGGCCAAACTTTCTGACAGAAATAAGATCCATTTGCATGTGATTCTTTGGAGTAAACCACCTGACTATAAATCTGAAAGACAGATTTGTTATTGCTGTCTCCAATAAGTCACTTCCTGTTGCTGTTCTGCAGGCCCAAGAACATTCTGTTTTGCTGACGGATGAGGGGATGGAAATTGCCCTGTGGACAAAACCCAGATTAGTCCTGACGCCCCCCTTCATTCCCCTCTCTTCTTCTTTCCCGGCCCCAGACAGACTTCAGCGCCCATAACCCCACACCGCTAGCCAGCAGGCTTAACCACAGAGGTCGAAGGTTAACAGCCACTCCTCTGAGACAGGCCATGCACTGTGACCCTGCTTGGGACTGACCAGCAGACCCACCACCCACACATATTACACACACTCAATCACAGGCTGGGACCCTCCGTGTCAGAAGTCATAAATTCTCCTGGGGATTATTTCAGGCCGGCCGTCGCTATAAATTGCTCTGGCCACCACATCAACATGCTGTTGCCAAACGAAACAAAGTAATGGGCTTCCCTGTTGTCTGCCTAATAAGACACATGCTGCAACTTCCACATCCCTGCATGAGTGTCATCAACACCATCGCTTCTGCATGCAACCATCATTTCAGGTGGAAATGAGCCTTGGGGAGGCATCATCCGGCTTCTAATGTGAAAAATAAAATCCTGTTTCTTAGCCATTTCACAGCTACCGTTTTTCCTCAACAGAAGAGATTCAGAGATTTATTCTTCAATGCAGATGTAAGCCTATTAGCCGCTATAGGGAAATAACGAGAAGAACAACAATGTGCAGTAAACTTTAAAACTGTTTGCACTACAAACCAGTGTGTCATAATTCAGATAATACATTAAAATACTATGGTAAGATGCATCAATTTGCAATATCAAGCTAAAAATAATAGTCAAGTTAAAAATAGCTGGACGCAGATGAGACCGGAAGCCAGACCCATAAAAATGGCTTCTGTGGGAGAAAAAAAAAGAGAGAGAGAGAAACCAAACGCGCAACACTTTGTAATGACATTGTTGAATTTCGTCATTTAAAAAAATGTAACTGACAGCAATGATGTCTTTTAATATTTGCATAATTAACTGTGATTGGTCTTCTTTCATGTATTTATTTGCATACTGAATTGTATTGGACAAACAACCTTAAGAAGAGGGCATATTTAATTTCCATAAATTAAAACAAGGCTGAGGGATAGAAGTACACTTCAAAGGGCTGTAATATTTAGCTGATGCAACAATGGAAAATCCTGGTGGAAAAAAAATAAAAAAAAAAAAACTCTGGAAAATGTGTTGTGAAAAATTGTGTGTGACACAGGATCCAAAGACAGCTAACAGAATGGATGTTCAGCCCCCGTAGTTTGGTTTAAGACCAAAAAAAAAGTGCTATTTTAAAATTATTTGCACTACTAATATATTTGTTTTGATTGTAATTTTAGTTTTAGTTATTTTAGTTATGTGCTTTTGTCATTTTTGTTATTTGTGACCCTGCACCACAAAACCAGTCTTAAGTAGCACGGGTCTCTTTGTAGCAATAGCCAAAAATACATTGTATGGGTAAAAATTATCGTTTTTTTTTATGCCAAAAATTATTAGGATATTAAGTAAAGATCATGTTCCATGAAGATATTTTATAAATTTCCTACTGTAAATATATCCAAACGCAATATGCATTGATAAGAACTTCATTTGGACAACTTTAAAGGTGATTTTCTCAATACTGAAATTTATTTGCACCCTCAGATTCAGATTTTCAAATAGTTGTATCTCGGCCAAATATTGTCCTATCCTTATTTACTCAGTTTTCAGATGATGTATAAATCACAATTTTCGAAAAATTGACACTTATGACTGGTTTTGTGGTCCAGGGTCACATTATATTTGTTGTTATTTATGTTTTTACTTTTATCCATTTTAGTATTTAAACTTGAAAATTAGAAAATTAAAAGCTTTTCTAACTTCTAATGAAGCTGTTAATGTAATATTTATATTTTATTTCAATTACCAAAAATGATTTTAGTAGTTTCAGTTAACAATAACAGCACTGGCTTACACTCACTAAGGTCAAAATGTCAAGAAAAATAATTCAGCATGCACATAAAAGCAAGAAAAACAACCATTCACAAATAAGCATGCAAATAATGCAAAAGTGATCACTCTCCATTATACTTTATACTAAGATGAAAAATGTCAGTCAGTGAAAGATTTTTCAGACTTTAACTTTGAAAAAGTCAAAACTTGTTTGTTAAAGGGTTTAAGTTAATTCACCTGTAGAAAATAAAAAATACATTTATTTATTATAATATTAATTTTATTTAGTTTCAACTTTACACTGTAAAAAATGATTGTGATTTTAAAGGTTTACTGTAGCTGTAAAGATGCTACAGTAAAAACCTTTTAATTGGATAATGGTAAGTTCCTAGTCTTCAAAAATAAGTTAAATCCGTAAAACCTAAAATGTTGATGCTGAATTTTTGTACAGTAAAATTCTGGCAACCAGAGCTGCCAGTCATTTTTTTCACAGGTGCAAAAAAGACTTTTCCTCACAGTGACGGGAGACATTCAAAATGGAAGTGACAACATGATTCACACACTCCTGTGAGAGTTAACTACAAAACAACATGGCCGACGTCCCAACACCAGAGTCATCTTTACACAAGCACAAGCTTCGGTAACCACAGAAGGAGGGGGAACTACTATTTGACAAGAAGCTTTTTTTCCTCTGTTGTGGCCTGGAGTTCGAGACAGCCCGACCCAACTAAATCAGATGTGTTGTTTTGGCTAGATTTCATAAGAGATAACGACAACTTGCAGATGGTGATAAAACATCAAACCTTGAGGGGAAATGCTCCAAATGAGTATTGCTCGAAACCTTTGTGGAATGAGCATTTAATGAGCACACTCCCTCCTTTTGGCACAAGACGCTCATGCATTGCTATTAGCTTTGAAACGAGAGCGGTTTAATGGGATAAAAGGCAGAGCGAAATTGAGCGCAGGCACTGCAGACAGATAAGAGCTAGATATGTGATTTCCAAATCATAGCCTTTCTATGACATGGTTGTCTCCGCCAAAATGCGCCTTGCATGTTCAGACATGAACTCTCCTGCCTTCACACCATCTGCATGAAGACAGATCTCAGCACTCCTCTCTTTGTGTGGCCTCAGGCTATCTTTGGACTGTCCATCCTTCATTTACAGGCTCATGAATACAGGGTGGAGGAAGGAGAGCTTTCACAATGTCTCCTGACAATCGTCCTTCCCTGAATTCTGTTTAACAGCCTGAAAGGACATCATGCAACAGCTCTGAAGCATTTATAAAAGCATGCAAAACATTAACAAAAAGTTACAGTGCTTCACAAAAACAATAAGAGCTAGATGCACTCTTACGAGTATCGTAATGCCTTATGCACTTTTATTTTACCATTACGTTTTCAAAAGTGAAAGTTCACTTCAGAAGTATGATGTAATGAAATGTTTAGTAATAGACAACCTTTCCTTGTGTCTCAATCTACTAATAAAACAGTTTAATAGTGTCTTTTATTTCAATTTCTAATGGTGGAATGAGCTGGGACGAATTTTACTGAAATGTGAAAAAGTTAAAATTGATGCCTATGGATAAATGGTAAAAAAAAAAAAAAAAAAAAAAAAAACAACTATCAAATATATTAATTTAAATTGTAAATGAAAACTAGTTAGCCATGTTTTCCAGCATTTTACTTACTGTTAAACATTTTGAGTTTGCTTGCATGAAATAGATGAACAAAGCACCAGAAAACTCAGTTTTATATTTCTAGAGGCACTCTTGGTAGTCACTAGTGCTGGGTGATATCGAGTTTCCACAATATATTTGCTGGCAATATAAAATTAAAGCAACATTATGAGTATCATGATGCCTTTTGTACTTTCATTTCACCATTAAGTTTTCAAAAGTGCATTTCACTGCAGATGTCTGATGTAATGAAATGCTGTTTAGTAATGGACAATCTTTCCTTGTGTCGCAGTTTGCAAATAAAATGGTTTGATAGTGCCTTTTATTTAAATTTCTAATGCTGGAATGAGCTGGGAAGTTTCATATTAAAACAAAGTAGTGAAAAGTGAAAAAAGTTAAAATAATTCATTTAAAAAAAAATAATTTAAATTGTAAATGAAACATATTTAGCCATGTTATCCAGGATTTTACTTACAATTAAAGATTACATTTACATGTATGAAACGGATGAAAGCAAATACTATACTTAATTATAGAGGCTGAACTAGACCTTTATTTAGCTATATCACCTAGACACTGAAGCATTTATGAAGCACACAAAACGTTCACTTACTTACGAGTTACGATGCTTTACAAAAACAACGAGTGCCAAAAAACACATTTTTATTATTATTTCTAGAGGCACTCTTGGTAATCACTAGCGCTGGGTGATATTGAGTTTCCACAATATTTTTGCTGGCAATATAAAATTAAAGCAACATTATGAGCATCATGATGCCTTATGCACTTTTATTTTACCATTAAGTTCTCAAAAGTGCAAGTTCACTTCAAATGTCTGATGTAATGAAATGCTGTTTAGTAATAGACAATCTTTCCTTGTGTTACAATCCACTAATAAAACAGTTTAATAGTGTCTTATTTCCATTTCTTATGGTGGAATGAGCTGGGAAGATTTCATAAAATTTTAGTGAAAAGTGAAAAAGTTAAAATTGATGCCTATGGATAAATAGTAAAAAAAAAAAGGATAGAATATATTTAAATTGTAAATTAAAACTATTTAGCCATGTTTTCCAGTATTTTATTTACAATTAAACATTCTGAGTTTACTTGCATGTAAAAACAGAACAAATACATACATTTAGAGACCAAACTAGACCTTTTTTTTAGCTATATCACCTGGACTTGGTCACCATTAGCACTGAATCTTTATTAAAATCGAGCCTAAAAGTCTAAATACTTCGGTTCACTCAACAAGGCCACAACTGGCGTCTTGTTCGTGAGGAAACAGCTGGCGCTCTCTATTAATAGAGTTGTAGAGAAGGTAAAGATACAACTCCTCAGGTTTTCATTGTGCGGTTCCCACCGCAATGGGAGCATATTCAAACGGGAAAACTGTAACAGGAACCCATTATTACAGAGCAACTGCTCATATGGCGGTAATAAAGAGGGGAATTACTTTCTCTTTCTCTCCAAATCCAATCCAGCATCTCTCAAACGCCGCCGTGACAAGTTTACAACACTATTGCCAGCACAATGATGCCTTTCAGAGGCTCGCAATAAATGTAGGACGGCTAAATGGAAATGACAGCAGAGCTGGCCGGTGCGTACGATCGCTAAACAAAATGGTGGATGATGTCAAGGGGGTCGTTTTATGGCACTTGGAGTGAAGCACTGAGAAAAACAGTCCTTGCTAAGGAGGCACTTAATGCTTACATGTAGGCCATATTGTCCTGTAACATTCATTAGATTTAATGAGACATGCTTTTATTCGCTCAGTGTCAGTCTAAATGACTACATCTTTCACTTCTTAAACAACACATTCTACACTTTTGCGTTTCAGTGTGCTTACGTTAAGGCTTCTTTCTTCAGGGCACCATAGAGTATAATTTTTAAAAACTATTTTTAAAAATGACACAGGTAGTTTCTGCTGTTGTATCTGCTATTAAAGCTGAGGTGTATGATTATTGTTGGATGTTAAAATAAAACACTCAAATATAGCTTAATGCTTCAACTAAAAACAAGCAATTTATAGGTTGATTCCTTGGAAAAGATTCCCTTAAACATGATCAAAACATTGCTATGTTTGTTGGCGTTTTAAGAACAGGCTCAGATGCCATGCATTTGGGGCAGGGCTGATTGAGAAATCTGTAAAAAGTACATTCCAATATGTAAATGACATATGATTAGTTAATCTGAATAAATTGGAGCAGGGGATCCTAAACATTTTTGCCAGTCAAACCATTAAAACGTAAAATATTTACTTGAAATACCCCCTGATATTTTAGGTTAATGTGTCAATAATTTGCATGTTCACAGTTTTCTGATGTCAATGATAATTCTTATTTTATTTTTAATATTGTCATTTATTACTATCAGTAGTCCCATTTTTTTTTCTCGGTTTCCCCCAAATTATTTTGTTTTTACATTATAATTTTTCTGAATTCGTTTTTTTCCCATTTTAACTTAATTTCTAGACTGTTTTAATTTATAAATTAATTTTTATTAAGAAAAAAAAAAGCACGTCTAATTAACTGAAATCATGAAACTTACGATATTTAACAGCAATTTATTAGCTTAACAAAAATGACATTTAACAGCCCTATGAATTGTTTTTTTTCCCTAAAATTCTTTTACCAAATTCTGTTTTCCCTTAATTTTTTGGGATTTCATTTTAATAGTTTCATTCAATTTTAATAATCAGAAGCATCTCTACTTATTTTTTTTTTATTGTTATTTTATATATTTATTTTTATTTTCAGAAATACAGTGTTGAGCATTTACATTTTTCTGCTAAATAAATTCTGGTAAATATTCCTTTAAAAATAATGCTTTAATAATAATTTTATTATTAGTATCACTACTATCATAACATTATGTAATCCATTTCGGTCACAGTTTCTTCAAGTTAAACCAAACTTTTTTGACGGGTAAAATTCTTTTTTGTTTGCTGCATAAAATTCACAGAAACTAGTCCATAACGTGTTTTGATTCAAGTCTACTGACCTACTTTTGATTTATTCATCAAAAATTTGGCATCCAAAATCCTGTGTCATTCCACGTTATAAAGTACATTTTTCGTTTTTATGACTGGATTCCACAATTCTGTCCCCGTTTTCCGCATCGTGGAAATCGTAGAGCCCTACCTCAGGGGTTTGCGAATCCACATTTGGGAAGCCTTCCATAAACAAACGGATAAATGTGAGCTGCCATATGTTAATAAACTAATAGTTCTGACATCATAACCATGCATGTTCAAAATGACCCACTTTTTCAACTTATTTTCCACAAATGAGCTTGATGAACCTTGGAATGTTTACAATTTGTATTCAAAAGAGCAAAGAAAATCCTATTTTCTCCAAACAGGCCAACGCACTAATGCATATTCTGCTGATGCTGTTAACGGCGCTAACAGACCTAATCACAGAGGTAATGTGAAGGGGGCGATTCAAAAACTCACAGACTGTGCTCAAGGACACATTTCTAACACTATGAAAACATTAGCAAAAAATCTCACTTCACAGGTCTGTTGACCCACAATTAGAGCGATGTTTTTCTAATCCAGCCCCCCTTTCCATTCCTGACATATCCTCCTCCTGCTCCACGGAGAGCACCTACTATTCCCCTGATCCTCTGAGGGCACATTCACAGGCTACACTGCTGGGCATTTTCCATAGTAGGTTGTTTACTCGCTCCATCTGGCTGATCCGTCCGCAGGGGTCACATATCATACCTCGTTTGGTATGAGCGCCGCTGATCCCATTTGCTATTTAATCTAAAGTTATGAGTGCTATCCTCTGAGTGACACTTCTCTCTGCACCCCATGGGGCAAGTGTCATATTAATGAGGAACTGAGTTAACAAGCAGGATATCCCACACCAAGCAGCCCAATTGACACTGGTGCAGGACAGGAAACCCTGTTACAATACGGTGCAGCCCAGCCAAGCGGGGACACGCGGGCTCATTCTGTCAAACTATGGCCCTTGTGTCCGGTAAAGGGCGAAATAAAGGAAGCAACACGCAGAGTAATTAGACAAAACAAAACCACTGCCAGACCACTGTTTGGACAAAATATTCAGTTTAAATCATGACCGGATAACAAGTTTAGACTAGAACGAGTTCTCCCTCACCTTTTAATTGATAATGGTTAATTAATGGTTTAATGGAGGAAATTGTGCAGTCAAGAACGTGACAAATGTTAAACAGTGTTTTATGGGTAGTTGATGCAAAACATGTCCATGAATTCTTTAGGTTACATTTTACATTAATGCATAACGGATAACGTATATTTTAAGTACTGATTATTTACTTTTTATGACCGTTTATGACTTTCTTCTTTTAGACGAATACAATCGGAGTTATTATATATTAATATATATATATATATATATATATATATATATATATATATATATATATATATATATATATATATATATATATATATATATATATATACATATATACATACATTTATATTATGTTATATTATGTTATATTATATTATATTATATTATAATATATATATATATATATATATATATATATATATATTAAAATATGTCCTGGCTCTTCCCAGTTTTGTAATGGCAGTCAATGGGTGTTGAGATTTTGAAGTCCAATAAAGTGCATCTAATCATCATAAAAAGTACTCCACGTGGATTCAGGGAATTAATAAAGCAAATCGATGCATTTGTGTAAGTAAAAGGTCTATATTTAAAACTTTATAAACCATAATCTCTAGCTTCTGGTAACTGTACATGGGTTTCTAAAGTTTTAAATATGAATATTTTTCTTACACAAAGGCATCATTCACTGCAGAAGGCCTTTATTAACCCCCTGAAGCCATGTGGAGTACTTTTTAAGATGGTTTTTGCACTTTATTGGACTTTAAAAGCACCCATTCTCTGCCATTATAAAGCTCAGATGGGACAGGACATTTTTTTAATATAACTCCAGTTGTATTCATCTGAAAGAATAATGTCATATACACCTAAGGGTAAGGAAATCATGGGGCGATTTTCATATTTGAGTGAACTATCCCTTTAAGCTCGCCTTCAGACGATCTGCCTTGGAGAGAACAGTCTCTCAGTATTAACTTAGAGACTGTTCTCTCCATGTTGTTTTTATTTATTTCAATTAGCATTCGAATAAAGAAAAATAGTTTGAGATGAAATGTGTTATGCTGCACTGAAGGACGTGCTAACATACCAAAACAGTATTTCATGTCAACTACCCTTGTTTCAGTAGAAACATCTTACAGAAAAAGTTACAGTCAACGCTACCTACATCTGGTTGCACTCTGAACTCGCATAAATCACATCCAAAAAAGATTTAGGCCCACAGAAATGTTTAAATCCACTTCTTGCTGAGCTCTTCACTCGAATCATATAAAACAAGCACTCAAAGTTCGCTTTGAAATGGTTCAGAGATTAGGAATTTCAGCTGAGGAGAATTAGAGCTGAAGACACATGGCAGTCTGCCACAAGGCCTAGAAATACATGTGTGTGAAATTATGCTTCCTTAGATTAATCAGGGATTAAAATCCTCTCACACACAGCTGTCAAAACAGCAAACCACCAACATTTGCTTTTCGGATGGCACGCAGGTTAATGAAGAGGAAACAAATGCGCAAAAAACAAAGCAAGAAGGTTGTTCTCATCAAAAGTCAAGGTCCCGATCGTATACTACCGAGCCGTGACGTTTGACTCTTAATAACAGGCTTATGAGTCTAGACGCTTGTGTGATCATTAACCAGGGTAAGAGCACAGCAGTTAAACCATCTCCTGGTCTTCTGTGGTGCACTTAGGCACAAAGCAACATCAAGACTACACAAAACACAAACCAGATGCCGGGCAGGGAGCCTTAATACCACGTAAATCCTCCGAAACTCAGAATCGGTGCATATGTTAGATTGATGTACACACTTGAGCGATCACCCACAAGCTCGCATCCTTTTGTACCAGTCAATCTCTGATTGCTAAACCAGAGCAGGGCCTCTGGCCAATTAAAACTCCCCACTGGTAAGCATTCCAAAAGGCTGCCATCCATGAACATTTACCCAGAAGTCCCCGGGGAGATTCCACAACATCGCTCCGGCCTCTCACTCCGTGTCTGTCTCCCCGCTCCCGCCCCAGCGTGCCGTCTCCGGCTTTGTCTCCGCTCACAAAAGCTCCCTGCCTACACCACTTCCCAGGTCACCTCATTGTGAATCATTTAACTCGGACCGGCTCTTTCACAGACGCATTAAAAGTCAGGACACTGCATGTTTAGAGTTTAACAGAGGAATCGACGGATCTCTGTTGTTCATTATTGATATAGTGCTTTCATGAATGCCGGCGTGTGAAGTTTCTCACTTAAACTTAATAGAAGTCAGTTAATGACTGAGAAGGGTCAGATCTCATGGGCAAAACTAAGCACAACATGGTGACAAAAAGATCTGCAGCACTGCTTTCTTTAATGATCAAACATGTTTTTCTTAATTAAATAAAAACAATTAAATTAAACATCGGTTTGACTGTACATTAAAATGCTTTGATGCCTGATTTCTGATATGGTGAGACCAATAGCCGATAATTCTTCATATTTTAAAGGCGATAACTGATATACTGGCAATATTACATATCAATCAATATTACAATATCAATCATATCAAGCCTTTACAGTTGTTTACATGAAGTTCTTTGGAATTAACTTTACTAATCAAAAATTAAGTTGTGATATATTTATGGTAGGAAACTTATAAATCAATCATTTTGACCCATACAAATGTATTTTTGGCTATTGCTACAAATATACCTGTGCTATTTAATGTACTTGTGATCCAGGGCCACATAATCTTACAAAAATAAATAAAATATTATATTTATTTTAAAACTATTTATTTATTTTTAATGCATAAATATCAAAATTATGAATTAAATAAAGTTAGCAAACATAATAAATATTTTATTTTATGATCTAATTAATTAAATAGATTAACCAACCAGAAATGTGAGGTCCCATGACAATTTAACCACAAATTACTGACACATATAAATCGACCAAATTCAATAACATTGGGGGGGGTGAGAACTATTTTGGTGCATCTTTGTTAAAAGACAGATGGCAAAATGGTTTAGATTTAAAACATTAGTCATATTGTTTACGCACAATAATGGAGTACAGATAAAATGTTCCATTACAGTAAATGTCTGAGTGAGTATATAGTTGATTCATCTACTTATGGAGCCGAGCATGGGCCGTGGTGAAGGAGTGGACACACCGGCTCCACGAAATGGAGCAAAGTTCAGTTGGAAGCAATTACCCCCACCCCAAACCAATACCTCCAGCCTGAGTTACAATAAAAGACAAATTACAATGAGCCTGTGCGTAAGCAGAGACACTGACAGCCTGGAATGCACTGTTTATTTACCCATGAGGAAAAAGGGGGCAAAAGGTACAGACCAGGAAGAGACGAGACGGAAGAGGGGGTTGAAAAAGTGGAGAAGGGGGGGAAAAAAAAAAAGCTGATGACACAGCTCACTCTGATGCTACAACGAAGGAATCCTCAAACCCTCTCCAAAAATGAACATCTGTGCACATGTTTGCATGAAGACACACACAGATGGATGACAGTGGAGAGGTTAGCAGGGGGTGGGAAGATCCAACGTGAGAAACTGCAGGCCTGGCTGAGCAGTGACAATACATACATCACCTAAAATAATCAGTCAAATGGTAACAAACGCTCTGGGGGATTGCAGGAAACTCACTTTTCCCCTCAAACAGCAACATCCCAAACTAAAGCTCTGCTGAAAAGCAACAGTTGTGCTAAGAAGTAAACACAGGATGAAATGTAATAAAACAATGCTTGCTGCTCCTCCCAAGCACATCTTGCTAATTCTTCATGACAATATGGAATAAATGAAAGAGCTTAAGATTAGTTGCTACGTAACAAAAAACAAACAGCATAAGCGTGCTATTGCAAGTGAATAAAGCTAAATTGAATATTTTAGCAAGTGACTGGCTAGTAATTGCTTACAAACAATCGATTCCGATTGCTTTGAATATACAACACGCAAACCTTTTAAATGGAAACCAACTTGCTTTCTACAGTCAAACCACAGAACGTTTGAGTTAAGCGCACATGTACATCATAACATGCACAAAAATAGTCACCAGAAGGACTTTCCCACACAACTCAACTCTTTGTATATTTCTCTGTCGGTGTTATAGTCTCCTACAGTCGAGAAAAGAGCATAGAGAGCTCTTTAACTTCAAACAGCCGTAAAAGATCCACACAAACAACCTGAGGTTCAAAAGGGGGCTATATCTAGGTCAAAGCACGTCTTCTGCAAAGAAATCTGCAAGCCCACCGTAAGCCGCATATGACCGAAACCACAAACACGCTCACTGCTCAGCTCTTCAACACCGTTTTTACACTTAGCTATATTCTTCCTGACTCTCAAAATCCGCTTTTTAAAACAAAACATCTACTTAACCTTCAGCATATGAAAGGTTTTAGCGCAGGAGCGCTACATCTTATCCACTGAGCCGGAAGCCCAAGCAGTTCTCTGACAGTGTTTATAACTGACATCTAACAGCGGCTGAAATCCACCAGATGTCGAAACTGACGGACAAGCATTGAGGTAATGCGTAGGCTGTCCGTTCGAAAGAAAGAAGAGGGAAAGGTGAAAGAGAAAGAGAAAAAGAGGGGCCCGCGGGCAGGATGAGGTCAGGGCAAAGATCATATTTCCAAGTCCTCAAAGCTACAACACTGCAACAATGATTCTGATATACCTGTTGGGCTTAGGAAACTGGATAGCCATGAAGTTGGTGGGAAGAGCGGCGGCAATAAGTGATTGTAGCGGGCGTAAACCTACACCGGGATAAACTTACTACGCTTTTGACTGACATCTCGACCAGCTAGGATATTATATATGGACAGGAATGCCAATAAATCAACCAATAAGAGGATCCTCTGCTCTCAAAGAGTGAAAGGAGATCAAATGTGGCCATTTTGAGGTTTTCAGGCCGGTCCTCCATTTTGTTTTTCTGTGAAATCATCGCTATGACTTTGCCCCACCTCAAAAGCGTTCATCCAGGGTCTGTCTGAGTGACTTGTGGCAAACTGAATAGTCATACTAGACTAGGAAAAAAAATTTAAAAGAATCACTTAAAAATCAGAGCCAGAGGTGGGACCGGAGCCGAGGCATTTGGTTTTGATGACCGTTTTAAGAGTTCCCATCACCTCGTCAGTTAAATTGACAGAGGTCTGCAAGGGAAGTCTTTAACCACCTCCGCCCATCTGCCCGAACACACACCACCTCAATTCTCCATTCTCTCCAAAGGCTGTGTATGAAGTGCAGGATTAGGTAATCGAACAGGCTGTATATAAGCAGGCGCTGGTCTGAGGCTCATCAGGGGGGAGTCTTGATGTTGGCCGTGGGAGTAATTAGCAGGGATTACAGGAAATCTGGAACATTCCCAGAGCGAAGGGCTTCTGCCCAAAACCCAGATGAGCCCCTGGCCTACATCTCTCGGCTCTCAAAACAGCCACAAATGATTGTGAGAGGCGGGAGAAAAACCACAGACGTAATGTAGTCATAATTATCATTAGTGCCTTACATTAAGGTTGTTATGATAGAATCATATCACGTTTCTGTAACACTTTACACAATTAGGTTTAATTTGTTAATGCATGTTCACAGTTAGCTCATGATGCAACACTTTCACTACATTTATTAATATTTTAGCATATACGAGTACAACATCAAGTCGTGTAAATTAATATTTATGACCCTGGACCACAAAACTTATGCTAAATGTTAACATTTAGTTAAAAAGTGAACATTATTCTAAAGTGTTACCAACTAAACGTTTATTTGTATGGGCATTAATGTTTAACTTTGAAAGGTGTCTTACGTTCACCAAGGCAGCAATTATTTGATTAAAAAAAATACAATAAGACACTAATATTGTGAAATTGAGCAATTTTTACAAATTTAAAATCTCTTCTATTTGAATAAATTCTAAAATATAATGTATTTTTGGTGGCAAATTTGAATTTTCAGCATCACCACTTACCTCAGAAATCATTCTAATGTGCTGATTTGCCAAGCAACATTTCTTATTATCAATGAGGAAAACGGTGGCTGCTTAATATTTCTGAGGAAGCCATGATGCATTTTTTTCCAGCCTTTTCTTTGATGAATAAGTTCAAAAGAACAGCATTTATTTGAAACTTGAGCAATTTAATGCCTCCTTCCTGAATAGAAGTATCTTTCTTAAAAAAAATAAAAATAAAATAAAAATCTTACTGAGCCTAAACTTGTACATATACTTGTACACGTGTACATATTGTGATGCACTCGTGCATCAAGTAGTTTGATGAGGAAACAGGACGCACTACATTTATGCTAAACCTCTAGCATTTCTCTTTTGGTTGAGTTTATGCAGATTTGGGGGGGGTGAGAAGCACACCTTGGGAGAGGATCTCTGAGCCCTGCTCATGGCTGGAGGACCAACACACAATGTGACTAAAACCAGCGAAAGAAAAAAAAGACACCACCTCTCACATACCACACACAGGGAGAAATGTCCCAAAGGAGAACTGTATCTGAAGCTCAAGAATCAAGTCAGTATCTGCTGGAAAACTCCAGCACATGCTAATGCCTGATAACAAAGCCACAGGAGGAAGGGTTTGAGCAAACAGCAGCCATCGCTGTAGCAGTCTGTTTTGGTATTAAAATCATCTGGAAAGCTTCCCACACACAGAGCAGATAGGGAGGTGAAAAGAGTGGGACAAATGAAAGGAACGGGGTATAACACTTGGACAGACTACCAAGGATAGATGAGAGAGAAAGAGAGAGAGAGAGCGAAAGAAAGTGTAGAAAAGCTGCTTCGGCACAAACACTTCCTACAAAGCCGTCCCTATCCAGCGGGATGTGAGGGAACAGGAACAGACCCACCGGCCAAGTTTGGGGGCCCAGGGAGTGTCGATTTAACAGCATGCAAATGGGAAGTGTTAACAAGGAACTTCAGTGGCAGCCTGTATCTGCCTTCAAGTGTGGAAAGCCACAAACACGGGGCCAGATTTTACACAGCACCCATCCGACATCACTCTGTACTGTGCCAGATTTACTCAGGGAAAACCACAAACTACACTAACAATGTCACAAGAGACACACGTCTTGGGCTGAGGAAGCATGGGGCTTTTTTTTCCCTTCATGTCTGTGCACATCTGCCCCATTCAGAGTGCACAGATGACTCAGGGTGAGTCAGAGCCCACGAATCCCGCCCCGGGCCACGTTTCGGAGCGTTCCTCACATTCCCTATGAGCGGGTCACACGCTCTCGCTCAATCAAATGCAGTGGCAGCTCCTCTTAGTAACATGTTAAGTTGCCTCTCACTGCTGCCGTTCTTCTGTCAGTCAAAACTCCCTCCTCTTTCATTCAACGGTCAGTCGATCCTCTGGCTGAGTCTTTGTTGCCGCTCCTGGCTCTAAGGTCCCAGTGAGGAGGCCTTGGTGGTCCCCTGTGGAATGTGCTAAGGAGGGGGCAGACTTGGGCTAAAAGGGGGTGTCGCATTGTTCCCATACATTGCACTTACCCCCCACCAGGCTGTCGCTCTCTGGGGTTTTTGGAGGGATTGAGAGGAAGCAGAAGAAGAGACTTTCTACATTTTCCTAACCCAGTATCAGTATCTACCTCAGGAATTAGTCTGGTCTTATGGAGAAAAAAATAAAAGCTCTTTTATGAATGAGCTATTTCATATGAACTGGCATATGGAAAGTATGATTTTTAGAAAAGAAACTTGACGCTCCACGCCTAAATCTAACCGTCAATGGGGTGTAAGCAGATCATACAGAAATGCACTAACGAGATTGTACAACTTCATATGAATCAGCCACCGATTTGCCAAAACGAAAATAGTTACGGATTACCGTGGGAGTGTGTTGGCCCGGTCGCATTGCCTTACTACGCTCTTCCACTGTCTGCTCATTACCAAACACTGCTCGCTTCTCATTCACAAGACCACTTCCTCCTGATAGACAAACTCAATTACAAGCAGTTATGCACTAGGCTCAGGTCACCGAGGGCACAGCGCACTAAGCTTTTGAATTGTAGTGCATAAGGTTACTAAAGCTTTTTATTTCAGATAAATGCTGATCTTTGGATCTTTCTATTCATCAAAAAATCCTGAAAAAAAACCTGTTTTAAATATTGATGATGATAATAAAAATATTTGCACTAGAATGATCATGTGACACTGAAAACTGGAGTAATGATGCTGAAAATCTAGCATTAAATCACAGGAATAAATTACATTTTAAAATATATTTAAATAGAAAGCAGTTTTTTTAGATGTATTTTGGACCAAATAAATGCAGGCTTGGTGAGCAGAAGAGAATTCTTAAAAAATAAAAAAAAAATAAAAACCTCACTGTTCAAAAACTTTTGACTGGAAGTGCATAGTAGGCTGTTAATGTGCCTAATCATCGCAGAACTAATAATCCACAAAATATTGAAGCATTTTTACTCATTTAATAAGTGACATCATAATGACAACAAACATGATTTGTTCTTTAATTATCACACTTGAGTGATTATCCTCTGATTAGCTGGAACAGTGAGGAGGGGGGCTTGCATGCTCAGATCTGACACAGTGCCACACAAAGGTCTCATTAACACGGCATAAATGAACTTCTTGCTGGCATGATCAACTTCTTGTGACTCTCATCCCATCTGACAGTCAGTGGAAACCATAATTTGTTTGCATGTTACCCAATTAAACAGCTCTAATTTACAATCTTATCTGTAATGCAATGACTGCATACCCCCCAAAAAAACAAGAGTTATAAGTTTGGTAATTCTATCGGTAGCTGAAAACATTATCAAATGATCTAAAGTAGTTAATAAACACACAAGGGACAGGAAAAAGGGCAGAGCAATTTCCTGATTTGGTATAGATCTGCTTATCTATGACGTGGGACTATTTGTCAATTACTTGTTGAAGTAAAAACACAAAGGCAAGCAATAAAAATAAAAAGAGACTGCAACAATAAATCTATTACGGTGATGCATCCAAGTTACAGGCCAAAGATTAAGTATGTCCAATTCAGATCTGATCTGTACAATATCAAGAGGCCAGCGAGGTGAAGTCATCGCCTTTCCGAGTCTCATAATGTCCTGAAGTAATTAAGAGCGGGATGAATCTTTCTGGAGAAAGGGGAGGAAACGTGTTTGATCTTTGCCATTGTCCATACCTGAGGCATGACATAAGAGCAAACTGCCAGCATAAAGCAAAGCAGATTTCTCGCGAGCAGGGAAAAGCATTCCGCTGGATTGCTATGAGGAGCTGTTGACAAGGCGAGATACCAATCTGGTCAGTATTAACCACCCCTCCTCTGAAACTTTTGAAGATGGGCCGCCTGCCACTGGGCGGGAGGCACTTGACACACGTGTTTTACGACATCTAGGCCAATCAAACCATCACGAGCGGTGTAGCTTTTTATAAGAAGGCCAGGCGGTGCTTTCGGTTTCGCTGAGGACTGCAGGATACGGGCGGTTTAGCCCTCAGCAGGGATCTATGTACTTCAAGGCTTAAAGAACTATAAGGCTTCCTAAGGTGCAATAATCCACAGTCCTCTCAAACTGAGAGGATCTAGAGAGGCACTCTGACCATGAAGAAAGATCTTACCTCTGCTTAACCAAAAGCGCCCCAATCACGAAATCTCCTTACAAAATCATGTTTAACCAGTAGAGAAACACACAGGAAGTTTCTAACAGCATTTTCACACCACAACCTACACCCGGGTACGGCTAAGTTGGCATGTCATAAGTGTAGATCTCAGTAAACCATAAAACTTTTACTAAAAAAAAAAAAATGTGCCATACATTTCTACCTGGTGTCTTACTTGCTTTTAAAGACACAGTTAGGTTTTAAAATATTTGTGCTTTAAGGGTCAAGGGTTACAGTGAAGTATTTAAGTAACCCATCATCATTCATTATCCACATTTGTTGAAAAAATAGCTAGAGGCTAGAAAAGGTGAAACGTTAAAGGGATCATTTCAACCTGAATGCATTTCTTTAAATAAAGACACTTATTCCTTCACAGAAGTACAACATTTTGGGTGAATTAACCGTTTTATAAAAAACAGTCTAAGATGTTTAAGTCTCTCTGCTCACCAAGCATGCATTTGTTTGATCCAAAGTACAGCAAAAACAGTACAATTTTGAAATATTTTTAACATTAAATGTTTTCCATTTGAATATATTTTAGAATCTAATTTATTCCCGTTAATCTAAACTAACTTTTCAGCATCATTACTTCATTACTGCTTTTGTAACATTATACACCATACCATTCAAAAGCTTGGAGTCAGTATAATCTTTTGGTAAAGAATTTATAGAAATTATTACTTTTATTTAGCAAGGATGCTTAAAATTGTTCAAAAGTGATGATAAAGACATTTAGAATGTTTCAAACGATTGCTATTTTAGACAAATGCTGTTCTTCTGAACTTTCTATTCAAAGAAACCTGAAAAAAATTCTACTGTTTTGAACATAATAATAATAATAATAATAATAATAATAATAATAATATTATTATATGTTTTTTGAGCAGCATTTCAGAATATTAGAATGATTTCTGAAGGATACTGTGACTGGAGTAATGATGCTAAAAATTCAGCTTTGAAATCACAGGAATAAATTACATTTTAAAACATATTCAAAAAGAAAGCAGTTCTTTTAAATAGTAAAAGTATTTCAAAATGTTACTGTTGCTGTACTTTGGACCAAATAAATGCAGGCTTGGTGAGCAAAAGAGACTTCTTTAAAAAACATTTAAAATCTTACTGTTCAAAAACTTTTAACTGGTAGTGTATGTTAACAGCAACCAAATTAATTCCTCATTTTAGGTTTACCTCCATGTGCAAAAAGCCTTTAACCATAAGATCTGAAGTTAGAAAGCTGAATCATCTTTCCACTGCAAAAGACACTCGCGGCTGCTGTGCCTGCAAAAACTATAACATTCTAAACTTCTGATTTATGACACTAACAAAAGCAAAACAACATTGAAGCGAACAGGTCTGGTTTGAATAGCCTTTTGAGTTGCTCAAATGCTTCTGTGTATAACTAATATAATACCTTTGCTGATGAGTCGCTGGAACGCTGAAAAAAGTGTCATGCATGGGATGTTTTTGACCATTTGCCTGATTAGTGCTACATGTAGGACTGGTTCAAACCATGAGGAGGAATAGTGCTTCAGGACTACAGAAGAATGAAGAAGACATGTTTTGACTAAAAGGTGAAGAGGGCCAGCTCTGAAAGCCAGAACCGGGGGGGCACTACCAGTTCAATTAGGTTCTCCTGTGGACCATTTTCTCCTTAGCAACAGGACACATTGTTAAGCCAAAGCAGGGCTTTTTGTGCTTCCTTTTTCGCTTTCTAAGGACCTCCACCCTTCAGCGACAGCAGAGCTTGTCACTTTCTCTGTATCAATTATCTCAGTCTCTTATTGACAAAAGCATGCTAACTAAGGTTAGCCTCGCACAGGGTCCCGACGCATATTGTGCACCATTGTGAGGGGCACACGCGCACTGCACCCAAACCTACCCTCTAAACGAGCCTTTATAATTCATTCTTAAAGCCATCACAACAAAACTGGAGATTTGACACAATAAAACATGACAAATGCAGACATGTTGGGGAACACTCAAAGTTTGCATTACAATGACACCTCTGGGAAGACAATGGACCTGTTGGGCTGGTGTAAAGTACTGGGGAAATTAAGGCTCATTGTTTCCCTTCACTTAGCTGCAGTCATGCAAGAGGCCGGTTTAATCAAGAATTACAGGAATACACTAGAAATTACACACAACAGTTCATTCTGGTCCTTAAATCTGATTCAACAAAGTTTCAGGAGTATGGCTATTTAGTGTATATCACCAGAGTTCCAGATGAGCGGTACGTGGCTCACTCAAATGACAAATGATATGATAAAACATCATAATCATTATATATTTAAGATTTAATGACTTATTTTTCTATACAAGTAGCACAGGTATATTTGTAGCAAAAATCAAAAAATGGACCCTTATGACTAGTTTTGTGGCCCAGGGTTGCATATTACACTTAAAAATAAAGATTCTTTACTTGAATCTAAAGTTCCACGTAGAACCTTTAACATTCTATAGAACCTTCCCATTCCACAAAAGGTTCTTAACAGTGAAAAAAGGCTCTTTAGATTATTAAAATGTTCTTTGCACTAAGAAAAAAAAAATTTGTAGATTTATAAAATGTTTGCTGAATTGTTTTTTTAGAGAACCAAATGTGACCCTGGGCCACAAACCAGTCATAAGTAGCACAGGATTATTATACAGCAAAAATACACTTGTATGGGTCAAAATGATCAATATTTCTTTTATGCCAAAAATCATTTATGATGACATCAAAAACGCAAAGAAACTTTATTTTTGATTAGTACTATGTATTGCTAAGGACTTTATTTGGACAACTTTAAAGGCAATTTTCTCAATATTTAAATTTTTTTGCACCCTCAGATTCCAGATTTTCAAATAGTTGTATCTCTGCCAAATATTGTTCTATCCAACAAACCATACATCAATGGAAAGTTTATTTATTCAGCTTTATTAAGATGAAGCATCTCAATTTCAATTGACCTTTATGACTGGTTTTGTGGTCCAGGGTTAAATATTACACCTTTAAAAAATAAAGTTTCTTTACTGGAATCTAAAGTTCCATGTAGAAGTTTTAACATTCTATAGAACCTTTCCATTGCACAAAAAAAGATTCTTTAGATTCTTAAAATGTTCTTCACACTAAGAAAACGTAATTCTAAGAAATGCTGCTTTTTGGGGGGGAACCAAAAATTAATCTTCTATGGCATCACTGCAAAAACACTATTTTGAAACCTTACAGCATTTGCAATTTTCAGAGTTCAATTAATTACATATTTTGCTTCCATTGAGTTCATAGAAATGTAAAACATGCACACAACATTGTGATACTGATCTATTGTTTGTAATCACATTTTAATTGTATTGCGACATGCTTTAGTACAGTCCTAAAAATAAAGGTCCTTTATTGGCATTGGTGGTTCCATGAAGAACCTTGAACATCCATGGAACCTTTCAAATGCAGAAAAGGTTTTTTAAGGTCAAAAAAGGTTATTTACATTTACATTTTAAATGTTCTTCAAAATGGTTATTTTAGGAGCTGTTCAATGAAAGGTTCTTTTGGGAACCAAAAATGTTTCTTCTATGGCATCACTGCAAAAAAAAAAAAAAACACTTTTGGAACCTTTATTTTTAAAGAGTGTGTAAGATTTATTTGCACATGTCATATTACGGTCTAAAACAATTAATGTCAGATCGTATTTTGATGAACTCTTCAATTTACTCTGCTCCACACATAGACTCAGCCCTGAATTGCTTCATAACACTCAAAGCTTGACACTTGAAGACATTTTAACTGGTGAGGAAGAAATATACAAACTAATTTGTTGTGCTGAAACACAAGTTAGTCAAAAATAACTACTGTAAATACTTGTAAACTGTTTAATGCAGTCGTTCTGCTGACCTGCATATCAGGCTGTGATCACTTGCATGCCAACAACACCATTTCTTGTGCCTAAGGTATTGCTTAACACTTTGTAACCATACAGTAAGCATGTCAAGCTAATTCCAGACGTCAAATGCAAGATATCTAGTGAGTTTCCTTCATATCTTTGCATTGGTCTATGAATTTGCACAACTTCACGTAACGTTAGATGTAGATTCTCCTTGATGAACTATTCAGGAAAACTTTCTCTCTTATTTGCAGGGAAATAAGACGGTGATTATAGCCAAACTGTGTCCTGGGGCTAGTTTTCCCCCTCCTCTCTCGTTCAGGCCTTGAAGAGGAGCTAAAAACTGCAACTTGTTACGCTCCCCCGCCCCCATTCCCGCTCCAGATAAAATCACTGCATTTACATGAGCATTAGCGCTTCTGAATGACAATCGCTGTCCGATGACTGACTCTCGCTTACAATGACAAAGTACGACACTTTGAAACAAAGACAGCAGCTGGGGGTGCGGAGGGGAGGAACGACGGAACACTTGTAACTAAAGAAATTAAATCACGAGCCGCATCCCGTTTAAAAGATGCGGTAACTGCCTACTTACAATCTGAAGTGCGGTAACGAACATGTTCGCCGGAGAACGCAACTTAAAGGGACAGTGCAACCTAAAAACACATTTTCCAAACTCTTCTGTGGAGCACAAAAATTGCGTTGGGTAGAATGACAGTCTCAGCATTCACTATATTGCATTCATTTTATTCATATAATGCAAGCGAAAGGTGACTAAGAAAATAATGCAAGTATGGAACAAAATGAGGACGTGTAGGCAGTATTTTAACTACCCCTCTATAAGTAAGTAAGTATATAAGTAATGTTTTAGTCACCTTAATGACCAAATACAATCCTGAAAGTAAACCAATACAGAAATCAATATGAGGACAAAGATACACTATATTTATACACTTTCTTTGGAATTCTAGATAAGCTTAATTATGTCCTTCACTCTATTTACGTATAACTGTGTATTTACATAACCTGCTGCCTTGGTGTTCAGGAACAACATTTTTCAGAAACATTTGACGTTTCAAGTGTCGCAAACTGTCTTGAGTTAACAAAATCAACTCACCATGAACTCCTTTGTTGGGAACATCGTTGACGTTGAAACCTTTCGAACTGTAGGCAGTTCTGACTTCATTGCAGTTCTTTACCTTCTGATCAGCCTGAGCCAACGCCAAAACCACGACTGACATACATACAGTTAATACTACAAACATCTTCATCGCTGCTTGAGCAATGGAGCTGCAACAGCAAAAAAGTAAAGAATAAAACAAAACAAAAAGTCACGAAATCTCTTCGACTCGCACTTCTGGTTTCCTCATGGGGATGCGGCGTCTCCGTTTAACTTCTTTCAACCGCTCGGATTTGGAGAACTGGATTTTCTTGAGCAATAAAAACCGGGCCTCTGAAGAACAACGAGCGAAACAATCCCGCAGTGTGTAACAAATAAAAAGCGCCCACAAGTAACACCAAACAGTAAAGCACTTAAGACTCTGCGCTCTTCGTTGCGACTTTTTAAAATGAAAAACAAAAGCAAATCTGCGGTCGTCCAGCTCTATGAACGCACACACATGTTCATTGCTGTAAAGGTAAGGCACTTCTTAAGCCGTTTCTACGGTTGAAGAGATCCGCGAAGCAGTTTGCTCCCTAGGTGGAGAAGCGATAAAATGGCGATTAAAAAGTTTTAAGAAAGTTTTCCCCTCTCTTGCGCTGGTGTGCGGTCGGGACGCAGAGTGGAAATCGAGGAGTCGCTTGTGCGCGCAGCGAGATCTCAGAACAGAGTCAGGACTGCGCGTGCACGCAGCTGAGTTCCGGACAAAGAGAGCTGGCCACGCGAAACGCACGGGGTGGAGCATGGCGAGCGCAGGAGGTTACATTGACTTCTTAGAATATTAACATTTGCAGTCTGCCAGTACATATTGTTCAAATCATTTCTGAACTGAGTGGATATATTGTTGACGTTTTACAGGAGTTTTTGCCACTTTAACTGATATAGATAGATGATGGATAGATATACTCTAAAATGCTGGGTTATTTGGCAACAGTGCTGGGTAAATATTAGACAGAACACGTGCTTATTTTGACCCAGTTTGTTGGGTTTTATACATTAAACCATTTGCTGGTTTGTTTTTGACACAGTTCTGGGTCATTCAACCCATTAAAGGTTTTTCTTTTTAAGTAATAAAAACACACTTTAAAACATGTTTATATAGGACAGAAACAGTTCATATAGGCCTACAATATTTTTTATTCAATGTCAAGTCAGTCTTGTACAACCAGAAATTTTTCGAAAACATTCAGTAAAGGCTTTAGGAGGTGACAGGAGCCGCAAGAGCAGCCAGTGGGAATCTGTGGGAAGAAAACTGATATAAGTAGGCTGTTTTCGTTTATTAAATGACTAAATAATCATGACTTATCTTATAGCCATGTCTGAAAAGTTACATCAAAACAGCTTTACCTAATGGCATCTTGTCTGTCCGACATTTAATTTTCAATCCGTCAAACGCATAGCGTGACCACAGCTGCTACAATTGCACATTTTCAATAGCGCTCCTGTTGTAGTCATTTGTATTGACAATAAAAATGACCCAGCAGCTGAGTTAGAGAAAAACTACCTAGCACCTAGATAAAAATATTAGAAGTAACCCAATAAAATGACCCAACAGGTTGAACCCAGCATTTATGTAAATAAAAAAATAACCCAGCATTTTTTAGAGTGCAGAAAAACTGCGTAACATAACCAAATAAAATGACCCAACAAGCTGAACCCAGCATTTTTTAAAGTGCAGAAATACTACTGGGCACCTGGGTAAAAATCTTAAAAATAACCAAATAAATGACCCAACAAACTTAACCCAGCATTTTGCAGAAAAACTACCCAGCACCTGAGTAAAAATCTTAAAAATAACCCAATAAAATGACCAAACAAGCTTAACCCAACATTTGGGTTAAAAAAAAATAACCCAGCATTTTGCAGAAGAACTACCCAGCACCGGAGTAAAAATATTTAAAAATAACCCAATCAAATGACCCAACAAACTTAACCCAGCATTTGGGTTCAAAAATAACCCAGCATTTTTTAAAGTGCCCAGAACCTGGGTAGAAATCTTAAAAATAACCTAATAAAATGACCCAAAAAACTTAACCCAGCATTTGGGTTAAATAAACCCCAGCATTTTTTAGAGTGGAAAAACTACCCAGCACCTGAGTAAAAATATTAAAAATAACCTAATAAAATGACCCAACTAACTGAATCCAGCATTTGGGTTAAAAAAAAATAACCCAGCATATATCTATATATGCTATCTATAGACAGATATAGATATAGATATAGATATGGATATAGATATAGATGATATAGATGATATAGATATAGATTTAGATATAGATATAGATTATATAGATACATAGATAGTCTCTTTGTATTACAGTCATCATTTACACCTCACAAGAGGGGCTCTAAACATAGGTGAGAACTTAACCTCAGATATATCTGCATGTCATGAAATGTGACACAGATCTGCAAAGGCTGTGGTGTGGCTAAAGTCCCAATGACAGTGAGTAGGAATGGGAGAGAGAGGCCGAAACAAACACAGAGAGAGAGAGAGAGAAACACACTGTGGAATCTCAGCCTGGCTCCCATGACGAGCAACATAACCGAAACATCTCACTTAGATTATGACAGTCCTTAGGGACAGCAGCCCGTCTTTCCACCAACGACACAGGCCATAATTAGAGCGGTTTTGAACTGTGCATAAGTGTGGTTGTTTTGAAACTCCTGAGACTGAGCTCTTTCGGAAAATAAGGATGTTAAACCACAGATATTTTGCTGAGTATAATGGATATAAATAATCGGTTTTAGCCAAATGCAATTATTATTATTATTCGTTAGATTACAGATAAGAAAGTCATAGATGGTTACTATCGATAAGCAACGACTCCTGATGTTCTCTCAAATGCTTTTCATGTGTAAATGCAGTGCTTTTTCCTTAATCTCATTCACATTGCTAATCGTTTTCCGTTCATTGTTAACCCTGAAGTGCATGAGCATTGAGAGCACACTTTGACATGTCTGGATGTGCTGGAGCATGTGTATGTTTCCATGTGTTGTTGTGGCTGTGTGTGTGTGTGTGTGTGTGTGTGTGTGTGTATGGTCTAGGGGGGAGCTCTTAGCAAACTGACATTCCAACTATTGTGTCCCCGCATTCCTCAGCCTACCCCATTCATGCTGTTTGACCAAAGCTGGGAAAGCCAGTGGCCAATGAGAACCTGCGAAGGGGTTCTGGGGTTCGTTGATTGTGGATATGAGAGAGTGGACCGGTGTTACACTCAGTAGACAACAAAAGGTGAGAGCTCTTTTCCCAGAATACTTAGTAACGGACAGATCCACAGCCCTGCGAAGTAACTGTGTGTATTTCTGCAGTTCATTGGTTCTTGACTGATCACATTATATTAAACATTTTGCATGATCTGAAATATAATAAAATATTATTTTGTTAGTACATTTTTAAAGACCAGTGTTCAACATTCTAAAGAAACCACAGTGAATCACACTTTTAAAAAAAGAACTTAAATTTAAAATTTGTTGTGATAAAGTCACTACATTAGTATTTTTAAACGATTTTCTTTTCAATTATTACTACATTTATGAAATAATAGACACTACCAGTCAAAAGTTTTTGAACAGTAAAAAAATGTTTTTAAAGAAGTTTTTGGTCCTCACCAAGCCTGCAATAATGTTGATCCAAAGTACAGCAAAATCAGCAACATTTTGAAATATTTTTACTATCTAATATAACTGTTTTCTATTTGAATGTATTTTAACATGTAATTTATTCCTGTGATTTCAAAGCTGAATTTTTAGCATCATTACTCCAGTCACTTGATCCTTCAGAAATCATTGTAATATTTTGCTTTGCTGTTTAAAAAAGATGTATTATTATTATGTTGAAAACAGCGGAGTAGAATTTTTCAGGTTTCTTTGATGAATAGAATGTTCAGAAAAACAGCATTTATTTAAAATAGCAATCTTTTGTCACTTTTGATCAATTTTAAAGTATTAATTTCTATAATTTCTTTTATAAATTATACCAACTCCAAGCTTTTGAATGGTATAGTTTATTGCTAGGGACAGTTTGGCAGTAGCTGGATATTGGGAGGGACACTTTCATGAAAGTATCTTGAAAAAATGTACTCATCTATTTTAAATATTGATAATAATAATACAAAAAAGAGTTTTTTGAACAGTAAATCAGCATATTAGAATGATTTCTGAAGGATCATGTGACACTGAAGACTGATGCTGAAAATGTAGCTTTGGTCACAGGAATAAATTACATTTGAAAATATATTCAACTAGAAAACAGTTATATTAAATAGTAAAATTATTTCACAATATTATGGCTTTTGCTGTATTTTGGATCAAATAAATGCAGGCTTTGTGAGCAGGAGAGACTTTGTTTTTTTAAATCTTACTGTTCAAAAACTTTTGACTGGTATTGTATTTTTAAATTATTTACTTTTAATTACGTACATAATTACATATTTGAAAAAAAAAGCTTTTTTCTATTGTCTATTAGTTGTATTTTTTTCTGACATACAAGTATAAAAAAGGAAATAGCTATATTTTAATATAGCAGTGTACCAGATAAATAAATCGTAATTCTTAATCAGCTTAAAAAGAAATATTGATGCATCTGTTTAGGTCAAATTTTCTGTACATCTGGCTATGACCAACAAAAATGATGAATGGATTCTAAATGCACACAGATTACAAACCTAAACTGATTATGCACAATGAAATTGTGATAAATTGTTCGTTGCTCTAGCTTGTTCCATTTTTTCAGTACATTATCATAGTGGCCCATTAGTATGGAGCTGATTTTCACTCACAGAATCACAAAGACAGCAATAAACTAGTAACAATTTCTGTAGAACACAATTAGCCTGACTAACTGTGCCACCCTAAACAAAGCAGACCAGTTGGTCCTAAAAATGGGGGATCCCTGTATAGCCACTTTATTACCCTAAGAAAACATTCAACCTGCGCATTTCAATGGGCCTGTTTGGCCATTCTTACTCGTCCATTAACATTCAGAGTGTAACCAACAGCCCTGCTCAGCCTCTCTCGCCTGATAACCGGCCTCCCTTCACTGCTTCAGGAGAGAAAAGACCAACAGGATCAGAATCTGCGAAAAACACAAGTGTGAAAATAAGAGCATAGCGACCTTGAAGTCAGATTAGGTTAGTAACGAGATAAAGTCTGTTAAACACACCAGGGGGATTGTTGTATGTGTGTGTGTTTTGGGCGGGTGGGGAGGGGTGACAGAATATAAACACAGACTAAATAAGGTTTAATTTGCAACTGTAGGCGTGAGGCACCACAGGTGTGTCTGACAGCTTTAGTCAGCTGAGAAGAGATGAGTGAAGTTGATTATATGCTATTCATTTGCCTTTACTTTCTGTAATTAGGTCAACATGCATTTTTTTGATACTATTGAGACCATGGATATCGGAAAGACACCTCTTGTCTGGTCGGAATTAGAATTGAATGCTGATAGACACTAGTGCACTACCAGTCAAAAGTTTTTGAACAGTAAGGTTTTTAATGTTTTTTAAAGAGTCGCTTCTGCTCATCAAGCCTGCATTTATTTGATCCAAAGTACAGCAAAAACAGTAAAAAATCTCAATATTTTACTATTTAAAACATCTGCTTTCTATTTGAATATATTTCAAAATGTAATTTATTCCTGTGATTTCAAAGCTGATTTTTTTTTAGCATCCTTACTTCAGTCTTCAGTGTCACATGATCCTTCAGAAATCATTTGAATATGCTGATTTTTAGGACCAACTGGTTTGCTTTGTTTAGGGTGGCACAGTTAGGCTAATTGTGTTCTACAGAAATTGTTACTAGTTTATTGCTGTTTTTGTGATTCTGTGGGTGCAAATCATCTCCATACTAATGGGCCACTATGCTAATGCACTAAAAAATGGAACAAGCTAGAGCAACACGCTTCTTGAAAAATTAATTACAATTTCAATGTTTATAATCAATTTAGGTTTGTACTTAATCTGTGTGTATTCAGAATCCATTATTTTTTGTTGGCCTTAGCCAGATCAGACTGAAACAAATGCATCAATATTCATTTAAGCTGATTAAGAATTAATTTATTTATCCAGTACACTGCTATATTAAAATATAGTTATTTCCTTATTTATATTTGTATGTCAGAAAAAAAAAAAATACAACCAATAGACAATGGTCAAATATGACTATTTTACCATTTAAAAATATGGTAAATCATTTTGAAAGATATAGTATTTAGTGATTTAATCACATTTACTAAACTTAATTCATTAAAATGTATGCTGTTTCAGAAATAAAATGCAGTAATAATTTAAAATATATTGTATTTAGTGTATCATGTGCATTAGCAGTCAAAAGTTTTTTGTTTTTTTTTAGGTCTCTTTTGCTCACCAAGCCAGCATTTATTTAATCCAAAGTACAGCAAAAACAGTAAAATTCTGAAATACTGTTACTACTGAAATTATATTATATATATAATATAATATTATAATAATATATTTGAATATATTTTAAAATGTAACTTATTCCTGTGATCAAAGCTACATTTTCAGCATCATTACTCAAGTCTTCAGTGTCACATGATCCTTCAGAAATCAATCTAATACGCTGATATTCTGTTCAAGAAACATTTATTATTATTAATATTTAAAACAGTTGAGTATTTTTTTCATGATTCTTTGATGAATAACAAGATCCAAAGATCATTTATCTAAAATAAAAAGCTTTTGTAACATTACACACTATACCCTTAATTTTTTTTTAGCAAGTATGCTTTAAAGTGATGATCAAGACATTTATGTTACAAAAGATTACTATTTCAGATTAATGAAATAGAAAGTAACCAGACCAAATTATACTCAGCTGTTTTCAACATAATAATAATAATAATAATAACAATAATACATGTTTTTTGAGCAGCAAATCAGAATATTAGAATGATTTCTGAAGGATCATATGACTGGGGTAATGATGCTAAAAAAATCTGCTTTTAAATCACAGGGATAAATTACATTTAAAAGTATATTCAAATAGAAAGCAATTATTTTAAATAGTAAAATATTTCAAAATTTGGATCAAATAAATGCAGACCTGGTGAGCAGAAGAGACTTCTTCAGAAAACATAACAGAAATGTTTGACAAGTAGTGTACGTAACATCAAAAACACACTTTTAGCCCCATTAAGACTGCAACAAACTGTTAAAACAACATCACAACTTCAACGTTAACATTTTATTTCATTAGCATTTACATGGAAACTTTTTAAAATCATAACACATGTACTTGTCACAAATAAACAGTATTTGTACTCTGAAGGTAGGTTTTGACCTTTGAACAGCAGTATTCTGTACACTGGGTTACCCAGAAGAGCAGGTACGGACGGGACGGTTTCTCCATTAATTTAAGGTCTGAGTAACTGTACCCTGGCGTGAATGAAGGGCTCCATTTTATCCCCCTCCCCCGTCGCTCTGGTTATTGAACGGCTCAAGCCAAGCTCAAGTACTCAAATGTGCCAAATGGCCCCTGAATGCACCCCCACTGTGCAATCAGTACCAGTATAAACAGTATTGCAGAATTCAGAGTTTAATTACGGCACTCAACACATTCCTTTACTGGCAGAAGCACATCCTTCATTTAATACATACTGTATGACAATACGCTATTTGTTTCAATTAAACCGAGCTTTTTGTATATCAATCACTCAGCCATAGTTTGTTTTTAAAGTTTGTATGTTTTTTTTTTCTTTCAAAGTGAATGTATTATGCCCCCTTGCAGCCTAGGGTTTATATTACTTACAATTTTACATAAAACATATTACTGTAAATATCCAGTGCCTTGCAAAAGACCCCAAATCTGGTATTTTTATTTGTAAGCACTTCAACTCAAATGTATTCATTTTATATACTGTGAAACCTCTGAGTTTACACAGATGCAAAACAATTGCGGCAACCAGGACACAATTGGCCTCTACCTGTGACTCATTAAAATAACCACCAAGTTTTCTGGATAAAACCCCACAGTTAAGTAATTATCTAGGCTGTGAATGTGAAGGACAGCTGTGAAAATGAAGACAAAAGAGCATTACTGAGAAATCGGAGCTGAAGTAAAACAAATGTTTGAATTAGGAAATCACCACAAAACATTTACCAAGCGTCTGGATGTCCCAGCGGCCACTGTTGGCAAAATCAAACCATCCAGACATGATTGTCCCTCAAGACTCTTGAGCTGTTAGGTGAGCTACAGAGAGGCCAGTGATCAGTGAAGGTGCACCAGTCAACCATATCAAGAGCTCTGCGTATCACTGGCCTGGTGGGGAGAGGGGCACAAAAGCTCCTGTTACTCCAAAAGAATCACATAAAAGTATAACTGCAGCCTGGCAAAAAGCATAATATTGACTGAGCTGCAAAAAAATGTGTGAAAAGATTTCTTGGTCAAATGGGACTAATGTACACTGCCAGTCAAAAGTTTTTGAACAGTAAGATTTTTAATGTTTTTTTTAATGTTAAGTCTCTTCTGCTCACCAAGCCTGCATTTATTTGATCCAAAGTACAGCAAAAACAGTAACCCAGTAACAGTTAGACAGTAGCAGTTGCTATTTAAAGTAATTGTTTTCTATTTGAATATATTTTAAAATGTAATTTATTCTTCAGTGTTATGTGTTCCTTCAGAAATCATTCTAATATGTGGATTTGCTGTTCAAGGGACATTATTATTATTATTATTATTATTATTATTATTATTATTTACGTAGGTTTGTTGAGTAACAGTTGAGTAAGTTTTTTTCAGGATGTCTAAAGATCATCACTTATCTGAAATAAAAAGCTTTTGTAACATTATACACTATACCATTTAATAGCTTGGAATCAGTATATTTTTAATTGATTTATTTTTTAAATTATAGAAATTAATACTTAAAAAAAGTAAATAAATTTCTGAACTTTCTATTCATCAAAGAAACCAGAAAAATTCTACTCAGCTGTTTTTAACATAATAATAATAATAATAATAATAATAACAATAATAACAATAATAAATCTTTTTTTGAGCAGTGAAGCAGAATATTAGAATGATTTCTGAAGGACCATGTGACTGGAGTAATGATGCTAAAAATTCAGCTTTGAAATCAAAGGAATAAATTACATTTTAAAATATATTCAAATAGAAAACGGTTATTTCAACCTTTTAACTGTCACTCCCATTTTTGAACACAGACGTGAAAATGCAGCATTTAAACCCTTTTTTTTAATAATTCATGAACAAAAATATTTTGCAATATGATTTTGATGTAAATTTTTCATGGTAAAGCAATGTCTGATTTTAAAATGATTTTCAAATGATGAGATTTTAAGTTTTCAACTGATAAATAATTTCTTCCTAAAGCCTTCCTAAATTCCTAAAGCATGATAGTTAAAAAGGGATGCAGTAGATTTTTGAGGTGCACTCTTATTACTTTTCCTAAATACAAATGGTAAAATATCTATTTGGGAGTCTTAGACCTTTCCAACAATGGATAGTTTGTCATGATTAAATTAGGATTTATTTGTAAAATGGTGAAGTAAACATTGGCGTCCCACTGAGGGGACGGTGACAGTTAGGTTAAATAGTACAAATTTTACTTCTTTTGCTGTACTTTGGATCAAATAAATGCAGGTTTGGGGAATGCAGAAAGAAAAAACTTCTTTAAAAAAATCTTTTGACTGGTAGTGTATGTGGCATGATATGTGTGGTGTAAAAGACTAAGAAAATACCATTCTTACTATAAAGACATCTTGTTAAACTAAAAGAAGTGATGTTGAAAAATGGAAAAGTAAAGCAAGAAAACATTATTTAGCCTGCTACAAAACTAAAATTGACATGGTTGAAAACCTGGCCGTCTATGCAGTAGAAAGGTGAAATCTGAAATCAGTGTTACATGACTAAAAAACGTTGGCAAAAACCTTAAACACACATAATTCACTTTTGATTTTGGTGCTGCCCCTCTGTTGATACAAGTATCTGTAGGCGGGGATACACAAATATTATGGGAAATTATGTAAGTAATAATTCACTCAAAAAATTTAAATGTGTGCTGAAAAATGGACTCCTCAGGTCATCCAAGACGTAGATCAGTTTGTTTCGTCATCAAAACAGATTTGGAGATTAAATCTGTGAATAGGTGCCGTCAGAATGAGAGTCCAAACAGCTGCTAAAAACATCACAATAATCCACAAGTAACCCACACCACTCCAGTTCATCAATTAGTGTCTTGTGAAATGAAAAAGCGGTATGTTTTTAAGAAACAAATCCATCATTAAATGTTTTGAAACAAATCATTG
This sequence comes from Cirrhinus molitorella, assembly GCA_033026305.1. Taxonomy (NCBI): domain Eukaryota; kingdom Metazoa; phylum Chordata; class Actinopteri; order Cypriniformes; family Cyprinidae; genus Cirrhinus; species Cirrhinus molitorella. Next base: position 29,141,513 of record CM065129.1, on the reverse strand, counting down.
TTTCCGGCTACAGCTCCTCTATGCATAATATTGCTCTTTCCAGTGAAAAAGCAGCGTTTATATGCAAAAACAGTCCAAAACAGTTGATGGCGGATTTTGATGTTAGGCAACAACAGAGGATGGACATTTACTAGTGGAGTAAGCAATAGTTTTATTGAATATGGACTTGTGTTTCAGACAGAATTGAATGCCTTAAATGATAGATTTGTTTCTTACAAACACACAGGTTCTCACTTCGCAAGATGTTAATTGATGGACTGGAGTGGTGTGGATTACTTGTGAATTATTGTGATGTTTTTATCAGCTGTTTGGACTCTCATTCTGACGGCACCCATTCACTGCATTGCACTGGTGAGCAAGTGATATAATGTTACATTTCTCCAAATTTGTCCTAATGAAGAAACAAACTCATCTACGTCTTGCATGGCCCGAGGGTGAGTGAGTTTTCAGCAAATAGACATTTTTGAGTGAACTAGGTAGTGGTGCGAAATGAAACACTTTGAACAAACAGACAGTTTTGATCCAAACTCAACCAGTCTCTGGTTGAATCATAAGTTGACATGGTCACTCAAACAAACAGCGTTTTGAAAAAGCCCAGTGTTTACAATCTTTGAGGAAGTCGACCTACAAATGGATTTAGATGGTTTCCTGGGAAGCTGGGAAAGGAGGCACAAAAGCACCATAAATAAATAAATACATTACACTCTTCATCTTCAAAATGACTTTGAGTTTAAGTGCTTTGAAATAATACAATAACAACGAAAAAAAAGAATGATTTGAAATCGGTAATCGTCTGAAAACGTGCAGGGCGCTGTGTCTCATTTTAGTTTGGGGACGTCTAACAAAATGAAGCAGATTCTTTCAGTTTGTTTAAAACACATGTAACAGATGCCTTTGAGCACTGTACAGAGAGATCAGTGAATTACGTTACAGGTTATGAAAGGAAAACAGTGTCCACTTGTAAACACTAGTTTCCCGATTCTGATCTGAAATGACAGCTTTAGCCCTTTGTATAGTGAGATGTCCAGAGAGAGAAAACTTTACAGATGCACAAATCCATCGTTCATTGAATGCAAATGCTACAGTGAGCTGTGAAAGGAGGGAGGGAAAAACAGGAAGTTTTGTGGGTGTCCTTTTAAGAGAGCGCTTTAATCACACGATTATAATACAAGAAAGGAAGAGAGATAATGAGCGACGAAATCAAAGAGAGATTATAAAATACCACAATTTCTGAAAAGGGAAAGTCAGCATTCTAATAAAACAGTTTAAAAGCATTTTTTTGTAAATGAAGTACAGCTGTGTCGTCCTGTAAGGAGAGGGTTTCACAACGACATGCCGATGCCTTGATGTCCTCCACTCCAAGGGTCATTTACTGCACAGGAAATGAGCGGCAGAGGAGAAGCTCACTGCGGTGTATGTATGAGAGACGGCCTGCGCCGCTAGAGCGCTTCTACGTGTTCTCAGACTCTGTCAGTCACGCTTCCTTCTCCTTAAGTGTGCCCATTCACTCACAAAAGCTGAGCCTCTTTGTCTTTTCAAAAGCGATTTAGCTCCTTTTCCTCCAGAAGGCTTTGGCCTTTGTGTAAAACTGCATGTGTATAGCAGAGGGGAGGCGATGCTCAATGTAAAACACATGGCTGTTGTGTGGCATACAAACATGATTCTTGTATGTATAAGTAATGCTCTTCATGCTGTTGAAGAATGAGTTCATAGATGATGCTGATCCTCAGGTCCGCACAAAATATAGAAAAGAAGAGGTTCGTGTAGTAAGACTTGAGGCTGAGAAGAGAAAGTTCTTGTCCTTAGCCAAAATCGTGGAGCTGTATGTACACATGGGCATCAGTAGCGTTTCTTCTCAAACAGGTGTGATCACTGAAGACCTAATGTTATGAAGATGACGATGGTGAAGATGAAGGTTACACTAGGAATGTGTGCCGCCCGTGCCGCTCCAGGTACGGATGCGCCACCGTGGGTGTCTGTGGCCAGTCTAGGAGTCAGGAGCAACTCGTGAAGTGTTAAGTCGTCGATTGCCAAGTTATCCGCCAAGTCTTAAAAGAAAAAGAGAGGGAGAGAGAAATTATATGTGAGGACATGCAAAATATACAACAGCTTCAAAGTCTGATTAACTTCTGTAGCAATAATGTTTGTTAAATAAAGCTTATATATGTCCACAAGTCTCATATTGAACCAATGACTCTAATGAGTCCGTTCTTTTTAATAAATCAAACACATGACTCTGAGTCTGCTCGTTTTAGTGAGTCAAACATATTCCGAACAATTAGTGTAGTCCAATTCCTGAATAAATGATTCTATAAGTCGAATGAAACGAATAAGTCCAATGATTCTTTCTAGTAAAGCAAACACATAGAGTTTAACTTGTGTGGTCTGATTCCTGAATAAATTACTGTAATGAGTCGGTTCTTTTGAGTAAATCAAACACATGCTATATAACCATGTGTAGCCGACTTCCGAACAAATGACTCTGAGTCTGTTCTTTTTATTGAATCAAACTAATTTTGAACAATCAGTGTAGTCCAATTCCTAAGTGAATGACTCTTAATGATTTGGTTCGTTTTAGGGAATCAAACACATTCCGAACAATCACTGTAGTCCCATTCCTGAATGAATGGTTCTAATGAGTCCAATGATTCTTTCTAGTAAAGCAAACACATACAGTTCAATTTGTGTGGTCTGATTCCTGAATAAACTACTTTAATTAGTCGGTTCTTTTGAGTAAATCAAACACATGTCTGACTTCCGAACAAATGACTCTGAGTCTGTTCTTTTTAGTGAATTAAACAAATTTTGAACAATCAGTGTAGTCCATTCCCTGAGTGAATGACTCTTAGTGATTTGGTTCGTTTTTGTGAATCAAACACATTCTGAACAATCAGTGTAGTCCAATTCCTGAATGAATGATTCTAATGAGTCCAATGATTCTTTCTAGTAAAGCAAACACTCACAGTTCAACTTGTGTGGTCTGATTCTCGAATAAATGACTTGAGTCAAATCTTTTGAAGAAATTAAACATGTGTAATATGACCATGTGTAGCCCGATTTACAAACAAATTACTCTGAGTCTGTTCTTTTTAGTGAATCAAACATATTCCGAAAAATTAGAGTCCAAGTCCTGAACGAATAATTATAATGAGTCTGTTCTTTATTGTAAAGCAAACACATACAGTACAACTAGTGTAATCTGATTCCTGAAAAAATTACTTTAATGAGTGTTTTTTTTTGTGAGTAAATCAAGCACATGCTACATAATCAAGTGTAACCTGGTTTCTCAACAAATAACTCTGAGTCTGTTCTTTTTAGTGAATCAAACACATTTCGAACAATAACGGCAGTCCAATTCCTGAATGAATGACTCTAATGTGTCTAATGATTCTTTCTAGTAAATCAAACACATATAGTGTAACTAGTGTGGTCTGATTCCCGAACAAATGGCTTTAATGAGTCAGTTATTTTGAGTTAATCAAAAACATGCTATATAACCGTACGTGGCCTGATTCCCAAACAAATGACTCGAGTCTGTTCTGATTAGACATCATTGTTCAAACACATTCTGAACAATGAGTGTAGTAGATTTCCTGAATTAATGATTATAATGAGTCTGTTCTTTCTAGTAAAGCAAACACATACAGTGAAACTAGTGTAGTCTGATTACCAAACAAATTACTTTAATGAGTCGGTTCTTTTGAGTAAACCAAACAAAGGCTATATAACTAAGTGAAGCCTGATTTCCGAACAAATGACTCTGAGTCTTCTGAATGAATGTTTTCTTAATGATTTGGTTCATTTTAGTGAATCAAACACATTCCGAACAATCGGTGTAGTCCAATTCCTGAATGAATTACTCTTAATGATTTGGTTCATTTTAGTGAATCAAACACTTTCCGAAAAATCAGTGTAGTCCAATTCCTAAATGAATGACTCTGAATGACTTGATTTGTTTTAGTGAATCAAACACATTCCAAACAATCAGTGTAGTTCAATTTCAGAATGAATGATTCTTTCAGATTTGGTTCGTTTTTGTGAAACAAACACATTCCGAACAATCGGTGTAGACCAATTTCTGAATGAATGATTCTTAATGATTTGGTTCATTTTAGTGAATCAAAAACATTCCGAACAATCAGTGTAGTCCAATACCTAAAGGAATAACTCTTAATGATTTGGTTCGTTTTAGTAAATCAAACACATTCTGTACAATCAGTTTAGTCCAACTCCTAAATGAATGACTATTAATGATTTAGTTTGTTTTAGTGAATCAAACACATTCCGAACAATCAGTGTTGTCCAATTCCTGAACAAGTGACTCTAATCTGTCAGTTTTTTTTTAAGTGAATCAAACACATGTAGCACAAGCAATGTAGTCTGATTGCTGAATGAATGACTCTATGACTCGGTTCTTTTGAATAAATCGGACACAGTCTATTTAACCAAGTGTAACCTGATTCCTAAACAAATGACTCTGAGTTGGTTCTTTTGAGTGAATCAAACACAAGCAGCACAATCACTGTAGCCTGATTCTCAAATGAATTACTCTAAATAGTCTGCATTTTTGAGTGAATCAAACACATTCAGCTTACAACTACCCTAACAATCATTAAATTCTTTACAATTCACTCTTCTACATTTTATTGACTGATTTAATTAATTAATTAATTTTTTTTTTTTTTACAGTTTACAATATTTAATTAAAATGTTCAGTAGATATTTTTGTGACATTTATGATATAAAATGTATGTTATTCTGCTCTTTTTAAGGTGTTCCTAACCCATGATTATTACATAAACATTTCCAGTCATCTTGGCGACGTATGTGTGCTTACTCAGTCTGGAAAAATAGCTACTTTCTTTGTCTAATAACCAGTCATTAGTTTTGTTTTGTCGTCGTCTTACTGGAGTGAGTGAGGAATATGGCAACATTCCACCTTAACACCATTTAACAATCTTTTTTCTTCACTAAATAAAAGTACTTTTTTTTTCATTTATCTTGCATCTAAAGATGAGGTGTATTGTCTGGGACGTCAGCCATGAGGGAGACAGAACTATGAGGTGAAAATTATGAAAAAGGAAAGCGGATATCAGTAATAAAGTCAAGTATGGAGAAGCACGCCAGCTATGTGTCCCCTGTAAAGTGTCCATCCAAGCCGAGGAGAATCGCATTCGTTCAACGCACACAGATGAGCTATTGCATATACCTACACACATGCTCCCTTACCTTATGCAGCACATATCTTAAATTCCTGTTCTCAGACTGACATAACTATATAGGCAATACACAGAGAAAACATGAAACACAACCAAACAAAACAAAATCTTAGATTGCAAGACAAGCTTGTGGTTAAAAGGCATATAAATGTTTATTTTGTTTAGAAAATGACCAATCGTTTCGCTAGACCCTTATTTCTTGATTGGGATCGTGTCCTTTGAAGCTGCATTGAAACTGCAATTTGGACCTTAAACCCGTTGAACCCCACTGAAGTCCAATGTATGGAGAAATATCCTGGAAGGTTTTCCTCAAAAAACAAAATTTCTTTCAGAATCAGGAAATTTTAATTCTGGAGTGAACTAATCCTTTAACATATGTCTTTAAAATATTTGTTAAATATGTTGTATTTGTTTGTATATCCTTTTTAAACATTTTCTGTAATAGAATGTTTTATCTGAATTATATAAACTCCAGCATTTTCAACCCACTATATGCATACAGATGTACACACAATAACTAAACATAACAAATGCAATCTGTGTTTATCATATAGTGATTACCTCAACAGTGATGGAAAGCTGCGAGCACTTTAAGGGTCCGTAGAAGTCAGTTTACTCAACATAGCAGGAGATTTTTAATTATAGACACTTGGTCCTGTCCGTATGTTACTATTCTCTGCATCTTGACAGGAAAGATGTATTCAATCTAATCTACTAGGATCAAATGCCATATAAATTACCCTCCACACCAGCATCTTCCCATTGCCTCCTTCATTTGAGGGGGAATTTTAACCCAACAGGGAGGAAGTCCATCATTTGGGCCAGCGGTGGTGGGATCAACAGGAAGGCATGCGACTTAATTAATTCTAGGCCCTGAACTCAGCATGCCAGCCAGTGAGAACCAGGCCGAGAGCAGGAAAAGAGATGGAGGCCTTCTCTCAGGGGGTCCCCTGGATGCCCGGGGGCCCATTTCAGCACAGTCGACTTTAAAACAGAGGAAGGAGGCAAATAAATAAAGCCTCGGCGCTGAAACCTCCTCGAGATTTCTGTGCAATTACGACAGAGCTTGAACGCGAGCCAGAGAACAATTAACTTCTTCTTTCCCTCCGTCCACTGACAAGCCAGCGGTTAGACATTCCACGGGCCCTGAAAGGCCGATTTTTCATTGTGACAGCGGCACACTGTACCACTAGTCCAATTAAAGCCGAGGTGTAATTCAATACAGCTTTTATATACACTACACCCTAAATCAGATGAGATGTGTTCGTGGGTGCGGGCAGGGAAGTGAGGAACGCGTGTGTGTGAGGCTATTGTTCGCAGAGAGGCGTGAGTCACTAAGTAAAAACCCCAAATGTTCATAAAAACAAGAGGATTGGAGGTTATGGAAACGACACAGAGTGCAAACCATGTATAACCCAACTCCACAATGTGACTAATAATATCCTGTTATAATGAGCCGTGAACAGTGATGTGAGTGACGGGATCCACAGAACGGCTGAAGGACTCTCGTTTTGGATCTGATATTCACACAATGGCAATTAGTGGGATGGATGTGTGCAGGCTGGCATGCTAAATTTAGAAAACGGACAGTCCAACAGACAAACGAATGAGCATGAGATGAGCCTGACCAATAGCACAAAGGCCTATCAGTTTTCAGCAGTATCAGTCTCTAGGGGTCTCCTCCGTGCAAGCGGAGCTCTGACCGGCTTTATCACAGAGTTACGAGCTCCAGTTACGACGCGGGTCAGAGGTCAACAGTCAGCCATTGATTGGTAATGGTAGGCTTGGACTGGCTCAATGCCCGCAGTGCAGTACATCACAGGCACTGCAAACAGGAACACAGAAACCAGTTTTAAATGTTTATTGCAGCCCTCCACAGTATGAATAAGACACTAGCGGACTGCTTTAGAAGACTTCTTCGTTTCAAGACTTGGTTAAAGAAGATTTATAAGCTCTCTGTGCTTAAAAAGAAGAGATGAGGGTGTTTAAGTGCACAATATACTTTGCTCTTCGAAACTCAAGAGGACAATCTTTGTTCTTTCAAACAACTACTAAAACAACAAACAAACATATGCTACGTGTAGAATTCTACTATTACAGTTCATACTTCAGGTTAGGGATTTTAACAACTTATGGTGTGTTCACACCGAAAGCGATTTAATTGTGATGCGATCTGGGAAAACCCATTGGATGTCGCGCTGGAATGTTTTCAGAAATTCGAAAAATAGGTTGAATGTCAATTTTTTGTCAAAATTCATCTCTCAAAATATCTTGGCAAAATTGACTTGTTTAGTGCAGAAAAATAGCGTTTTATTGCAGAAAGCAGAAATGACAGTGTCTTTCTCTTATGTTAAGAAAGTGCTGCAGATGTACTTTCTCTTAACACCACAAAAACAGTTAACCTATCAAAATAAACCACATAACATATTTAATACAGTTGCTAATACAGTGCTGAGCTTGTTTTTCTAAATATAAACTACAACTACAAGGTACATTATTCGTGCTATTTAAACATACGAGGGGTGATCAAAAGTTCAAAAAACGGTGATCAAAAAAACGATAATAATGCAGTATAGCGCTCCTGACAGCTCTCCTTAAACCCGTAAAGTGAAAGTAAAACACATCTAACTTTAAACCCGATTTTCTCAAAAATCACAGCTATCAGCCAACTTCAGCCATAACTTTTGTTACATTCAAGCTATGGACAAAATAAAAACAAAAATACGGTTTGGAAAGGGCTTGAATCATGCTTTCATATGGTATCAAAACCTAAGAAACGTAAAATTTTACCATGTGTAGGGTTTTCCCAGATCGCATCACAATTATTAGTGCGAATAGATTACATACAAAGTCAATGCAAACATGCGAATAAAAGCGAATTTGCGCAATATGTGGATGCAAAATGGGCAATATTTGCATCAATCACGTCTTCCGTGCAAGTTGAAAAATTTCAACTCATAGAAAATATGCATGACGAAATAATGCTTCAAAGACAGCATTATTGTAGCCCGAAATATATGATATAGGTATCTGGAGCATAGAAAACTATTAAGTTAGCTACTTCCTGTAGTGGTAGTATTTTATTAGCACGGTTACAGAGATGCTGCTATCAATAAAAAAACAATGTTAATGTATATACAGTAGTAACTGTAATGTAACACACACATTAATGCAGGATTACTACCCATCCGTCTCTGGATGGTGCTGTAATAACACATTGACTTTTGGCTTTCTGTCGTATTTGGGACTTCCAAAACAGGTACAAAGCAGTGATCGTAGTTATCTCCACCATGGTTGATCGCGCCTTATTATTGTACGTGCGAGTGATGCAAAAAACATCCCGCGAGTAATCTAGAGCGAGTGACAGATTTGCACATTTGTTTCACATTTGATGTGAACACACCATTAGCCTTATATTTTAAACAACTTTTGACATTAAAATGACATTTTGTGGATTTTAGTTCATGTCTGTTAGCTTTGCCATCTACACTGCTGGGGCTAAAACAATTAGTCGACATTATTAAAGTTAACATGGACAATAAAAAAATGGTTGACAAATATTTTTGTTGTTTGATCTCGTATTACCTAATGTAAAGGCTGCAATTATGTGGTTTGACCAGTGTGGTGCTCTAGCGCAAGCCCTCCTGGTTATAATCCAATAGGAGACAACACTGCAGTTTAGAGAGCAAACGCAGCAGAACCAGAAGCTGTTCAGTGGCGTTTAGATGAATGTGTAAATATATGCTGCAAGCTTTTCTCTCAATGATGAAATAAACACAACAGAATGACAGCTGTGAGAAAGCACCAGTTAAGAAAGCATCTGATTATAGCAAAGCAGATACGTCACGTTTATTTAGCATTTTATACAATAGATTGCCTTAAAGGATTAGTTCACTTCCAGAACAAAAATGTACAGATAATTTACTCACTTCCTTGTCATCTAAGATGTTCTTTCTTCAGTCGTAAAGAAATATTTTTTTTTGAGGAAAACATTTCAGGAATGTTTCATCTCCATAGAGTGGACTTCGATGGAGCCCGCGAGTTTGAACTTCCAAAATGCAGCTTAAATGCAGTTTCAAAGGGCTCTAAACGATCCCAGCCGACAAAGAAGGGTCTTATTTAGCAAAACGATTTTGTAAAAAATGTACAATTTATATACTTTTTAACCTCAAATGCTCATTTTGTCTCGTCTCTGCGATGCGCATGTGTACTCTGTGTATTCCGGTTCAATAAAGTTCGGGTATGTCTAAAAACTCCCATCTCATTTTCTCCTCCAACTTCAAAATCATCCTACATCATTGCAGAAGTACCGACCCAGTGTTTACAAAGTGAATGTGAACGGAGGGTCAAACACCCTTTAAAAAAAAGCAATGTAGGAGGATTTTGAAGTTGGAGGAGAAAATGAGATGGGAGTTTTTAGCAAGACAAGAAGAACATTTGTGGTTAAAAAGTGTCAAATTGTAATTCCTTTTAGAAAATAACCGATCATTTCGCTAGATAAGACCTTATTCCTCAGCTGGGATCATTTAGAGCCCTTTGAAGCTGCATTTAACTGCATTTTGGAAGTTTAAACTCACGGGCATCACAGAAGTCCACTATATGGAGAAAATTGAAAAGTTTTCCTCAAAAAACATAATTTCTTTACGACTGAAGAAAGAAAGACATGTACATCTTACATGACAAGGGGGTGAGTACATTATCTGTACATTTTTGTTTTGGAAGTGAACTAATCCTTCAACTGAAGAAGCTTTACACTATGGGTAGGGGAAAAATAAATTCACGTATGAATGTGCAATTCAGTCTTCTAGCGATTCGCATCAATTCACAAATTTCAAAAATCGATTTTCTAGTTAATATAATAACCATATTAATACAATAGCATGATGTTGTCGGAACAAAACAGCAACAGCAATGGAGGAGGAAAAACACATATATCCTGCCCCATTTCCAGCAAAGGCATGTGGCATTGGAAAAGTATTATATTAATTGATCTCTTGTTATTATGGGAAGTAGGGATGTGCCCAAATAGTGAATCAGTAAGGTACCAAAAGATTCCCACTTCTACTTTACAATATTAAACATGAAAATAAAACAGTGTCAGTGTTTATTTACATTTACAACTTGATTTTCTGTTATAATGCAGCTCTCCAGCTAATGATAAAATTGTTTTACTAGTAAAACAGTAAAACTCAGTACACTAAGTTCACATTTATTTAATTAAAAAAAGCAATAAAAAAGTAATTAATTGAATTTATTCCTGTGATGAAAACTGAATTTCCAGCATCATTACTCCAGTCTTTATTGTCACATTATCCTTCAGAAATCATTCTAATATGAGGATTTGCTGCTCTAGAAAAATGTCTTATCATTATCAATGCTGAAAACTGTTGTTTTGGTTAATATTTATGTGTAAAATTGCATTTATTTAAAATAATTTTTGTAACATTATAAAAATCTATATTCTGTCACTTCTGTCCTTGCTGAATAAAAGCATTATTTTCTTAAACTCCAAATGTTCGAACGGTAGTGTGTATTTCTGCTTTTTGCAATAAAATCACTTTTATGCCCATCAAGTGTAACCCTAGAGCAATACTCTGGGTTGAGCAATAAAACTCTGTTTACTTTGTATCTTAATGTCTGTCGGGAAAGGATATTGATATGAAACATTTGGAAATGAAAATGTCCCATTTGACACCTGCGCAGCACAAACCATGCTTTATTGGTTCCAGGCAGCGCATCTAAATCACCATAATCGCCTATAAAAGCCAAGTCAGTAGCACAGTCTAATCATATTTTGTGATTTATAATAAAGTATCTTTATATATGACACTTAAACCGCTATGAAAATAAAAAGATAACTGGAAAGATTAATAATCAGATGACTGCGCCATGTCCGATATCTAAAGGACATTTATGCTAAAGGAATGCTCGATCACATTTTTGTCGTTCTGTGTGTTTTCATAACCCCGGCTCCACAAATGTAGCAGCAATGTAAAGCAGCACTGGCCACTTTCATAAGGAGCACCTGTGTTTGGAGACTGACATTCCGTCTACTTATCTAGTCCTAAAGAACACCTGTAAGGCGGACAGGAGCTCCAGAATAAACACGGCAACTGTACGTCCAGGTGGAGCTCTGTCTGGAAGTTGGCAAAGATCCTGCGCTGTCTGATGAACTGCATTTCAAATCTTTTTAAATCTCTCTAAAGAGCTATTAGATTTTGATGAATGTCCTGCATGGAGGCTGTATACATTGTTAAATATGTAGGCCAGACTGATGAGAGGCCTGTTTTCTTTTTGTGAGTATTTCAACTTTTTTTTTTTTTCAGCAGAACCATAATAGTCTAAGGACTGAGCGTATATGTGTACACATTAGTGACAAATGAGCTTTTAGTTGGGAAATCTAGTTATATTACATTTAATGTAAAAAATGTGACTGTCCACCAGTGTAATGATGCTAATATGTTGTGGATGGTTGCCAGGATACTATATTGTTGCTGAGAAGTTGTTTGCTATGGACTTGCGAAGCATTTGGTTGATTTTTAGGGTACTTTGGTTAGTAATAATCTTTCTTCAAGAAGTCACGTGATTTGAGGTATTTGTCTTTCTTTATATCCTCTTGAATCATTATGTGAGTGATTTGCTAGTCAGTTGCAGGTAGTATTAGGAAGAGGGGCATTTCATTAGACAGAAACCTGTGCAAAAAAAAATAATTAATGATTTGGATCCATTTTTGTATAAGAAAGAGATCAAAAGTTGCAAAAAATGTAGTCAGTGTTACAAAAGATTTATCTTTCAAATAAATTATGTTCTTTTGAACTTTCTATTCATCAAAGGATCCTAAAAAACGTAATAGTTTCCAAAAAAAAAATGCATATTAGCATATTAGAAAAATTTCTGAGGTATCATGTAACACTGAAGACTGGAATAATGATGCTGATAATTCAACTTGAATCACAGGAATAAATTACACATTAAAATACATATATATATATAAACATTTTAATTTGTAATGATATTTCACAATATTATTGTATTTCAAAAACATTAAAAAATCTTACCAACCCCATACTTTTAAACAGTAGTGTATATCATACAGTACATTCCACACTTCTATATGTACAATACAAGATCTCAACACCTGTAAGACCCTCTGTAAACATACTCTATGCTCCCATATACAGCGCAGTGTCTTCTGGTGAGGACAGAGGGAGGAATTTGAGCATATGTCTCCACACCCATCACCCTGACCACAGGCCCACTCCAGCAGGCAGTCAGCAGCTTGCCAAAAAAAACTAGCCAGCCATGAGGAGGTCGAGACACTGAGACACAGCTAAAGCTAAAGCAACTGCAATATGCGGAGACACCGCTACTGCACACTGAGCAACAGCAATGCTGTTATGTTGTTTACAGTAGCGCAATGATTCTTTTCCTTGAAATATGGTTGGGATATCATTAAAGGATTAGTTCACTTTCAGAACAAAAATTTACAGATAATGTACTTACCCCCTTTGTCATCCAAGATGTTCATGTCTTTCTTTCTTCAGTCGTAAAGAAATTATATTTTTTGAGGAAAAAAAACACAGATGAAACATTGGAAAAGTGCATGACTTTTCCAACATGATTACATAATGTGTGAGGTCGAGCTAGTGCAAGATGAGCGAGCATTTGTGGTTAAAAAGTATATACATCTTCTAGAAAATGACCAATTGTTTAGCTAGATGAGACCCTAATTCCTCGGCTGGGATTGTGTGGAGCCCTTTAAAGCTGCATTGAAACTGCAATTTGGATCTTCAACTTATTGGTTCCCATTGAAGTTTGAATGTTTTCCTCAAAAACCTTAATTTCTTTTTGACTGAAGAAAGAAAGACATTAACATCTTTGATGACAAGGGGGTGAGTAAATTACTAGGAAATTTTACTTCAGGAGTGAACTCATCCTTTAAGCATAAAATCTTAGTTTGCAATAAAAAGTATTTAATCAATATATGGCTGAAGAGGTCAAGAGGTGGGAAAAAGGTGGATTTCTCGGAGGTAACCTAAGAAAAACGCAATCTTTAGAAAGAACAGACAAACACAGTGTAAGAATGCACGTTTGAAGATAACTGATTCTTTTTCTTTGTGAACCGTCCTAACCCCATGTCAGCATTCCCCATCAACCCTTCAATGGGTGCCATTGTGGGGCAAATTCAAGTCAACACATATTAATTAGCACAACCCAGTGTGAGCGAGGCCACTGGTGTCAGCTATACTGCTCCTCTCACTAAATCTGCACATAATTAGATCTACTCAAACATATTTTTAGCTCTAAAGTTCAGATTAGACACGAAAAGAAATGGACACACAAAACAAAGCGGGATAAATAAGATTCAGAGACCACAGTGGGAATATGATTTCCTGCGGGATGGTGAAGGCCTAGTTGCTCATGGTACAAAGCCATTTCAATGAGCTGAGCTGATGGCATACATGAACTCACTGCTCAGAAACGCTTGTAAATGCTCCAGCTACTGTTAGCGCCAGAGAGGCTGTGAACACGCTGACAGAGATTAAAAGATGGAGCAGTAGAACCTGAAACCTTACAAACAGGGGAATGAGGATGGTAGGTCTTTACAAAAAACTGAGTCGCTCTGTCATTTAATTTTGTTTACAGTGATGGCTAATGCCAAAAAAAAAAAAAAAAGTGAGTCGTGTTTGCGTGTACTGTCAAGATGCTGTGTTTTTGCCAGGGTGTGGCTATGTAGTTGCTAGGGTATTGTTTGACGGTTGTTAGCACACATCTTCTCAAAAAGCCACATGAATTAAAGGGATAGCTCATCCAAAAATGAAAATTCTGTCATTAATTACTCACCCTCATGTCGTTCCAAACCCGTAAGACCTTTGGAACGCAAATGAAGATATTTTTGATGAAATCCTAGAGCTTTCTGACCCTGCATAAACAGCAATGCAACTGAGTGGTGCAAGGCTCAGAAAGGTAGTAAGGACATCAATAAAATAGTCCAAATTACAGTTGAACCACTGATGTCACATGGACTATTTTATTGATGTACTTACTAACTTTCTGGGCCTGTCTATGCAGGGTCAAAAAACTAAAAGTATCTTAATTTGTGTTTCGACGATGAACAAAGGTCTTACGCACTGCAAAAAATGCTTTCCTTACTTTGATTTTTTGTCTTATTTCCAGGCAAAATATCTAAAAATAAATCAAGAAGGGTTTTCTAGATGAGCAAAAATTTTTGTCTTGTTTTCAGAAAGAAGATATTAAAATTAAGTGAGTTTTTGCTTGAAACAAGCAAAATAATCTGCCAGTGGGGTAAGCAAAATAATCAATTCTTCTGCTTAAAATATTATTTTGCTTACCCCATTGGCAGATTATTTTGCTTATTTTAAGCAAAAACTCACTTAATTTTGACTTGTTTTTTTTCTGAAAACAAGACAATAATTTTTACTTGTCTAGAAAATTTTAGATATTTCGGTTGGAAACAAGACAAAAAATCTAAGTAAGAAAAGTATTTTTGCAGTGCGGGTTTGAAACGACATGAGGGTGAGTAATTAATGACAAAATTTTAATTTTGGGGTAAACTATCCAATTAAGGCATCGCTCATGCTCATATCACACAGTTTACAACTTTATTTATGAGTGCAACAATCATTGTCCACTTTTTGACGTTCATTTTTTCCATTAAAAAAAAATCAGTAAAGAGTTCTAAACTGTGCACCAAACCAACCATCACTGAGATGAATATCATAACATTACAAACTTAGTTTGTAGCAAGCAATCTGGAAAATTCTGAAATCTGAGAAACAGCCCATGCAGCTTTGTGAACAATAAGTTTAGTCATGTCTTTTAGTTTGTAATTCCTTATCATCACTGTCTTTTCCATGGTTTCATGTCATACAATCTGTATCCTGTTTGTTTCTTCATGTTCTCATTGGTTCATTGTCTTATTATCTTGTCATCAGTTCTGTCTTCTCACTAGTTTACAGTCATTGTCTTGATATCTTTTTTTAGCAGTTCTATATTGTCATTGGTGTTTTTTGTCATGTGTTCCCTAGAGTCTTAGATTTAAGCCCTTGTCATGTATTGAAGTTGTTATGCTGTTCTGTTTCCACGTGTTAGGTCATTGTTTATTGTCAAACTCATGGCTCATAGTTTATGTTTTGTTTCATTTCTTGGATTAAGATCATAGTTTGTTTTAAGATCATTATCATTTTGAATAAAACTACACTTGGGCTCTCTGCGCCTTCATCCTCGCCTGCTTCAGGCCTGACTGACACAGAAGAAAAAGAAATTGTTGAATAAAGTCATTATTTTAGTCTTCTTTGCACACAAAAAGTCTCACAGCTGCAGTAAACTACGGTTGAACCACTGATGTCACACACTATTTTAACAATGTCTTTACTACCTTTCTAGGCCTTGAATGTGGCAGTTGCGCTGCTGTCTATGCAGGGTCAAAAAGCTCTAGGATTTCATAAAAAATATCTTTTCTATATGTATATGTTCTATATGTTCAATCAATGTCAGAATTTTCATTTTTGTGTGAACTATCCCTTTAAAATAATTTCTTTATAAAGTAAATGAATTTGATTTTTACTTTCATTACAATTGTCATAGTCACAGCAAACACCACTAACAGTATTTTGGTAGAAACGTTGGTGACTATGGTGATGCTTTGTAACTATTTTCCACAAACGCACTGCACAGAAATAACTGTCACTAAGTAAATCTTAATTAACCTCACATGCAACCTCACAGCTCTTTCTGTGCCTCCCGGTTTACGGATGACCCACAGTAGGTGAGACAGTTTGTGTTTCCAGACGTTGTGGTGGCTGACAGACATGACGCAGGAAGATGTCTGGAATCAATTCTGGACGTCAAAAGCTCCTGCTTGTGTAAATAAAACGCTTGCACAAACAAACACTTTCTTTTGGAAACTTTCAAGCACAAAGATATACTGGATGGAGGAAAAAGGTGTGAAATCTGATCCTAATTGGTTTATTATCTAACCGTCAGGTTTCTTTCACTATCCTCTTGCTTTAATGTGACAACATCACCTTTGTCAGTCTTTAAAGCCAGCCTACCGCATACAACAATGTTTGGTGAGACGCCATAAACTCCCAGCCACCATGTTAAGCCTTCCACAATGGGAACGACTGTAGATGTAATCCATCCTGCTCGTGTGCATATCGAGTCAGGCACTGTTTACACAAATGCTGGTTAGGTATCATTATTTCTCTGTGTATGTGGTTATCTGTTAAGTGCATACGGTTGAGTGTGTGTGTGTGTGTGTGTGCGGGGAGGGATTGTTGTTTATATACAGAGGAAGAAATAAGGACCCCTTGTAGAAGGAGCCAGATCCACTGGGCTGTTTCTCATGGCAAACTTCCTCTCTCTGTGATCAGGATTATTTGCAGATGCGATGGTGCCATTGCTCCTTGCTCAAAGAGGAAAAAAAAACACCATCTGCTCTCTTTTTCCATTTACTGATCTCACTTTTCTCGTCTCATCTCATGTTGCAAGCAACCTTCATTTAACTCTACAGGTCATAAGTGCTGAGATGTGACCATTTTCTATTAGGTGAGTAATCTTAACACCCTTGAATTCATTTTGAAGGTTCATCGCCCAGTCATTCTGCTGGTACATCCTTTATAATTTCTCCTATTGTGTTCTACTGACAAAATAGGCCATATGGGTTGGGAATCTCATGAGGGTGTGTAAATGATGACAGATTTTTCTTTTTGCGTGAGCTATCCCTTTAAGAGTTGTGCGCTCAAAGATCTTAAGCTATAATCATTTCTAAAGCTATGCTTAATGCAAAACAATTAACAAATCATGAAAGAGAGAAAGGAAATAGAAACAGGAAGTGGCATACCAGCACACCAGATGGTTCTAAAGCTGCATTATGTTAGAAAATGCTAGTAAATCCCATAATATCTATCAAAAAACACCAAGTTTTTCAACTATTAAAGAGCTTGAGATCAAGAATCCATTAAATTGATTAAAACTGGCAAGAACACTGACATTAATTTATAAACTGACATTTATTTGTAAAAAAAAATAAGACATTTAATGTTTAACACTTTACTTTTGAACTTCTGAACTCAATAATAATATAAATGTTTCTTGAGCATCACATCAGCATGTTAGAATGATTTCTGAAGGATCATATGACACTTAAAACTAGAGTAATGATGCTGAAAATTCAGCTTTGCATCACAGAAATAAATTGCATTTTAAAATATTTAATACAGTTAACATTATATATTAAATTGTAATAATATTTCACATTTTTACAGTTGTTACTGTATTTTCAAACAAATAAATGCAGCCTTGGTGAGCAGAGAGAAACATTCTCAGTCTTATTGCTTTGGTTTTTGTCTTACTGAGTTGACATTCACCATATATAAGGGGAAGCTTAAGATAACTGAGAAATGACTTTACTCTTGCTCATTTCCTGAACATTTTGGCCCTGTTCATTTCCAGGTGTGTTTCAAGTTGATTTCCACATTACACTAAGCAGACATCTGTGTTGTCTGTAGCTCCAAGCACCTGGGCCACTGCAGCCAAACATCTGCAGTCCAAACGCCGCTGAATATGCCCCTACATATACAAACATGACATGCATTCTCATACCTGCATACAAACTCCATTACAACAGCAACACACGCACATTCACACACGCACGTACACACACACTGTTTATCTAAATGAGGACGCAATATAGACTTATGTTGGTACTTATATAAACCTAAACATACAGTTGAAGTCAAAAGTTTACACACACCTTGCAGAATCTGCAAAATGTTAATTATTTTAGCAAAATAAGAGGGATCTTACAAAATGCATGTTAGGTTTTATTTAGTACTGACCTGAATAAGATATTTCACATAAAAGACATCTACATATAGTCCACAAGAGAAAATAATAGTTGAATTTATAAAAATGACCCTGTTCAAAAGTTTACACACACTTGATTCTTAATACTGTGTTGTTACCTGAACAATCCACTTTTTTTTTTTGGTTTAGTGATAGTTGTTCATGAGCCCCTTGTTTGTGCTGAACAGTTAAACTGCCCGCTGTTCTTCAGGAAAAATCCTGTAGGTCACACTTTGGTTTTCCAGCATTTTTATGAATTTTAACCCTTTCCAACAATGACTGTGTGATTTTGAGATCCATCTTTTCACACTGAAGACAACTGAGGGAATCATATGTAACTATTACATAAGGTTGAAATGCTCACTGATGCTCCAGAAGCAAAAACGATGCATTGAGAGGTGGAGGGTGAAAACTTTTGAACAGAATGAAGATGTGCACATTTTTCTTATTGTGCTTAAATATCATACTTTTTTTCATTTAGTACTGCCCTTCAGAAGCTACAGGGGATACTTACATGTTTCCCAGAAAACAAAATAAGTTAAATTTACCCTGATCTTCAAATTCTTCTTGCATTGCGTTTCCTACTGGAGCATCAGTAATAGTTCTGTAATAGTTGCATATAGTCCATCATTTGTACTCAGTGTGAAAACATGGATCTGAAAATCATACAGTCATTGTTGTAAAGAGTATAAACAAACAAAAATGCTGAAAAAACAAATATTTTGTTGGATTTTTCTGAAGAACAATAGGCAAAACATGTATTACAGTATTCATTAAATCTTTATTTAGTTAATAAAAATGCAACTGGTCATTGTTAGTTTATGTTAACTAATGTAGTTAACTTACATTTAACATTTGTGTAAAATTGATACATACATTCTTGCATGAAGTTGTATTAATTAACATTATTATATTACAAAGTATATGTATATATTACCATTAAAATGTAAAACAAAAAATTCATTGTTAGTTCATAATACCTAACTCACATTAACTAACTGAACCTCATTGTAAAGTGTTACCAAAAACATTAATGTAGTTTATTTATGAATCATTTTTAAAGTACGTTTCCCCAAAAGGCAGATTTTGTCATATTTAACTAGCTTCCAGGCATAGATTTCTCCTCAAAGCAGAGCTAATTAAACCCACCCACTCCTCACACACACACACTCACATAAACGTATATACTTCCTCACATAAACACAAACTCACACAGGTTCACACACACACAGATTGACAGCGCATGCTACTAACACTAGGCAGGCCGGCCTCATACGCAACTTGTTTACGGCTGCGGAGCAGAGCGGCTGTGGAAAGCCTGTGCCGTAATGGAAAACGTGTGCTTTGCTCCTCACCTATCAGGTGCTAGAGGTCAGAGGTGACACATGGAGCCTGTTAGCATTCCAGCCTCAACATCAGAGGAAGGATGAAACTATTTATGCTGCAAGAAAAGCGCGCTCGTGTTCGAACGCTCGCTTGGTCTCGCAAATTCACACCATCCATCACAAAATTACCTCTCCTCTCTATATCTCTTACGGTCTCCATATCTTAAGTAAATCTGCAGCAGACCTGAGACTCGAGCCCTGCCCAGGCTCTCACAGCGAGCTGCGTGTTTCACATTACAGGCATATTTCCACATTGTATTTTGCTAACCCTCGCCTGCTGATAAAGGGCCAAAGAGCTTCAAAGAAAAAATGCTCCTCAGCACTTACAGTGACCAAACGTCTGCTGAGCGCTGGAAAATAACAAGAGCTCTTTTGACAGGGCCCATGCCGTGCGGCGGAGCGGTCAAGGCTGTGCTTCGACCAGCCCTCTCGAAAAATCCCCCGACTCCAGGGGTTTGGCCTTTCGGTGATAGCTACATTCATCAACTCCTCCTGGGCTCCTCCTTGATAAAATGAGAAGGAAACCAAGGAGCACCGAGAGGGTGGGAAATGTCAGGAAAGCAGCTAAGCGCTTGCAACAGATAGGCTGAATGAGATACTTTGTTTGGAGACGCAAAATGGGGTGATCGCTCAGGGTCTCGATGGAGAAAAAGATGAGAAAGTGTGATAGAAAGGGGCGGAAGCTCATAAAGAATGAAAGGCGGTGATGACAGCTTGGGCACGAGGTTTATGGTTTGGCTTAGTGCAGGCGTGCTGTCCTGACTGAAAGCGATGAGACTGAGAGAACAGGTCTGTGTCTGGTATCTCTCTCGAACACTCATCGTTACACACGACATTTTTCAATTTCACTCATTGAATACGATTTTATAGATTAAATATGAAATCCATTGCTCTTATTTGATTAGCCAAGCACCATTTCAAGAGTGCTGATATTACTTTTTAACAACTTTATTGTAATAAAACTGGTTAACGTTAAAGTAGATTTGTTATCAAGAACTAATTATGAACAATTTGCTTAATTTAAAAAGACAAATATTGTAATAATATATGAATAATTCTATATAATATATAGTATAATGTTATACAATATAATTAGAATTATATTTAAATTATTTAAATGTAATTTTAATGATAATTATTTTATAATAAATACATTTTTGAGTTTCACTCTTCCACTCATCTAATAATTTTTTATAAATGAAATATCTTTCTATATCCACTCATCTTATTTAATTGCCAAATCACCATCAAAGTATAATTGTTATTCTGAATCAACAATTAAATATATATATATATGTATGTATTATTAATAAATTATTATAATATTATATTAATATATGAATAGTTCTATATATGTATTACTTTATAACTACTTTTTTAATGTTTTCTTTTAATAATGTATTAACCTAGCTTAATGCTAAATTATAAATAATTATAAATAAATATAAATATCTGAATTAATAATATTTAAATACTACTTTAATTTTTATAATTATTTTAAAATTAATCAATATTTCTATCTGATACATTCTTATAAATTAAATATGATTAATCTTCAGTGTATTTGTTATTATGAATGAATTATGATCAACATTTTTCTATATATATATATCACACAAACAAAAAGATAATTAACAGTAATTAATAATAAATTAACAATTAATCATTTTATTAATAATTAATATTAATATAATATATTAAAAGCTGTACACATTCAAATTTTAAGTAATTACTTCATAATTAACTTTATGTGTACTATATATATATATAATTAACAATAATTAATAAGTGAAAAAACAATTCTTTAATTATTAATAATTCTACTTATAATTAATAATTAATATTAATATGCTATATTAATAATTAATAGTATACACACACACTTTAAATAATTACTTTAGAATTAATTTTATTTTTATTGTAATAATTTATTAACCTAGCTTAATGCTAATTTTAAAATAAATATAAATATTAGAATTGTATAATATTTAATTACTACTTTAATTTTGATGATAATTATTTTAAAAGTAAATCAATAAATGAGTTCCACTCATCTAATACATTTTTATATTAAATGTTTATTTATTTTATTTCTTTGACAAAGCACCATCAAGTATATTTATTAGCATGAATGAATTATGATATAATTTTTTTGAATTATTTTTATGATATATAATTATAACATTAATAACTCAATATAATAGTATTACATTTATATATAATCAGCATCTTTATTTTTATTACGTTAATTTTAAATAATTAATTTAGTTTTATTTTTAAAAATGTATTAAATAAATAAATATAAATAAAAATATATAAATATAGAATACATCGATATAATTATATACAACTTTAAAGGGTATCAAAATATTCTAGTGTATATGTAGAATGAACATCCACCAAGATGAACAAAAAATCACTGTTTATTGTTGGTTTATAATACCAGCTGCATGAACTAATGTTAACAAACCCAACCCTATTCCAAAGTATTGCTTAGTATATACTTTTTCACTTTGTATAATTTTGACTGTTTGTGTTCGTGTCGTTTCAGCCTCTGTGTTGTTCTTTGAAAACTCCTGACCCCGCTTTTGCTTTTTTTGCAACTATTTATGTTGGCAGTGAAAAAATAAACTTAATAACTGGCCAGTTATTCATTATTAATGTCTTGTTTATAGAAATGTTGTATAAAATATATATCACACTTAGAACTAGTCTATTGTACAAAGGCGAAAATCAGTCTACTGCAAGCAAAGAAATAAACACGAATTTTAAAAACATATGTTTAAAATCACGTACACTAACATGAAACCACATTCAGATCACATGACTCGCCAAACTACCAGACACTGACCGCAGAGGACAGGATGGATTCAGATTTTGTTATACACTTATTGTGATATATGTACTTATTTCACAAACAGTTTAAGCAATACAATTACATACAAACCCTTTGTCATGAAGCAGCATTAAATATGTGATAACAGCATGTTTGATTAGCGCTGGACTGCACCGCCGCTCGCATAATCTCGTCCAAAGCGGGCGGCTGACATTAAAGTGAGTGTGGTGAGGCAGATGACACGACCTCAGCGCCGGCTGTGTGTATCTCGGGGCGTGTGCACAGGACACACACAGTCCGCGTCCTGGAATAGCTCTGCTGGCCTGGAATGCGTGGGTTGGTATGGGGGTTGGGGGCAGTCCTGGGGGCAAGGAGGCCTGGAATATCTGCCCAGAGTGAACGACGATTTATCAATCAATCCCGATCATTCAGAACATCCATGAAATTACTGTCCAGCTGACAGCCTTGATTTACGGAGGGGTCTGGGCCCGAGGTGCGGCCTGTCTGCACCTAGTTGTTGTTCTGTCCGTCACGCTCCCCAGACCCCCGTAGCTGCGTCTCTTTCGCAGAGCTTTGAGAAACCAGATCTATGTCGCCCATCTCGGCGCACCAGGCACAGACAGGACTTCCATTAGTAAACCTGCCTATGGATGACCTTCGGCATTCTGGCTTCCTGACCCCTCCCCGAACGACCGAAATGGGATGAAAAGACAGCAGCGCTGAAGCGTGTTTTACTGGGTCGTCTGCAGCTATCTGCTGTTATCTGTGTACCTGTTTCAACAGAGGTCTAAAGGTCTACACTAAAACAAACAGACATATTTGAACAATACTTGAGCAAGAATATTGGTCAAATATTGAACAAAAATCAGAGTTGTATTGGTATGACTGTAAACTGCATGGGTAAGATTATTAGCTGTATAGGAAAACTGATCGTTTTGTAAGAGCATAAAACACAGCAGAATTGAACACTTTTGTTTTTGAAAGTTAAAGAAACAGTTCATCCAAAAAATGCCTCATGATTTGCTCACCCTCAAGCCATCTTAGGTGTATATGACTTACTTCTTTCAGAAGAATACAATCTAGGTTATATTAAATAAAAAATGTCCTGGCTCTTCCAAGCTTTATAATGACAGTGAATGGGTGTTGAGATTTTGAAGGAAAATAAAGTGCATAAATCTAGAGGTCGATACCGATAGCTAGGTTGGACCACACTGGCCAATACCAATTAATCGATAATTAAAATGGATACTGAATGGAAGCTAAAACAGTGTTCTACTATACTACCATACTTTGTAAAAAATAAATATATTAATATTAATTATATATTTAAAAATATCAGTAAATGTTGAAATTAACACACTGACAAGGAACAATACTTACATTCTACAGCTTTTATTAATCTTAGTTAATGCTACAAATGGACTCTTATTGTGAAGTGTTACCATTTCATATCAACAGTCTTTAAACATCCACACAAAAGCCATAGTATTGAAATTACATCATGTAGATAT
Organism: Cirrhinus molitorella; assembly: GCA_033026305.1. Lineage (NCBI taxonomy): Eukaryota > Metazoa > Chordata > Actinopteri > Cypriniformes > Cyprinidae > Cirrhinus > Cirrhinus molitorella. Next base: position 29,117,692 of record CM065129.1, on the reverse strand, counting down.
TGTATGTATAGTCTCAAAGTTAAACTGCTTCTATTCTAGAACACTTGATTAATATCTAATCAAAATAACAAAATATTTTAGTCACAAACTGAGCAAAACACCAGCACTGCCTCCAGGAGATTTCGTATCAGTTATCACACACACCGGACACGTCGCGTTCAGTTCAAACTGCGTCCTAAAACTGTTTATTTAATCACCAAACGGACATAAGTTTACTTCAAGAATGATCAAAAAGCAGCATAGACTTTAAGTGTTTAAAACAACAGAGCAAACGGAAAGAGAAAGCTCTCTATATTATAGCTCTCTATATGAAACAGACTTCATTAGAGCCACAGAAAGAAAAATGTTTTGCTAAAAATGCACAATACACACAATCTTCCAGTCCATGGTGAAGTCTTTATGTACATTTATATCAATTTGGGACAGATGTCATGTATTTAATGTAAAAATCTGTGATAGTGCTCTGTGATGCAGCAGGATTTCTGACGGCTGAATATTTGTTGTCTCACATCACTAGCTTTAAATATGCAACTTGCTGGCTAACAAATGCATTCATGTGATCAGCTGGATATATACTAATGCAAATAGATTGTAACAATCATGAGTTTAAACATTTGGGTTGGACTTACTGCTTTGGTCACACTGTTTTAACCTCTTTAGGTGCGGCTAATGTTCGCTTCCTCTCAGCCTTGATAGCAAACATACTGCTGTGCTTTCTCTACTAATGCAGCATCTAGTCAACAAAGTACTAAGTAATGATATGAAAACATGCACTATAGTTTGTTGTCAATGTTTTAAATCCGCATCTGAAGTGTCCCTCTCTGTTTAGCACGCAGTGTGTGTAAACAAACAGCACGTGTTGTCAGTGATTTCCGCCTCCGCTCTAATCATACATATCTATGGCTCTCATACTGTATAATGACAGCAGAGCCTTCTCAGCCACTTCAGCAACGGACCCAACCCGGAAAAACTATCGGCATGGATTTTTGCCGATAACCGATATTTCCACTATCTGTGCCGATTAATCTGCAAAACAGATACATCGGTCGTCCTCTACATAAATCCATCATAAAAAGTGCTCTACATGGCTCCAGGGCGTTAATAAAGGCCTTCTGAAGTGAATCATGCGTTTGTGTAACACCGTGTGCTAACTACACGTGACGCGACAAGATTCCAGCGACAAACAATTTGGGTGTCCACACCAGACGCGATGTGACAACGCAACGCGACAGAATCAATCAAATGTCACAGCCAATCAGAAGCGCGTGTAGGCGAGCTCTCCCTGGAAGCTCACTGAACTTGCAACAAAATGGATACGTTTATAATATAATTCATAAATATTAACATTTTTAACATTATTAAATGTACATACTGAGTGACTAATACTGTCTTTGTTATGGAATACACTTGTTGGTTCGCATTGAGTTCAGAGTTTGAACGCACATCTTCGCTTTCATTTATTTTCCAGATCTGAGGTAAACTATCTGTTGTTGCCTTCAGTATGGCTATAAAGGTCACACAAAATGATATTCAAATGCACATTAGACACTTTTAACTTTGAATAAAGCACATAATCAGTACCTGAGATTATCACTGTCATTAGTTTGAATGCCGTTGTTCCAGCCGCAACGTCGCGAAAATAGAACCCGTTTCTAAATGAGAAATTTTGCGTGTCGCCGTCGCAGCTAGTTAGGACAAAAACTCAGATTAAAATGGAAAAGATGCCTTTTATCGCGTGTCGCGGCGTGTGTAGTGAGAACACGGTGTAAGGCAAATATCTGAATTTAAAACTTTATAAACAATTTCCGCAAATGCACCAAATAGCTTCAGAAGGCTTTTATTAACCCCCTGGAGCTGTGTGGAGTACTTTTTGTGATGGATGGAAGCACTTTATTGAACTTCAAAATCTCAACACCTATTCACTGCCATTATGAAGCTTGCAAGAGCCAGGGCATTTTTTTTATATAACTCCGACTGTATTTGTCTGAAAGAAGAAAGTCAAATACACCTAGAATGGCTTAAGGGTGAGTAAATCTATCCCTTTAATCTGCCTTGTCGTAGCTAACTATCTCCTCTGATATTTAAGCATGATGCACAAAATGTTTAAAAAACGTAACTTATTTAACTTTAAATGTCTTTAAAAATGCAGCACTTTTGCCTTTATGCCGAAAAAACATCAATACATGTTTTTTTCCCTATATTTACAGTTTAATACATAACCATGTTTTGCGTGAACCAACCCTTATTGTGACCCTGGACCACAAAACCAGTCATAAGGGTCAATTTTCCATTGTTTCCAAAGTTTCCATTGATGCAGGGTTTGTTAGGATAGGACAATAGTTGGATGAAATACAACTATATGAAAATTTGGAATTTGAGGGTGCAAAAAATATTGAGAAAATTGCCTTTAAAGTTATCAAAATTAAGTGTATATCAATGTGTATTACTAATCAATAATTAAGTTTTGAGATATTTGCAGTTGGAGATTTACAAAATATCTTCATGGAACATGATCTTTACTTCATGATTTTGGGCATAAAAGAAAAATCGATAATTCTGACCAATACAGTGTATTGTTGGCTATTGCTACAAATATACCAGTGCTACTGATGACCCATTTTGTGGTCCAGGGTCACAAATGTGCAGTCAAATATACCATTGTATGGCAATTTTTTGCAGACTCATTTCAGTCATTTGAATATAGGAAAACACAACACCTAGAACCCACAGAAAGCTGCTTTGACTGAAAGTAACTTTTCAGGTTTCAGCCTGCATAATGTTGCCAAATTGTGCCTAATTAACACACCGAATCAACACAGGGCTAAACATACTGTATTAGCATTAGCCATATGGTAGATTAACGTGTACCAAAAGCTCTTAAAGATTAATGGAAAGCACAGTCGTTAAAATATATCAGAAGTAATTTCTCCTCTCTTGCAAGTGTCCAAACCTGAATGATTGATTGCATGGTTGCTTTTTATTATTAGCATTTAGCATTGTTTTGCCCTGCTGTCCAAGACACTATCAGAACAATCCTGTGATTCATTCTTGGGTCGTGACCCACCAACCTAACAAACACACACACACACACACACACACACACACACACACACACACACACACACACACACACAAACAAACACAGAATGAGAGAGGACTGGAGAGAAGAGTGGGATATAAAATTCCAAGACAGGAAAGATATATCGCCAACTGTTCATCCCAGCACCCAAAACGCATTCTCCTCATTCTTAATAATTAAAGCAGTAAATCTTCTGCGAGATAGAGGGAGGACGCTCAACACAAATACCACCGGCTCACAGTTCAGAGAGCATTCAGACCTCAGCGCTCAACGCTGGACGCTTTATCACCGCTTCACTTCCTCAGTGTGAATTTGAGTGCTGATATGTACCTTATCCTGTCCTTCCACATGTGCTTTATAAGTGGGATTCTCAGCGTAACCCTGGGCCCCTTGCGGCGCTACCCTGAGAGCCCAAATCTCTGCCACAACAACACGACTAGGACGACAACTCCCTCTGTTGTGTTTGCTCAGCTGGTCCGCCTTTGTCAGTCAGTATCAAACTCCTTGTTCCTGGGCTTCTACTGTTATTCTTTGCCTCTGTTTAGTTTCTTTGCACTAGCATGGTTTGTTGGTTCTTTTGTGCTTTGTTTTGCATCAAAGGGAACATCTCCCATGTACCCTGTTTGTTCCCTCGGACAATGATAGGGTCGCAAGGTCACTGATAATACACGACTACCTGTAACCTGTGAAGTTAAGGCTATAGAACTTACCTGCAAAAATGCGCAGGCGTTTGCGTCTCGGGGGTGGCCCGAGTCCAGAAACGCCAGTACACTCATCTTCATCATCACAGTCCCCACTTTCTAGACCCTCCTCATCCTCGTCTGCCTGGCCCTGTCCGGCTGGGTCTCTCTTTGCAGCGCCTCCTCCTGGTCGAGCCCTCCATCGCTTTTCAGGCAACGTCACCATCCGCAAAAGCTACAACGAAAAGACATTAACACTGAGCGTGGTGGAAAAACTGAACAAAACATTACACTTATGCTGAACATATATGTTATCCACCCTTTTCTTCTAGCAACAGTTGGTACGGCCATTTGTAAATGTTATGGGTATGGCTTCCACTCTCATCCACGTCCAGCTGTTTTTAGCTGCTTGATATTGCAAATTGGTGTGTCTTACCAAATAATTTTAATGTATTATCTTAATTATGAACACACTGGTTTGTAGTGTTAACAGTTTTGCCATTTACTGCACATTGCTATTCTTCTTGTTATTTCGCTGTAGCGGATAATGGAAAAAGTTGGATAGCTGCTATTGACTGTTGGGGTTTTCCAAACTGGGTGTGGAAATGTGTTAAATGATTGAAATATTAACTTGAAAACTCAAGGGACACTTCAAGTAAATATTTTTGGTCAAAGAGGTTCTGGTGTTGGAATCCTTGCTCTAGAACATGTATCATATATCAGTATAAGATTAGCTTTATGAATTTGTTCAGATCACAATCATACTGCAGATGAAAACTGTCAAACAAAGTCATAGTGAAATTAATTTATTAGTGCTAAAAGTCAAATATTTTTTTAGTGATTTCAGCATATTGAGAAAAATGGTCAACATGGTGGGCGGAAACTAGTTAGATTTACTGGACAGACTCTGAGGAATATCTGAGAGATGACTATAGAAGATAAAAAACAAAATATATAGTTGACATTCTATTCTAATATAGTACAGCATGTCCTCCAAACTATGTTAAGCAGCGTATTGTGAATTATTTTAGAATTAGTATGCATAACGTGAGCTGATATGATTGTATATTAACTCTTTTTAACAATTCATCTGCACTCTGCACTGCCATATCAAGAAAATCTGACATTTTCAGTGTTTAAGTGCTATAATCAGGTCCCCAGTGCATCTACCAACCCAGAAAACGTGAAAAAGGACAACCCAGTCTTTTTCAGCAAGCATGTGAAAAAACGAGCATGTCAACTTTTGCAGCCCCCGTGATATAGAAAAGGGATCTTTCATAATATTACTGCCCCTTAATTTGCATGTTTCCACCCACGGCACCACCATTTTGTTTTTGTAAGCGACAACGGTGTACCAGTTCTGTACAGATGAGCACAGAACACTATTTAGAGTCCCAGCCTCAGAGGAGACATAAGAGCAGTGGATTTATTGAGATCTAATATAAACATGGTTTAACACGCATGACTTTAGTGCGATATACATGATAATCAAAACCAAACAGATGTTATTTAGCAGAGTATCTGAGGTACAAGCTGTAACAGACCTATGCTGGAAAAGGTATGTGGAGCAGCTGCTCATTTGCATTTAAAGAGACATGCATGAAAACAGTGTGTTTCTGCTTCCACTCAAAATGGACATTTTTAAAATAATATAATAAATGATCTCTGGGGTATTTTAAGCTGAAAAGTATGCATTATTCGGACACAAATTAAGATATTTTTGATGAAATCCAAGAGCTTTCTGACCCTGCATAGACAGCAATGCAATTGGCACGTTCAAGGCCCAGAAAGGTAGTTAGGACATCATTAAAATAGTGGCTCAGTGGTTCAACCTTAATTTGTTTTTCTCTTCTGTGTCAGTCTTCAACGCATGAAGATGAATGAAGGTCTTCCAGGTTTGGAACGACATGAGGGTGAGTAATAAATGACAGAATTGTCTTTTTTGGGTGAACTATCCCTTTAATAAGTATGTAGTCTATGCTCTAAACACTGGGTTTGGTTCCTTGGTAAATGTGGCCACCTTCTTATGTAAATTAGATTTTATTATGAGCAAATTATTGTTTAATAAATACAGGTAAAGCTGTGGTCTGACAGATGGGGGTGGGGAATCAATACTGAACGCTGGGTGGTGGTTGGTTAAAAAAGTTTTTAAAGGTTTGGGTGCATAATATTTGCGATTTTTTCCCCAGCTGTTCCTCACAGACATAACCGACTGCTTTTGTAACTTGTGTGTTCGCAACAAACTTGTTTGTATTTGACTGCAATAAGCAATAAGACACGAAAGAGAAAACCATATATCAGAAGTTTAAAGGAATATGGTTTAAAACGCAATGATTTCAGTGCGATATACATGATAATCAAAACCAAACAGATGTTATTTAGCAGAGTATCTGAGGTACAAGCTGTAACAGACCTATGCTGGAAAAGGTCTGAAATTTGCATTTAAAGAGACATGCATGAAAACAGCTTGTTTCTGCTTCCATCCAAAATGGGCATTTTCAAAACTATATAATAAATTATCTGTGGGGTATTTTGAGCTGAAAAGTATGCATCCACCAATTATTCTGATCTAATTTTGGGTTAAACAGATCATCTGCTTCCTGACAGAAATGAAATTTCATAAATTGCTTCATATGCATTATGCATGGTATGCGGTATATGTGGTATGTATAAAACTTCACATTGAGGATTGATTTTGAGCATGATAAGGTTAAATATATAAAGTTAAATTATCTCATCAAGCCATTAATTCCCGAAAGACTTTTCATGTCTTTTTTTTTAAACAGTACCACATTGAAATAGAGTCAGCCATCATAAAAGGATAAATGTTAAATGAGTTGTTTCTTACATCGACCGCTGTTGTGTTTTGCCAAACTATAATTGCTGAAAATTCCACCGTCCCCCTCCGTCTTCTGCTTTTCCTTTAATCTTTCTACTCTGTCTCCCTCTTTTATTGATTTCCTTCCGATGTGCGGACACAAGCATGTGCTTGTTGTTGTTAGGTTTTTTTTTCGTTGCTGTTGTTGTTTTTGTCTACAGGAGAAAATTGAGATCAGATGGGTCTGGCTATGGATGGCTTCGCTCTGAAACAAATCATAGGGCAACGGCTTCTGACCAGCACACAGCTCTCTCTCTCTCAAAAAAATGGATAATTATTATATTCTACCCCTCAGAAGATAAACAGGCCTTACTAAACATACAAACCCCTTTCGTCTGTGATTTAATGTCAGCACATTCTCAGGAGGTCAGCAGGGAAAGTCACCACACAGGGCTTCATTCAGGCCCAAAACACGGGAGGCACAGACCGCCTCTGTTTGAACAAGTCCGCAGGGCCGGTTATGGCAGTGACAGAGAAGCTGATTCATTTATGCAGTTTGCCCACCAGCAATGACACCAAAAAGCATAAACGGACAAAAGCCAACTGATAACAGTGTGAAAATGAGCTCAGTATAGCGCCACCTAGCGAAACCGCACTTGCTTGTGCTGTTCACGACACTGAAATAACAACAAACGCGCCTGTTTTCCCTGTGCGAGGAATGGGCCTTTAATGCACTCGGCTCTCTTGTTTCAGCAGCATGTTTTTGGAGAGCTGCATGAGTCTAAGCCCTAAGCACGTTTACTGAGGGCTCCGAATTCCTTCCTGAAGACCGTTGCCCAGTAACGACGCGAGACGGGCCGTCCCCACAAACCATTTAAACTCTGAAAGCAAACAGTCGTAAAGAGAAAAAGAGAGAGAGAGTAATGCGGTCGAGGGTATTTTAAAACAAACTCTAAAAAAGGTAGAGGCAGAAAAGAAAAGAGAAAAGCTGTTTGGCTGCCTGTTTGGCACTGGATGTATGGAGAGTAGGCAGAATGGATGGAGCACAGCCACTTGCTGCCTCAAACAACACACACACACACACACACATGCACATGTGCAGTGGCCAGCTGAGGTAGCACAGGATGCTTTGGTTTGGCTGAGTAGCTGGTGCCAGTGTGTCACGGTGAAGGGAAAGGGGAAATTGTTCTTGCTGTGAAGCCATAACAAACTCACATGTATATTGCTTACCATGTTAACACAATGCTGTGTAACAGAAGAGCATGTGTGACTAGTATTTTGGAGTCTATTTTTGTCACACATTGTGTGCTGAATTCAGCAGAAACACTATGAAAATGCACTGTAAACCTATTTAACAACTCAGTGTTTTGCAATATAGGCTTTTATGAAGCTATATAAAATAATGGAGTGAATTACTCATCCATTGTTTGAAAAAAGACACAAACAATGTCTATTCAGCAGGTCGGGCACCTTAAAGGGATAGCTCACCCAAAAATAAAAATGTCGTTAATTATCCTCCTTATATCATTCCAAACCCGTCAGACAGTTTGTTTATCTTCGAAACACACATTAAGATATTTCTGATGAAATCCAAAAGCTTTCTGACCCTGCATAGACAGCAATGCAACCGAAAGGTAGCGAGGACATCTTTAAAATAGTGGTTCAACCTTCATTAAACATCAGTGGTTCAACCTTAATTATTAAGCTACAAGAATACATTTGGAACGACATGAGGGTGAGTAATTAATGACAGAATTTTTATTTTTGGGTGAACTATCCTTTTAAGAAGTATGTAGTCTATGCTATAAACACTGGGTTTGGTTTCTTGGTAACAGTGACCACCTTCTTATGTAAATTAGATTTTATTATGAGCAAATTACTGTTTAATAATTACAGGTGGAGCTGTGGTCTGACAGATGGGGGTGGGGAATCAGTACTGAACGCTGGGTCATGGTTGGTTTAAAAAGTTTTCAAAGGGTTGGGTGCATAAGATTGTGGAAGATGTCTCCTATGCTCACCTAGACTGGATTTATTTAATAAAAAAACTGTGAAATATTATTACAGTTCAAAAACTGCTTTCAATTCATCGTTGCTAAATTAAAGTTTTGTTTTATTAAAGTTTCTTTGTAATCCTTAAACTTAACTTTGAACAACTGTTATAGGTATAATTTAATTAAAAAGCACCTCACATATTATTATGATGAAAATATAAATGCAAATGCTTTGCAATTTTATAAAGGATTACAAAACACTTTGGAAAACATGCCAACTAGTGCAAAAAAAAAAAATTGAATAAATTTAGGGTAATTTCAAAGACGTTTCCAAAACAAAAGTTATGGCCGGACAGTCGCACCACATGATGTTTTGACACTTTGAATAACATTATAATTTATTATAAATTATAAATAACTAATGTTTTTTGAAAAGTTAAAGTTGGTACATATGTGGGAGAGGTACTTCTTATATATGGGATCCTTTTTTTTATAAATTTAACCCAAATTTTAATGGAAAAATTGCAGTCGGATATATATAGATGCTGTTCTCAGCTTCTGCTTTTCTGTCTTCTGAGAAAACAACATGTTCGCTACATGCTTTTTCTTGGAACAAAAATCTGAAGGGTTGCAAATGTGTTAATTCATATATAAATCTTGCCTAGCTGACTGGTTCATTTTTGGTCCAAGGGTGTAAAAATCACAACGTATGATGTCTTTTGCAAACCAAAATTTGTACATTTAGTACTGACCCTTGGAACCTTATCAGATCTTGTCAAACAGCATTATTTGACTATCAATTCATTGTTTCTAAATTAAAGTATTATTTTCTTAAAGATAGGGTTTCTTTGTAATCCTTAAACTGAACTTTTTAAACAATTGTAATAGGTATAATTTCATTAAAAAGCACCTCACATATTCCTAGATTACCTCCATCTTATGAAAATGTGACTTTTTATCTCACAATACAACTATGTCTTTTTTCAGAATTGCGAGATGTAAACTCAAATATAAATTCAAGATGTCAATTCAATTGTGAGATACTTGGTTTTTTATTCCGTGGCAGAAAAAAATAAAAAAAACTTGAATTGTGGGATATAAACTCAGAATTGCTTTGCGGTGAATTGACTTCCTGAAATTTACATATTCATATCAGAAGTTATTTATTAATAATTAAGTTATGAATTATTCTATATGAATTATTACATTCTCTATTATTATGTATCAATTTGAAGTATCGTATCATTCTTTGTTCAAAATAATATATATATATATATAAAAATCCTTATATGTCAATGACCCATATATATATATGGGTATATATATACAGGTCATTGACGTATAAGGATTTCTGACAGGCAAATTTTAAAATATAAAAAATAGGAATATCTTTTGTAGTTGTTTAAACATTAAGAATGTTGTGTACACATAAATTCATATTAACATTTTAAATTAAGTGACTTTAGTGTTTTTCATCTAGATGAACCAGCCATAGTCTTAAAAAAATGTCATGTTGTGCAACCATGATTTATATTAAAATTAATTAATTTCCTTAACATGCTTAACATTTTTATTTAGATGTTCTCAGTAATTAAAGTGTTTAGAAACAATGTATCTGAATTTCTTTTGAGTTTTTGTAAATAATTATCTATTTTTTTGTTTTATAATTTCAAAGTTGCCTTTTTAAATGAAGTTAGCATTTTTCTGTAAATTGCATAAAACGGACAAAAATGTTGTAAAAATACCATTCACTTAAGCATACTGTAGCAGTGGTTCATATTTCAGCCACATAAATTAGATAACTTATTTCTAATTTAATAGTTACTGCTGTTATTGGTCGCACCACATGATAAGTGGCCGCTCCAAATGACACAAAGGTCTTATATCAATAAAAATCTATTTAAAGAAACGTGTGAAAAGTGCAGCAGGTTGCATTAATTTCAGTCACTTTTTTAGACCTAGTTATTTTTGAACTTTGTCCAATCTTGGCTACTCAATTGACCCTTTTTGCCAGGAGTTTGATTAACAGGCAATCTGACCAATCATGACCATTTTTGTCCGACAAACAAACCAGACAGGAGACTGGAATAACATTGGTGGACTTAAACTTGAAAAATAGTGTGCATTGACATATTTTCACAGTTAAAATGAGATACCTTCTGATGTTCATTCATGTTTATTTTGTGCTATAACTAGTAGGAGATGATTGGTTCACATGCTGCTTGAACTGAGGTGCTACAGCAATCTGTCAGGACACATTAAAGAGCCACAAAAGAGTATTTGTTTGAATTTCTTAAAAAATGCCAAAACTTGAACTCTGAGACTTTAAAGTTGGTATATATGTGGAAGAGGTACTTACATATGGCATCCTTTTTTATAAATTGAAACCAATTTATAATGGAAAAATTGCAGTCGGATATATATATATATATATATATATATATATATCCGACTGCAATTTTTCTATATATATATCATCTATATATATATATATATATATATATATAGATGTTGTTCTCAGCTTATTTTCATCTTCTGCTTTCTGTCTTCTGAGAAAACAACATGTTCGCTACATGCCTTTTCTTGGAACAAAAGTCTAAGGGTTGCAAATGTGTTAATTCATATATAAATCTTGTCTAGCTGACTGGTTCATTTTTGGTCCAAAGGTGTAAAAATCACAATGTATGATGTCTTTTGCAAACCAAAATTTGTACATTTAGTACTGACCCCCTTATCAGATCTTGTCAAACTATAAGAAGGGTCTGAATTTCATATTAGGTTACTTCTACTTCTCCTTCTTCTCTTCTACTTCTCTTTTTAACCTTCCTCTATGATGGAGCTATTAGGTGCATCTTTTAATTTAGACTTATTTGTCACAGATGCAGTTAGACTCATTCTTAGCTGATCTAGAGTGAAGTTATTTACTTTGTATTACTGATTGGATATTGAATTTTTCTATTTGAACTGTAATCTTTTTATGACTCATTTGCATTTATGGAAATTTGTAATGAAACTTGTAACGTTTTTTCTCAGAATTACACATTTATATCTCAATAGATATAAATGTCTTTCTCTCTTTATAAAAAAAAGTCTTTATAAAGAGAGTCTATAAGTCTTTCTCTCTTTATAAAAAAAATCAAAACTTTTGAACGGTAATGTTTTCAAGATTTATCTATAATGAAATAACGAAAAGTATGTTTCTGCTCATCAAATGTAGAACGTATAAAATTTGCATAACGTACATGTCAGCTGACCTTATAAAACCCTGTGCCCTGTCAAACCAACATGGTTAAAAAGGCGAAGGAAAAACTGTAAAAACAGAGCAAAACCAAAGAGCGGTTTTCACCTATCCCCTGTGTACTGGATGTAATAACTGTGTTAACAATTCCCAGTGACCAACTCAGATAATGTTTCAGTTATTCAAAGAAATACTCAGTATATTAACCCGGATATCACTTTTATTTTCTTAGATCAGTACTGTCAGTGTGAAGACACAATACAGTGTGTCAGCTGCAGTGACGCTGCTGCTGTGAAACAAGCCTGGCGCATAATGGAGAGCCTCAAGGAAGCACAGAGGACACAAATAAAACCAAATATGCTTGATAAATCAAGAACAAGCCTCATACTTGAGGACTCCCCTCCTCCTCTTTCTCTCTGCGGTCCAGAGGCTTTGGGAACACAGAGCTCATGGAATGCAGCGGAGCTCAATGCAAAAAATGCAATTAGTGTCTGTTCAGCCATGCGATCCCCTCTTTCCCTTACTGCACAGAACGCAAAGGAAAACTCAGCTCACAAACTCACAAAAGGCCAACATATGGCAAAGTGCTCAGTGGCAAGAAAGAGAGAGACGCAGTGACCACAGACCTGTCGCTGAGCCCCACGCCAGGCCTGAACTCTGCACAGGGTCAGCGCTCAGAGCAATATAGTAATGCCACATGGCAGTTTACTGTTTAATCAAGCAGACAAGCAATGGAGCGTATAAGAGGAGAAAACTCACAGACGGGTTTCTGGAAATTATAAGACCGTGACTAAACAATGATTAGCCCAGCGCAGATCTCATCCAGAAAACCTGCTGCCCCGATGATATGGTCTTGTGAGTGAGTGTTGCTTTGGGGTTGCTAAGATTCTGTAAATAAATTTGTTTACACTGTTTTTCTTCATTCCCTTGAAACCCTTTGAAAACCCCCTGATCTGAGATATTCATGTGGTCGTAGCATAAACATGAAGGGTGTGTTATACAATGACGTTTAACTAAAGCTAACTAAAGTTTGAACAACTGTAATAGTTATTATTGTATTAAAAACACCTCAAATATTTCTAGATTACCTCCATCTTAAGAAAACCTGTTTTCACAACAAAATAAAAAATGTGACTTTTTATCTCACAATACAGGCTTTTTTCTTTCTACAACCTTACAATTCTGACCAAAATCTTGAGTAATTTTATTTCACGGTAACGATATATCTACCACCGCATAGTTATTTTTGCTTTTAACCCTTTAATAGACATAAAAATACACTATCCAAATGTAAATTTTAATGTAAAATTGTAAAATTCATTAACAAAAACATTTTGTAATATGATTTTGTTGTACATTTTCCATGGTAATGCAATGTCTGATTTTAAAATGTTTTTTAAAGGATGAATTTTGAGATTTTACATTTCAATTGATATATCATTTCTTATGATTTCTAAAGCATGACAGGGAAAAATGCAATGAAGAAAGTCTTTTTGTGACAAAGGTCAGAACTCGTGTTATGAGACAGATTTTTTGAGGTGCACTCTTGTCATAAATTAATCTATTACTTTTCCTAAACAATTTGTAACACAAAACAGAGGTAAAATATCTATTTAGGAGTCTTAGACCTTTCCAATGATATATAGTTTGTCATGATTAGGTTAGGATTTATTTGTAATATGGTAAAGACACTCACAGTTAAAGGGTTAATAAGGTCTTTATGATATCAACATTTTTGATACCATAGAAATTTCATAATTCTTGAAATTTCTCAAAACTAAAAGCTACAAGCTACATATTTTGTATAAAGTAGTTAAATGTTTAAAAATATTGGATATTTTCTCACTCTGTAAATTAAATATATATTTCTTCTTGAAAAAAGTGATTTAGTCAAGAGCAGTGAGAGATTTTCTTTTTGAGTAACATGAGTGACAGACAGCAGGAATGTTAGACTGATGTCACTTTAAGAGCAGCCCAGATCCCATAGATGTTACACATGAATTTTCTTTCTCAGTTGTTTGCTTTCACTTAAGACCTAAATTACTGTATTTATGAGGGTACTTGCCAAAACAGGCATTTTGACATGTATAAGTGTGTGCATTTAACCGTTTAAGGCCTATAAATTGGCAAAATAACTGTTCAATACTCTTGCGCGCTATGATCACCATCTTCACGTGCACGTGCCTCTCTGACAATGCACAGAAACAGCTTAAAATCACTAATTATTGCAAATTTTGTACATTTTGCAAATTATATGTTTTTGTGACCATGTAGCACAGTAACATCACAGAAGCATTTAACTGCTGTGGCTAGTGGTTTTCCAAAATTACTAGTCACTCAGCATTTTCACTGGCCACAATTCTGTTGTTGGGAAATTATGTTTTATATGACAAAAGTTACTGCATACTAAAATTTATTTAAATTGATTCCCAGGTCTTTTTTTTGGCTTATTTAAAGGGTATTTTTCCCAAACTGTATTAAATGCATGCGTCATCTTTTATTTCAAATTCTTATATTTTATTAATAATTCCACGTAATTTTATAAGACACTATAGGGCTGTTACCAATCAAATGAAACTGATATTTCCACTGCAGAAGAAACGTAAGCAGCTGAAGTGGAATGTTATGTTATGAAATGTTATGAATAATGTTATGTTATGTTACGTAACTGTCTTAATGAATGAGTCATTGAGTCATGCCTTCAAACGATTTTTTCAGACGGCTGATTCATCCAAGAATGAAGCAAGAACCTGTCTTTATGAATGGACCGCTGAATCATTGACTCAGATGATTCATTCAGAAATGCTGAATTATTCAGTAACTAAACACGCTGTATGTTGCTCAGAGATGTATGACTGTTCTGCTATGATCTTTGTTTTGAACTATTTTCGTTCCAAATCCACCAAAAACAGTCGACACTGACAATATTGTACTAAAATGTATATTAACTACTCGTTTGAACTCTTGTATAAAATCACTGTCAAATTTGCTTAACTAGGCTATATGTTATAAAAATAAAAACTAAATTTTTACCGCAGTATGTTTCTTTTGCGTGCAGTTGTGTTCATTTGTGTTGATTTCTCCATGAGACTGTATAACACATAGACAGGCATGATCCTCAACTGGCATGACCTTGTTACTGTCAATACATTATCCATTATCAATTGCCATTTACACCAATGTAATAAAATCAGAATAATTATCTCCAAAATTTTGGTACTTCCCTAATTAGATGTTTTAATGAGATTAGTTTTCCGGTCAGGCAAGTAAACTTCTCCTTCACTTGACCCTTCAAAAAATCCACTTGTCTCAGCATTAATGTCGAGTTCTGTTGTAAATTCAACCTGCCAAAGTGGCTTGTGGGAGTGACCGTGTTACACATCACTGCTGAAATCCACCCCCATTTGGAGGCGGTTGTTAATGTCACGCCTTGTCTACCGGTATATCTCCCACCCAATAAGACTTTTTTCAGAATTATAAAAAGATATAAACTTGAAATCGCAAGACAAAAAAAAAGTCAAAATTGATAAATGGTTGCAATTATCTTTTTCATTTTTTTATTTCGTGGCAGAAACAAAACAAAAATTGTGAGACAAACTCAGAACTGCAAAAAAAAGTCTGTTTACATCTCACAATTCTAACTTTTCTTATAAGTTCATGAAAAAAAGTCTGAATTGTGGGATAAAAAGTCGCAATTGCTTTTTACATTTCTTTATTCTGTGGCAGAAACGTGCTTCCATGCCATCCCTTCCCATTTCCTCTCTAAAACAAGTTTTGCAGCAAAAAAATGTCTCTTTTGATCTCTTTCCTTAGTCAGCCTTACAATAAATTTCCAACCCTGACAAAAAAACAAATCCACCTACTGTGGAGAAAACATGAGAGGACAAGATTTTTTTTCTCCATCTCTCTTTCTGGTAACCACAACACACGCTGTGGGGCGGCAGTGAGCAGCTGAGGGTTGTGTATGGCCGGGGCATAAAGACCCCAGAGGGGACGGAGATAAAGCCTGTGGTTTGGCCCTCGCGCTGCAGCACCATATCCAGCGTGTCACCGCTCTGAAGTGTAACCCAAACAGGGTCAGGATAGGGGCACGGCTTCCCTTTACAGCAGCCTACATGTTTATGTGTTTGCGAGAGAGAGAAACCGAGGAAACCGGATGAAATGTAGCGAAGACTTTTTTTCCATCCTACCTCTGATTAGCATCATACCGTGTATTGTGCCTGTTCAAGACCAAAAACGAGCATGTCTGGACTTGTGCCGTAGCTTGTGGTCTGTTCATATGGTGCTCTGCATGCTGTTGTAGTATATATGAAACAGCTACACTCACATACACTACAGTTCAGAAGTTAGAAGAAGAAAGATAGAGGAAGAAACTTGTTTTATTCAGGGATGCATTTAACTGATCAAAAGTGACAATAAAGACTTATGTTGCAAAAATGTACATTCCAAAAGAATGCTGGTCTTTTCAGTTTTCTATTCATCAAAGAAGAAAGAAATTCCACGAGAATATTAAACAGCACAGCTGTTTGCAACATTGACAATAATGTTTCATGAGCAGCAAATCGACATATGTGACCCTGGACCACAAAACCAGTCTTAAGTAGCAATAGCCAAAATACATTGTATGGTCATCATATAATCATTAAGATATTACATAAAGAACATGCTCCATTAGCAAATTTCCTACTGTAAATATATCAAAACTTAACTTTTTAATTAGTAATATGCATTGCTAAGAACTTAACTTTAAAGGTGATTTTCTCAATATTTTTATTTTTTTGCACCCTCTGATTCCAGATATATCCAAATATTTAAATAGTTGTTTCTCAGCCAAATATTCTCCTAACAAACCATACATGAATGGAAATCTTATTTTTTCAGCTTTCAAATGATGTATAAATCTCAATGTCAAAAAATTGACCTTATGACTGGTTTTGTGGTCCAGGGTCACGTTTAAGAATGATTTCTGTGATCTGAAGATTGTGGTAATGACGCTAAAATTCAGCTTTGCGTCATAAGAATAAATTCTATTTTAAAATACATTCAAACGAAAAACAGTTATTTTAAATTGTAATAATATATTGCATTATTGCAGTTTTTACTGTATTTTTTACTCAAAATACCTACAGCCTTGGTAAGCATTAAAGGGGGGGTACAATGGTGTTTTGTGTATTGTTTACAGTGTTAAAGAGTTGGATTCTCATGCTAAACATGGTTTAAAAAAATAATTTGGACGAATGACAGAGAATTTCTGTGCCAAAAATATTACTTCTGGGTTGGTACAAGTTTTGGCTGTTTTTTTTTATTGTGGCTTTAATGACGTAATCGGTGGTGGATTTCCTTACTCCTCATTTCTCCCGGAAAAGCGTGCCCGCGCACACGTAGACTAGAGCGCCCATCAACGCGCTTCGGCTGCACTGCTGCAAGGGATTCACTCGGGAAGAATGTCTCTAAAGAAGTGTGGTTTTGGTTGTAAGGCAAAGATAACTTTGCTCAGCTTCCCGAAGTACCCAGCATTACATGAACAGTGGATGCAGTTCCCTTTTCCGGGGCAGCAAGTGTTTTGCAAGTGTGTTTGTTGACGAACGTTTCATATACAAGGCCCTGTATTTGCACATTGTTTGATACTGAAAGATGGAGCAGTCCCAGCTATAAAAGATCCCAGTCATCATGATTCAGAACTGCAGATGGTAAGTGAAACAGCATCAAATGTCTGTGTTTTATTGCGCGAGTGCTCGTCAAATTTAGCTCCGCCCGTGGCACACCTCCAGAAGCTCTTTTTCCGGAGAAAATCGGAAAGCTGTATTTTTCTTTTATAAATATGATAAAACTAAAGACTTTTTGGAGATATTAAGGATATAGTACTACTCTATAGGTACTCAAGATTAACATGAGATTAGGTGAAACTGTGTATGTTATGTACCCTTTAATGATTCAGAAATCTTACTGATCCCAGACTTAATGTACAGCATGCTGCACTTTAATCTGGCTCTCTATGAAGACTTAAACGCTTGCAGCGCACATCGTTCTTTAGAAAAGAATCTGAATAATCGAATAAGCCTGGTGCTTAACCTCAGTGTAATTTCGTTTGAATTGTAATTTCCTGCATTCTTAAAATGATTACATTATGACCTCTGCCCTACATAAGCGCTTTTGAATTTTCTCATTCATATGAAACCAACCAAAGGTCACACACTCACATAAACAGCAGCCATGAGTGTTTCTTGTGGATTGGTGAGGACCTTGCAACCACTTTAGTTGTTGTGGTTCATACTTGAGGAAAGAAGGGATAAAAATGGTACATTTTCACTGCGTGAGTCATGGAAACTTCAATACGAACCCGCATGCGCGCACATTTCATGCATTACTCAACATTTATTGAATTTGAGGTGATAAAGAGGGGAGTTTTGTGGATTTTTATTCCCTTTCTCTCTCCCTCCCAGTGTCCCCGCTCACCTGTCTGAAGCAGAGGCAGTCACGCAAGACACAGTACGTCTGAGACAGATGAAAGAGACAGATTCATTTCCTAGAACTAATACCTGTTGGGACAGGAGCACAAAGAGCAGGCCTCCTCTAGCGGCCTGGGTGTGGGCTTCTCCAAAGATGATTTATGAGTGTTTTACCACATTCGTCTGAATCAGTTCCTTTGCAATCTAAACAAGTCTCTGTAGTAGCTTCCCCAGTGCTGTAACAAAGCCATTTATCATAGAAAGCAAAACAAATAACAGATTTGTGTACCTTTGAACAAAGATACCCCTTTCGTTTGAGGGGAAAAAAGGAAGCAAAACTACAACGATTCAGAAAGGTTGGTATAAAAATGTGTCTGGAAGAGCTGTAATGAAATGAAACGCACTATATACTGCATTTTTCCCAATAAAGTTAAAAAAGAGAAAATAATTCACAGGCCTTTTATCTGGCAGTGTTAATGTTGGCATGTTTGCAGTAAATGCAGCTGACTGTTTGACAGAGCAGTGGGAGCTAAAAGAGTTTATGATACGAGAGCTGGTGGCTAAATCTAATTAGTGTCAGAGGACAGGCTTCGCTTGTCTTCTGCTCCAACGGCTTGACATGTTATCACCATCGTTCCCAGAGTCATGTGGTCTGAAAGCAGCGCATCTGATATCACCATCTGATTCCCAGCTCAGCATTCTCTCAGGGACACACATTGTGTACTTTAAATCAGAGCTTCTCAACTCAGGAGCCGGGGCCCACGTCATGTCGTTCTAAACCTGTAAGACCTTCGTTCATCTGCATCTTCTTAATGAAATCCGAGAGTTTTCTGACCCCGCATAGACAGCAATGCAACAACCACGTTCAAGGTCTAGAAAGGTACTAAGGAAATCGATAAAATAGTCCATGTGACACCAGTGTGGTTCGATCATTAACATTGCGTTCCTGTCTATGCAGGGTCAGAACGCTCTCAGAGTTCATCAAAAATATCTTAATTTGTGTTCTGAAGATGGTCTTACAGGTTTTACAGGTTTGGAACGACATGAAGGTGAGTACTCAATTACATAATTTTCATTTTTGTGTGAACTATCCCTTTAAAAAAATGCAAAGCTCTACAATATGTTATATAGTTGAGGTCAAAAATTTACATACACTTGATTCTTAATACTGTGTTGTAACCTGAGTGGTCCACAATGGTGTTTTTTTTTTTTGAGTTCAAATGCTCACTGGTGCTTCAGAAAGAAAAAACTGCATTAAGAGTCAGGGGTGTAAACTTTTGATTGGAAAGTCATTGTTGGAAAGGGTTCAAAGACACAAAAATGCTGAAAAATTAAAGAATTTTTGGGACCTGAAGGATTTTTCTGAAGAACAGTGGGCAGTTTAACTGTTCAGGATAAACAAGAGACATGAACAAGTATCACTAAACAAAAAAAAAACAAAAACAAACAAACAAACAAAAAAACAGCTGTGGATCATTCATGTAACAGCACAGTATTAAGTATCAAGCATTTAAGTATCAAGCGGGGTCATTTTTATAAATTCAGCTATTATTTTCTCTTGTGGACAATATGTAAATGTCTGTTATGTGAAATATCTTATTCAGGTCAGTACTAAATAAAAAAATAGCATGCATTTTGCATAATCCCTCTTATTTTGGTACAATAATTAACATTTTGCAGTTTCCACAAGGTTACTTCAAATGTATATTTAGGAATTCTGATTAAAAATATTTTTAAAAAATGTTAAAAATCCTAATCCAGTAAATCAGAAGCAACTGCAAAAACCATGAGGCCTTCAAATACTGTTGATAATGTGGGACACTTAAGTCTAAAAGTTTAAGAACCGCAATTTTAAAGGAACAGTCCACCCACTAATAAAACTTTTGTCACCTTTATGTCACTTCAAATTGTATAATTTTTTTAATCTGTGTAACACAAAGAAATATTTTGAAGAATGTGCTGGCTACTCCTTTCCAATACAATGTAAAGGCACTGAAGCTTTAAAGCTTTAAAAAAAGATGCAAAAGCAGTGCAAAAGTATTATTAAAGTAGTCCAAATAATTCATGTGCTACATATAAATAGTTTTGTATGAGAATTAAACTGACTCTCAAGTCATTACTCAGTAATAATTTCCCCCCTCAGTGAGCTTAATAATTAATTCTGCAAAAAGTAGTCCGTTTCATAACTTTTTATCACTCACTGATTCAATTCTGTCAGATGTTGCAGTCAGACCAAACCGTTTTCATGTATGATTTTAGACTACTTCAGTTATCTACCCAAGAGAACTCTCTTTTTCTCTCTTTTTTCTTGTCAATACTGTTTTTTGATTAATATTAATAACATAACAGATAGTAATTTCTCATTAAATGTCTATTATAAACAAAAAAAATAACACCACTCCCTATTATTAATATCATATGTACAGTGCAGGCCCCATGTTATCTACAACCCTCTTGCGAATCACGTAATCCCACAAGCTCCCTTTTGTTTTAAAATATGCCTGACAACTCTGATCTATAACCTCACCCATTTTTCACATTTATGCAGACAGATGTAAGAGTATAATATGATCTACACAAGCAGCTTGAAAAGATCCATACACACAGTCTAGAAATGTGTGCGCTTTTACAGTAACGTCCCAGGTCTCACTGAAGGCTTATCTTAAGCACTGACAATGAGCAGTACGCCACATGTGTGAGCGCTGTCTCCTTCCTCTTGTGTCTTTTTGGCAAAATCCAACTGCTACATTGTAGAGACATTGATTTGCGCTGTGAGGCCCCCGTAACAAAAGGAAAGAGAGACAGAGGAGACCCTATGATGACCCTGCAAGAAGAGGAAACAGGAAGTAAGACCTCTGACCCGCCGAGAGGCTCCTGTTGTGTTTTCCAGCGAGGCCGCTGATGGAGCGCAGCGTTTCTCTCTCGACTCACGCTGGGAGATACAGACGAGTCATGAGAAACAGCACAGAGAGGCAAATCTCACAGGGAGCCCAGGGGAGGCTTGAGTTTCACTACAGCCTGAGAAACAACACGACCACAACCCTTCCACCTGTAAGCCTCTCTCCCTTGCACACAAGCACATCTCAATGTATTCAATCTACAGCACTCATAAGGGAGCAAGAATCATGTTTGTCAGGAACACCGACCCTCAGATGCTAGGTACGGCTCCTGGTGGGGCAACAGAGCGTATCAGGGGAGATCCAAAACAAAATCTCTAAAAACCAAACTAAAAATGATTATATAAAACTAACAACACTTAGTTGAACTGTAAAACTACAAAAAAAAAAAAAATAATAATAATCATCAAAATAATATTAGGATTTCATAATCATTAAAGGTATAGTTCACCCAAAAATGAAATTACTCTCGATAATGGTGGAATACTTGATTTGAAGGAGAAGAATTGTTGAATAAAGTAAAAAAAAATATATATATATATATATATTTATCTTTAATAAAAAAAAAAAAAGTATTTTTGCAGCTTTGTAAAATTGTAGTTGAACCACTGATGTCACATGGACTGTTTTAATGATGTCCTTACTATGTTTTTGGGTCTGGGAAAATTTAAGTTGCGTTGTCTATGCAGAGATCTTGGATTTGATCAAAAATATCTTTATTTGTGTTTTGAAGATGAACAAAGGTCTTATGGGTTTGGAACGACATGAGGATGAGTAATTAATGAAAGAATTTCAATCCCTTTAAGTAGAATAGTAAAATAATCAGATTTTTTGGGAACCTCAGCATGCTTTTTTAATTTCCTGTCCAACCAAACTAAGAATACTCAAAACATTTAATATACAAAACTGTTAAAAAGTTTGGGGTATGTCATATTTTTTTTATTTTTGAAACATAAGTCTCTTATGCTCTCTTATGCTCACCAACAGCTGTTAATTAAATTTAATTAAAAATTGAGTGAAACAGTAATATTACAGTAAATCATTCTAATATTCTGATTTGCTGCTCACAAACATTTCTTATTATTATCAATGTTGAAAAATTGTGCTACTTATTTTTTTTATTTTTTTTTTTTCTCAGGATTGTTCAGCACTTATTTAAAACAGAAATATTCTGTATCATTATAAATGTCTTGGCTGTCACTTTTGACCAAACTGATGCACTCTTTCTGAATTAAGGTATTAATTTCCTTAAACGGTAGTTTATATAATAACTATTACGTTTTTGCTCTTTCTTTAAATGCATTGAAAAATTCGCCCATTTCAAATGAAAAGGTCTTGCTTATTTTATATGTTAATTACTGGTAATTTCTGGTAATTAAATTACTGGTAATATTATTCTGGTAATTTCTCAACTAAAACTACTAAAGCTGAAATTAAAATATATATATTTAAACCATGAATTAATCTCAAATTAAAGGGCTAGCTCATCCAAAAATGAAAATTACCCCGTGATTTACTCACCCTCAAGCCATCCTAGGTGTATATGACTTTATTTCTTTCAGATGACTACAACTGGAGTTACATTAAAAAATGTTCTGGCTCTTCCAAGCTTTATAATGGCAGTGAATAGGGTTTGAGATAAAGTTGAATGGATGAAGTCCAATAAAAGTCCATCATAGAAAGTGCTCCATACGGCTCCAGATGGTTAATAAAGCGATTCAATGCGTTTTTGTAATAAAAATGTCCATAAACCGTAATCTTTCGCTTTCACTAACTGTCGTAAGCATGTTCATGAGAGAGGTGAAGTGATAGAAGTGACGAATATGCAAGTTAAAAGAAAAATATAAAAAAAAAAAAAATGGAGGATTTCAATATAAGCCAAGAGGAGACTGGTTTTCGTTTTGCTGTAAACAAAACTTGGTTCTAGCATATTCGCACCAGAGCTTACGCTATGTCTACCTCATCCACTGGAACGCCACTCTCTTGTGAAAACCTGTACGACAGTTAGCGGAATACAGTTTATAAAATTTCAAATATGGACATTTTTCTTACACAAATGCATCGATTCTTTCTAGAGGGCCTTTATTAAACCCCTGGAGCCATGTGGAGCACTTTTTATGATGGATGGATGCACTTTATTGGACTTCAAAATCTCAACACCCACTCACTGGCATTATAAAGCTTGGAAGAGCCAGGACATTTATTAAAATAATTGTATTCACCTAAAAGAAAATACACAGAATATACATCTAGGATTGGTTGAGGGTGAGTAAATCATGGTAATTTTAATTTTTAGGTGAACTGTCCTTTTAAACTGAAATTTAAAACATTATAAACTAGTATTAAGAAAGAAGGATAATAAATAGGCTGCCACAGTTTAACTTCCTGAAGAGTTTGTTTGAGTAGATGAGGTGATACCGGTGTTTGGAAACACTTCAGTCACTGTAATACATGCACTTTTGTTTATTTCGCATCCTTATTATAGTAAGGTATTTGTGGGCTATCAGTAGCTCAGGAAGTGTCCTCTGTACTATTTCCATGTCACAGGAAGTCTTTCAAGCAGATCAGGATAACAAATATGTCCTGTTAATAAACAGGTTTGTCGGTGACCATGTAAGGTGTAGCCCTTTTCCCCTAAGCACAGATGAGCTCTGGTTATAGGGTTGTTGTTGGCTGGCTGTGTGGTAATTGTAGCCAGTGGGGTGGGGGTAGAATGGTGACAGTAGGGGGGCACGAAACTTCTGGCCTGCGGGATGAGGGGGCTTTGCTGAGAGGACTGCTGGGAGGAGGGTCTTGGGGCTTCAGCCTCATTAGCAGCTAACTAATTGGAAGGAAAAGACCTCTCATGTGCTCTGTCTGACCTCCTAGACAGCAGGGGAGAGAGGAACAGATAGATGAAAAAGAGAGGGGGATGGAGGAGAAGGAGGGAATGTGAGAACCTACTATAGAGGAAAGATGTAAGAAAGTGCCCAGAGGTTGCCCGTTTCATAGCTCAGAAGACTTCATGGGGTTACATTTAACTATCAATTCGGTCTCAGAGGTTTCTTTTAAAATTCCTTAGTGGAAATAAAAATAAACATCAATGAAACAATCAGAAACTACTCTGAAATGAGCTTTCAAGCTACACTTTTGAAAAATTAGTTTAACTTTAACTACATGATACTAATAAAAAGTGGGTAACTACAGTTAACTAAGCTCAAATTTGACTCCACTTTAAAGCTGCGCTACAGAACTTTGGCCTCTCTATTGCCATCTGTGGTTGAGAGATAAAATTGCATGATACTTTTTTGTTTATGCACTGATTTTCTGCGTGAATGAATCTGATGGTTATACAGATGTCTTCCTGTCTTCAGCATATTGGAAAATATTTATCATTCTGATTCATCAAGCCCCACCAACAGAAAGAAGAAAAGTCCTACAAGGTATAAAATAAATACAGTTGAAGTCAAAAGTTTACATACACCTTGCACACGGTGCAAAATGTTAATGATTTTAGCAAAATAAGAGAGATCATTAAAAAAATTATAAAATTTATACAATTTATTTGAATTTATAAAAATGACCTTGTTCAAAAGTTTACATACACTTCTTAACACTGCTGTGTTTTTTAGTGATAGTTGTTCATGAGTCCCTTGTTTGTCCTGAACAGTTAAACTGCTGGCTGTTCTTCAGAACAATCCTTCAGGTCCCAAAAATTCTTTGGTTTTTCTGCATTTTGCATATTTGAACCCTTTCCAACAAGGACCATATGATTTTGAGATCCATCTTTTAACACTAAGGGACTTATATGTAGCTATTACAGAAGGTTCAAATGCACAATGATGCTTCAGAAGGAATTGCGATGCATTAAGAGAAGATAAGGGTAAATTTAACTAATTTCATCTTCTGGGAAACATGTAAGTATCTTCTGTAGCTTCTGAAGGGCAGTGCTAAATGGAAAAAAAAAAAAATCATATTTAGGCAAAATAAGAAAAATTCACATTTCCATTTTGTTCAAAAGTTTTCACCCCCTGGTTCTTAATGCATTGTTTTTTTATTTCTGGAACATCAGTGAGCGTTTGAACCCCTAATGAGTCCCTCAGTTGTCCTCAGTGTGAAAAGATGGAAAAATTATACAGTCATTGTTTGAAAGGGTTCAAATTCACAAAAATTCTGAAAAAAAAAATGAATTTGTGAGACCTAAAGGATTTTGTTACAGGACTCATGAACAACTATCACTAATAAAAAAAACAGCTGTGGATCATTTATTTTGTCTGTGGAACTATTATTTTGTCTGGCAGACTTTACGTAAATGCCTTTTATGTAAAATATCTCATTAAGGTCAGTACTAAATACAAAATAACACGCATTTTGCATGATCCCTCTTATTTTAGTAAAATAATTATCATTTTGCAGATTCTGCAAGGTGTATGTAAACTTTTGACTTCAACTGTATATGTCACTGATGAAACCAAGTAGAATATCTGCTACCACAGATGTTTTTTTAATTCTCTGTACATGGACACAATATAACCATGCACTTTTTCTTAAAAATAAATGAAAATGAAGTGTTTAAAAGCAAAAAAGCATAAGAGAGGAAAAGCTGGCCACATGAGACACATTAAGGTTGTCAGAACAAGATGACTGCATTAAAATGAGCTATTTTCTAAAAGGAAAAGAATCTGAATGGGAGTTTTTGGTGTTAGGGCAACAGCACATCAAGCCGTTGAGAACAGAGATATGCAGAGGCCATCAGGAGCGGCGCTAGCATCGGGGTCAAGCGCAACCCCCACTCTGCTCTGGATTTATGGAGCTCTTTCTAGACTGCTTTAATGTCAGGTGTCACACTTTATTTGAGAAACCCTCATAGTTGCGCACCTTCAAACGGACCAGCATCCACTGAAACACACATTAAGCTGCCATTTGAAGTGTGCGTGAGTGTGTGTGTGTGTGTGTGTGTGTGTGTGTGTGTGTGTGTGTGAAGAATTTGCTTAAATACGTGTTTGTGTGTACTTAGACTCAAGCAACCATGGCAGGGTTTGTTTAATAACACTTCAAACTACCACCCACAGTTAAAGGGATAGTTCACTCAAAACTGAAAACGTTGTCATTAATTACTCACCCTCATGTCGTTCCAAACCTGTAAGACCTTTATTTTCAGAACACAAAGCACATTTGCGAATGTACATTTAAGACTGACACGGAAGAGAAGAAAATTGTGTCAAAGAAGTTATTTCTGTTTTCTTTGCGTGCAAAGTATTCTCATAGCTTCATATTACTTGATATTACTAAAAAATAAAAAATAATTGCACAAATTCACATAAAACCTACTGCGCTGTACCAAGTAAATTTGTCAATCACTGTCTCCTTTTATCTGGGAGTAAACTTGGTTTTCATTCAGATAGATGACTATTTGCTTAACTCTTGGAGTGCATAGACATTCATCAGCAACTGCTCCCTTTTCTAATTCATGTCTGATGTGAGGAGGCCTTTGGAGCTTGGTACTTTTTGGTACCTTTTATTCGAGTAGATGAGGTGTCGAGTATAAAGCTCCTGGTGGAGTCAGCGGCAGCAGGACGTGAGGCTGCGTGCTGGAATGTGGAGCTCTGGTTTGTTTTGCTGTCTGCTCTCCTGCCTTACCTGCGGCCCTCCCTCTCTCTCTCTCTCTCTCTCTCTCTCTCTCTCCATCGCTGCTGCTGGATCTAATTAGAGCGAAGGAGGGCTGCGGGACTGGAGTGTGTCACATACAACTCAACACAGTCAGGAAGGAGAGCGGGAAAGAAAGTGGGATTAACATGGGAGAAAAAGCATAAGAAATGTAGGGTGTAGTTCAAAAGAAAGAGAAGTGAGGGCATAAACCGGGGGAAAAGAAATGCAGAGAAAAGTTCCAGTCAGGAAATGAGAGAAAAAGCGAGTGTGCGTGAAAGATCTAGCCTAGAGTTCTTTCCCATAGTACGTGAAAAAAGAAAAACAGAGCATCTAATTTTTCACAGAACATTCCACAAATCTAGGACAACATGAGAAGTGACATGCAATATATGCTCACCTCTCTGCCCTACACATGGTAGACACATCTCAACGCTGGAGGGAACTTCTATAATCAAAGACCAATCAGATAATTGCAGTGTTTCACCACTATCCCCTGAGCTCCGCTGGGAACAGGCATTTTTGCACAGTAACTTAATACCCTGGAAAGTCCAGATGGTCCTGATGACGGCACTAACAGAAAGACATATTTTCCTAAATATGAAAATCTAATTTAGCAATATGCGTGAATTAAACTACATATGTGAGGGCAGTGGTTGACAAGGAATTTGTCGATTCTCTTGACCTCTGTCCTTGGTCCCCCAACGGTATAGGTAAAACCCCAGCAAAATTGCATTAAAACGTGTATTTACCTCCATAGTGTCCCCATAAAGGAATAATTACTGATATTATATTGAGAACTAGATAGTAGGGATGTGACGAGATCTCGTGGCACGAGGCATCTGTCTGGTCTCACGAGAATGTGATAGTATGTGCAGTGTTTACATTAGAGCTGCACGATTAATCCTAAAAAGATTGCGATCTCTGTTCGAACGCCAACGCAATCTTATTCCCGTCTTTTCTATCACATAATGATCATCTCTGTTACAGACATTTTAATAACAGAAGTACTAGAATAAAAGTTTATAGTTTGGGGATAAACACATAATAGTGATCAAAACTAAAGTATTGTAATGTTTATCGTCTTCCACCAGGAGGTGGCGACAACTACACGTTTAAATATGCATTTATCAATGAGTCATTCATTCAGGAGATTCCAAAAGTAAATTAAGTCTTTATTAATTAATTTGATTGAATATATTAAAAAAAAGACTTAAGCAATAAATGTTGTGTCAGAATCACTAGAAAAATGTTATTTTGTTTAGATTTCTAATCTAATCATTTTTTCTTCAGAATCATGAGAGAATCGTGATCTCCAGTTTTTTTTTTTTTATTTGTTTTTTAATTTATCCAGAATCATGTAGCATAAGTTTACATGTTTATTACCGCATATAATTCATTAAAATAGAAGTTAGAAGTTTAATTTTATAAAGTACAAGTTCATATCAAAATGCACCTATATTTTTTGTTTTTTAGTTGAATAAAATACTATTTTTCCCTATATATTTAATTATTAAGGATTTCTTTAAAAAACTAAAAAAATGTTTTTTTGTCTCGTGTCTCGTCACACTGGGATAAGTGTCTCGTCACACCCCTACTAGATAGTATACAAACTTTGAAGGCCAGAAAGTTTCAAAAGTTGTAAAAGTTTGATGGGTTTCCGTTTTAAATAGTTTAAAAGATTAAAGTCTGAATGTTTTGAAGGCAATACAGTCTATTAGAAAAACAGGATGCTAACATGTTTTAGCATGTTGTTACCATGAGTTAGCATCTTGTTAACATGTTTAATGTGATTTAGCATTAATGAACATGATGTTAGTATGTTTAAGCATGTTGCTAGTAACTGCATGTCGTTAGCATCGTTGTTTAACATGATTAGCATGTTACTAGCATGATTCTAGCATGATTAGCATGTTACTAGCATGTTGTTAGCATGCTTATCAAGTTACTAGCATGATTTTATTATGATTAGCAAGATTAGCATGTTACTACCATGTTGTTAGCTTGATTAATTAGCTAGTAATTAGTATGTTACCAGTATGTACTGGGACGTTGTATTTTTTGCATTTTTTTGCATTATTCACATGTTACTAACATGTTTTAACATGATTAACATGCTACTAGCAAGTTGGTATCATGATCAGCAAGTTACTAGCATGATTCTGTTATGATAAACATGTTACTATCATGTTGTTAGCATTAGTAACAAGTTGCTAACATGTTTCTTGTATTTTTGGCTTTGTTTGCATAATTCACATGTTACTAACATGTTTTAGCATGATTAGCATGTTACTAGCATGTTGGTAGCATGATCAGCAAGTTACTAGCATGATTCTGTTATGATAAGCATGTTACTATCATTCTGTTAGCATTAGTAACAAGTTGCTAACATGTTTCTAGCATGATTAGCATTTTACTAGCATGCTGTTACCATGATTAGCACATTATTAGCATGTTGCTAGCATGTTTTGCATGTTACTAGCATGATTATATTGTGAGTAGCTTGTTACTAACATGTTGTTAGCAGGATTAACAAGTTACTACAATGTTGTTAGTATGTTTCTAATATGATTGGCATATTACTAGCATGTTGTTAGAATGATTATCAAGTTACTTGCATGTTTCTAACATGATTAGCATGTTACTACCATGTTGTTAGCTTGATTAATTAGCTAGTTAGTAGCATGATTCTAGCATCGTTAGCATGTTACTAACATGTTTTAGCATGACTAACATGTTTTTATTATGATTAACATGTTACTAGCATGATGGTGGCATGATCAGTAAATTACTAGAATGATTCTGTTGATTAGCATGTTATTATGTTGTTAGCATGAGTAACAAGTTACCAGCATGTTTCTAGCATGATTAGCATTTTACTAGCATGGTTTTACCATGATTAGCATGTTGCTAACCTGCTGTTAACATGATTAGCAAGTTATTAACATGTTGCTAGCATGTTTATAGGATGACTTGCATGTTACTAGCATGATTCTATTATGATTAGCTTGTTACTAACATGCTGTTAGCAGGATTAACAAGTTACTACAATGTTGTTAGTATGCTTCTAATATGATTGGCATATTACTAGCATGTTGTTAGCAAGTTACTAGCAAGATTCTAGCATAATTACCGTGCTGGTAGCATGTTACTAACCAGATTAATTAGCAAGTTACTAGAATGTTGTTAGCATGATTAGCATGTTACTAGCAAGATTCTAGCATAATTACTGTGTTGCTAGCATGTTAATAGCCAGATTAATTAGCAAGTTACTAGAATATTGTTAGCATGATTAGCATGTTACTACCATGTTGTTAGCCTAAATAATTATCAAGTTACTAGCATGATTCTAGCATGCATGTTGCTAGCATGTTTTTGCACATTACTAGCATGCTGAAAGCATGATTAGCCAGTTACAATCATGTTACTAACTTAATTACTGGTATTATAGCTTCACTCATTTAGAAATCCAGGCACAATGTGTTTTTGTCAGCTGCTTGGTTTCTATTTCATGCTGGCTCACCTCACTGGTCTACAATTCTGGTTTAAAGTAAACATATAAACCTTGAAGCTCTAATATATTCTGATTGTGCAGCTTGTTCGCTTTTATTCTGGACAGACAAATTACTTTTGTCTCTGGAAACTTAGTTTCACCATGTTAGTCCTTAAAAGTTTAATGCAGGGGGATTTTTTTAGCCATAGACTGATTCAGGGAGATTTTACACATTTATTAAGGTTAATTTTGAAGAACAAACGAGAGGTTTTGTAGTTTAACAACTCCCCTCAAAGAAGTAAACTGTCCACAAATGACGCACTATTCTTGTATAAACATGAAGAGACGCTGCAGACTTTACAGATCAGCATGAGTGAATGTTTGACAGTCATGGGAACAAACACAAACACACATGAAGACAGACGGAGGGTGTGTGCTGTGAGCTTCATCTCTGAACATCTCAGCCATTTCCTCCAGGCACAAATAGATGGTTGATAAACACTAGCATGTTATGTATGCATTAGCACTGCATATGTAGGGTTAAAATTGGCACTTGCCAACCCGCAAAATAAGGATGAAAATCATCCGTGGCGGGAAACAAACTGCTAGTTTGGTGGGTTATGATTCAGAAATGTTGTCTTCCAACTGGGAACCTTCGTGCCACTCACACAGTTTTTCAATAAAGTACATCAATACATAACAACAATGTTGGACAAATAAATTTTGTTTTAAATTTCAGTTTAAAGGGATAGTTCACTCAAAAAGGAAAATTACCCCATGATTTATTCAACCTTAAGCCATCCTAGGTGTATATGACTTTCTTCTTACGGATGAATACAAACAGAGTAATATTAAAAATGTCCTGGCTCTTCCAAGCTTTATAATGGCAGTGAATGGCTGTTTAAATGTTGAAGTCCAATAAAGTGCATAAATCCATCATAGAAAGTATTCCACATGGCTCCGGGAGGTTAATAAAGGTCTTCTGAGGTGAATCGATGTGATTGTGTAAAAAGAAATATATTAATATAAATATATATTTAAAACTTCATAAACCATAATTAACATGATTATCACGTTACTAGCATGTTGCTAGCATGATTCTGTTATGTTTGGCATGTTACTAGCATATTGTTAGCATGAGTAGCAAGTTAATAGCATGCTTGTTACCAAGATAACCATGTTACTAGTATAATTAGCAAGTTACTAGCATGATTCCGTTGTGATTGGCATGTTACTAGCATATTGTTAGCATGACTAGCAAGTTACTAGCATGACTCTATTATAGTTGTCATGTTACTAGCATATTGTTAGCATGATTAGCAAGTTTCTAGCATGATTCTATTATGATTGGCATGTTACTAGCATATTGTTAGCATGATTAGCAATTTACTAGCATGTCGCTAGCTTGTTACCATGATAACCATGTTACTAACATGATTAGCAATTTACTAGCATGATTCTGTTGTGATTGGCATGTTACTAGCATATTGTTAGCATTATTAGCAAGTTACTAGCATGTCGCTAGCTTGTTACCATGATAACCATGTTACTAGTATGATTAGCAATGACTTTACTAGCATGATATTGTTAGCATGACTAGCAAGTTACTAGCACGATTAGCAATTTACTAACATGATTCCGTTGTGATTGGCATGTTACTAGCATATTGTTAGCATGACTAGCAAGTCACTAGCATCTTGCTAGCATGATTAGCATGTTAACTACTAACTGTCTGCTAACTGTTATTCACACTTTCACGAGAGTGGTGTTCCAGCAGATGACATAGGTCTAGAGATTACTGTTCATAAAATTTTAAATATATATATTTTTTACACAAATGCATTAATTTGCTTCAAAAGGCCTTTATTAATCACCCAGAGCTGTGTGGGGTACTTTTTATGATGGATGGATGCACTTTATTTAGCTTCAAAATCTCAACACCCATTCACTGCCATTATAAAGCTTGGAAGTGCCAGGACATTTTTTAATACTCTGACTGTATTCATGTGATAGAAGAAAGTCATGTAATAATACATATGCGCCATTATTTTTTAACAAAGGTGTTCATTGCAAATCATCATATTAAGCTTTAGCGCTGGCTAATGCGTTAACTCGCATACATTTAGGCCTGAGAGATCCATCTCTGACTGAGTCATGTTTAGGCATGCAGATAAGAACGCACAGACTCTTTGAGCACTCGCCCAGTTGGAATAGCTTGAGCACCAAGTCATTTTTTTCATTTATAGAGACGAGCTTACTCTAAACTTGGCCCCGCGCAGCCATTACATCAGCCGCATTAGGCGTGAGAAATCGGGGTCTGCAGAGCTGAGGGAGGGTAAAGTTTTGTCTTTTGGTGTTCAGTGCTCTCCCCAGTGTCCTTCTTTCAGAAGAGGCCCAAATCGGAGCCAACAAGCCATCTCTAGCGCCGCTGCACTAACGCACTTTGGGACACAGGCTTGTCACGCTATATGCCCCGGGAACAGAAATATTTCAAACACTGTTAAGAGCTTCCAAAAACCTTATTGCTCCATAAAATCAAATGGGTCCACACCCAAAATGTTTTATAGAACTACAACTTAGAAAGTGTAGCACATACTAAAAGTAACAAGCCTCCCAGGCTAGAAGATGAGATATTGGCTTTCTGAAATGCTAGGAAAAGTCTGATATGAGTGCTCTGTCTGTCCACTCTGGGAAATAACTCAAACCCCCGGCTATTGGAAACAAATGAGAACACACATTAGCACGGTGCCAGATAACACCAGATGTAAACTATTATCACAGGGTTAAGTTAAACTGAACATTTGATTAAAACATGTTTAAGTTTCTGCTGGGGAAGCAAAGGAAACACTACCAGTCGCAATAAAGCCTCGTGCAAGACACAGACGTGTCATTGATAGTTAGTAAATAGTATGTCACTCTGTTTGGACAGGGAATCTGTTTTCTTCGTGTTAAATCAATGTTTTGCATGGGAACGTTTTGAATAGCAGCATCAACACAATGAGGGATTATCAGTGCGTGAACCAAAAAACGTATTTGCATAAATGTAAACTTTGTAGACACCATCATGTTGCCGGAACTCAAACTGAACATGAATGATTAAATAACGAATCATTTATGAATGATTTAAACAGTCTCTGTTATGGTGCAAGGGGCTTAATTAAGTACGTTTTTGATTTCTGTGCAATCTGTGAGTTGCTTATGCCGTTGGAAATTGTTGTGTCTTGTCCCGTTCTATCTCATTAAGGACATTGTGTGCTTTCAAATGATTTGACTGCAATACTAATCTCATGTTTGTCAGAGAATGCCACAGTAAAAACATCACATACGTGCACAGTTTGATCAACAACCCACACAAACATCTTATTCTACATGACTGTACTTGTGATGTCTTCTCTGTTCAAGAAAGCTTTATTAATATAGCAAAACCTGTTGAGTTGGACCTCACTAGTTAAAGGAGAAGTTCACTTCCAGAATAAAAATTTCCTGATAATTTACTCACCCTCATGTCATCCAAGGCATGTCTTTCTTTCTTCAGTCGTGAAGAAATTAAGTTTTTTGGAGGAAAACATTCCAGGATTTTTCTCCATATAGTGGACTTCAATGAGGATCAGCGGGTTAAAGGTCCAAAATTGCAGTTTTAATGCAGCTTCGAAGAGCTCTACATGATCCCAGCTGAGGAATAAACGTCTTATCTAGTGAAACGATTTCTAAAAAAAATGTAAATTTATATACATAATAATCACAAATGCCCATCTTGCACCTTGCACCAGCTCTGCAATGTGCATCTTCAAGCATTGCGTAATCATGTTGGAAAAGTCACATGTGGTTAGTTCTTTGTCTGTGTACTTTGGTTCAAAAAGGCAGGGTAGGACAAAAACCTTCATCTCATTTTCCCCTCCAACTTCAAAATCGTCCGAAATAATTGATTTACAATTTGATGCAAAGGTCCTTGGTTCTAAATTTCAAATAACTGGGTATTCGATAAGACACATGCATTTCAATTCCTGCATTCACATTTTAATGTGATTTTAAGTGATTTAAGCGCAGGGAATGAACATACGCACTGTTTGCTAACAGCGCATAGGTCCATTGTCCAACCTCTCTATGCAGAAAAGGGCTACACTTTCACATTCAAATTATTAGACATGCTAAAACCAAAATTTGGTAACAATAAAATATAATATTTCATAGGTCATTTTTGATAAACCTTTAATAAACTGATGTTAAATTGTTAAAATTAAGTTTCATGATTTTAATTAATTAGACATGCTTTTTTGATTAATACGATTTTATTTAACCATTAAAAAGGAGTCCAGAAAAATTAAAACAGAAAAAAATGGAATCCAGAAAAATTAAAACGGAAAAAATTTGGGAAAAAATAAAATGGATTTCATAGGGCCCTACTATTGCTAATTGATTTGTTTGTTCCGATTTTATTACTGATTGTTTACTTGTCTTTAACAATTTAATGTTTGAAATGTATTAGTCTAGCTGTTTTTGTTGTTGTTGTTCGTTGTTGTTGTTAAAAACCATAGGCAAAAGTGTAAAAGAGACGTGAAAGTGCCTAGGTGTTCTGCTTGCTCATGTTACTCAGCTGCAACAGAACACTTTGTAAAAAGACAGAATAAGTATGTTTGACATCTAATTTTTATTTTATCTTATTGGAATTGAAACTAGGAATCGATAAGGCAAATTGGAATTGTTAAAATTCAAATGATACCCAAACCTAGTCACACATACATGATTATGAAATGTGTGAGTTTTTTTTAAGGAAATGACTGATTGTTTCACTAGATAAGACTCTTATTCCTCGGCTGGGATTGTGTAGAGCCATTTGAAGCTGCATTCAAATGCCAATTCGGACCTTCTGGTCACCACTGAAGTCCATTATATGGAGAAAAATCCTGGAATGTTTTCCTTAAAAACCTTAATTTCTGTCGACTGACGAAAGAAAGACATGAACATTTTGGATGACATGGAGGTGAGAAAATTATCAGGAAATGTTTGATACTCCTTTTAAAAGGCTTGATCAGTCAAATCATGCATCACTAACCTAAAGAAATCAATGGAAGTCGTATTACACGACATAATATAGCGAAACAAACATGTGTCTACGCATTTGTTTATGTGTTTATAGGGGCTGCGGATGTGTATATCTGTGGTGCGCAGATGCCATAGAGGTCATTTGAAATGCACTTGCCATTTGCCTACCAGACTTCAGCAGCACTGACATCATACAGTCAACAGATCTATATCATCTGTGTGCCTGTGTGTGTATATATAAACACTACACACATCAGCATGAGCTATTTGCAACCCTGCAAGTGTGACATTGTTTAATTATGTTTCCTACTCTCTTTCTAATACACATGACAGAGTACAATAGAGGTCTAAGGTACGTTTTCATTTTGATTGTGTGTGAATTATTGTCATGCACATAAATTATGTGACAGTGTGTCTTGAAATAACAGCTGGACACTTCACAGGAGCTGCGCAGGAGAAAGAAACAGATGGGAAGAAGGTCATAGTGACTCCTTCGTAGAGAAGAGAAGAGAAGGGAAGAGAAGGGAAGAGAAGAGAAGAGAAGAGAAGAGAAGAGAAGAGAAGAGAAGAGAAGAGAAGAGAAGAGAAGAGAAGAGAAGAGAAGGTCTGTTTGCAGAGTAACTGAGAAAATGAGGGCCTGTCCCATGGCAGGCGTGACCTCACAGCTCTTCTCCACAGCCTGAGGGCAGACGAGACCCACAACTCATCTGAGCCACTCTGATGTCTCTGTGGTCTGTTTAAACAAGAGCGCTGTGCTAATCCGCTCAGATGGGGCCATTGAGTTTGAGGCCGCAGTGAGTTTCTATAACACACACACACACACACACACACACATACACACAAAACTACGCGCAAAGCAAACACACATACATATCATCCTGCTTTGAGGCAAGATATACACAGGACCCCACACACTCTCTTACTTCTCACTTAATTGAAGTAAAATTAAAGATTAAAGAAAACTGAATTTGATTAATAAACATGATTACATAAAAATTAATAAATAAAAACAAAATCAAGCAGATCTACAACAACAACAAAGAGCAATCTATATTAAAAACAAACAAACAAAAACACACAAAACAAAATACAACAAAGCAGAAAAAATAAGCAGTAATAAAAAACAAAATAAAGCAAACAAAAAAATATAATAAACACAAATAAAAATCAAACTAAAAAGTAGTATTAAAAATAAAATAAAGCAGAACAAATAAACAAACAAACAAAAAATAAAACAAACAAGATTAAATCAAAATTATTAAATAACAATAGTGCAAAGGGAGTTAATGAGCAGTATTAACAACAGTAAAAACAGTTTATAGCAAAAACAAAAAACAAAAAAACAAACAGAAACACACAACATAGGACAGAGCAGAAAAAAATAAAAAATAAAAAGTATTAATAAAAACAAAATAAAGCAAACAAATAAAAGGTCTATAATAAAAACACATAAAAAAGCAAACCAAAAAAGTAGTATTAAAAACTAAAATAAAGCAGAACAAATAAAATAAAATAAAATAAATATGATTATATAAAAGTAACAACAAAACAAAACTCTCGGAAATGCACAAAACAAAACAGATCACCAAGCAGAAATAAAAAATAGTTTTATCAAGTATTAAAGTAAAGTAACACAGAATAAAGCAAACAAAAACAGTCTATAATAAAAACAACAAAAAAGCAAACCAAAAAAAATTGGTAACAATTTACAATAAGGTCTCAATAGTTAGCATCAGGTAACTACTATAGTTAACACGAGTTAAGAATGAACAATACTTCTACAGCATTTTATTCATCTCAGTCAATATTATTTCAACATTTAGCAATGCATTTTTAAAATCAAAAGTTGTGTTTAGTAACATTAGTTACATTGTGAACTAACATGAACTAACAATGAACAACTTTTTTAACAAATAATATTAAAGACATATTATATTATAGTAAATATATTGTTCATTGTTTATGTTAGTTAATAATACATTAACTGATGTTAACAAATGACACCTTAATGTAAAGTGTTGCCAAACAAACAAACACAAAACAAAACTAGAACAAAGCATAAATAAAATAAAATAGTTCTAAAAAGTAGTAATAAAAAAGTAAAAAAACAAACAAAGCAGTTCATAATAAAAAGAACACTAAAACAGCAAACCAAAAAAGTATTTAAAAAGCAGAAAAAACAACACAATTCAATACAAATTTAAAATAAAATAAATCAACAGTCTAAAGGAAATCTGAAAGGGAAATAAGTGGAATTAAATTAATTAAATGATGGTAACACTTAGCCTATTATTAACATATTTGCTGTTTATTAGTACTTAAATAGCACATATTCTGCATGACCATATTCTGCATGGCTAATCGTACCTGATACCTAAGCTTAACAACTGCCTTACTAAATATTAATAAGCAGCAAATGAGGAGCTTATTGCGGCAAATGTCATAGTTAATCGTTCGTAAATATCGAAAATTAACCCTTAAAATATATGTGACCTACATGGGTTATATGTGATTTTTATCTCAAGTTAGACTATTGTTAGCACTTCACGCTGTTGTATTCCTCACTTTCACTTCAAGAGTCTGCTATATGAATAAATGTATTCAAATGTAAATGTAAAATGAATAAAGTAAAGGTGAAATGTGATTTATAAGCTTGTTTCCTCGTGGGGAACTAAAAATGTCCACACATGATCAAAATTTACTGGTATTACTATACTTGTGGGGACATTTGGTCCTTATAATGTATGAGAATACCAGACACACACACACACACACAAAAAAACACACTTGGATTGTGCAGCACTAACTGTAGCCTATAGCTATTCACATTGAGGTTGCATTGCAACATACATTTAATCCCAGCCAAAAACACACATCCTGCAGGTACAGAGGAAGCACAGTCCTTTAGATCGCCCGGTGAACTTCCTGTGGATGAGCCAGATGCTGTTCTCTCAGGATTACCAGAGTATATACACAGAAAACCCTAAAGGGTCAAATATCGCTGTGGGATCTCGGTCACAATAGGGAACGAACTGTACATGAAATATAAGCAGACACACCCTGACTCACACACACACAGTCGAGGTGATACGACACGCAGCTGTTGTTTTTTAAAGGCAGGCAGGAAGAAAGTGAATGAAAGCCTCTGCTTTGTCTGCATTAGCGTACAGATACCGGCAGCCCCTATCGCACATCCTGATAATCTACAAGACAGCACTGCCATAAAACAGCGCACAGACATGCACATCTGTGTGTGTGATGACAGGCGGACTGTTGTGACCGAGTTAAAGCAGAGGTGATGAGTTTATGTACGGCTGTATGTCTGTGTGCTGACTGACAGCATGGCAGTGCAGGATTATTCACAGATGTGCACTGTGAAGTTCACATGTAAAATAGTGTATGTGTGTTTTCTGATAAACTCACCTGATTGATGTGTTTGAGTTTGTCGATGATCTGGCTGATGACGGGTTCGGGAGGTTTTTGTCTGGATTCTGAGC
Organism: Cirrhinus molitorella; assembly: GCA_033026305.1. NCBI lineage: Eukaryota > Metazoa > Chordata > Actinopteri > Cypriniformes > Cyprinidae > Cirrhinus > Cirrhinus molitorella. The sequence goes on along the minus strand of CM065129.1, from coordinate 29,078,882 downwards.
CATGTGGATGGACTTTCTTCAGTCCTGGACCAGGAAACCTTCAAAATGTAGACACAAATGTTTATTATTCAGGTTTTAATTACAGGGTTTAATGCACATGAACTGAAAGTGATACATGGAGATTGGGGCCAGTTGTCACACTTTTACTACTAATATTTCTCGGGTGGTTTTAAATTTTAAAAAGCCAGTTTCTATGTAAGTACAAACATTAAAGTCTTCAAAAATCTGTTACTGTCTAGACAAAAATATTTGTCAGACTACAATATAAAATACTATTTAAGTTAATAAGTCGTCATTTTCTATTATATTACACTACCAGTCAAAAGTATTTGAGTTGAAAGATTTTAATGTTTTTTAAAGAAGTCTCTTCTGCTAACCAAGCCTGCATTTCTTTGATCCAAAATACAGCAAAAGCAGTAATATTGTGAAATATTTTTACTATTAAAAATAACTGCTTAAAATGTAATTTATTCCTGTGATCAAAGCTACATTTTCAGCATTATTACTTCAGTCTTTAGTGTCACATGATTCTTCAGAAATCATTCTAATATGCTGATATGCTATTCAAGAAACATTTACTACTACTACTACTACTATTATTATTATTATCAATATTTAAAACAGATAACAGTACACTTTTTCAGGATTCTTTGATGAATAGAAAGTTTCAAAAATCAGAATTTATCGGAAATAAACAGCTTTTGGAATATTATACATTTTACCATTCAAAAGCTTGTAAGAATTACTATAATTTCTATAAGAAATAATAGAGAGTAATACTTTAATTTAGCAAGGATGCTTTAAATTGATCCAAAGTGATGATAAAGACATTTATAATGTTATAAAAGCTTTCTATTCTATTCTATGCATCAAAGAAACCTGATGCAATTTTTCTCAGCTGTTTTCAACATAATAACAATAAAAAATGTTTTTTGAGCAGCAAATCAGAATATTAGAATGATTTTTGAAGGATCGTGTGACTGGAGTAATGATGCAAAAAAAATAGCTTTGAAATCACAAGAATAAATTACATTTGTAAATATATTCAAATAAAAGCACATATTTTAAATAGCAAAATAATTAAATTTTTTTTTACTGTACTTTGAATCAAATAAATGTAGGCCTAGTGAGCAGAAGAGACTTCTTTAAAAACATAAAAAATCTTTTTTCTCTTTTTTGACTGGTAGTGTATTTTTCATTATTGACTGGTAGTGTATATTGCAGTATATATTCCACAAATAACATTTTACATTAGAACAGTTTTGAATTACATGAGTGTCAGAAAGCAACATACAAAACCACTGCTAGAGTGAAAATATACAATTGTGTAACTGGACTTTTGACCTGAAACCTGATAGTGACTGAGATTGAGCCTTTTCCCGTGTGACAACTAGCCCCGATCTCCTGTATATGAGAAAGAAATTTCATTGAAATGAATGGCATCATCTTAATAGCTGATAATTACATATCATTCATTATTCAACAGTTTCTGGTTTTCAAAGGTATTTGACCAAATCTGCTGTGAAAGGCCAAAAGCACAGGAGCACTAAAATTGGCCTCTACTGCCACCTAGAGGCAAACATGCGACCACAGGAATTTCATTTGAGCAAAAATGAAACATAATAGACCTTTAAAAAAAAAAATATATATATATATATATATATATATATATATATATTTTCACCATTCAGCACATTCAATCACGCAGGACATTTAAAGATTTCAAAGGCACTTTACGACAAAAAAAAAAAAATAGATACCACAGGCTTTTTGAAGGAATTATCCCTTTTCGAAATTATTCAATGCTTAAAAAATCGAAAAGAAACAGGAGCATAAATATGAGTGGTATTTATGTTTTTTTGTTCTTTTATTCCTGTTCTGTTGTAGCTCTTATCAGATCCACAGATACACACACTTAACTCAACAGTACAACAGCACAACTGGGTCAGACATGTGCTGGCATCTGAATGTTTCTGAGCAACTGGAGCATATGTTGGGCATCATCAACTGTTAAAAATGTGTGTGTGTGTCTGCGCCCAAGTGTTCCCCGATCCCCCCCGGGCCCCTTGGACTCATGTTCCAGTTAATTACTCCCTATTAAAAGCTAATTAGTGTTGATGCACATGGGCACATTGGTGCAAGCAGTGAGGCGACAGAGAGACAGTGAGTGACAGATACGATACTGTCATGACATCAACCTCAACTCATACAGTGCAGCCCATCAAGAACAACATACACTGTAATCTGTACTTGTTGTCTTGTTTTTCTGAAAAAAGTATTAAATATTTATATAAATATAACCAATGAAGATGTAAAAACATAAATTTTTCTTGCTTTTTATTTATTGTATTTATTTTATATTGTACAAAAAAGCATTTTTGAAAATAAATAAAACTTAAGTTCATTTCTTCTGAAAACTATGCACTTTTTTGTATTATATCAACATATTATATATATATATAAAAAAAATAAAAATAAAAACTTTGATTTTTGCAGTACAGAGTACTCTTAGACGAACAAGTCAAAGTTATGACCTCATGCTCCATTCTTAGCAATGACATAATCCTGAACAATTCTATCCAATCATCTTTCACTGTGCCTTATTTTACATGCACTGCTTATTCATTAAGCCAAATTACATTTCCATACTTATTTATTCTCCTTATTACTCCCGATGGCAGCTCACCTCCCGCTTTTAATTATCACATTAATAATACAGACATGAGCTCCATTAGAAGGAGGAGATCAGAAGACATGGGCAGCGTTTAATGGAGGATGAGATTAGCCGGAGCTTCACGCATGAGGCGCCCACCTGTGTGCTGACTGGGGTCGAGCAGCTTCAGGTCAGCTCTGTCTTGTGTGCCTGAAAAACCCAGCTCTATTCTGATTAGGATGGTGGCCATTTGCGGGGAAACAGCGGGAAGATATAAAATTAATCAAACGTTAATGCAGAAACGTAATGGGTAGCTGAAGTGAGAATTCGTTCAGCACAAAAATGCCTGTTCTTATGCATTCTAATAAGGTGTGCTACAAATTAGAGAAAAGATAATTACAAAACAATATCATTAGTTCAGTTTGGCCAATCACACTGCAGCACTGAAATACTAAACAACATACAAGAAATATTATTTGAAACTTTTAATTGAATATCCAACAGGTATTTCCTTCATTTACATAAATTACTTTAAATTGTTTTTTTAAACGGATTAAAATACCCTATATTGAGTCATTGTTTTATGCAAATGGGAAGCAAATAAGTGAGCATGGTTTAGTCTGTTCCTGTGGCTCACAGATTTGATCTGAAGCTGATTTTAGTATTTTTGAAGATTCATAAGATGTTCATATAGGGAAGAACTGAAAGCTTGACATATTAATATGTAAGTGTCATACAGTATAGCTTCTATCCGATCCTAGTTGACATTTATAATAACTAGAGAGGTGTATCAATTGTCAATCTCATACAGATGATTGTAAGTCATTTTTTGTGGGAGACTTTACAGAAATGCACTACTGTTCAAAAAGTTTGGGGCCAGACTCAAATGCTCAATAAAAAAAAAAAAAAAACGCCGTACAGTTGAGGTCAAAAGTTTACATACATACAATTATTTTACCAAAATAAGAGGGATCATACAGAATGCATGTTATTTTTTTATTTAATACTGGGCTGAATTAGATATTTCACATATAACATGTTTACATATAGTCCACAAAAGAAAATAGTAGCTGAATTTATAAAAATGACCCTGTTCAAAAGTTTACAAACACTTGATTCTTAATACTGTGTTGTTACCTGAATGATCTACAGCTGTGTTGTTTTAGTGATAGTTGTTCATGAGCCCCTTGTTTGTCCTGAAGAGTTAAACTGTCTACTGTTCTTCAGAAAAATCCTTTAGGTCGAAACTAATTTTCACACTGAGGACAACTGAGGAACTATTATGCAACTATTACAGAAGTTTCAAACACTCACTGATGCTCCAGAAGGAAAACCGATGCATTAAGAGCCAGGGTGTGAAAACTTTTCGAATTTAAAGATCAGGGTAAATTTAACTTATTTTGTCTTCTGCGAAACATGTAAGTATCTTCTTTAGCTTCTGAAGGGCAGTACTAAATAAAAAAATATATGGTGTTTAGGCAAAATATGAAAAAGGTACACATCTTTATTCTGTTCAAAAGTTTACACCCCTGGCTCTTAATGCACTGTTTTTCCTTCTGAAGCATTATTGAGCATTTGGACCGTCTGTAATAGTTGCATATGAGTCCCTCAGTTGGCCTCAGTGTGAAAAGATGGCTCTCAAAATCATACAGTCATTGTCGGAAAGGCTTCAAATACACAAAAATGTTGAAAAACCAAGGAATTTGTGGGACCTGAAGGATTTTTCTAAAGAACAGCAGGCAGTTTAACTGTTCAGAACAAACAAGGCACTTATGAACAAAAATAAATAAATCACTAAAAAAAAAACAGCTGTGGATTATTCAGTAAGAATCAAGTATATGTAAACATTTGAATGGGGTAATTTTTTTACAAATTCAGCTATTATTTTATCTTGTGAACTATATGTAAACATCTTTTATGTGAAATATCTAATTCAGGTCAGTAATAAATAAAAAATTAATGTTGAGTTAACTGTTATATTGCATATGTAAAAATTATTCAGAATGCTTTTTCTGCATGTTATTATGTAAAATTGATTTTATTTTATCCGCCACTTTATGACTTCATCATTATGATTCCTAAAATAACAAAAAGCAAAAAAAAAACACTATAGGCATTATGGTACAGCGGGAGCACAGGCAACCCAACTGTTACTACAGGAAATGACTAAACACCCCGTGGATGTACAGTCTGGACCAGCTACTCATGCTGAACCTACTCAGACTCATGGACCTACTGCGCACCCCTCAGAGATCCAACATGCCCCACTGCCCAAACCCGCTGGAGACCGCAAGAATCAATCACGAGTATCATCAGCATCATGAGCTGAAGAGCAACTGAAGGAGAGGGAGGATATTGAGCGTGAAGAGGAGCAGGAGGAAAAGTATTCTGGGACTCGGAGGAACGTTTGCAAAACATACTAAATATACGCCAATCTTGACCTGAAGTTAAAGGGATAGTTCACCCAAAAATGAAAATTCTGTCATTAATTACTTACCCTCATGTCATTCCAAACTGGTGAGACCTTTGTTCATCTTTGAAACACAAATAAAGATATTTTTCAAATTCAAGAGCTTTCTGATCTTGCATAGAGAGCATGCATCGTGTACTGACAGGGAAGAGAAGAAATTGGCGGAAGTCGTCATTTTTGTCTATGGAGGGTCCGAAAACTCTCAGATTTAATCAAAAGTATCTTAATTTGTGTTCTGAAGATGAATGAAATCTTGCGGGTTTGGAACAACATGTGGGTGAGTAATTAATGACAAAATTTTCATTTTTGGGTGAACTATTTCTTAAAACCTTCTCAAAGTTATTAATTATTAAACACACTTGTCTGCCACAACTTCCCTTCAGATGTAAAAATGAAGAGGTGAGGTGGTACAGGCAATAATAGTGATAATACTTGGAGTACTAGATGGAGTCATTTTCAACTTTTAATAATACTATTACGATTCTCAAAACATTGTTTAGCAGTTAATTAACTGCTTCACACATTCTGCTACTTTTTAAAAAAAAAGAAAAGAAAATAACAGGCCTATGTTTAGTCAATTTGTGTGAATCACACTTATTGTACAGCATAAGTTTATGTGTAAAAACAGCGGAAGGTATCTGTGGCACCGCTGTTTAAACTCACACCCCTCGGTAAAACACTTCATCCTATTTTCAACCATAAAATGTCTCAGTCAATCAAGCTAAAATAAAACTAGTGCAAATTACTTATATCAGTCTGATTTTTCCCCACAGAATCGATTGTTTTTTAGTCTGATAATATTAGCCTTCTTGCAATGCCAAATGATATCTAGTATAATATGAAGAGCATGATTTTGGGTTGGAGTCGATAAGGGGCCTAACAGTTAAGTAACACTGGATAAAAAGAAGAAGGCAGATATTCCGGATGCTAAAATTGATTCGACCAGAAATCTGTGCCAGAGTTTTGGTGACTTGATCCTTGACATTGAGGGCTCCTCTGCACTGCCTCCAGCACAGGGCAGAAACTCATTTCTAGCAAAAACCAGGGATGTTAGGAAGGAACTTTACAGTCAAAACATCGCAGAAATCTGACATGAAGCAACATTTCAGCACAGTTTCGGCTGTTTGTGTTACCTTTGGATAAAAGAATGGGCAGGAATGTCGTTGTAGCTGCTCAGTGTGTTTATTTGACTGTGGCATTTAATGAATTTTCTTTATGCTCTGACATTTTTGAGTCGACTATTTAATCTATCAGGGCCACATAAACAGTGACATTTTTTGGCACAATCACAATGGCTTCCTTCCCAGCACAGAATGTGAAGGATCGTTCCGTCTTCAATACGTTGCTTTAAATGAGTCTGAATGCGTTCCAGAATTAATTATGATATTTCGCTAGAAGCCAAGGAATGACATTGAGATTCGGCGGACATTTCTGGCACGGCATCGTTATTCTAGTTCTCTACGCCCCTATCTATTTCTCTCTTGGGTCCTAATTAACTCCTGAGGGCCTGAGAGCCCTCTGACACAGCTGTCTTTCCCCTAAGGCCAACTGTTCACCACGCTGTTGTGGTCAGGCCATTTCACCCCCATTTACTTCTCAACTGCATATTCTAGAGAGCAAACAGCTGCAGCTAATAGTGCATGATGCTGTAATGTTGACACATACAGTCATGGACACACACCTTCAACAATTACAAAATGGATACACTTAACAGACCAGGCAGAATGGATATTAGGGTGATATGAATTAAAAACTAGGGATGCACCAAAATGAAAATTCATCCCCCATGTATTTTGTGCCTACTTTTCCAAACTCATTCTAGACCGTTACTCAAATTTTCACCAAATTTGACTCGGATCATCTTCAGACCATGCTGACAAATAACCTTAGGAAACGTTTTTTGTTTTGGGCATAAACGAATTTGCTGGAAAGATGCCAAACTGCATCTGAGCCTGTATTTCTGCAAAGCTTTGACATATTGACACCAAATATTTTACGTGCCATTGCCACCTCACACTGACCACACCACATGAATTTGGTAACAGTGCCATCTATTGGTCAAGAGTACTAGATCATTAATTAACCATTAATTATGAAATTTCCAAAAATGCTAATAACTTTTGATTGCATTAGCCTATTGTACTGACACTGGTCTTAAAATATTACTTGGGTCAGGCCGGCAACATAGATACCAATTATGCCATAGTTGTCAAACTTCCTGTCCGCCATATTGATTTATGTAAAAAACCTACTTTTTTGAACTTCTTCCTAGACCATTGCCTCGATTTTCACCAAAATCGAGTCAGATCATCTTCAGACTTTGCTGACAAAAACTTATGGATTTCATGATGATAGACAAAACCATTTTTGTATAGCGACACAACATATTTGAGGCATGATGGCAGACTACATCTGAGGCTGTATCTCTGCAAAGCTTTGACATATTGACACCAAACTTTGTGTGTGCCATTCTCAAATCTCACACAACAAACCACATGAATTTGATAACAGCGCCACCTATTGGTCAAACGTGATAAGCCAATAAATCATATTACTACAGGTTGTATTTATGATTTTTCAGCCATTTTGTCTAAAATCATCCTAAAATTGCTTTAATTACTCATTGCTGCAGTTGGTCTCATGCTTCCCTTGCCTAGTGCTTGGCCCCGTAATTGCTGCTATATTTGTTATAATTATTTTTGTCTTACTTTTTTATTTTATTTTACAGAACAACAGTAAACAACATAAGATGCCGGTACTTCTTTTTGTTGACAGGAGCAGATTTATGAATGATTCTCTCATTAGGCTGTTTGATTTTCCTTGCGCTTTGGACTTTGAACCTTGGCTAACAACCTCATGCAGCACTGTCAGAATAGTAGTAAAAATAACCTTCTGTAGTTTATTTACTAATGGTCTAAGGTCATTTCGCGATTTCAGTCATCATACAGTAACCAGCAACAACCACCCTTTCCTCTTCTCATCGAAAACATGCAATGCTGTGTTAAACAGTTTTAAATGCTTCCACACTATGGACATGTTTGCTACATTAGTGCGCACCTCTATCTGATCACGTCACGTTATTGTCTTTTTGCTTATTTCGGTTGCGGAACATTCGGTGCATCCCTATTAAAAACTCATACTACCATCACTTAGATGCTCACCTGTACTCAGCTGTGTCTGACAAACCAAAAACATGCATGTGACATCCATAAATATTTACATTGTTATTACTAAATCTCACATAATTTAGTTTTAGCTGATTAGATAGGATACTATGGTGTCTTGGAAGTAGGGTTGGGTCCTGAACTCTGTACTTTTAAGGGTGACGGTACTACCGAGTACTGATTCACATTAAATCAGTCGGTACATGAGAATGCATCTGATCGTGTGCGTTACAGAGAGAGAGAGAGAGAGAGAGAGAGAGAGAGAGAGAGAGAAAGAGAGAGAGAGAGAGAGAGAGAGAGAGAGAGAGAGACCCTCTGACATAATGTCACCCCTGCAACTCATTCAAATACAACACACAGGGCAGACCGAATTGTCCTGAAATGTGGTTACATTTCTAGGGCCATATGGTTTCCACAAAGACGTGATTGCGGAGTACATTCATAAACAGAATTTACTCTATAGCACAGAATGCCACGGAATTTGTCTATTTTTAGATGAATAAATCAAAAGTAGGTCTGTCACCTCATTTGAATGGCGATATAGGCCTAGACTAGTGTCTGTGAATATTAAATCACAAAAAGGCGGTTTAAATATGAATCCTGCTTGTTCCGCTTGCCTCTGTATAAATTAATGGTGGAGACAAGGTTTTATTTACATCACAGAACAGCAGCAGGAGTCCGATTTAATTTATCAAGTAAGGAGAGTGAGTCGAGCTGACTGACAAGAAGAGTAAGGTGAGAAAGACAAGACAGTGGCAGAAGAACTAAATCCAAAAGCGCCTGTTTGGCAATATTTTGGATTTTGAAAAGCCTGTTGATTTTGCCATTTATCTAAAGTGATTTTGAAAGCTTTTTTACAAATTTGTTTCCTATTTATTTGGTTCTACAGTGTTTGCTGCTTTTTACGTAATTTAAACTTTGTGTATTTTATTCATTATTTTACATCAATGTGTATATCATGCCTCCAAGCTTTCTTATTTGTTTTGCTGACAAGTTTCTTATTTATTTGGTTCCACAGTGTTTGCTGATTTTCAGTTTTGTATACCTACCTATTTAAACTTTGTGTAGCCTATGTAATTTGTTTTTATATTAGATATCATTTTATATTAGGTATATAGCATGGTGTATTTTTATTTGTTTTGTTAATGAAAGTTCGAGGAGTTTGACGTTGTATTTTGTTGTTGCTTGAATTGAATCGAGGCGAATTACTGCTAATTTAAAAGTGAAAGTAAAATGCATACGGCATTTTTACAAGTTATTTGAAAGCAAAGGAAAGTGAAGAAAAGAGCTTAACAACGAATTACTGCTAATTTGAAAGTGAAATTAAAATGCACACAGCGCTTTTACAAAGAGAAGGAAAGCAAGGAAAAGAGAGAAAACTCTAACGAACTAACCTTTTTGGGCTTATTTTTTCATAGAAATAAAAGTTTTTGCTATTACACAGAGTAAAGTAACGAAAAAAGGTAACCAAAGTAAATAAAAACTAAAGTTTCTCTGAGATATTGTGTGATGTAATCTTTTTAAAATTTCTTACAATCGGTATTGAAAAAAGTATCGTTCAGGAATCGGTATCGAATTCAAGGTATTAGTATCAAAATGTTTGAACGATACCCAGCCCTACTTGGAAATACATCTGAAACTCTTTTCCTAAATGTGCACGTTACGTATTTAGATTACTTTTTTTACTTTTTTTTTAATTTTCAAGAAAATATTTGACCTACTTTTTAAAATAAGTAACACCAGTTTTATTTGCAAAAAAAAAAACATTATATTAAAAACGAATAAGCAAGCCCACCTCAGACTTAAAAAGTAACGCAAAAGTAACGTAAAGCATTACTTTCCATAAAAAGGAGCCTTGCAATGTAACTAGTTATTTTTTTTTAAAGAAGTAGCGCAATATTGTAATGCATTACTTTAAAAAGTAACTTTTCCCAACACTGTTAGTATCCTGATAGCACACGTACATCATAGAGATGTCTATGTGACATCTGCATTTACATCTGGAAGACTTTTTTTTTAAGATTGTTTGCTCATCTCCAATACATCTATAGGATTTCCTATTTCCTATAAGATGTCAAACGGACATCTATTAGATGTCTTTAAGATGTTTGCGATTTAGAATGTATGTAAAGCTGACACCTTACAAATGTCTGTCAGATGCTTGTACACAGTAGATGTTTTCCAGATCAAGTGATCTTTACCATCTTTCAGATGTACGTGCTTTCTCGGTAAGTACCTTTATGCATAAAGCACTGCCTGTTTAGTAACTGACTGGGTTCAATTTTTTTTCGCTTCACAAGATGTTAAATGGTGGACTGGAGACTGGATAGCATGATGTCTGAACTCTCATTCTGATGGCACACATTCACTGCAGATGGATTCATTGGTGAGCAAGTGATGTAATGCTACATTTCTCCAAATCTTTTCAGATGAAGAAACAGACTTATCTACATCTTGGATGGCCTGAAGGCAAGACTTTTCTTTTATTATTATTCAATATTTTAGTTTTCGAATAAGTTTGGCACATGGCCTCAGTTCTCAATTAAGCATGTGCCTGACAATTGCATTTAAGTTCTAATGCAAGATCACAAGATGTTTAACTGTGTTTTCAAAAACTATTTTGTCACATAATAGTTTCAAACTACGCAAAACAATTGCATCTCACACCAAATTTAAGTGGTGTTTCATGTTTGAATGATTACGTTTTTGAATGAAAAGTCAATGATTCTTAAATACAGGGGTCACTTGCCTGATGAATGAATAAGCTGGTTTGAAAGAATCATTAAATGATTCTATGATTCACTTATTGACACTTGGTTAATAAATACCTTTTGAAGTAAATTGATGTATTTGTGTAAGAAAAATACCCATATTTAAAACTTCATAAAACATAATCTCCAGCATCCGCTAGCTGTCATACGAATGTTCATGAGAGAGTGGTGTTCCAGCAGATGATGTAGGACATAGGTCCGGTGAGAACATGCTAGACTTGCGAGAACTAGAAGCCAGAACCAGAGATTGTGGTTTATAAAGGTTCAATAAAACTTTTTTGGGCTTTGAAATCTTGACCACCATTCACTGCCATTATAAAACTTAGAAGAACCAGGACATTTTTAATATAACTCCAATTACATTTGCCTGAAAGAAAAAATGTCATATAAACCTAGGATGGCTTAAGGGGAAATCATGGGGTAATTTGAATTTTTGGGTGAACCAAAATGAGTTTTTTAAGTCATGATTTTCTAAGTCAACAGAAAAGTCAACTCATTTTTGTTCTAAAATGTGATGCATTTCAGAGTTAAAAAAAAGATATCTAATGAGAAAATGTGAGCTGAGAATCAATTTGACTGTGAATAGTGGCTGTTTCATACTAGAATGGAGCCAGACTAAATGGGAGTTTGCTAAATAGCTATTTTTCTATTGGTTAACATTATCCAATGGACAATTAACGAAAAAAGAACATAGTTTCAGAGGGAGTTATTACATTCTGATTAAAGACTAAGATTTTGTTGGAATAATGTGCACCAATGAATCGTTCCCAATAAGGCCAGCAACCAGCATTAAGACAGTAAATAGAATCCATTTTGATTTCATGCTGACTTTAATGATCACTTGAGTTTTGAGCTGATATTTCCAAGTCATTATGATGAGCTACTGCAGCTCTTAAAGCTTTTCTGTTTGGGTCAGGGATGCACTGATTTATTGTCATTTGCCAACCTTAACTTGATTTGGACTGTGAGAGAGTGAGAGAGTTATGGGACAGCAGCATGTAGAACATGGCGTACTGAAATATGACAATTTTTAAATTGGGTTCCAAAGGGCGCACGGAGAGCCAGGCACAGGCAGTCGCAGAACCAACGATGGAAACGAGCAATTAGCCAGGCACAGGGAAGCCACCACCCGACATCAGTTACCCCACAAAGACCGCATCACAATTCACACCCTGTTGCCTGTCAGATGGAACTGGAGTCAGCCAAACTCATTAGATACACGCACACAAAATCATCCGCTCAGCTACCAGGCACTTACGCTGTCTCCGCTTTATTCAGAAAGCTTTTTAGACTTCAAGATTTGTGACAAGCTCGGGGGCAATACGTCTCTTCGGGGCCATTTTGAGATTGTAGTAATATTGGAAAGCATTTAGGAGGCTGATTCTATTGTAATATATGCTACTTTTACCCACTTAGCAAAAACCGTCAGAATAAAAACACTAATAGAGAGAGTGCATGGGTCGTAGAAAGATAAAAGCCTCTTCCATTCTGAAATAAAGTACATTATACAAGGATTTCTCAATGCTGATTGGACCATGTATTCAAAAATACACAAAATAATCCTTAGTGAAGGGAGACACCATATTTAGTCCAACACAAATGAAAACAAGGCTGCAAAGGAACAGTTATACAGTCCATTCAATGGGTTGTACTATTGGTCCCTTGATGCCAATCTTCTCAGCTGATGAAATAAAAAAAAAGCCCTGGGCTGTGAAAATTAAATGTGACCTAGAACCTTAAGAGAGTACAACTTATTTATCAGGCTATACTCGCTCCCTCGTGCACTCGTATCAAATTAAATGTGCTGTCTACCCTGGCAAGGGTCCATAGTAACCGCAATGATGTGAAACACTTGTTCAACCAATACAGAACAACTATTAATCTTAGTTTACATGTCAGAGACTATATCTGCAAGTAGAATGATGCCACTTAATGAACGTTTATGTCCTTATTGTCTAGTCTAAAATGGAAGAACACAGTATTAGTATGTAGTCACATGGAAATACTCACTTGTCTGTCATCTCCTGTCCGTTCCAGCAGAGGGAGCTGTTGAGTGCCGCCGGCTCTTTGCTGCACAGAGCTTCTCCGAGGCCACTGTAGAACTGACTGAAGCCCCTCAGACCCGAGATAAACTCCCTGCAGCAGACAGAGAGGAAAGTGAGAAAGTAAATGAGCACAGAAAGAAGAAAGAGTCCAAGTGGACTCAAAGAAAGATAAATTAAATTAGATGGTGCGCACAAAGAGGCAAGTTTTTTAAAAAATCGGTGGCACAGCGATACAGGGATTTATGGGAAAATTGAGGAGCATGGAGAAACAAGAGTGAAGAATCAGAAACATGAAAATGGGGTTGGGGTCAAACGCAGTGTGAAACGCGATCCACTCCATTACGTGTCATTTCCTGTCAGCCTAAGTTGATTTGAGACGCTTTGACTGTTAATTGACATTATGCTGGAGAAGAAACAGCCCACTGTGTTTGGCTCGGCCGCTCTCATCTGTTCATCAGAGCGAGGGAGTGTGGAACTGCACAGGACAGAGGGGGCAGAAGGCAGCTCAATGTCACTCACACGATGGGAGACAAAGCCGGTGTTAATGAGCATCTCTCTGTCACCGTCAGCCTGCCCTGAACACACACACACACTGCAACTAACAGCACAAACACACACTGCATTTCTCAACTCATTTACATACCTCCACCCAGAATGACTCAGTCGCCCACCAAGTTAGACTTGTGACAGATTTTTGAGACTGATTTTGAAAGCAACTTCCATTAAAAACTTTCTTTGATATACTTGTAATCTAATAATAACACCTAATGTTTGAAAATAATTAATGTATTAAAAAGGTGCATTATATGTGACAATGGACTACAAAACCAGCCATAAATTGCTGGGGTATATTTGTAGCAACAGCCAAAAATACATTGCATGGGTCAAAATTATAGTTTTCTTTTTTATGCCAAAAAACATCCTATAATCCTACCATAAATATATATAAACTTAGTTTTTGATAAGTAATATGCATTGCTAAGAAATTCATTTGGACAACTTTAGAGGTGATTTTCTCAATATTTGCACCCTCAGATTCCATATTTTCAAACATTGTCCTATTATAACAAACCATACATCAATGGAAAGCTTATTTATCAGCTTTCAGATGAGGTATCAATCTCTCGATTTCAAAAAATTGCCCCTTGTGACTGGTTTTGTTGTTCAGGATCACATATATGATTATGTAGCATTACGTACACTACACCATTCAAAAGTTTGAGTCAGTACAATATTATTTTAATTTTACTTAATCTTTTAATACATACTTTTATTCAGCAGTGATGCACTAAATTGATTAAAAAGTGACAGTAAAGACATTTATGTTTCAGAAAAGCTTATTTTAAAAAAAACATTTTATTCATCAAGGAATCCTAAAAAAAAATGATTTTTTTTTTTTTTTTTTACCAAAATATTAAGCAGCACAAGTGTTTTGAACATTGATATTAATAAGAAATGTTTCTTGAGCAGCAAATCAGCTGAAGGCTGAGTAATAATGCTAAAAATTCAGCTTTGCATTGAAGGAATAAATTACATTTTAAAATAGATTCAAATAGAAAACAGTTATTTAAAATTGTAATAATATTTCACAATATATTTGTTTTTACTCTGTCTTTGCAGCCTTGGTGAGCATAAGTGACATTTTTCAAAGAAACTCATCTCAAACATTTGAATAGTAGTCTATGTAACAGCCATACTTTATTTTTAGATTTAGAAATGTATATATATATATATATATATATACTACATGCATACATATTAATAAAAATATCCATTATATATAAATCAAGTCAAAAATGTGAACTCTTTTCATCTTAGTGCTTTTTTTCTCATTTCTTATCTTTGATGTTACAAGGAGTAGAAGAAAAGCAAAGAAAAATGGTGCATGTCGCCCCTGCACCCAGCATCTCTCAAATACTCAAAAGCACAGAATAGACGGTTTGATTTGGTTGTAAGACCCCTAAAAAGGTCAGTGAGAATCTATACAGAGAAAAACATGAAGGAAGAGAGAGAGCCAGAGGAAGAGAGAGTGTGAGTGCTGAAGTGGAGAGTCTATTACAGCATCTCGAAGCACTCCACACAAACAGCATCAGAAGATCTGTTTGAAGAGCTGTTTGAAGAGATGCATGAGAACGGTTGACTACAGTTCCTATTTCCCAGCTTTATTATACACTCATTAGATTTTCACTGAATTGCTGAATCGCTATAGTCAATTCTATAGCAGCAATGCGGTCACCCTCATGTTTCATTATGGCTGAATAACAAGGTCAGCCTTTAGAATCAGTAAGTCAAATGGCATATCAAAGCAACTTTGTGTGAGAATCAGACTGAAATTTAGTCAATGTTTGTGTTCAGCATGTCAAATATGGTGTCGAGTTGAGAAGTCTTAAAAATCTGAATATTTGAAAGTGGAAACAGGCACGTGCACTGATAGACCTAAAGTGGAGCTCAAACACCTGTCGTTTTTGTCTTTGACTTAAAAGTGCCATTTTTGCAAGAGTTTTTTTTAATATATATATATTTTACTTTTTAATTAAATTTCGCCCATGGCATGAATTCTTAATTAAGTGTGTGCCTGATAAGTGTGTGCCTGCATATAAGTTCTGATTTTGCAAGATAATTTTCCTGTTTTGGCAACAAAAATAGTTCCAAACAAAGCAGAACTACTGCATTTCACTGCAACACTGAGTGTTTTTTTTAATGATTCAGTGTTTTTGAATGAATCAGGAAAGTCAATGATTCAGTGACCAATTCTTACACTGCACTTACTTAGATATTTTGTCTAGTTTCCAGTCAAAATATCTAAAAAATTCTTAAATCAAGAAGGATTTTCTAGACAAGTAAAAATGATTGTCTTGTTTAAAAAAAAAAAAAAACACAACTCAAAATTAAGTGCCAATGGGGTAAGCAAAGTAATCTTGTTTTCTGTTAGATATAAGATTTTTTTTGCCTACCCCATTGGCAGATTATTTTCCTTGATTTAAGCAAAAAAAGAAGTTTTAGATATTTTGGCTGGAAACAAGACAAAAAATCAGAATCAGTTACGTAATAATATTACTTTTTCAAGTAACTAGTAAAGTACTTTTTAATTTCCAAGAAAATATCTGAGCTACTTTTTCAAAAAAGTAACGCCAGTTACTTTTTGTTTCCTTTATGTATTTAATTATTTTATTAACCAGTGACTTTGCTGCTGCCCTTTGTTGATCCAATTCAACCGTACACTGCAAAAAAGACTTTTCTTACTTAGATTTCTTGTCTTGTTTCCAGACAAAATATTAAAAAAAAAACTTAAATCAAGAATTTAAAATTTTCTAGACAAGTAAATAATTATTTTCTTGTTTTCAGAAAAAACAAGTCAAAATTAAGTGAGTTTTTGCTTAGAACTTCGAAATAAGCCAAGAGGAGACTGGTTTTCCTTTGCTGTAAACAAAACTTCGTTATTGTGAGCATATTCTCACTGCATGCTCACGAATCCTCTCATTACAACACACAAAGTGTGGACACTGTGAAAGATTCACTGTGCATATATTCATTGTGTTATAAGATGAGATGTCAACTTTAAGGGAGCTTTGTTTGCTCGCATTCTGCCATGCATGCACGCACAGTGTTGGCAACTTTTTTCAATGAAAAGTAGCTAAACCCCGCTTAAAAAGTTGCCAAAGATGGCGTCATACGCCAATAGAGTATTTACGCCAATAAAGTGCATTTTTAATACAGTCAAATTTTCAATAAAACAGTTTTCATTTATATATTTCATAGATATATTAACATATTTTACTGTTTCTGTTGTCAGACAATGGGGTGAATACGAAATAGTGACTGAAACGTGGCACATGAAGACTACATAACCAGCTCTCAAAGATCTACACTAAAATTCGGATTCATAATCATGACATTGTCTAATGAAATCATAAAACGCATACGATTAAGACAATGGCAGTGCTGTGATTTCGGCTATAATTGCCTGTAAAATAGAGCTAAAAGCAACAGAATATCTAGAATGCCACTCACTGAACAGAGCAGACACAGATAGAGAGAGAGAGAGAGGGGGGGGGGGGAGAGAGAGAGAGAGAGAGAGAGAGAGAGAGAGTGTGCTGGAAAAGCATGACCTTGCAATCATGTGACAGTATCGGAGAGTCTCCGAAAGTAAATAAGGTTTGTCCAAGAAGTCGCAAGATTTGTCAATAGGTGCTTTTTTGTAAAAAAGTCACTAAGGGGGTCTGAAAAGTCAAAAAATGGCAACACTTCTGTTATAAATAACTGTGATTTGTAAATGTTGATGCTTAGCCTAAATAACAAATATTTTACTGGGAGCATTTATGCTGGGATCTTGTAGAACTTACAAGATGTTACAGAACTGTTTCATGTAAATTCCATTGATGTACTGAAAAAAAATCTATATAGGTTACTTTTATGCAGGTTTTCACGGCTGGGAGCAGGACAAAACATGAATGTCGTGGGCAGGAGCGAGGCAAGATAACATATATTACAGTGGGAGTGAGCGGGTCGGGACAGAATCTTATGGGTGCAGGACTTAAAAATCCATCCCACGCAGGTCTCTAGTGTAAAGCACTTTTTATGATAAATTTACGCACTTTATTGGACTTCAAAATCTCAACACCTATTCACTGCCGTTGCAAAGCTTGGAAGAGCCAGAGCATTTTTAATATAACTGACTGTATTTGTCTGAAAGAAGAAAGTCATATACACATAGGATTGCTTGAAACTGAATCATTACCTGCGGCGTCCAAAGAGGGTCTCATCGGGATCAAAGTTCACCGTAGGACGACTGTGGGCCACTGAAGAGGTAGCTGCATGTTCTGCCGACAGCGGCGCAGCACGAGACACCCGTGGGGGTGCGTGTGCACATATCCCGCTCACCTGTAAACAGGAGAAGATTGGAGGGCTAAATGTGATCACTCCTGGACACAGTCCTGGAAGACGTCCAGCTGAGAAAGCAATTAATGAGACAAACTGTCCCTGCAAAACTTCCTCCCCATTCAGCTAATTGTCTGGCTGATAGTGGCGCATTTGCCTCCTGTTTGTTTGTTTGTTTGGGTTTGATGACAATAGGATTTACATAACAAAACGAGGCATTGTTGGGTCTGTCAGACACTCTGGCTGCGCTCTTTCAATAATCATAACCCTTTGCAGACGCAGCGAAAGTAAACAAGCCTCTCATTCCCGTTCTCATGAGCGCTAAACGCTATTGTTTTTATACGGGACAACATAATAATAGTAATACCCCGCTCCCACACTGGCTGTGTGAGATAATGGAGTCTTGCCATTCTTTCAGGTGCAATAAAAATGCAAATGCCTCTTAATGTTTAGCTTGTGGTTTAATGATTTGCCGCTGGTTTAATTTCCCATGGGGACTGGTCCAGGGCCTAATTTTGCCATGTAATGCTTGTGGCATATTGTGCCTGCTTGTTCATAAATGAATATATGTGTGTGTCTGGGTAAACAAGCTCTGGAATTCTGATGGGATCCGGGACAGGAGATCAATAGCACAAGGACATCTTCACGCGGGCTGCGGGAACGGTCGCTGTGGCTAAACATAAGATGAAGATAAACTTTTTAACATGTTCTGTACCATCAGTGTGTGTAGAGAGATCAGATTCACCCTACAGTCATTCATAAAATTTGCACACACACACTAACAAATACAGCAACAAACTGCTGTTGAGCTAAACGACATGATTATCAGAGTAGATCAATAGAAGCTCTTTCTAGCAAACAGCCCAGGGGAGGGTAAATAGATACTGTTGATGTGCGTGAGCGTGTGTGCTTGTGTGCGTGTGTGTGTGTGTGTGTGTGTGTGTGTGAAACAGATTAAGAGAAAGAGCAAAACACAGAACAAGACACAGACAAAAGCGGTACGGCGGAAGATCGAATCAGAACGCCTTGACACAAATGCAATCCTGACGCAACATATTCCAGCACTGCAACACTTTCTATCCTTGCTTTTATGTATTTTTCTGTGGTTCCTTAGGTCATATGATATCTCACTCAAACCCAAGCTACTCAAAAGTGCAGGTACAAACTACTTTATACAAAAATAGCTAAGCTATGCTGAAAGCTAAAAAAAAGAAAGTGATGAAAAAAACTTTAGTTTTGGTTTCTTTGCACACAGAAAGTATTCTTGTAACTTCATACAATTATGGTTGAACCACCAATGTCACACAGACTATTTTAACAATGTTCTTACTATGTTGAACCTTGAACGTGTCAGTTGCATTGCTGTCTACGTAGGGTCAGAAAGCTCTCGAATTTCATTAAAAATATCTTAATTTGTGTTCCAAAAATGAATGAAGGGTGAGTAATTAATGACAGAATTTTCATTTTTGGGTGAACTGTCCCTTTAAGGTAATTCAATAACCAAAAACAGGGTTTGAGTAACTTAAATTTTAGTTACTTTCTAGATTTTTGTTCTGTCAGCCAAAATAGTAACACTACGAAGGCACATTATATCCTGTGTGAATCAGCTTTTAGCAAATCAGTTGAATTAATGATTCAATGACTCAGTTTTAAATAAATGCACTTGATTCGTTGAATGAATCAGTTGAATGATTAATTGACTCACTCATAACGAATGTCACTTTTGGAGAAATGATGTAAATTACAGTCTTTTTGAAACTCGCAACAGGCAAGCAGAGTTATAAAATTAAAAGTCTCAGCTCCCAGTTCAATTACAGTTGAACCACTGATGTCCCATGGACTATTTTAACGATGTCCTTCCTTTCTGGGCCTGGAACATGTCAGTTGCATCGCTGTCTATGCAGGGTCAGAAAGCTCTCAGATTTCATCAAAAATATCTTAATGTTCCGAAGATTAATAAAGATCTTACAGGTTTGCAATGTAATTAATGAAAGAATTGTAGTTTTTGGGTGAACTATCCTCTTAAGGTAATTGAACAAACAAGAACATGATTTGATGAGTAGTTTTAGACACTTACATTTTAGTTAATTTCTAGAACTTTTTTCTGTCATCCAAAATAGTTGCATTATAAAGGCACAGCAGATCCTGTATTAATCAGTGTTTTTAGCAAATCAGTTGAATGAATGATTCAGTGACTCACTTTCAAATAAATTCTCCTGCTTCGTTGCTGAATGCATCAGTGTTTTTGAACAAATTGGCTGAATCAATGAATAATTGACTCACTCATAAAGACTGCCACTTGCTGCCACCTGCTGTAGCAATGATGTAAATTACAGTTTTTTTGAAACATGCATCAGGCAAGCAGAGTTATAAAATTAAAAAACCCAGTGGCAACTTCAATAACAGTTGAACCACTGATGTCACATGGACTATTTTAATGATGCCCTTACTACCTTGAACGTAGTAGTTGCGTTGCTGTCTATGCAGGGTCAGAAAGCTCTCGGATTTAATCAAAAATGTCTTAATTTGTGTTCTGAAGATGAACCAAAGGTTTTGAATGACATGAGGGCAAGTAATAAATGACAGAACTTTTAATTTTTGGATAAACTAAAACTTTAAACTAACAGCTTCGCCACTTATACGCAGTGGTACTGCTTAAACCTGCACACATCAAACGTTCTCCTTGCTTATGTTAAAACACTCATCCCGACCGATTCTACACAAACTATCAATTGCAAACCTGCATGTACACTATCCAATCTGATTCCAGACACCCACACATTCTTCCCTAATGCGCCCTGTGGTGTGTGCTCATGGGAAATCATTAGTGGCCAGTCTGAAGCATGGCTTTTTCCTGCTGTAATTTACTCTGTGTTGCGGGTCTGTGTCCCTACGGCCTTGATTAATGTGATTGGGTGTGTGTTTGTCTCTGTGCTAGTATGTGTGTATCCAGGGCCCTTGGGGAGCTGTGGCACAGGAGTGTAGAGTGGGTTTGTGTATGTGAGACTGTGTGATTGTTTCTCTCATTAGAGGGGTATTAATATCAGGCAGGCGACAGAGGATGTGCTGGCTAACAGTAACACTGAGATAAGCGGCGTCTTACAGAGAGGCTCTTTAAATATCCAGTGCCTTTTATCTGTACCTCACACACCCCTGAGAGGAGCATTAGGACCAGAAACACACACACACTCATTAATAAAAAATAAAAACACTCTCACATACACTACATGACATCAGTGCGCAATGTTTAATACAGACATACTTCCTTAGCTGAAACAAATGGCTTAACAGCACAGCTGAAAATACAAAATGAATCATATGTGAAGGTTAAATGATAAACTAGGCCCAAGTAGAAGACAATGCTGCGATTTCTGCTGAGATACTAAAGCAGTAAGGCATTCAAGACCACATGATGCAGTTAGTGGTTCTTAACCAGGGGCCCAGGGGCCAACAGGGGGCCTCAGTGTACATCTAAGGGCAATGCCTTAAAAGTATTTAGCTAATTATTTTTCATATATTAAATCCATCTCCAACAGGGAAAATATACAAATAATAATTTACTTTTTAGGAAATTATTGCATGAGCATGAGAAAATTAACTAGCACCAAATTTCTGATTAAAATGCTGCCAAATTCAACTGATGTGCAACAACAGGTGTGTGTGTGTGTGTGTGTATGTGTTTTACAATAGCTTTGAACACAGCTTATCTCATCAGATGTCTGGAGAAAGATCCATAAGCAGAGATTTAGTTAGGGATAAAAGATTTAGCTTAGGGGGTCTATAAAACAGAAATCGTTTTGACAGCGCATTTGATGTACAATAAGATGCATTTTGAGGGCATAGAAAGAGCCATGTCAGATTGAAATTAAGTAAGAATACAGCAACTTCCTGGACCCTTTTAACAAATCAGAGTGGCTTAGAGAATACGCATTAAAGAAAGCAGCTGTCTGTCAGTAGATATATGTCAGTAACAGTGGTATATTTGATTGCATTACTACGGAGCCCCTAAAGCATTGGTCTCAAACTCAATTCCTGGAGGGCCACAGCTCTTCACAGTTTAGCTCCAACCCTAATCAAACACACCTGATCCAGCTAATCAAGCTCTTCAGGGTAACTAGAAACTTCCAAGCAGGTGTGAGTTGGAGCTGGTTGGAGCTAAACTCTGCAGAGCTGCGGCCCTCCAGGAATTGAGTTTGAGACCACTGCCCTAAAGGGACATTTGCAAAAATAAAAAAATGAAGACTTTCATGTGCGCACAAGAAATTATTGCGTGTTCATGATAAACTATTGAAGCTTGCAAAAAGCTGAACACACGATAGTTTCTCGAGTGCACACGATAGTTTTTTGTGAGCAAGCAAAAGTTTCTCAAGCACACGCGAAAGTTTCTCGTGAACACACCATAGTTTCTTGTGAGCATGCAAAAGCTTCTTGTGTGCATGTAATAGTTTCTTGTGAGCATGCTAAAGTTTCTTGTGTGCATGTGAAAGTTTCTAATGAGCATGCCATAATTTGTTGTGAGCATGCCATAGTTTCTTGTGTGTACACAATAGTTTCACGTAAACACAATAGTTTCTTGTGAGCACGCGATACTGTCTTGTAACAATGCAATAGTTTCTAGGGAGCATGAGATAGTTTCTCGTGAGCATGCGATAGTTTCTTGTGAGCATGCGATAGTTTCTAGTGAGCACGACATAGTTTCTCAAGAGCATGCAATAGTTTCTTGTGGACACGTGACAGTTTCTCGTAAACATGAAATAGTTTCTCGTGCGCACATAATAGTTTCTCGTGAGCAAGCAAAAGTTTCTCAAGCGCACGCGAAAGTTTCTCGCGAGCATGCCATAGTTTCTTGTGTGCACACAATAGTTTCACATAAACACAATAGTTTCTTGTGAGCATGTGATAGTGTCTTGTAACAATGCAATAGTTTCTAGTGAGCACGACATAGTTTCTTAAGAGCATGCAATAGTTTCTTGTGGACACGTGACAGTTTCTCGTAAACATGAAATAGTTTCTCATAGTTTCTCGTGAGCAAAAGTTTCTCAAGCGCACGTGAAAGTTTCTCGTGAGCATGCCATAGTTTCTTGTGTGCACACAATAGTTTCTTGTGAGCACGCCATGGCATCTTGTGTGCACGCAAGTTTCTTGTGAAAGTTTCTTGTGAGTATACAATAGTTTTTTGTGAGCACACCATAGTTTCTTGTGAGCGTGTAATAGTTTCTTATGAGCATGTGATTGTTTCTCAAGACCATGCAAAAGCTTCTTGTGCGTGCTCCATAGTTTCTCGTAAGCAAGAGAAAGTTTCTCAAAAGCATGCAATAGTTTCTAGTGAGCATGCGATAGTTTCTCATGAGCATGCAATAGTTTCTTGTGAACATGTGATAGTTTATCATGAGTGTGCGATAGTTTCTTGTGAGCACGCAATAGTTTCTCATGAACATTTCTTGTTAGTATGAGACAGTTTCTTGTGAGGATGCCATAGTTTTGTGTGCATGCAACAGTTTCTTGTGAGTGTGTAATAGTTTCTTGAGAGCATGTAGTTTCTTGTGAGTATGCGATAGCTTCTTGTGCGAATACAATAGTTTCTCGTAAACACAATAGTTTCTTGTGAGCATGTGATAGTTTCCCGTGAAAGTTTCTTATGAGCATGTGAGAGATTTTTTGCCTTGTTTCCAGATAAAATATCTAAAAATTCTTCAATCAAGAAGCATTTTCTAGACAAGTAAAAATTATTGTCTTGTTTTCAGACAAAATATGTTAAAATTAAGTGAGTTTTTGATTGAAACAAGCAAAATTATCTGCCAATGGGGTAAGCAAAATAATCTAGCTTTCTGCTTGAAAATAGATTATTTTGCTTACCCCATTGGCAGATTATTTTGCTTGTTTTAAGACACCCAACTTTTTTAAGACAGCCAACTTAATTTTGACTTATTTTTTCTGAAAACAAGACAATATTTTTTTACTTGTCTAGAAAATCCTTCTTGATTTAAGAACTTTTAAATATTTTGGCTGGAAACAAGACAAAAAATCCAAGTAAAAAAAAGCATTTTTGTTACCTATTCTAAAGTGTTACTAAACATCTTACTTCAATCAGTAGTTCACCCAAAAGTGAAAATTCTGTCATCATTTACCCACCCTCAAGTTCTCCCAAACATGTAAGTTTATTTCTGTTGAACACAAAAGATATTTGAAAGAATGTGGGTAACAAAACAGTTGCTGGCCCCCATTGACTTCCATTATATGACCAAAAAAATAGATAAGTACTATGAAAGTCAATAAGGACTAAAAATGGTTTGGTTACTAACATTCTTCAAATAATATTTTTTTGTGTGTTTAGCAGAAGAAAGCCATTCATACAGGTTTCGAATGACATTCGAATTTTAATTTTTGGGTGAACTAATATTTATTTACTGATAATAATAATCAAGCAAAACAAAGATTAATCTACTGTAGCTTGATTTTCCCAAACATTAATTCTCTTTCATACGTGGACAAGCTACTGCCATAATTTTGATCAATGACTGTTTTACACTTTTCTTAATATATTGTTAAAAGGTATTAGGTCAGTAAGAGTTTTATGTTAATGATTTATTTTATATTGTTTTATTCAGCAAGGACATATAAAATTGACCAGAAGTGACAGTAAAGACATTTATAATGCTACAAAAAATTTGCATGTATTTCAAATAAATGCAGTTATTTTAAAATTAGCAATCATCAGTACTAATTTCTACAAAAGTATTGAGCAGCACCACTGTTTTCAACACTGATAATAAGAAATGTTTCGCAAGCATCAAATCAGCATATTAGAATGATTTCTGAAGGATCATGTGACATTGAAGACTGGAGTAATGATGCTGAAAACTAAGCTGCCATCACAGGAATAAATTACATTTTTAAAAATATTAAATTAAAAGTTAAATTATAATACAATTTTACAGTACTACTGTTATGACTGTAGTTTTAATCAAATAAATTCAGGGTTCACTAAGCATGAGATTGTCTGAGAAATCTTTCCAGCCTCAAAGTTTTGAACAGCAGTGTATGTTTTTGATAAGTCTAGATGTTGACATCAGATCTATTGGGAGCTGTCACAGTCGCTCACTCATGACCAGATGTACAAAGATGTTCCCCCGGGTGTTCAGTCTGAGAGTTCGGAGGTGCTATGAGTCGGTGTGAAACAGCGCAGGTCTGTTCTGTTCTCGTTCTCAGTGTCAGGTGAGATGTAACTACAGCAGAAGTCTGCCTGCACCTCCTCATTTACAGCTGCGAGGTCAGAGAAGGCGGAGCTCCACTCCCTCGGGCACACATCGGCTTCCGGAAAACATATTTCTGCTCACTCCATCACTTTCATGCACCCTTAAAGTATGCTTTTCAATCTTGTTCTTTCTTCCTCTCTCTCTCTCTCTCTTTTGTCGCCAATGCTCCCTCACTTCTGCTCAGTAACTGGTAAAAATAGTGCTTCATAAATCATGCATTCTTTTCCAGAGCAAAGAGAGAGGGAGCACACTTTAAAAGGAGAAATGAGAGAAAGAAAGAGCACATTCAATGAGAGGGTTTGATGAGTGAGATGTCACACTGCTAGATAGAACATGGCCACAGGGCTCTTCACACTGAGATGTAATATCATTGTTTTACAGCAGAATTAGATTCAGGTAAGAACAAGAATCATTCTGGAAACTTCTGAAGGTGCTATAGCCAATAGGCTGAAAAAATGTATGTTTGGTTTTAACACTGGTCGGACATTTTGAGGTCAAACTACACAGATGAAATATAATTTATTCTACACTGCATATCTTTTACTCTTCATCAGTTGTTCTTATTTTGAAAAAGTTCAGTTGTAAATAAATAAATAATATGTAGTCTTAGTTTATTTCGATTTTTATTTAAATACTATATTGTACACTGAACAAAACTAATGCCCAAACAAATAAGCATAAATAAAACCCATAATTGGTAATATTTTACAATAAGTTTCAATTGCTAATTTTAGTTAACTAAAATAGTTAACTGACTAACAACTACCACTACTTCAATGGCATTTTTATTAATGTTAATCTCAACATAATTAATACATTTTAAAACAATAGCTAATGCAATGTTAACTAACATGAACATTTGTATTAATTAACATTAGCAAAGGTTCAAAAATGCTATAAAGATTTTTGTGCTTTAATTTTATAAATAAAAACATATAATTCTACTACTTTTAATAATGCTGTATATTATAGTTGCAGGAAAAATGTAAATGTATTAGTTATGTTTGTTTAGACAGACCTTGTTTGTCTATTGTTGTGATATAGCTTAAGGTCAGATCAAATTTTACTCAGAAATCCATGATAAATAATAAATGTGATGTATGAGGGGGACAGATACATTTTCCTGCAACTGTACATTCTGACAGCTGCGATGGCTAGAAGTATTCCTAGGGATTATTCAGAAGTCTTTTAACTTTAGCAGAGACATGTCCCTATCGTCCATACTCAAATCTACACCCATGCACCTTTGGCTTAGCAGTGGCATTTTGACACATTTAAAATGTCAGTCTTCCTTGAATCCATTTCTCCACAGACCAACCTAGAACACAGGTTCCGTCTAGGGAGGAAAATCACAGTCAGTCGGCTTGCTGACAGCACTTTACAGCCAACTGACAGACAAACACACATGCACAAACACTATCTTTGGCCTAATTGGCCATTCTCCTCGTGACATGTCCTTTGTATCTCTGTCGACAGCTGTTGATCACAGAGAAGGGAGAAAAAGGGATAAGCGAAGGAAAGAATAAGAGTGCGAAACCCCTTTTCTTCAGCATTGTTCCCTTGAAAAGAAAAATGCAAACAAAAAGAGCTTAAACACAGATAATCACACACTGGAGTGAAGACTGGAATGGATGTCACAAAGTTTCTGATCGATTCCTGACAAAAGCTGAGCTTTGTAGTTGTTGAACCCAACCAAGGACTGTGAAGCTTTAGCTTTCAAAACTTAAAACCTGTGTGGAAAAGGTCACACACCTACACATGTGCTCTAACCATCAGTGCTGGAGAGTACAGATAAAAGCATCAGTGCCACAAACTTAACTACATTTTTACTAGTGTCAGTAGTTCAGCTGTTTTCAAAGTACTGAAGTGTACTTTTCTAGTAAGTAGAAGTGTAACATTACAACATGCTATTATTATATCATTATAAATACTGCTTTTTGAATATAATGCCTAGAATAATCAACATATTGTCTGTTCTGTTTTATTTAAACTCATGAATCAGTTTGATTAAAACGTACCACATAAATGAATAAAATAATGACCATACTGACCAGAATACAAGCCGACCCTGGTTGTAAGGCTGTACCTTTTGGAAAAAGGCTTTTGAAAACCAAATCTTGTGTTTTGTTAAGAAAAAAAAAAAGTTAATTATTTTCATATTGCATATTTTTCATATTTTTAGTTTTTGTTTTGAAAGTATGGTAAATACTAGTAAAATGCACCAACAATCACATTAAAAAATATATACTTTTTGATATGCCATGAAAATAACAGGTAACCCATCTTAATTATATAACAATTAGTCTATCCAACTCATAGTAGCCTACCAACATTTCAATAACAGTAGAAGTGAAATCTTATTGTAGTCTTCAAATCTGGGTACTACGTTTTAAAATCACTTACAGAGGAAGTTTGGTTCCATCAGGCTAACATGACAGTCAAGACTCTGCTAAAGGTTTTTTTTTCCTTTTGTTTTTAATCGCATTGTACTAACATTACCGGCAAACATTACATGACGTATTTCTTGGCACATTTGTTTAATGCGGATTTGGCGCCACCTATAGTTGTGGGTAAATTATTGATATGTCAAAGTCCAGACCCTCAATATAAGATGAACACATTTTTTCAGATGTATTTCCAAGAAAAAAAATCTTATATTCAGGTCAATACGATAACTAACATGATTCCCTAACATTTATATTTACATATTTTTGTAGCAAAATACTTAAAGGTCCACTGAAGGGCTTTGAAACAGACAGCATTATTATATGTGTTGACGTAAACAGGAAAACAGGGCGGGACATATCCAGCAGTTTTTAAATAGCCAATAGCGTTTCATTTATATATCACAGTTTGGGCCAGAGTTGTTGAGCTGAGTAAAACCACATTTGACATTTCTCATCTATATTGCATTATCTATATATATTTTATCGTATTTATTTTATTTTATTTATATCTATATATAAAATAGCATTCTGTGTAGAATTAAAAAGGTGTCTGATACGCTTTGAGAAGTTTGTGTGACACAACTTAATTCGCCCCAACAGAACGTATATTTACACTGTCTGAATTGTTTCCTATTCCCTACTATGCGCCATTTACCGTAGAGAAAATACTAATTTTGTGATCAAGAGAGCGATTTCAGTCACAGCTTCACCGTGTATTTATAGTGTAGGGTGGGGCGCTTCGTATTCTAGAGAGCATTTGATTGGACAGAAAGTTTGATGAGAAGCTGAAGTACAGGGTGATGTCATCAAAATCGATGATCCATATTGGCAGAACTTACAGACTGTAAGTTTTGAATGCTTATATCTTCTAAATGCACATTTTGTCATTGTTTTGGAGCACACTAGCTTACGGATAACCTTAAGGCTAACACATTCATACTAAAAGCCAAAAACTTTAATTTTGGTTACATTTTATTGTTTGTCACTGTATTTTTGAGCTAAATAGATTTACTACTATATTTACCACTTTACCAATTCATGTTCAATGCAGATTCCTAATCCATATGCCAAATAAATACTGCTCTAACTGTAAAAGTAGATAAATTGGATGATTTTATATTAAAAAAGATTTTGCCTATTCAATGAATTAAAAAGACTGCCTCCTTTCGTAGCTTTCATAGTCTAGTAAATAAATAAATAAAGTATGATGCACATCTAGAAATTGATTTGGTAAATGTGTGAGAGTTTATGCATGACATTTAGAAGAAAATCAGATATTGTGTTATCCTCAGTGGTGTTGAGAAGTCTGGTGTATTACATAACTTATTCTGTTTTAAATACTTCACTAAAATGGTTCTCTAACATTTACAGCATGTACATGTTTTTTGTAGCAAAACACTTAGTAGTTAAATTCTGCTGTTTGTCAATATATTTTTGAGGTAAAGGTAAGGTAAGAATTAAAAAGATCGCCTTTTTTCATAACTTTGTAGTAAATAAATAAATAAATACATCCATCCATCCATCCATACACTACCAGCCAAAAGTTTTTTAAAGATGTTTATGTTTTTAATAAGTCTCTTCTACAAATTCTCTTCTGAGAAACACCTACAAATGCATATTCAGTAACTCTGTTCATGCCTTTTCAGCACTAACTGTTCACTGCGCATTTTTAGTAAACCCTGACAGTATTATTTTAACGCCAAAAGATGGTTTGCGCTGGCGCAAGATGTTAGTAAAATTGGCCCCATATAGTGTATAGTGTATAGTGTACAAAAGCTTTTTATCTCAGATAAATGCTGATCTTTGGATCTTTCTATTCATCAAAGAATCCTAAGAAACAATAAACTCAACTGTTTTAAATGTTAATATTGATAATAATAATAACAAATGTTTCTTGAACAGCAAATCGGCATATTAGAATGATTTCTGAAAGATCATGTGACACTGAAGACTGGAGTAATGTTTGTGATTCTTCTGATTTTGAGTAATGATGCTGAAAATTTAGCTTTGATCACAGGAATAAATTACATAAAAAATATATTTAAACAGAAAACAGTTATGTTAAATTGTAAAAATATTTTAAAAATATACTTTTTTCTGTACTTTGGATCAAATAAAAGCAGGCTTGGTGAGCAGAAGAGACTTCTTTAAAAAACATTAAAAATCTTACTGTTCAAAAACTTTTGACAGGTAGTGTAAATACATAACATTTCTGATTAATAATAATAATAATTTCACTGTTGATTAAGTATTAAGTATTTTAAATTGCAAGTGAATATTAGCTACATTTCTAAGCATCTTCCTCAACACTATCCCTGTTTCCATACTCATTTTGAATACTCATTTTTGTAATGAAATATTACGAAAAAAAGTCACCGGCCTTCATCTGTGGCCATATTTTATTAATTTGCTTCATCGTTCATTAGATAAATTGTAATCCATATACTATTAATTCTCTCCTTAATTGTAGCTAAATTGAGGCCACTGTGTACTAATTTGTTCCCTCATTTTAATTTAGCTTGGCCACAATATAAATATGTTTTTCTGAATGTCATGAGTAAGGGTTCATATTTGTGCAAATCCTCTAAATAATAAATCTAACCACCTCAAGTAAGTGCATGTTTATTTATTTATTTATTGAATTGGAATATTTTGGGAAACTATTGTTTATGTGATGAATATATTACATGGAGATCCATCTAACGCTAACCTCAAACTTGTGAAACACTCTCCCATCTCGTGCACTGTCCTGTTATTAAGCAATAAAGTACACAACCAGTTTCACAAGCGTCAGCGTCAGTGGCACTTTACACCGAAGGACGCATTACCATATATATGGAGGTCTGGGTGAACATACAAACACCTGTACTGAGTAAACACAGACTTTAATATCGCATCTCTGCCAGATATCCAGAGCGTGGATTCACTGAACGTTTCAAGAGCACATATATTGAGCAACAGAGACAGATGTGGACATTTAGATGTGTAAATGTTATCATTCAGTGTGACAGCATATATTTACAGCTTATGGCAGTGCGCAGCCACTATTTCTATACTATTCATGTGTAGTGCTTTAATGTGAAGTTACATGGCCGAAAGTATAAAACCTAAAAGTTCCTCCAGGACCCTGCTGTTAAAACTTCACAGGAGCCCCATCAAGCAGCTCGATTACCCCTTTAGGAATAAATAACATGTGGGCATTCCTCTTATCAAAGGCTCTCTGATCTCCACAAATACTGCGTGAACCAAACACAACCACAGTCATAAACACACACACACTCCCACGCCACACAGACACAAACCTAAGGTGGAGTATTTTACACACTGCGGAGGAGGGGATAAGTGGAGATGGAGCTTTGATGAATAATGCGAACGCGGTAAGCGTGTGTGTAAGTGTCTCGCGCCGATGGGAATGTCAGTGTTAAAGTGGAAAGTTCAGTACGTCGTCCCCGTCATGCAAAAGCAGTACAAAATCCACCATTGCTCACGTTCAATATTTCATGAGCACTTGCCCTCCTGATCTCGCTAACGCACGCTAGCAACTGGAGAGCGCTATTGCTGTTTAAACTCCTACTGCACCCGTAAAAGGGCCATCGGTGAGAAAGGGTTGTCGGTTCCTGAATAAATGTTTGGGTAAAAATCTTTTAGAGTGATCTTATGCAATCTGAAATGGTTAGCGAAAGAAAACAAGGGGAGAATCGAATCCTATTTCACAAATAAACACCTATCCTTTGACAAACCTCTGATTTATTTGTAATATTGGAACTTTTGTGGTCACTGAAATGTGTTTTACATAAGTCGCTAAGAAGACATGGTGATGGAAAAATATAAGATTAAAGATTAAAGGGATAGTTCACCCAAAAATGAAGGTTCATTAATTACCCTCATTTCGTCCCAAAACTTTAAGATGTTCGTTCATCTTTGGAACACAAATTAAGATATTTTTGATGAAATCTGAGAGCTTTTTGACCCTGCACAGACAGCAATGTAATTACCATGTTGAAAGGCCAAGAAAGATAGTAAGGAAATTGTTAAAATAGTCAATATGACATGAGTGGTTAAACTGTAATTTTATGACGCTACAAGAATACTTTTTTGTGCGCAAAGAAAACAAAAATAACAACTTTATTCAACAATTTTTTCATCAGCAGCACCATACACGTACGTCGTGGTACTGTTGTGAATGTGTGTTGAAAACTGACATGGAAGAGAAGAAATTGTTGAATAAAGTTGTTACTTTTGTTTTCTTTGCGCATAAATAGTATTCTCGTAGCTTCATGAAATTAAGGTTGAACCACTGAAGTCATATGAACTATTTTAACAATGTTCTTATTACTTTTCTGGGCCTTGAACATGGCAGTTGTGTTGCTCTCTATGCAGGGTCATAAAGCTCTCAGATTTCATCAAAAATATCTTAATTTGTGTTCCGAAGATGAATGAAGGTCTGACAGGAAATTCCATTTTTGGGTGACCTATTCTCTCATTCTCAGTGTCTCAGTGCTTTTGTATTCCCTCTCAAAATGTTAAAATCTCTACCAAAAGTATTGCCTATAAAAATGTTGCATGAACTTGCAAAATGTCAGCATTCATTCAAAAAAGTACTGTGTTCCGCCAATAAACTTTGCATTCTCTCACAAAAATACAGTTAAAATACAGTTTTTCCATCATCAATTTTGAATTTGCTTGCAAAAACGCAAAACAGTTTTTGGGGGAATGCAAAAGTTTTATGAGTAAATGCAAAAACATTAAAATACTCCCATCCAATATTTCCCATTACCATGTCCCTTTATGATGGGCTCAATCGTTTTTTTAAAGCCTTTCTTAGAAAGTTTTGAAAAAAAAAATCTAACAAATAAATAAACATTTTTTGGAATACCACAATTTAAAAAAATTAAAACAAATTAACAATAATTATTGATAATTGTAATAATTATTATCAATTTATCATTTGTGTTTCAATTAATTAAATACAAATAGATAAAGATATATATTATGCTCTTTGTCAATGGTATTTTAGAAATATTAATAAATGGAATGTTACCACATTTTTATTCTAATTACAGGATTGCATTTAAACTGCCTCTAAAATGACTGAAAAGTCATGGGTAAATTCCTTCTGCAATTTATTTATTTAATAAAAATTTCAATGAATGTTTTTCAAATATTTATTCCTTAAAGGAATAGTTCACCCAAAAATGAAAATTCTATCATTAACTGCTCACCCTCACGTTGTTCCAAACCCCATTAGACCTTTGTTCATCTTCAGAACACAAATTAAGATATTTCTGATGAAATCCGAGAGCTTTCTGACCCTGCATAGACAGCAGCGCAACTGACACGTTCAAGGCCCAGAAGGGTAGTAAGGACGTAGTTAAAATAGTCCAGTGGTTCAACCGTAATCATATGAAGCTTTAAGAATACATTTTGTGTGCAAAGAAAACAAAAACATTCATTAACTTGCAAAACGTTTGAATTCTATCAAAAAAGCATTGTGTCCCACCAATAAACTTTGCCTTCTCTCACAAAAATACAGCTTTTCCATCAACAATTTTAGATGAATAGTTTTGGGGGAATGCAAAAGTTTTACGAGTGAATGCAAAATAATTTAAATATAATTTCACTTATATCTAACTTTTTTCCCATTATAACGTCCCTTTACGGGCTCCATAGTTTTTGTGAAAACTGTTTTAGAAAGTAAAAAAAAACAAATCTGGATATATTTTAAGACCCCCAATTTAAAAGAATACCACAATTTAAAATGGATTTTATTCATAATTATTGATCATTTTAAAAATTATTCATTTATACTTTACATAATTTATAATTTACATTTACATTCAATGAATGAATTAATAATAGATAAAGATACATATTATACACATTGTCTGTGGTAATTTACAAATATTAATAAATGAAATATGCTACCACATTTTTTATTTTAATGCATAGCCTATTACAGGCCAATTTTTTTTTTCAAATATTTATTCCTTAAAGGGATAATTCACTCAGAAATAAAATTCTGTCATTAATTTCTCACCCTTATGTTACTCCAAACCTGTAAGACCACCATTCATCTTCAGAACACAAATGAAGATATTTTTGATGAAATCCGATGAAAAGATATTTTTGATGAAATCCGATGAAAAGCTTTCTGACCCTGCATAGACAGCATCCAAGGCCCATAAAGGTAGTAAGGACATAGATAAAATAGTCAATAGACAATTTCTTTCCTGAACACGCAGAAGTCATGTTCTGAAGATGAACAAATGTCTTATGGATTTGAAACAACATGAGGGTGAGTAATTAATGACAGAATTGTAACTTTTGGGTCTCTTAAAAAGTACTAAAAAACATGAATTGTTAAGTAGAATTGGAATTGTATCATGTTGGACAGACAGACGAAGACTGTAGCTTAACTATAACTAGGGCTGTAATGTGCAACTATAACCATATTGAAAGAGGTGTCTTGAAATATCTTGATAGCTTTTTGATTTTTATAGCCTTAGGCTCTGTTAACAGCCAATCTTTTCCCTATGAGTCATTTCACTTTTCCGGTCTGCTGACACTGGGTTTGCTGACATGTCTTTGGATGTTGAGGTTTTAGGTGTTAGCAAAATGGCTGAAGTTAGCAAAATGGCTGGAATCGCCTACAGCGCTCAAATTCTCGCCCTGTTTCTGAGACCAAATGTCACTCACCTGTGCGCTGACTTTGCTTTTGGCCGCCACGGCTTGTTTGAGAGCCTGTCTGATAATAACGTGCAGTCTAAGAACCACAGCCTCAATGTCCTGCTCCCCCTTCATGGCAGCGGCGAGTGACCCCAGTTCCTCCACGTATGCCCTCCAGTGCGGCTGTACCTCCGCCGCTCCCCCCAGACATGCCCCCATGGTGCTGACACACAGCGGGCGGCACGGCCGGGCCTCCAGCAGGCCTTGACAATGCGGGCAGTACCACAGCTTCAGCAGCGAACGTCCGCAGTCCCTGCCTGCACGTAGGTGCTGGGTGGTGTTGACCACTTCGATGCCCAGGTTCAGCGCTTGCAGGAAGACCCGAGTGGCCAGGAGTGAGCGAGACAGCCGGGTCATCATCATCTTTGGAAACGACCCAAACGAAGAGGATCCCCTCCAGGCCCCACGAAGGCATTCTTCCGAGATGCCCGCCACTGCCCCGTTTCCAAGAAGACGTCGGTAGGTGAAAGGAAAAAGGCGAGAGAAAAAGGTGGAGACCATGTCGTTTACGTTAGCATCCGAGCCCAGGATGTAGAGAGACATTTCCAGGAATAGCTGTGTGACGGCTCCGCTGGCTCCGGCCCCCAAACCGGGAAATTCCTCCCGTAACAGCGTCAGAGTGGAATTACGACCCAGACGGAGCACCATGTCAAAAGCCTCTGAAATAAATGAGAAAAAAAGAGATTAATGGAAGATTGATTACAGAGTATGTCATGAGGGTGTCCACTAAATCTTCCTGTCACATTTAGGTTTTAATATGTATACTTAAAGAAATCGTTCACCCAAAAATGAAAATTTCAAAATGTAAAGATTATTTATGTATCATGTTTCAATGAGAAGCTGAAAGTAATGAATAAAAAATACACCACCAAACGTTTGGGATGAGTGAGAATTGTCATTATATTATTTATTTATTTTCTATCTTTTGAAGGAAATAATACTTTTATTCAAAAAGGATGAAACTGATCAAACACAACTGTAAAGACATTTATAATGTTACAAAAGATTTCTATTTCAAATAACTGCTATTCTTTTGAACTTTTCATTCATCAAAAATTCTAAAAAAATGTATCAGGGTTTTCACAAAAATATTACACAAATATTGAGAATATTAAGACATTTTTTTCAAGCATCAAACCAGCATGTTAGAGTATTTTCTGAAGAATTATTTGACACTGAAAACTGGAGTAATAGCTGCCTTCAGAAGAAATACATTACATTTTAAAATATTAAAATAGAAAACTGTTATTTAATTATAATAATATTTCACAATATTACTGTATTTCCAATCATATAAATGCACATTTAGTGAGCAAGAGACTTCTTTCATAAACATGAAAAAACTTTACTGACCCCAACTTTTAAAAGGTTGTGTAGTTTCAAACATTATCCCTAACAAGACAAATTAATACTCAAAACTATATATTTACAAATTTCAAGGTGCAATGAAGAGAAACTTCATATTATGCCACTAAACCTAACTTAGGCTTATGATCTTGTAGCGAAGTTCTGCCTTAAGAATAATATGTGTATTTACTTCTACTACAAGTAAAAGTATACACTTTGAAAAGATATGGATTCCCCTAAAGTGTCCACTATAAATAAAACATCATATAATAATAATAACTTTCATATAATCCTCCCTTTCTTTTAATTTATTTGTTTATTATTTTATTTAATTATTAAAAACTTTAATAATCAGTTTAATAATATTATTATTAATTGATGCTTAAATCATACTATTTGAATAACTAGAAATTAAAGATCATAAGAGATTTGATATGAATATGTGAATGTTTTTTTTATTAAATGTAAAATGTTGATGCATGTACATTTTTGCTATTTTTATTTATTCATATAATTTTGATAATGTGTTGGTGGTAGAAATGATCACAAAAGGGGAAAAAAAGTGTATGGAAAAGAAAGCAGAAGGAAAAATAAGGGATTAAGGGGAAAAATGTACTTGTATAATTGTAAATGTGCTTCTTTTGTTCTTCTAATTGAAAGACATAATAAAGTATAAAAAAAGAATGACAGGTTCAATGAATTAAGTACAGACTAAGATAGTTACTAAGCTCTTAGTGTGAACCTTAATAAATGGATATTGCAACTCTAGGCAGGTTTTCATGATTGCTAGAAACATCCAAGCAGGTGTGCTGGACCAGGTTGGAGATTAAGGTGGCCCTCCTGGAGCACATTTAGACACCCCTGATTTGAGGCACCAAACCTATTCACTGACACTCTTAAAATTTTACTGATGCAGAAAGATCAATGAAAATGAAATAAAAAGTAAAAACCTCAGATACGCAATAATCCACAGAATCTCTTCCTCACAGACACACACAATCCTAATCCCTGAAAGACGATAAACAGTGAGAAAAAAGGAAGAAGGAATTAAAGTTTCCCCTCTAGATGAAAACCACGATGTCCTTTTAAAACAACAAGGGTGCTTTTCAAGAGCCTTATAGCTTTAAAAGGCGTTCATTCATCCGTGCTGGATGCTGTGAGAGAGATGCTGAGATCTCCAGAAGACAGAGCACAAAGAGACGAGACATAATCAGTGGCATCTAAAAGCTCTCAGTGAAGCCTTATCAGCGCGCAGGCAAAGAGGGATTGCTATACCGAACCCACCCAGACTACCGGGGAGACCAGAGACGAGAGGCTGAGGGGATTTGGGAGCATGTGGAGAGGAAAAATGAAGGCTACAGAGAGAGAGGTAGAATGACAGAGAAAAGACATATGAGTGAAAAAGAAGAGAGAAGGGCCTTGGGTCCGTCATCCAGACAGGGTGAAGGTGATTGAGAGGTGGGGAGTCTGCAGAGCCGTGATATAAGCATGCTGCCGAGCAGACTGTTCACAGCCATGCATGTGAAGAGCTCCATTCATCTCTCCCAGGGAGTCCAGCTCTCAGGGGCACAGGATATTACATCAGCACAACACGCTGGAGAAGTTTATGGATCGCGCTGA
Organism: Cirrhinus molitorella; assembly: GCA_033026305.1. Lineage (NCBI taxonomy): Eukaryota > Metazoa > Chordata > Actinopteri > Cypriniformes > Cyprinidae > Cirrhinus > Cirrhinus molitorella. Next base: position 29,041,505 of record CM065129.1, on the reverse strand, counting down.
TTGAGATGAGACTGAGAAATCACTTAGCACTCTATCACAGAGCAGTTAAAAGTCTCAAGGTGCTTTTAGACAACCGGAAACTCGCTCTCACTGGCTATGCTCGGAATAACGTACTATATGCTCATATATAATCACGTGATATCTGTAATGTACAGTATGCAGGCTTTTCATGTAGAGCTGGGAGAGAAACCAGTAACGATAATTACAGCACAATATGAATTTCCTCGGTAAACAATAACAAGAGTTTGATTTATGTTCGGTATAATGTTTATGTGGCAAAGGTGGAACAAAAGAGCGCTATCTTGTTGTCTATCTTTTTGGATCTAAGCTCAAACGGCAGCACAGCGCAAACTTACTGGAGCAGATGCTTTTACTCGCTGATGAAGAACCGCTTGAATTCAGTGAAGAACAGAAATGACTATAGCAAGATGACACAGCGCTGACAAACAAGAGAAACACTGTGCTCAACAATAGTCAGAAGGCTTTTTTAATCTACAAATCACCATCATTTACCATTGATTTACTGTATTTGTGGATATATTTGTGTCAAATTTTATTATTATATTAATGTAGACATGTAATACATGTATTGAAGGAGGAGTGATGGCATTTATGCATTTATACTAAATGTGTTTAGACTACTGTTTTTCATACAAATACCTTGGAACCATATTACATTTTTACCATGGTATTGAGATGCTATATTTGTGGTTTTAACTGTTATTATCATGATACTATGGAACAGCAATGGTTAATTAAAAAAAAAAAAAACCTCAGTCAGAATAATTACATTTCACCATATAAAAATGAGATGCTACAATTTTTTACAGATATTACTGATTTTGATAATGAACATAAATCTACATCTGCTTTCTAAATCAAGCACTATCAAATGTGTATTTCTAAGAGACAAAATGTTTTTATTATTATTATTTTTAATAATAATATTATCAGGTAACACAAAACAGTTTCTTGATTTGAAACAATATTACTCATTAAAACAGAACTAATAAATATTTTTTCTATTAATATACTTTCTTTGTTAAGAGAAAATGACTGGAAAAAGTGTGAAGCATTAAAAAAACAAGTGTTTGTCATGTTCTGACCATAAAGAATATTTTAAAGCCACATTCAACTGTCTGGTTTTTACACTGTAGCAAAATTCTGCCTTTAAAACTTGAAAGAAATAAAAATGTGTCATTTATCGCGATAATTATCGTTATCGACTAAAAAAAATTCTTGTGATCAATTTTTGGCCATATCGGCCAGCCCTATTTCCATGCATTTTTGCATTGAATAGCCAGATGACATTTTACTCATTATTTGATTGCATCAAGGCAATCAAATAATGTTCCAAAGGCATTTTCTAAGTTTACTTGAAAAAAGGTTACACTTTGGTTTAGGGACCAAACCTCACTACTACCTAGCATACATTACTAGCATAATGGTTGTTTATTAGTACTTACAGGGTTGCCATTCTAGGCCAAATGTCAAATTCCCTGACTTTTCCCTGACTTTCACAGACTAAAAAGCTAAATTTTAATGACCTATAATGAGCAGAAAAACAGGCTGCTATTAAATGCACTTTGATATTTTTCTGTACTATTTCTACAGAAATCAATTTATGGTTTTTATGCTTTTCAGGGTTAAATGCTCTGAAGAATTTTCTGTTCAACATTCAGTCTTTTTATTTCTTCACATTTCGTTTTTGCATTTCTGTCATATACTTTTAACACCCACTCTTTGAAGTGGTCATTTTGTAGCCGAAGCTTTTGCAATTAAAAATTTTTGCAATTTACCTAATTAATTACTTAGTAGTATTCATTGTTCTTACATGAAGCAAAATGTACTTACCATGTAATGGAGTTATGAAACAGCCTGTAATTACAGTTTGCAATTATGTAGATGTAATAGGTGTTACCTTCAATTTTCCTGGCATGTTTGTCTTAGTTAATCTGGTGACTGCATTTGACCTGTGGGTGATTGCCAGTTGACAAGCAGGAAGGGAATAAAATAGCACTGAAAAATAGCTTAACCATAGCAATAGTAAAAAAAATATGATACAGGAAAAATTACATTTTAATAAATGGAAATATTTAAATGGAAAAATGTAAAGCGATAAACAAAAATCCCTGATATTCCATGACTTTGACAAAAAAATTCCGGAATAGACCTTTTAAAATGCCATGATATTCCAGAAATTCCATGACACGTGGGAAACCTTTTAATGCACATACCTGTATTAATGCCTTATTAGCATGACCACATTTCAGATCCCTCAATTCTACCTCACACCTAAACTTAACAAGTAACTTACAATTAAAAAGCAGCAAATAAGGAGTTTATTGAGGCAGAAGTAATAGATAATAGTTAGTTAATAGTGAGAACTGGTCCCCACGTTTTAATAAATAAGCTTTCCACTGATATATGGTTTGTTAGGATAGGACAATATTTAGCTGAGATACAACTATTTGAAAAAAAAAAATCTAAATATTGAGAAAATCACCTTTAAAGTTATCCAAATGAAGTTCTTAGCAATCCATATTACTAATCAAATATTAAGTTTTTAAATATTTACGGTAGGAAATTGACAAAATATCTTCATGGAACTAATGATTTTTGGCATAAAAGAAAAAAACGATACAATGTATTGTTGGTTATTGCTACAAATACACCCATGCTACTTAGGACTGGTTTTGTGGGCCAGGGTCACATATATAAAATATTAAAGCTATATTTACTGTTGTTCAGAGGTTTGGGGTTGGTATTTTTTTATGCTTTAAAAAGAAGTATTTTTTATTAATTTATTAGAAGAAAAATAAAGTAGAACCATAATATTGTGAAATATTTACTGTTTACAATTTAAAGTAACTATTTTCTATTTGAATGTACTTTAATATGTAATTATTCTTTTTAATATCATTGTTGAAAACAGCATAATATTTATGTGGCAACTCAGGACGCTTTAATGAATAGAAAGTTCAAAAGAACTGAATTGATTTGAAATAGAAGTAACATTATAAATGCCTTTACTGTCACTTTCAATCACTGTAATGCATTCTTGCTGAATAAAAGTATTCTTTTCTTTTAATATAAAAGTCTTAATTGTTTCAAATAATACATAACAACCTGATTTCATGTCGAAAACATACCTGTGGGAACTTTTTCGCAAGACGTGAAACATATGTTTTGTGACATATTCGATGTGAAATGTCCACTGAGTGCCGCTAAAAGAGTGTTTTTTTCCCCCCTAGAACAGATTAACGTACATAATGTACGTTTTATTTGACGTTGGTTTTGTACGTTTCTACTGCAGTTCTAACTTGAAATGTCCGTTGAGTGGTGCTATAACTCTAATGCTCTGTGACGTTTTAAAATAACGTACCATCTGCACTATATCTAAACCCACTCGATAGTATGAACAAAAGCGAATGTGAAGTAAAAACGCAATCACAAGCATGCCGTTTTAGCTTGTTTTTCGATCTCACATCTTTCAGCTCTTTAACTGTGAGTCATGTTTTTTGCTATTTTACCACCTCTAGTGTTCCTTTTTGTTTGGAAACTGCAGTGATATGTACTTATCGGTACATATTACTCATCTTGTGAAAAAGTTCCCACAGGTACGTTTTTGTCATGAGATCAGGTAGAAAAGGGTTAAACAGCATATAGTACCTAACAATAAACATTTCAAACAGTGATATGATATGTAGCTCTCATATGACCTCAACAGTGAGTGGAATACAGTAATATTAATCTCAGCAAAAAATGTTTATTTTGCATTTTTAATCCCATTTTGTGTAAAGAATGAACCTCCCTTTTGGCAGTCTGATCAAATGATGAGTCAAGACGGAGGTTAAATATCTCAGTTAATATTGCCTGGGGTTCATTCGTCACACTGGAAATAGAAGGTCAAGTGGAGCGCATTGCATTGTGGGATACAGCATCTCACGCTGTGCGCTCTGCTTGCACACTGCAAGTTTTGCCAAATACAGCAGGTCACCCGGGTATTCAACAGCCTACAGGCACATATTTACATACTGTGCGCAGCATACATGCAGAAACAGTATGCCATTTTGAGACAAACAACCGAAAAGCGGCTTAGAAATCGGCCTGCATAGACATACACAGGAAGTGAAAGATGCAGGGGTGTGTTTTGCTGAGATTTACCATACCAGGTTGAGTAATGTGGTGTTTAGGGAGACAGTGTCTAGTGCTCTGTGCTGATGTTAGCAGTAATGCAGCGTCTCGGCTGTGTGTGCTTGCGCTGGGGACAGAAGCTGTATGTCTGAGGCTTGCTGTGAGTTTGGACTGTGAGTTTCCCCACACACACACACACACACACTTCTCTCTGTGATCAACGAGCTCTCAAATGCAGTGAATGCCAAGCAGGACGCTTAGGGAGACACTCTCACACGTTAAAGAATAACAACAGACACGCATACAGAATGTCACACGCACGTCAATTCATATGCAAACACATTCATCACAGCACACCAGCTCATGCTGTTTGCAAAAGCAGAAGCATAAATAACTCATGCCTATACACTCATCATACGACAGACAACAGCATTTATATTTATGAACAAACAATGAAACACACAAGACCAAATGTAAGGAGAAATCACAAGGAGAGCTTAAAACCAGTGCATATACAGTGCCTTGTGAATGTATTCATACCCTATTTTATCACGTTTTGTTATACTCCTGCCTAACTGTTATAAATTACTTTTTTCCACATCGATCTACACTCTATGCACCATAATGACAAAGCAAAAACTGAATTGTCACAACTTCACAAATTTATTAAAAATACTGAAAAAAGTAGCCTATGTTGCATAAGTATTCATACCCTTAACTCAGTACTTAGTTAAGAACCTTGCACAACATTTGGCAATTATCTGCCATTCTTCACCTCACCTTTTCACTCACTTCTTCCATTAAGGGTAATATAGAACCTTCTGTGCTTCTGTGAACCTTCAATGCAGCAGAATGTTTTCTGAACTCTTCCCTAGATGAGTGGCTTAATGCAATCTAGGTTTTTTTTTAACCTCAGGGCTTGGTTTTTGCTCTGATATGCATTTTCAGCTGTTAGACCTTTTATTAAGAATTGTGTGCCTTTCCAAATCATAACCATGTGATTGAATTTGCCATAGGTTAACTTCACTTAAAGTGTAGCAACATCTACAAGCAATATGAATGCTCCTCAGCTAAATTTCAATTGTGCCAGATAAGGGTATGCATACTTATGCATTGGAATCATTTAAATGTTTCATTTTTAATAAATTTGCAAAGATGTTAAAAACCTGTTTTTTGCTTTGACATCATGGTGTATAGAGTGTAGATTGATGGGGACAAAAAGCAATTTAAAGCAGTTTAACATAAGGCAGCAACATATGTGTTTTATGTTTTGGGCAACTGCATGCTATATTCTTTTTATAGGCTACACATCTAAAACTAAATTAATTCATTGCTGTTTATACATTACTAAAACAAGACAAAACAGTCAATTTTCACATTGGCCCTCATAGCAGCATGAAAACAAAAACTGTTGCTCAAATCTTCAATAAATTATACACAGAAAGCGAGCATCGTGACAATATTAGACATCCCTTTTATAACCAAATCTGTCACTCACTGTTGGAGTGCATCATCGCTGACAAAAATTCAACTTTGGTTGCGTTCCATTCAGAAGTGATTATTCCCTTTTATGCACTCCTGAAACATGCATTTATGGTAGTTGCGTTGCTGTCTATGAGTCAGAAAGCTCTTGGATTTCATCAAAAATATCATAATTTGTGTTCTGAAGATGAACGAAGGTCTTCAAGGTTTGGAACGACATGAAGGTGAGTAATTAATGACAGAATTTTTATTTTTAGGTGAACTATCGCTATAATTAATCAAGTAGGTTAAGTGAAATTGTTCCACAGTGTCATTATCACCTTTAGTATGACATAAATAAACTGCATTGTTGTCTGAGAGCACAGGTTAAGACCCACATCCAAGACTCAGACCTAGATCAAAACCATGGCCTCAATTAATTGGTCTTAAGAGATCTCAAAACATATAGTCACACAATTTCACTTTTAATCATGCATACATAAAGACTTAACACTGCAGATCTGTGTTCCTAATGTCTTGAGGTGTCTCCTCCCAAGCCACCGAGAACAAAAGATGGAGAACGAGAGAGAGAGAGAGCTCTGCTTCTTTCCTCTCTACTTCATCAATCTCTCTGAAAGCCTCGTGTAAGGCAGACAAAAGCCGTTGTATCACTTACAAAGCCATAGTGGGCTTTAACAGTGGGAGAGAGTGGCTCGCTCTCTTAATGCAATGCTGTATTTGAGCAGAGGGGTCATACAGATCACTGTTGAATTCAGTCTGCTCTTGTTTCCTGTGTCTGATCTGGGCTTCGGGTCCACAGGCGAGTCTGGTATCAGGTGTCCACTAATGGGGTGAGCACAAATGTCTTACAAAACACAGAGCAATGGTGAATATGGTGGCTGTGTTTAGTAGATTGGTCCAGTAGGAGCTTGACAGAAAATCACCACTGGATGAGGAGGCCGCCTGACAAGGAATTTCTTATCAAGGTAGGAATTCAAGGAGATGCTCAAGCAATTCCTTCATTTGATCTGAACACTTCAATCTGTTTGAATTAATAAAATCTACTTTGTGCCAAAAATGAGCTGATAACAACCATAATAATACAGGTGTAAAATAGTGGCTTAAGTTGCCCATTCATAAACCATGACCAATATCAAAAGTCCACTTCTGGTCGACATCTACCAGAAAAGAAAATCCAGTTGCTTGTGTCCCTCTAGGTAGAACGGTATCACTGAACATATACGACATTGACAAAGGATGAAGCTGTGTTTAAATTGTACATATACATCACGTCTGTTCTGTGTTGTAAAGAGGAAAATGATATATCCTTTCAGCTCACAAACTAAGTACCTCTTCAATCATGGTTAAGAGTTTAGATAAGAGTTACTCTGCACTAGGATGTTTCACAGGTATCTGATTTCCAACCACTCAGGTGATTTATCATTAATGCCAATGGATGTGTAACCAAGGAGCTCTGATGGTGCTATATTTATGATCCAACAGATAGATGAACGCGAGCCAAAACCGTTCAGTCACAGCGTAAGGAGTATGCATCACTGAGGGCAAGGTGAGTTATGACATCGCACGAGGCCAAACTTATGAGTGCAAAGTAATTAAAAAACTCATAAATATGTATGATATTACATTTAAGTCACCGAATATGATTTGTAAGCTGGCGAGTATCTTAAACACTAGTTTCCATAAGCCATTTGATAATGCACAAATCAAACAAAAGTGCTGCAAACCCTGTAACTGTAAAGGCTTTGTATATTAAGCTTGTTTACATTCAATAAATGTGTTTGATTATGTTTGTTATGGTAGTTTGGTCTGTGTGTGTTGAAGGACATGTGAAGGTAATAGCACCTTACTGCCACTGCCAGAAAGGTAGTTTTGTGTTTCTCCAAGATCAAACCAAGATCAAGCACAAGGTGTTTTCAAGGTTCAGGAGACATTGCCATCAAGACACTGACCACGTGACCCACACCTCATGACCCTTTGCAATAATTGGCTTCCCCACTTTCAGCAAGGACATTATTTTTCTCACTTTCTTTTGTGCACTTCAGAGGAACGCAATGTCACAGTTTTAATTTGTAAGAATGAACAAAAAGAGCATTTACACCAATGAATACGGTGTACAGCTCACAAAGGTCAGTGTAATAAATGTGCTTATTCTGATTAGCGATGCAGAAGTACAGGGTGTGTAGGGTCTTAAATTGTTTTATTACTTATTTCATCAGAGACAGATAGACAGACAGATGGACAAATAGCCGGACGGACGGACGGACAGACAGACAGAGATAGAGAGTTAGATAGACGGACGGACGGACGGATGGATGGACACACACACAGACAGATAGATAGATAGACAGACAAACAGACAAAAGGACAGACAGATGGACGGACAGACAGAGAGATAGACAAACAGAGAGATAGATGGACAGACAGACAGACAGACAGACAGACAGACAGAGATAGATAGACAAACAGACAGAGAGATAGACAGATGGACAGACAGACAGACAGAGACAGATAGACAAACAGACAGAGAGATAGAAGGACGGACAGACATACAGACAGAGAGAGATAGACAGACAGAGAGATAGACAAACAGACAGAGAGACAGACAAATGGACGGACAGACAGACAGAGAGATATAGACAAACAGACAGATGGACAGATGGACGGACACACAGAGACAGAGACAAACAGACAGACAGAGAGAGAGAGAGAGAGAGAGAGAGAGAGAGAAACAGACAGAGAGATAGACATATGGATGGACAGACAGACAGACAGAGAGAGAGATAGACAAACAAAAAGACAGAGATAGACAGATGGACGGACAGACAGACGGACAAACAGACAGACAGATGGACGGACGGACAGACAGATAGATAGTCAGACAGAGAGAGATAGATAGATAGATAGATAGATAGATAGATAG